>JBAIZL010000004.1:182917231-183077231 GCA_036971475.1 Prosapia bicincta | reverse complement strand
CACCCGCCTCTTACCAATACTGATATGTAAGTACTGATATGTTATAGTTGTTCATTTTTTGAACAAAGTTGTGTTTAGAATTTAGCCTAAACTTGCTATTTTATAAAACCGTAACGTCCAGGAATTTTCCAAACAATTATAATTGATTTAATGTACATATATGAATTAACCGATACATAATATATTTTTATATATTTAACAGATTCCATTATTGTACTTATTGTAAATAGGACTACAATCTTCAACTTGAAATGAAAGTGTTTCGATTTATCTACTTTTTCTGTTCTTATAAGATCCTCTCTGATCAATACTTTCTCTTTATTTCTTTAAATTGTTCCAACTGAAGCTCTTGAAGTTTGAGGGGTTTTTTGGTAATACAATTCTCATTTTGTTTTTTGTTTCAAAAATTTGAATACCCTATTTAAATTAAAAATTATTTGAATGATAAATTTCTGTTAAAAAGCCTAAAGAAAGTAATATTTTTTTTTTATTTAATTCTTTCGTGAGAACACATTAAAATTCATTTGTTTCAAAAATGTGAATACCCTATTTAAATTTAAAATTATTTGAATGATAAATTTCTGTTAAAATGCCTGAAGAAAGTAAGATTTTTTTTCATTTAATTCTTTCGTGAGACAACATTAAAACTCATTTTAACCTCTCTTGAGAAAATAACAAAACTTATTTTACTGTAAAAGTAAGCTCACATTTTCTTAAAACACTACGCTGTATCACTAGCAAACCATCCAAAGTAACTTGGGCGTTACAGACTGTGAATGAAATTTCAGTTTTGACAAACCTCTCTTCAAATCGCTCTACACCTGCAGTTCCTATCCAAACCCTAAGGGGTGATGTTTATTCCTTTCCAATCACGTTGCTATGGTTACAAAACGCCCTCAACCCCAATCAAGCCATAAAACAACCCCCTTTCTGGTAATCTGATCAACACACTTCCTCAAGTATGTAAAGTTTTTGTTTGGTTTCGGGACTTAACTTGAAAAGCTTAAAGTTGAGCACTGCAACAAGGGAAGTAATAGGAAAGGGGTGGATTATCTGAGCAGATAAATGCCTGAAAAAATAAGACAAGCATACTAGAAGCGCACACATTTAGTATAGGTGAAACAAACGTTTCCCATATTCTTTCATCTACAATAGTTTACTATTTAAACATAATATTTACAATTCAATCAATTCTTGTTCTTTTTGTTAATTCATTATAGTTTGCTATTTGATTTTCAACAAAATTTAAACACACATATTATTTATAAATTATTTTAAAACCATGTATTGTTATTTTTAACTTAGAAAGACGTTTTTGCCGCGCGTGCACACACACACACACATACATAAAATTGAACTAGATCATTAACCAAATTTGTCTATATATATTATAACATAACGTATGAGGCTTTAGAATAAATTTAGTTAGTAGCTAAAATAATTATCTGTAGAAGGATTAAGCAAAGAGAAACACAAATAGTTGTGAGGTGCCGACAAAGCAGGTACCATTTCATTATTCTTTTCCAGGGAAGCTATAAACTGTGTGCGGCCAACCATAGACAATAGAAAGGGACCAAGCTTGTTAGGACGGGAAATTCTAGTGACCGATAACCTGGGAAAATAACGCAGAATCGTTAGGTGGGTTAATTGTGGAAGCTGTGGGAAACTAAAAAGAACGTATTGATAGAGGGAGAGATTAGGGATTTCCATAAAACTAAAATGATCAGGGAAGTTTTAAGTTTTTGAGGGAGCTTCAGAAGAGGGTAGACGGATTGGTGGGGACAAAAGATGGCAGTGTTGTAAAAGGAGTAAATTGTTAAATTAAGTAAAGGGTTTTGTTGTTTATAAGTAAATTTAAAAAAAGTACGACGTAAGAGTTTTTTTAAAGAATTAAGAAAGTATTTTTTTTTTGTCAAGTGTAAGTGCAGAAGTAACAACGGCAAAGGTTCCAGGAGCTCTACAAAACTATAAGTATTCTTTGGATATAAGTGTAGCCGACATCTATAATTTAGTAAATTTCAGAACAATTTTAATTTAATTGCAATTTATAAAAATTAATCTAGTTTCGCCATTTCTAATTTAAGAAGAAAAGTTCTCGTAATAGCGACCCGAGAGTAAGTACAAAATTTTAATGCTGAATTTATTAAACTTTGTTATGTTATTTTATTAGAAAATCTAAAGCCTCAAAAGTCCACCTTTTATTAATTGTAATGTTAGTTAAGAAATCAATCCTGTCACTGAAAAATATTAATATGAATTTGGTATAATGTGTAGAGTTAAATGTGGAGAAATAAATGCAAGTGATGTTTAAAATTTATAAGATAGTTAACTCTTTATAAACCTGAAGGTGTGACATTATAATAATTATTTAACAAAATATTTTTACAAAAATTGAATTTTTGTAAAAATATTTTGTTAGATAATTAGCTTTCTGAAGATGCTGATACTGTTTTATCGGCGAAAAGCTTTGAATAAATATATGCATTAAAAGTATTGTTTTTGAAACATTTTCAATTTATTATATATATATATATATATATATATATATACTCGTATATATACGAATCGCCAACATTCATAGAACGTTCTTCCATAAATATTGTCTCCATACCAATAATTTCTAAAATAAATTCTAAGAAAATCTTGTAACAGGGTGGCAAACACCTATTTTCCCATAAAGGCTATCTTCTATTATTACCATTAAAAATGTATAGTTTAAAACTTCACGTATTTAAAATATAAATGATTATCAAATCATTAAACATGTTCTGTAACTTAAACTGAAATGACTGACCAAACTAGTCAAATGGACATAAAGTAATGTTTCGGGATATCCCTCGATTACATTTTTTTCAGTTTTAGACAAAGTCAGAATAAAGTTTATAAAATAATATAAAACAATTAATAACAAATACGAAGCCAATGGGAACTTTTCCTATGGGAAATACATGTTCCTAAAAAATATAGAACTGTTGACTCAAAAATATATCTAAAACATTCAGTTTCGAAAACGTTTTGTACTCCAGCTGCCGTGTCGGGATCGTCTATAGCATTAATTCAGGAGTTTTAAATTAATTATTCTAAAATAAAACCGACACCATATAGCAGTAACGTGATATTAATGGACAAATATTAACGCACCCATTACAGGTTAGGTTTTATGCGCGATTAATGACAATACTGCCTTAAAAGTGTATATAGCATAAAATTTCAAATATTAGCAAGTTTTAACGTACTGTGAACATTATTAATGCAAAAATATTAACAAATGTTTCACAAACACACAGTGTGCTTTATTGTGTGTAAACATTACAATATTTTTTAAAGGCAAATATCTAATTAAATTAATCTGTTTTTCAATACTGATTCCAATTAATTATTCCTGGGTATAGATAATCAAATGAAAAAGAGATTTAAAGACTGACGAAAAATAAAATGAGTCTAAGGAGAGCGAGATAAAGGGAAGAAATATTTTGGAGTGGAATGAATAATAATAAAATTGACAAATATCTATGACACAAAAAAATGTATGTAGGAAAACTTGCTAATGAATTATTTTGAACGTCATCATTTCTTATTTTAATGATTTTAAACGGGTTTTATAGATTTCATATTTGATACAATAAGACATTTTAATTATCTGTCTTTTTCAAAAGTTTTATTTTGGCTTATTTTATTTTTATTCACAAGTGCCCTTGCAACAATACAGTGAGGATGAAGTAAAATCAAAACCTACATAAGATTCCCATGGACTGCTACAGAAATATTATTATTAAATGCCACTTCCCACACATATGAAAATAAAAAAAGGCGCATATAGGCCTATAGCAAAGCAGATCCCTTTGACATTCAGAATATTTAGCTTGACAGACACACACATTCATACACACACTCACACACACGCACACACTAACACACACACACACACACACACACACACACAATAGATTTATAACTACACCTACCAAATATTAACATTTTTGCACTAATTTGTCTTTATAAATACAATCTTGATTGAAATTTGTAAAACGGGTTTTCAGTTATGTTTTCAGTTTCGTATAAATATTAGTTTAATATAAAACAAGTTATTCTTAGTGGATATTGCTTTATATTCGTACATAAATAATAGACTATCCGTGTTCCCATTTGATACTAAAATATCTAAGCGAAATTCATTGAGAAAGTGTAACATGATGACAGACCTCCAGAATTTCAACGAGTAAAGATGACAATTAGCTCTACCGCTGCTTATTGATTGTTGTAAGTTTGCTAATAATATCTCCTTAATTTAATTACAAATATTTAGTTAAAATAAAAAACAAAATATTCCTGATAAAGGTTACTATTAAGACTTCAATATTTTTTAACGTATTTCTTTAGGTTAAAAAAAACAATAAATACTAGGTCATTAAAATAAAATCACTGTAATTAAATGTATCTAATTATAATTATGGATTACAAATCAGTTACTAAAAAAAATAACAATCAGTTACAATTATAGTTTGGCGTTTTCCGTATAAGTTTTATATCCTTCTTAGAGACGCCATTGAAGCATTTCTGCAATTCCTTTCTCGAAACTATTTCTTCATGTTTGGTAATATTATGCCTTGCAAATAAAAGCAAAAATTCTGCAAAAAGAAATAAAAACCTGTAAACTAGATCTGTATTAAAAATCAATAACTGTTGAAGCATAATTTGCAATTTTAACTGAAAACAAAAAAGGCAACTATTAATGAAAAAAGCATAATAAAACATATTAAATGGAAACGAAGATATAAATGTTCAAAAGAATGACAACAACCAGAATATTGGTTTATACCAATATTTATTAAAACAATAATTAATAGGTTTAATTCAATGGCATATTTTACAATAAAATTGTTTTACAAAGTCACAGTAAAATGTTTTAAAAAAATGTTTAATCTTTGTTAGTTTTATGAATATTGCCTTGCCACATGTTTTAAGAATATCTTCTGAAACTCTTTTAAAGATATTATTTTAAAATACTGTTTAAGATGTACGAATTTTTATCAAAAGAAATATCATTGTTATTCATATTATACAAAGCCAAAAATTACCTACAATACTGACATTTTTTAAAATTTTCGTCATATTTACCCCAATAAAGTTTCTTTATAATGAAAATAAATTGTTGTTATTATTTCTGAATTTTATGTAGTTATTATTAAATGATATTTAAAAGTATTAGTTTAAATGATTTTTAAATACTATGACAGTTTATTTTAAAAAACACCAGTGAACGGTCATTTAATGTACTTCACTAAATAATGTACACTTATAATTATTCCTTACCGGAAGTGAAATCGCTAGTTACTTCTGCACAAGAATAGGCTGTGAAGTAGGTAGTGTAGTCAGTGCACGTCACAGTCATAGTATAATTATAATTTCCTGCTGCATCTGTGAACACACCGATATATGTAGTGAAATGACGCACTTATAATAAAATTAAATCAAAATTACACGATAAACAATGTTAAATTAACATACACTAACATATATATATATACTAACAAAACCATGTCTTTAAAGTGAAGAGAGCCTTCTAAAGTAAACGAATCTATTGGCAATCCTAACTGCATTCTAACCTACTACTCTGCAATTAATTCCTCAACAAATACTAATTAATAAATACAATTATAACTTGAAATAACAGGTAATGAAATTTTGTTAAATGATTAAAACCACTTTATAGCTTGCTTTTGTAAAATGAAATAATTATTTTGCTATTTTTTTATTATTCTGCTATTTTTGAATCCTCTCACATACGGGTTTTAATGATTTTTTTAACACAGAAATTATAAGAAATCAGAAAGATTAAGAAAAAATAGGTTCCTAAAAAATAATCTGTTTTAAACAATATAGTATGGCTTTGAGAAATAAATACAGGAAATGTTTGGATTCACGTTTTGAAATAATGATGCTATATTATTTAAAATATACATTTTCGATAAACGTTATTAAATTCTTTTTATTATGCTTATATATTAAATGTAGAAAATTTTCAAAAAGTTACTACATTTTTAAATCAAGCAACATACAAGCCAAAGCAAATATGACTTGTAACCAATATTAAAATATACTTACAGAATAGTTTAAATAAACCTTTTTGGGGATCAGGTAAGTAATAAGTGCCTCTTAAATCACTTTTGTCAGTTGCTCTGAAAACAAATTACAAAACACTTAACAATCAAACCGGACAGATACTACTTAATCTTACTAAAGTGAACTATATATAACGTATAAAGCATTTTTTTCATTATTTACTTTAAAAAATATTTATTATTTTAGTAAATCAGATTGTATTTTTAAATAATTGCTAATAATGACTAATATATAATAAGTATATTAAAAAAATCAGAATAATCTTCAAAAAAACAACCTAAATATGTAATTTTGACTGACTTAAAAGTAAAAACATTCCCCAATATCAAAACATAATTTGTCATAAGCTTATCACCCGCACGATTTTAAAGTCGCACCGAATTAATATACGTACTTATATTTAACATAATGAGCCTGACAAATAAAGGGATTCTGCATGATGTTTGAGTTCCTTGGGTTGTAAATTAAAAACTTATGATTTACACACAGGCTATCCAATCATTTACTTACTACCCATTCACTTATTTTATAGATATATTATAAGAAATTGATTAAATTTATCATACAAAAGGATTAACGAGATATTATCTCTTATATTTATAAGTATCTACAGTAATCACATTCCGTGTAAATCATTCAAAGAAGGGTGAATTGTCCACAATCTGTACATCTAAACGAAAAATATACAGTAACATATTTGTTATCGGAAAAAATCTGATATTACATCGTCATTACTGTGAACAAAGATCAATTATGGTTTCTCATCTCTCATAATGTCGATCACACGAAATCTTTTTTTTTTCCTGAGAAGACTCTATGGTTCGCTATAATGAATCATGGGTAATAAAACAATCAAAAAGTTGATTCTTTAGAGAATATTTGGAATAGATTTGATGTACTGGCAAATATTAGGCATGACTGCGGCGCCGATTTCAAAATTTTGTGGGTAATATACTTATGCTAAGTTATGTTTTCGTTGTTGAAAAATCATTTTTCTTTTCATGTAATGCAATATCTCGGAAACATATACAATAATGCTGTCTTTGATAATTATTAGGGAAAACATTTTGTACACACGAAGTGAAAATTGACAGTAAAATTATATTGATACTCGTATTTAGTGAAGAAATGAAGTTTTTACCTGAGGATTATTGAGTACCTTGATTGTGCTATATGAACTAAATCAGATTTTTCGTCTATTTATTTTGGCTCTTCTCATTTGAGTTATATATGGATAGACCATCCAAAAAGCAACTTTAGTGAGGACAATTCATTCAATAGTATCCGATGATGCTCATTCTAAGTAGCTTTCTCAAGCAAGAAATAAAAAAAAAACCTATTCCTTTTATACTTATTTTTTCTGTGTTATTTTTAATGTGGTAAAATAATACATAAAATAAAGGCTGTGATTATTTATTTTGCTTATTAATTACTTTATAATTCATATTCCTTATTAAAAAAATTCTCTCAAAACAACATTTTTTTAAAATTTAAAATAGCGTATCCCTAATTGTCTCCAAGTCAGACGAATTGGGATGTAACTATAATGGGACCACAGGATAGGTTTCGTCTTTGATCACTGAATCACTTTGATCGGTTAAATACATCCAAAGTTATTGTAGAACAAATAAAACATACGGATCAAATACAGAACTTTCTCCTTTTTTGAATTTGGTTAAAAAGTATATATGTCTTTGGATATTTTAATTTATACGTCTGATCAAGTAGTTTCATGTGTTCTTTGTAGTAAATACTTCGTATTACAGACTATATTTCAAATAATTTATTTAATGCTAGTTCCAACCATACAAAATACTTCTAATATAAAATAAGACTAACTTACTTAGAATAAAGAACTCACCCCAAAAATAAATCAACATCCCATTTGGGTTTTACGTTACTTTCAGTGGGGAAATCAATAATAAATTTTCCACATCTGGAATACTCATATTTCTTAACTTCTTTTGAACTCAGAGCATCAAAAGCTGAATGGTACCAAGTCCCTGAAAACTGTAAGAAATATATTTCACTAAACAGGCTTAGTAATATTCAATAAGTCCATAATGTGTACAGTGTTACAATTTTTTTATGTAATTCAGCTAAAATAAGTTGCTTTCGCCCATTTATTTCAATTTTGTAATTATTTACAATTATAAAAATTATTCAAAGTTTGCAATATGTATAATAGCAGATTTTATATGACAAATTGGTATTTTCCCTATATCTATTTGTCATATAATTTTTATTTTGGAATATTATTGCATAATAACACCAAATACATCATAATATAGAACAATAAACGGTTTTAACGAAACTATTATAGTATTTAATATTATTTGAATGTTGAAAATAAAGAACCAACAAGTTAACTTACATCTTTCAAAGAAAAATTTTCCACTGGTACCGGGCGCATACATTTCTGTGCAAACACCACGACGAATAGGAACAGAAATAAAATCAGCCTCAAAAACGTCATTCTGAAATAAAAGTTATTACAACTGTTATTTATCTGTATTTACCACAAAAGAGGAATTATATAAATTTAATACAATATGCAACATGTTGCTGCTTAACTTTTTTTAAACTTTAGTTAGTTAATATTTAACATAGAACCAAATCTGGTGAGATAGGCTTGTATATCATACAATTATTCACACCTTACGACACACTTATAGCCCATAAGCGACATAAATATACTCTACTTACATATTATTAGGTTACTTTTATAATTTTATAAGACTGTACGGTATCATTGTGGGTTTATTTTATTCTTTAAAATACAATTGTAAATAAATACGTTGATTACTTTTTACCTCAGCTATTAACTATTGTTGATGTTGTGGTATTAAATCATAATTTATTTCTTGTTACACGTATTTCATTTTTATAAAAAAAATTAATAATATAGCTAGTGACCTGGATTACAATAATAATAAATAAATTAAAATAGAATTAAAAAAAGATGTGCATCACATTTTTTAAGACTACAGTGGTTTTCTTACATGATATTACAGTGGCTAAACATATTTGGAAAAGAATCACCACACTTCTAGCAGTTTTGTTTTAATTTGCAATCAAAAAATATAATAAATATGTATGAATGTAAGAAACATAACGAAATAACCTTCTCCGTATCTACTAAGATACTGTACATACAATTATAAGAGAATACAGAATACATTAAATAATATACCTTTAATCTTCAATGGTCCAGAACTTGAAAATGCCTGTGTGTAAAATTACTATTTTTTCCGCTTATATAACGCATTGGTACTAATAAACCTCAATCCCCTCTCTTAAAAGTTAGGTTTTATTGAGGAACAAGTAAACAGTCTAATTTTAATGCCTCAAATTAAAAAAAATAGATTAGATAGTTTCTTGTGACATTCGAATGACAAAGGATTTCGTATTCACAATCACAAAGGCAATTATGTAGGCCTCTAATTACTCGTTATGCAATGTCGAGTATATTGTATGTTGTGAGCGATGTTTATGTATAATGTGTTTTACACATTTGTGTTTGTGTGTGTATGTGTCTGTGTGTGTGTGTGTGTGTGTGTGCGTGCGTGTGTGTGTCTGTGTGTGTGTGTGTGTGTGTGTGCGCCCGCGCGCGTACGGAGCGGCTCACCCTCACGAAGCACAAACGTACCCCACGCGGCCTAACCTTTTAGCTCCGCCACTAAGTAACCATTTTAAAACAAGCCTGGCAACGCTTCCTCAAATCTGCCAAAGAACCAGTCACTGGACTTTATATAAGAACCTAACTCGCTGAGATTTTACTCTTTGGGCATCCGTTCCTGGGTGATGAATTCTTTATTATCTTTAGAATTAATTTACATTACAAGTTTGTAATTTTTTACAATTTGAACTCTTCTTTATTTCTGTAATAAGTTTTTTCCATTAGTCATAATAATTTTCTTTCCCGTTTTGAAACCAAATTACTATATTCAAAAACTTTATCTTAACTGTTATCAAAGAAAACTAATTTCTGATATTTAATTTGAATTAAAAATTAGTCCCTTCTTCGTTATGGCACTTACTTTTTTGGGATTATGCGCTTGCTTATCATAATTTATGAAACATACAGTTCTGAATTTTTAAAGATGAATTTTTTTAAACATTTTCAGACAAAAAACGAAATTTCAACTTTTTTCTTTATTTTCTTGTACAAGATATTCATTTCGACACTAATTTCGAAAATTAAAAAAACACAACTTATTTCATTTTACTTTATTAACCCGGCTCTAGCTCTATATTTCGCTCCTTTGAACAATTTTCTCGTGCTCTGCAGATCATTTCCCCAGGACAGTAATCTGCTGACGTTGCCTAGCTACCTGTAGGGGCTTTTAGTGACCACGAGGGTAGAAATACTGTATCACGTTTTTGATCATTTGAAAATAATATAAACATAGAATTCATAAATCAGGACTTAGAATCCATAGTTTTGAAGAGGACTTGAGAGCGAACTTTCGTCTCATTATTCCTAATATTAACACTATATTCACAGGCAAACAACGATGATCACACTAAATTATTTTAATGATGTTGATGTTAATGTACTAATTAGGTCTATATAAAATATCATACAATTAGACCTATTGCTGGTAAATAAAACTATAATTTGTAATAATCTTGTTTGTATTCCTTTATTATAAAAATTTTGTTAAACAAATATTAGTGAGAAAATTCATAATTTAAATATGAATTCATTGCGCACTTTTGCGACAGTAAATTTTAAAAAAATGTATGTTTAAACAAAGATAGAATTGTTGGTTCGCAAAAATATCTAACACATTCAGTGATACACAGTTTTCACAAGGTTTGGAACCCCTTCTGCCTACTCGATCCTAATAAGAAATATAGTACTAACAATGGACAACATCATTGCTTTCATTGGAGGTTAGGTTGTGTTGTGTATTATCAACAATATTGACTCAATGTAGTCTATATATGTATATTTGTAATGTGTATAAGTCAATCAACTTCCAAATGTTTTTACTTATGAACGTACTGTGAGCATTAGTAACGTGAAAATATTACTAACGAGTAATTCACAAATAAAAAGTGTGCTTTATTCTGTGAATGCATTTATCTAAATAAATATATATGTTTTTTAGCATTTATTATTGATTTTATTACCTCGTCCCTAATTATTCCTGGGTATAGATCGTCAAATGAAAAAGAGATTTTAAGAAAGAAGAAAAATGAAATAAGCATAAGGAAAGCGAGACAAAGGGAAGAAAATTCTTAGAATTGAATCAGGCTTATTAAGAAAATGTATCGAGAAAAACTTGCAAAAATTATTTTGAATTTCATCATTTCTTATTTTTATGATTTGTTGAATTGGGTCTTATAGGTTTCATAAACTTAATATTTACTACAGTAAGACCTTTTACCGATCTGTCTTTTTCAAAAATATTGGTTTTTTTGGGTTATTTTATTTTGATTTACAAGTGCTCTCCAACAATATAGTGAGGTGAAGGGAAAACAAGACCTATAGACGACTCCCATTTATTGACGACTACTACATAATATATAGTACTGCTAGATAAGCTCTTCCCGGACGTGTCAAAATACAAAAGACGCGTAGATAGACAAGCAGATCACTTTTACATAAAGATTATCTCGCTTGACATATTTATGTAAATGTTAGCAGAAAGCCAGCACAACACAGTTCTTACGATACAGAGCCTCTATTAATTAAGAATCTTAGCGTGTGTGCGCACACCATTCTAGAGCAGGTGTATCAAAACTACGGCCTGCCAGTGTCATCAATCCGGCCAGCGACCGCTGAAGACGTAGTGTTGGTGTAAAATGTTGGATAAAAAATACAGAATGATAATAACTCGGTTTTATTTACTTGCAAGGCAAAGCTTAATGACAAGTATAATACGTATAAAATCTAACTTGATCTACTACTAACTACTACAAACAATTCAAATGAATCCGACAACGTTATAACTATATATATAAACATTATAACATATAAAATATGAGATTTATGTAGTTGTGATTTTCCACTGACAATAATTTGTAGATATGGACTATATTTACTTGCATTATTTATTACAAGAGATTTAAGATGTCCATTGGTTAATTATACCTGTAAACATTCGTACATAGTTTGTTTTGAAGAATGTTATCTTACACAAGTACGAAAAACTGAAAACAGCCCACGAGGATATTATGAAATTGTAACAGTGGAAGATTCATAAAATTCCAAACAAGATGAGTTTTGATATTTGTTCTTAAATATATCACTGCGCTGTAGATCAATAATTTCCATTTAAAGTTCTGGGAACTATGGTTTCAATGTTGGTATCAAAAAGATTTTGAAAAATCTTATTTTTGTTCGAAATTATAACAAGATCTGAGAAACGAATGCCAAAGTTTATATTCAAATCACTCAAAGCTTTGACAGCAAATCGACGGGTTTTATTTGTGTGGTTGAATATATTATATGTTTTAAAATGTATTATTTTCTTCTGGAATGGTTTGATATTATTGTATACATCAGGAAGAAGCTAGTTTACGCCATGCAACCACAAATTCAGTTCGTTCATATGTTTTGTCGAATCAAACCACATATGTTTTGTGGAAATGTAATTTCCACAGTGATTTGCTATTTTGAAATTCTGATTATTTACGCTTTTCATTCAAAAATTTCTATCTCTCTTCAAAGTAACGCTGAAGGACTTTTTCGCAACTAAGCCAGTGTACACCATTATGATATGTTAAATCAGTTTCTCCTATCTCTCCAGTAAACTAGCTGAATTCTCTGTGATTCAACTTGGTGGATCTCATGAAATTAATAACTTTTTGTTGTGAGTGGTTTTAAAACTTCAGACAGATCCAACTTTTTCTGCACATAGACTGTTGATGAATGATTTATTGTAAGAATAAGTCTTTTGAGCCCCTATCATTTTCTACAGCCTTTAAGACGAGAGTGACCATTCCTTTATTTTTACCCCATATGTCTTTCCCTTTCAGTTGTAATAGATTTAATGTTTTTCCATCGAAAGGTGTTTTTATTAATGGCATTTTCAACTCCTTTAAAAATATTTTCTCCAGAACTCCTGCCGCGAATACTAGGAGTTCTTTATACACTTCATAGCTTCTATCTACTCTTCGAATAAAAGTTAAGACCTTGCCAGTATCTGACACATCCATTGACTCATCCAAGGTCAGAGAAGAGCACTCAAGATCTTCATTTTTGTCTAATAGTTAAGTTGATATATTTTCTGATTGCTCTAACCTCCGATCCACGGAGTTTGCTAACGAATTGACAGATTCAAATAAACTTACTGTTTCGGGGCACATTTCTGAGGCTACAGCAATTACGTATGTTTTGATCATTTCTCCATCAGTGAATGGCTTCCCACGTTTTGATATTACAAGAGCCACACGAAAGCTGGCAACATTCAGTATTGAATTTCGTAAACGTAGATTGGATCAATTTCAACCCGCCCTTTAAAGCTTCAAATTTTTCTGAAAATGTATTAGTTTGTAATAAAGTATGATAAAATTACATTCAACAAATAGATACAGAATATATCATGTTTGCTACTTTGTTACGGTTGTCTTATTTATGCGTTCATATATCCTAAGTTCTTACTGGTCACTTTAAAAATGTTCCAACATATTTCCTACTCTATATACGCTATAATTCCACTTACTTTATACATCCGAAAACCACTACTACCAAAGACTTCCAGACACACCTCTGGTGAAAAGGCTCGTTTCCACTTCGGCGAAGATGTTTCCAGTGTTCTCTTCCTTTCCCTTATACCTGTTTATTTTACATCCTCTAATATTACTGTTTCAACCAATCAGCAGCTACTTATTTCAACTTCCACATATCCCTTTTTTTACTAAACTGTTATTACTTTGAATACCTTTAATACTTCCCCAATATACTGCGATTGTTTTCAACCCTAATATATACTTACTTACTTCTTGCTGCGGACGTCCAGGGTCATGTGACTCCGATGGGCCGATGTCCATAATAAGTGGCTGCAGTCAAGGTCCAAAACTGTTTATCGATCAATTTTGTTTTGATGTTTCCCTGGCTTCCCAGCGCAGACAGCATAGCTGCTCTTGGTAGAATTGGTAAGGAGCATCGAAGGAGGATATTGTCTAGAGTCTCCTCCTCTTTTCTACAGTTAGGGCAGAGTGGAGATTCACTCAGATTAAATCTGAAGAGATAGGTCTCAGTCACAATGTGTCCGATTCTAGCTCGTGCTGCAATGACGGCTGTAAATCTGGGAACCCCTTGATACATTTCCAAATCATTTGGTTCTTTTTGAATGTCATAAAGGTTTCTACCTTTGGTTTCTTCTCTCCAACGGTGGATCCATTTTCTTCCAACTGATGTTTTCACAGCACTCAGGAATTTCTTTAGAGAGTACTGTGGTATGAAGACTGGGCCCATTTCCGCTGCTTGTTTGGCGATTGTATCTGTTTTTTCATTGCCGTCGATGCCGCAGTGTGAGGGAATCCACTGGAGCTGTATTTGTTTCTCATCTTTGCGGAGAGTGTTGAGTAAATTTGTTATTTCTTCTAGTCTGAATGAGTAGCTTCCTGGTTTCCGGTTCTCTATCATGTGCAAGGCGCTCTTGGAGTCAGTGAATATACAGAACTTCTCTGCTCGTAGTTGAAGGCAGTTTACCAAGGCTGCATTAATTGCCAGCAACTCTGCATCGAGACTGGAGGCTACATTTGCTGGTATGTAATATTCTTCTTTGGTGAAGTGGTTATAGTAGCCTGCTCCTGACTTATCTTGAACTACATCTACTGACCCATCGGTGTAGATTTGAACGGAGTCTGGATACAGATTCTGAATAATTTCCAGTGACTCTCACCGGAGTGCCTCCTGGGGTCTTCTTTAGTTAGTCAGGAAGGTAGGTTTAGAGCTATCATTATTTCATTCTGCTTCCAAGGGGGTTCGTGGTTGCAGACCGGGATTTGCTCTGTAGTCTCAGAAGGCATTTCAGCAGCGAGCAAATTGATACTGTGAGTATATGATTGTCGTGTAGTCATTTCTTTTAAAGAGTGTAGTGGATGGGTTATGTGTAGTGAGAGGGTTTTTAGATGTTTATTCCATTTTTGTTGGTCTAGCAGTAAATCTATGGAACCCTAGCAGTCAACCCTAATATATAAATGAGTAAACCTCTATATATTTTTAAAATATTAACACTCTATGTTATTAATAACATCTTTAGAAATCAAAATATTGTTGTCCATAGTTTCAAACTTTTTTAAAACTACTTTTGCAGTGAAAAATCAATAACTGACTTAGTCACTTAGGCAAATAATTAATCCATGTGTGTTAATTAACTCATTTCCGTAATACATTCTTTCTATACGCTTATTTCAGAATAAATTCTGAGACACTTCGAGAAGGAGAACGATGAACGGATGCACTTTAGAAATGAGCTTTTATATTATCATATTCGTGAGAAACTTACGCTCTCTCTCTCTCTCTCTCTCTCTCTCTCTCTTTCTCTCTCTTTCTCTCTCTCTCTCTCTCTCTCTCTCTCTCTCTTTCTCCCCTTATCTAGCTATCTATCTATCTCTATCTAGATATCTATCTTTTCCCCCTATCTCTATCTATCTACCTACCTATATATCTATATATCTTCTTCTCTATGTATGTTTGTCTGTCTCTCTCTCACACACACACACGCGTACACACACACACACACACACACATACACTAGATTTACCAAATTTTAAAACTTTTACACAAATTCGTCTTTAAAAATTCAACCTTGTTTAAAACTTGTAAAGACAAAGAGGCCAACAAGGTTCGTTTTCAGTCATAAATATTACTTAAATAGAAAGCAAGTTATTCTTAGTAGATATTCCTTTATATTCGTAAATACATAATAGATTATCCCATAACGTTGTTCTCATGAGATATCAACCCCTATAAAAGATATTAGTGGAGAAAACATGATGACAATACTTCCTCCAGATTTCCTCGTAAAAAACTTCAATTTGCTCTATCGCTGAATATTGACCGCCGTAAATTTTGTATTAATATCTCCTTACTTTAATTATAAGTATTAAATTAAAAGTAAATAACTTAAGTTCCCTATTAAGAATACTAACTAAATTATTTAACCATTAGAATTTATTTCTAGTACTAACACAATAACTTGTACCAGCTGTAAGCTATATTGACTTTTATTAGGGTCAATTATTTAGTTTATACAAACATTACACAATAAATCGTTTAAAATTCAATCACTTTAATGGGATGAATATATTTATAATTATAGTTTATACCTTAGATACAAAAATGCAATGACAATCATTCACAATTATAGCGCGGCGTTTCGCGTATAAGTTTTATATCCTTCTTCGTGACGTCATTAAAGCAATTCTGTAATCCCTTTATCGAAACTATTTCTTCATTTGTGGTAAAATTATTCCTCGCAAATATAAGTAAAAATTCTGTAAAAGTAAATAAAACATGTAAACTAGATCTGTGATGAAAAATCAATAACTGTTTAAACACAATTTGTAAGTTCAACTGAAAAAAGCACCATTACTATTAAGTTTTAAAAAAACAATTAAAGCATAATAAAACATAATAATCAAAATGAAAAATAAAGATTCAAAAGACTGACAAACTCATATTTATCAATTTTTCAGTTTTATAAAGTCACTATAAAATTTTTAAAAACACCTTTTAATCTTCATACATTTTATTTAATTCATGAAACATTGCCTTTGCACATATTATTCTAACTTAATTTTATAAATAAATATCTTCTGAAAGGCATTTTAAAGTATTATCGTAAAATCTTGTTTTGTTAAAATGTTTTGTACGATTGTTTATCAGAAGAAATATCTTTGTTGTACACGTTATTTAAAGCTATAAATACCTAGAACACTGGTATTTTCAAATATGCTCTACTCATTTACATTAAATAAAATACATGAAAGAAATACTAGGTAAGCTCTTTTAATTTTATGTAAATATTTTTAATGGTTTTTAAAAGTGTTAGTTTAAATGAATTTTTAATCCTATGATACCTTAAAAAAATCATATGTTATGAACAACGTTAACAATTCCTTACCGGAAGTAAAATCGTTAGTCACTTCTCCACAAGAATAACCAGTGAAGTAAGTAGCATAGTCAGTGCACGTCACCGTGAAAGTATAAGTATAATTTCCTGCTGCATCTATGGGCACAAAGGTATATGCAGTGAAATAATGTTACTTACTTATACATTACTGAATAATGTAACAAAATTACAGTCCAATCTTAACTAAGCATATACACCAACATAAGTAAACTTTTCTATTTGCAAATCCGTCATTGGCAAACCGGTTAGAACCATTTGAAATTAAATATTTAATGAATGCTAACTAATAACTACCATTATACCTTGCAAATTACCAACTAACAGGCAAATAAACATTGTTAAATAATTAAAACTACTTTAAATCAATCAAACTGTTTTATCTTTTTTTTTTAAATTAATTCAAAGGTAATGATTGTTATTTTGCTATGTTTAAAGTCTCTGACATTTGAGTTTTAATGAATTTTTTTTTAACAGATGTTAAATAATTCAGTGGGACTAAAAAATTAAAATTAACTTGCTTTAAATAAAATAACATTTTTCTGAGAAATAAATACAGAAAATGTTTGGATTCATGAAATAATTTTGTTATATTATTTAAAAAATAAATTTTCTATAAACGTTATTACAGTTTTAAATAAAAACGCGATTGATGCCTGAGTTAAACAAACTTATTTATTGAAAATGTGACAACGTTTCTACGACTAAATTGTCGTCCTCATTCAGGCCTACAAGTATAATAGACAGAATTAACATCTACATCATAAAAATTGACAACAAAATTACATAAAATCAAAAACATTACAAAAGTTATTAATACAAATAAATTAACAAAAAACAACACAAATATATTAAATAATTAGAAAACCCCACTATAAAGCTTTTATATGTTTTATAGTGTGTTTTTAAATTATTTAATTTTTTTGTGTTGTTGTTTTGTTAATTTATTTGTATTAATAACTATTTCTAATGTTTTTTATTTTATGTTAATTTTGTTGTGAGATTATTTGTTTAAATCTTGTAAGTGTACACCTCATCATGTTAATAAATTCTTTTTATTATTCATATATTTTAAATGTAGAAAACTTTCAAAGTTATTACATTTTTAAACCAAAGTAACATTCAAGCCAAAGAGGAAATATGACTTGTAACCAATATTAAAATATACTTACAGAATAGTTTAAATAAACCTTTTTGGGGATCCGGTAAGTAATAAGTGCCTCCTAAATCACTTTTTTCAGTTACTCTGAAAACAAATGTGCAAAGCAATTTCATGATCAAACCAGAAAGATACAACTGAAAATATAATTGTACTTAACTGAACTATATTTTATATAACATTTCTTTAAAAATTTCGTTTCATCTACATTCTTTACTTCAAATATGTATTTGTTGTATTGATAAATCAAATTTAATTTATAAATAATAAATGTGTTAGAAGTATATAATAAATATAAATTAAATATATACCTTCCCCTATTCCTTCAATTTATACGCCTGACCAAAGAGTATGATATGTTTTAATAGTAAATAGGATGTATAATAGACTATACATTAAATTATTCCAACAAAATAATTCGAATGTTAAATTAGGCTGATTTACTTAGTATAAAAACTTACCCCAAAAATAAATCAACGTCAAATTTAGGGTTTACGTTGTTATCAGTGGGGAAATGAATAACAAATTTTCCACACCTGGAGTACTGATATTTCACAAATTCTATGGAACTCAGAGCATCAAAAGCTGAGTGGTACCATGTTCCTGAAAACTGGAAAAAATAAATTTTATTAAACAGGTTTATCAATTTTAAATGCATGCATAATGTGTATTAATAATTGTATACTAATAGCAAATACCGTAATTAGGAACAATAAACTGTTTTTACTCAACTATTATAGCAATTTAATTTTTTGAATTATAAAAATAAACTGACAACGAGTTCACTTACATCTTTCAAAGAAAAATTTCCTACTGGTTCCGGTTGCTTACATTTCTGTGCAAACACTACTGCGAATAGGAACAGAAATAAAAACAGCATCAGAAAAGTCATTCTGAAATAAAAGTTATTTTAGTTGTTACTTATTTGTATTTAGTATAAAGAGGGGGTTTAATAAAATCCCCAATATGTTATTTTTTTTTTAACATTCATTTAACTTTAGATATAAAATTCATAATTAATTTAACATAAATTAATTTTGTACATAACACCAAAACTAGTTTGACAAGCTTGTGAGCAATTCAATTACAAAACGTTTACAACACTTGTAGCCCATAGGTAACATTAAAATATACTCCACTCATAGGCCATTAGGTTCTTTTTATAATTCTATAAGACTGAACGGTATATTTGTAAGTTTATTTTGTTATTCAAATAAAAGAACGTAGTGGATAAATACGTTGGTTACTTTTACCTCAACTATTAACTATTATTGTTGTTGCTGTTGTTGTTCTATTAAATTATAATTTATTGTTCTTTTGAAAAGTATTTCATTAAAAAAAAACAATATTATATCTAATACCATAGATTACTAAAATAAAAAATTAATTATAATAGATAGAAAAAAGATGTGCATTACATTTTTTAAGATATGATATTAAAGTGACTAAACATATTTGTAAAAGGATCACCACATTACTAGCAGTTAAAGATATGGCTAACTTGTATTCAAACAGTATAATAAAAAGGTATGCCTGTCAGAAATATAACGAAATAATTTTCAACCGTAGGCCTACCTATTAGGAACACATAAATATAACAGAAATGCAGAATACATTAAATAATATACCTGTAATGTTCAAAGGTCTGGAACTTGGAAATGCCTGTAAAAGAACCACTATTGTTTTCTACTTATGTATCATATTTGATAGGTTGTACCTCAATCTACTCTCCGAAGACATGTTTTATGACGAAGAGGTAAACAGTTTAATTTTAACATGTGTGAACAGAAATTTAGATTAGATAATGCTTTGTGTCTATTAATCATTTTATTCATCACAATTATAAAGTCAATTTTATATAGTTCTCTAATTGCTTGTTACACAATGTCTAATTATGCAAACAATAAAATACAAATACACGCACGTGCGTGCGTCTGTGTGTGTGTGTGTGTGTTTGTGCGTGTGTGTGTGTGTGTGTTTGTAATTTTGTGAGTATATACATACATATATATATATATATATATATATATATATATATATATATATATATATATATATATATATATATATATATATATATATATTCCTACTATAAAAAAAAAACTTTCAACCTACAGTATTGTTTTTCGCTAACACTATGTCAGCATTTTCAAGAACATTCAGCTCTAGAACTTCGAATTTGTGATAGCTATATATATATATATATATATATATATATATATATATATATATATATATATAAGTATGTTACATGATATATTTGTTGCTTAGTAAATGTCAAATCGGCTTTGCTTAAAAGTAATTTTTGTTTTTTGAAAAAAATGTTTCATCGACGGAGCTAGCAGGAAATTCCCAGGGAATTTCCCAGAGGTGCAAGATGGGCTGGCAATCGTAAAATGTTTCATAAAACTTTTAAATGATGTAATTGTCTAAATTAATCTAAGTACGGAAAGTTAATTTGTGGCTTTGTTAAGTTTAGTTTGTTGTTTCAAAGTTTATAAGTTAACTGTTGTAATTCATATTAAATGTTTTAACAAAGCCACGTGAGTGTGATTGCCAAAGGTATGTTTCAAATTTAATATTTTTTTTTTGTTTCAATCAAATCAATAAATATAAAATACCAGAATACATTA
Organism: Prosapia bicincta; assembly: GCA_036971475.1. Classification (NCBI taxonomy): domain Eukaryota; kingdom Metazoa; phylum Arthropoda; class Insecta; order Hemiptera; family Cercopidae; genus Prosapia; species Prosapia bicincta. The sequence continues at coordinate 183,056,223 of JBAIZL010000004.1, read as the reverse complement.
AACCTAGCTTTATCAGAAAATATTTTCAAAATGTGTAAACTCAAATATTTTAATTTGTTAAATTGTAAAGAGCAATAAGCAAATTAAAAAATAAATGTAATATTTTAAATATAAAAATATTTGGAAAATTAAATTTAATGTAACCTGTCTTTGATAGAGCTATTAAACAGACAGCCAGTCAACCCGAGTAATTCGTTAGATACAATTGTTTAGACAAACAATTGACCCTGCGAGTCTCTGCAAGTAGAAGTCGATAAGGCTAATTAAAGTTCTTTAAAATAAATCAATTCACACCACGAGCTCACTTTGCAAAATACCAGAGGGTTACACACACACACACACACACACACACACACACACACACACACATATGTATATATATATATATATATATATATATATATATTTTCTTTTTTAACGAAGTTTAATATTCCTGATGATGTTGGTACTGTTGGCCGGCGAAGGGCTTTGAATTGTGAATTTGTGAATTCAATTATAATTCTTGTATTTGTATTTAACGTAGTTCTTTATTAATACACAAGAATACATATTGCAATAAATATATATATATATATACGATTCAACTCTTGCTTTATATCCCAAAATGAGCTCTATTTAAAAAAAACTATAATTTTGAGGTCACTTGAAAAACTTTTTTCACGAAAATACTAATATCTGAGTATCTTTATTAGCAAGTTTTTTATAGTATCTCACCTAGGATCAATAAATGAATTTTAAAAAACGATTCTGGTTGTTTTTAAAACTTTAAAAAACTGTATGAAGTTTTAGTCAAAAATTTAATAAAATTACCAATTGAAGTTAGTGACAGTCATAAATTCATTTAACAAGTAATTAAAAACACTAACAACTGAGCAAACAACACTATATTCACATATAAAATATACACAAAAATAACAGCAAAAGGATAAATCATAGAAATAATATTAACGAATTCCTGGAAGTTAAGTTCCAGGAACACACACTGTTCCTGTGGAACACACACACACTGCGACGGGTAGGATTGGAATTAGCAAATACCGTCGCAATAATATTAAAATTTCGTAAAGTAAAAATGTGAAAGCAAAGCCATTAGAAGGGATAAGGGGTTTTGTATATTTTAAAAAACAAGTAAATTACATGGAAATGAGAGAAAACCTCAAAATACTCCTACAATCACCACCGATATTCGAGAAGACGCAGCTTGTCAAGAGGGAAAGGAGTTGCCCTTTACCAAAATTCGCGAAAACGCCGGATAGAAGAATTAAACCCAAATTAAAGAAACAAACAATATTTTGATCATTTTTGAGTGAGCTTGCATTGTGTGAGAAACCGGAAGCCCAGCGGGGGAAAAAAGCGCATGATGTCGTGACGTAGATTTTAGAAGCCACACCATTGGTTGACAAAACATGGTACGATACGTCTCGTGGGAACGAGAAAGCCCAGCGGGGGTTAAAAGAAACAGCGTCATTCGGGACTTCAAAGAAGAGTACGTCGGTTCGGTCGCTCCAGGTCACAAGCCTTTGTTTCAATTTGTGATCTGTAAATGACGACGATGAAAATGACGTGCTAAGCGCGAGACTGGTCGTCGCTAAAATGTAGTCGCGTGTGGTTTGGAACCCTTTTGGAGGAGGTAACTTTTCCAAAAGTGGTCAACAAAGTTTAACATCTATGTGGCGGCGTTCTCAAGAAGTTTGTGTGTGTTAGAGGTGAACAATATGAAAAATTATTAGAGTCAGCAAGGTAATTTATAAAGAACAGTGCTTCAAATTTTATATAAAACAGTGAACAGTGAAGAAATCCAAATTTAATTAAATGTCAATTTTTAAATCAACCTTTTATATATGAACAGTGAAAAATAAATAATTAAATAAATAATTGAACAATAAGAACTTAAGAAGTGAAAGAGGGAGAGCAAAAGTTTATAAGTTTCAAAATCGGAATATTAAAATTCTACTACGTCAACGCAGAAGGGACGTACTGGAAGGGTAGACAAAGGAATTCGCAGCAGGGATCGGTCAAGATCGGTGACACTCGCATACCAAGATGGCCACCCCAGAAACAAACGATCTCGAGGGAGAAGAAAGAAAAATCTGCCAGGATTTAGGAGTGACCCTGCGATTAAGGTCAGGTAAATTTCTCTCGTTTTCATTTAATTAAATTAAAAATTCTATATTGAACAATTTTTGGGGAAAGTTGACATTTAAAAATAATTCAATTTCAAATAAAATTTCTTTTTAAAAAAGGTTAAAGAATTTCAAACAATGGCTTTGCTTAATTCATGAACTGGAGGGGGTAGTGGTTAGTGGGGGAAATTCCCACCACAAAATGGAGGAGTCGTCCAACTAGTTTATAAATATGAAATAGAATTAAATTGTTAGTAAATTGGAAATTTTTTTTAATAGAGAAAGTTAATTAAGTAAATGTTAGAAATTAAAGGTTTTTAAATATAAAAAATTAGCGATGAATGATTAAAATGTAAACAGGTGTTCAGAAATTTTTATGAGTTTTGTGCAAAAGAAGTCAAATAAGACAGATGATTCAACAGAAAAGGTTTTTTTTGTATTTTAGACCAACGTTAAATATGTAAAATTATTAAATGAGAGAGGGTTAAAATTAATGAATGAGAATTAACTAAAATTAATTAATAATAAGCAATTAAAATTAATTAATGAGAAGGGGTTAAAATTAATTAATGAAAAATTAATTAACATTTATAAATCAGATTTAATTAAAATACAAAGGGGTTTAAGGGTTTACAAAATTATTTGGAATTAAAATAAAATGGTTGGAAAATAGAAAAAAGGGGACAAAACTAAAATGTGAAACAATTTCTTTGAAAGTAGACAATAAAAAATAAAAAGTAAATATTCAGCAAAGATTATGTGGGTCTAGTAAATCAATTGTTAGGCTAAGAATTTCAAGTTAAGATGTAATATGTTTGTTTAATTAGTTATAGAAGTATAAAAAATTGTTGGCTCGTATATCTTGGTTTTTTTTATATTAATTGTTTTAAATGGGATAAGATTATTTAGTGGTATAACTTTTGTTTTTCAAAAGGTTTAATGGTGTTTTAAATGGGATAAGATTGTTTAGTGATATAACTTATGTTTTTCAAAGAGTTTAATGTTTTTTTTTATGGGATAATATTGTGTATTGATATAACTTATGTTATTCAAAGGATCAGTTTTTAAATTAAAAGGGTTAAAGGTATTTGTTGATGAAGTCAAGTTTTAAAAGTTCCATTGTCTAATTTTATGTACAGGAGTTTAAAATCAAATGTTTAAGATTTGCAAAATCACATAAAAAGAATTGTTTATTTCAAAGGGTTTGAAAAAGGTATTGTCAAAGATAAAGACTGTTTTATTTTTAAAAAAATTTTAAAAAATGAAACAAATTTGATTTTGAATATTGAAGGGTTAAATGAACATAATTAAATGACACTTTTCAGTTAATATAACTAAAAATTATTTTTCCTATAACTTTTGGTGTTAAAATAAATTCAGTAAGAAGATTACTTAAATTTTGTATAGAAGGGGTAAAAGAAAGGGTTAACTGAGTAAAGAGTTACCACTGACATTGAAATGTGTATATTGTAGAATATAAAAGAAGAGATAATGTAATACTAAACAGAAATGAATTGCTAATATTTTAAAGAGCTAGTTAAAATAAGAAAATTGCAAAATGTGCTGTAATTTCAAAATTAATGGTAAAATAAAAATGTAATTTTTACTAACTTGCCAACAAAACAATAGTGTTTTTAATTAAAACAGATTTCTTACACACTCCTAAAACCAAAGGGTCATTTCGCCAAAAAGATGCCTTCAAAGAACTCATTCCCCCGGGAAATACGTACCCAAAGGGTTAAATTTCAGCAAGTTAGGTTTTTTATAATAAAGTCCAGTGACCTGTTCTCTGGCAGATTTTGGCGGGTCATTGCACAGTATCCTAGTTGGGCTAGGATAGGCTCTGTCAGAATTCTGAGCTTGCGGTGGGGAGAAGGGTGGCGGCGGCAACGCCGGTGGCCCTTGCGGGACGGCGCGGTGCGCGCTCCGCTGCAACACACACACACACATATATATATATATATATACAAACCAAATATTTTAGGATGTAACAAACCATACTGTATAAAAACCAAATATTAATTTAAATAATATTGTATAAGAAACAAATATTGTATCATAATCATTTTTAATTTAAAACCATTCTTTAGTAAGTTAATATGGACAACTTCAGAATAAGTCCTCTTCCTGCAGGTGGACTCGTTATCTCTATAATATTATTTTCAAAACCAAATTTATGGCCAAACTTTTTACTATGTTCAAACAAATCATGAAAGAAAGAGTGTCTGTCCTTCTTTTTATAATTCTCATGTTCACGGACATGAACACAGCCTGTCTCTTACTCTCATTCACATAAGAGGTATCACACGCCAGACAGCTAGTTTTATATACCACATTATTCACACGTTTATCAATACTATCTTTTCCTCTTTTGATAAGATTGCTTAAATCATCCGAAATTATAGGCTCCGTTTTAATGTTAATCTGTCTTAATTTATTTGCAATTTTCTCCCAAATACGTTTTATACAAAGTAAACAAGAAAATGTATTATCCTTGGAATTATTGGTAGTCAAATCTCCAGAGTTAATGGTGTAACACTCTTAAAAATAAGGTGTTACATATAAATTCATTTATATATTTGATTTTTATTTAATAATTATATCGTTCCAATATAAAAGAAAATTTTTGTTTCTTGGTGCACTTTGTAAAGCTAGCATAGATAGTAACACCCCTAGCGGGTAAAAATGTAAAATATCGTACGAGTTGGTAGCTTAACTTAAAAAAACTCACATCACCTCATGTGACGTAACATGGTCTGATATCGTATGATCTGACGGACCAATCAAAATATTCGAAATAATAATCGAGGGTGGGAAAGTTCCACTGGCTTGTACCTTCAGAAAGCCCACTTCTCAAAAGGTCTCCGAACGAGACGCACGTGATGGCATTTCGGACGTAACCTAGAAATTTATAAGCTTCCAGTATTCAAAATTTAAGATGTCAAGGCCGGTACCGAATTTTATTAACGCAACAAAAGAAGAAGTCAGAAGCGATAATTTATGTTTTTCAAACGAGTAAATGTTTATATAATTTTGTTTAAGTGCGCGGATTTGCAAGAGCGATGTGTTAAGTGTTCAGTGATTCCAAAAGCCATGGGCAATCTTTAATATGTTTTAAAATGTTTTATTAGTGCACAACCAGGTACGTTTTAGATAATAACAAAGAAAATGTATTTTAATGTTACTAAGTTGAATTTTAATTGATAAACGGTTAACACATGAACGGTAGAAATTGTCCTTCGAATATTCATTTCTAAAAATTTAATTGAAAGACTTAAGTTACTATCTTGTCGATATATATATAAATTTTAAAGTTCAATAAGTAATTCAAATGTATGGAATAACTAGCAGTAATTAAAAGATAATTACTCGACACATTGCTGTCTTTTGTTTTATTGTAATTGTCACTAATTAATAAAGTGTATAACATTGTATTTTAAAACTTTATATTTTCATTCCCAAGTAACCTAGTTCTACCTTCCAATGATATCGGAAGATCGTTTACAGAAAGACATTATTATGCCTGGCTGGAAACGGAGAACTAGATAGAGCCCTGGGTAAGTAAGGTAATTAATTTGTTAATTAGTAATTAACATAAATTTTTAATAAAGCCCTGATATATACTTACCCCACGAAAAAAGGTTCAACTGTTACAATGGTAGTATTGTTATATTTATAAATATTAAAATGTAGTTAAAATATAAAAATTAAAACACTCCAACGGATAACCACTATGTAGCAAATTAGTGTATATTAATTAAATATGTTTCCTTAAAAAGAAGAATGAGACAAGAGCAGGACTTTATCGACTAAAGAACATACCATCCCCACCTTTTGAGATCGAGGATGGTCAGAATAAAAATTTTAAAAGACATAGAATATGTAGGCTTATGGTACCTATCTGTATTAATATTTCACTGACCCTAAAAAATTTCAAATCCAAAAATCATAATATGTTATCCACCTCTATCTTATGTGTAAAGTTTTACCTATCATTATACTTATTAAAAACATCAAACATCTCTCCCGTTTTATCCTTCGAAATGATAGTAAACACATCATCTTATATAATAAAGGTTTAAAACTCAATTTATTTAATCTGTCTATTTCAAAATCGTCCACTACAAAATTCGAAATAATAGGACTAATAGAAGGCCCAATTGGAGTGCCATAAACCTGCTGATATTACTTATTATTGAATTGAAAAACAGTGTTTACCATAAAAAATTCTATAGTTTGAAGTATATAATTAAGAGGTATATCATAGAATTTACAAATTTGAAAATACTTTTTTTCAATGACCGTAGTACCATAACCTTATCTAGATTAGTAGTCCTAAGAATGCGTCAACATATAAACTAACCATAACAAGATCATCAGGAATTCTCATATCTCTAACATCACTAAGAAAATCGAAGCTATTTCTATGATTTAGCCTTAGGAATACAATGAAGAGTAATAACTATTGTTGCTTTTCGTTAGAAAATATGTTGATGAATTGACATACGAAACCACCGGCCGTAATGGAATTTTAATTTTATGAAGCTTATAAAATCCCTACAATTTAGTTAAAGAAGTATTACTTCGAACAATCTGTAATGTAGATGCAATCTGTTATTATAAAACACTTACAAGCTCGTGTACGTCAAAAATTAGGTCAAACAAGGGATTCTTATCTAATAACTCGTATGTAAACTCATCAGACAAGATAGTTTCCACGTCATTAACATACTTAGTATAATTCAATGCTACCGTAACATTATTTTTGTCTTGCAAAAGGGAAAAACACATCATTATTTTTAAAGCACAAGAATACGAATCTAGGCTTATTTACTTTACCAGCAAAAACTTTGTCAGCATAACTAATATGGATTTTACGATTAGACACTTTAAAGATATCGCTAGTAGCTAAACACTTAATTTGATCTCTGATGCCTTTGTCACATTCATAAGTACTCAAAAAATATTCAGTATTTTTAATAAGGTTAAACCTATACCCCCACGATAGAAGGTCGACAATATAACGATCAATATCCAACGAAGACAGGTTAAGAAACAACATCGGACTCCATACTCACAATACCATTAACTCTAGCAATATCAGACAGTAATACAGATAAATTCTCAAGTTCATTATTATTAACACAATTACTATGATTGATCTCCCCAATGTCACTGGTTCTATTACACTTATTTACAATACAATATATTTTTCATTTATGAACAATTTCCTTTTTTTAATAAATTCTCTATTATAATCATTATGCTTGGTTAAGAATTTAAATATTATGTTATTATCAAACAAACATTTAGGTTTATCAACAACTGACTTAGCACACTTTGACCAATATTATGTATGAATACTCAAGACTTTATTAAAAATATTTAATAAATATAACTGGAAATTATAAAAATATTTATAAAATCTTTTGTTACCTGTTGTGCTATGAAAATCGAAGTCCTTACATTTAGAGTTCAAATGAGTAACGTGAGGAGGCAAAACATAAAACCTCTAAAAAACTTCACCAAAAGTTTTCTTTGAGCTCTAGCTTTGCTAACGTTTCTTTCCGCATTGCTATAGCTGTTTATGAATGTAACGCATCTAATGCAAAGTTAATCTTGATAAAATCAAATAAATTAGCATTAGATTCATGTTAAACAGATGTTGTTGATCCGTCAAGGTCAGTAGGGGCATCATCCAATTCAATTCCCTTTAAAGTGGCAATTCATTTTTATTTGAGCACTCGAAATAAGTATTGAATAAATGATATCCGATTGAATATCGAGTCAAAGAAGTTTATTTACTTCGTGCAACTATTTGGCAAATAGTTTGTACCCTTATCAAGCTTGAAAACAATATTGCATTACTTATAAATACGCATATAAAATACAGGTGCACAAGAAATAATTTAAAACACTAAAAAAAAACTTTAAAACCCGACCAAGGAAAAGAGCTTAAAGTTTTTCTAATTTTTAGGTATATTAATTTAGGTTTCAATATTTGTTTAGTTATTCTTCAATAAAGTACTGGAAAATCGGGTTTTTTGTAATTATAATAAAAATATTGTCCCATGGTCTAATCGATTTATTAGTCAAGGTAGAGTACATATTACATTTTAGTTTATAACGATCCAATTTTCTACAATACGTTTACAATATTGGATTATTATAAGTTATAAGTAAACAACATATGATTACAATATCGGATTGGATAAGTTATAATTCACATATGTCTAACAAATTATACATATTATAAACAAATTAATTATATATATATATATATATATATATATATATATTAAAACAACATAGTTTATTCAAATACAAGAATATTTATTAATTTATATCCAAAGCTTTTCGTTGGTAAACAGTACCAACATCATCAGGAATAAAAATTACAATAATATATATATATTTTTTTGTTTTAACATATGTATTATATAAACACAAGAAATATACAAAAGTCACAATTATAAAACTTTAATTCAAACTATAGTTGTTAGTTGTGTAGGCCTATATGTCTTGTGTTTATAACGTTTACTCAGAAGCCAGTTCCAATATTCTTTATATTGTATTATCTGTTATAAATATACTTTGTTTAACATAATTGAATATTCTGTATATTTTGTGACAGACGTTTCCAAAGAACACAGAACATTAGATTAAAATATAACTGTATGTCATCCGTGCTCAAATTACTTTCAAGTAATTCAGAGACATCATTGAACATTTGAACCGAGTACATTGAAGCATAACAATTGTGATTGCAAACTAATAAAATGGCGGCATTGCATTAAACGTTGGCAAATGCATTATTAAGCTGTTTTCGCGTTTCACTTGAATGATATTATACATCTGTCGGTAATATTTCAATAACTTAAATGCAATCATCCTAATAGCGTAAATTAGTTGATAGCAATCTGATCTGTTCTCTAAATTCTTAAAACATGGTAGAAACATTATTTAACATATTCAAGAAAGAACCATTTACAAAATTTGTGTGTTTATTTTCAGTATAATCTGTGAGTAATGATCATAGTTTTGTACCAAATCACTAGAAGGCTTTTCGCTACTTATCGCATTCATAATTGTGTTTTACCATTAATTACACTAAATCATCGTATACTAAGACCAATTCTCTATCTGCTGTTTTCGAAGACTGTTTTAAATATCCAATTGCAATATTTATAAAATATAATTTCAAAGTTCGTCACTATATTTCCATTAAAACAAATTATAGTTGCACCAGAATTATTTTTCAATTACACCATTTTGTGTTATTATGTTGGGGAATATGCTCTACTATAATTCGTGAAAAGAAGAATAAAAATTAGTTTGTAAACATTCCATGAAAAAATAATCATAAGTAGAACAGACATGAAGATTTGAGTTGGACGTTAACCAGAGTTACTAAACTAATATTAAATTTTGTACTTATTTATTACAGTTAAGTATTTCTGAGCAATGTTTTACTGAAGGTGTTGAATGGCTATTATTGAAGGTTAGTCTTTAAACAAACAAAAAATTTAACCGATTTCATCAAAGTAAAAACCATTACTAAAAACCATGGTAGACTAGCAGGTCTATTATGAAGTGTAAGAAATGAAGGGTTAGTAAACAACAAAGAGGATTAAAACTTCCTGCTCTGTAATGTAATGCAGAATAAAGAGAATGAGTGCTCAGATTTGCAAACCAACTATACTAACACTCGTTAAAGCCCAAACGGGTCTAACTATTACATCTACGAATTAGGATAAGGATGGAAAAAGAAGAGCCAAGGAAGATATTGGTTTGAGAAGATCAGATAGTTATCAGATCACCTTATCTGAACTAGATTGCTCACTACCTCCTAAAAGTAAGAAATACAATATGTGTTTGACAAAAATACGTATATTGTTACAATTTCTTGTAAAGTATTATTGTAAGATAGTTATATAGTCTAAGACAAAATATACAAGATTTATATTACCAACATAGAGGCCACGTAGACTTTTATAAGGGAAAAGACTGCGAATATAAAGTTCTAAGTGATACATAAGAACCTATGGTTTTGAAATTTCTTATCGATATGGAATAATTCTGTTAACAACTATACGGGGTATAAAAATATGCGTGGGGACGTCGTTGGATTATCGGAAAATTTAAAAAAAAACAATATATATATATATATATATATATATATATATATATGTGTGTGTGTGTGTGTGTGTGTGTGTGTGTGTGCATGTATATTGTTATTATTATTAGGTAAAACATTATAGAATATTTTCAACAACTGTATTAACCTAAGTCTCAGGAGAATAATCATTAAAGAAATTTATTCCTATTTTAAGATCAAATATATTGACCTAATAGTCGTTTCTTTGCATTGTAGTTTGAAGGTGTTTTTTAAGTTTACTATGTTTAACAATGCTTTGTTTCTGCTTAATAGTTTCTCATCGATAGATAAAAAACAATAAATAAATGCGTTAAGTAGTCCTTGATAATCATTTGTTAAGTACCTCTTACATCTCAACATATTGCACACCATTAAATTCTTCTGGCTTTTAATAATATTTTTTTAAAATTATTTGAACATTACAAATACAATTAATTAGAAATATTTCCAAACAAAATGTTGTTGTTTAAATATTATCGTTAATTTATCTTTATTCAAGTCGAGTTAAATTGTAAAAATACATTTTATTTTTCAAGTCGATAATGCCAGGAAAACAACAGAAATTTATAAACTATAATAATGAAAATATTATTCTTTATGAAATGGTATATATATATATATATATATATATATATATATATATATATATATATATATATATAAACAACATAGCTTATTCAAATACATTATTGTAATTTTCATTCCTGATGATGTTGGTACTGTTTACCAATGAAAAGCTTTGGATATAAATTAATAAATATTCTCTCTTGTATTTGAATAACCTATGTTGTTTAAATTATTGAAGAAGAAAACGTATTATATATATATATATATATATATATATATATATATATATATATATATATATATATATGTATATATGTATATATATATATATATATACATATATATATATACGATTTATATATATATATAACTTTTCTCGACCACTTCGGTTTTATTTTTGATAGGTCTTAGTATTTTTTTTCTAAAATCAGCTACTTTTAAAATTCATAAATTACTAAGTCAAGAAAAATTAATTAAGGTGCTCAAATATGAATACTTTCCGTTATAAAATCATTAGTAAACAATTTGTTTATGTCGATTCTCTTGCGAAAACCGGTAATTGTGATATGAAAAGCAATTTGACTCAATCCCTGAATATGACAATAAAACGATGAAGTCATTAGGTGATAATTGAGGAGTCGTAAAAACAAACTAAAAAATAGACATTTTTTTCAAATAAACAATCTGTATATTTTCATTCCTTATAAACGTATTTCATAAATGGCAGCATAGAATAATTAAAATCTATTTTAATAGAATAATCATTTTCAATAAGTTAACTAGAACTACTAAATCTCATGAAAGATTAATAGTTTCGTTCTAAACGTTGTTAACTCTAGTACTACTTAAATTATGTATATTCATAATTTATCTATTGTTATAGTTGAAGACGTTTGCCGCTGAAATATTTGTTATTTACCGAATATCTAGGTAAAATTTGTTTCTTTTAATTGCATAAAAAAATGAAAAATTTATTACTTTTAAATGAATTTGCAATGTGGGTATAAAGCTCCTTCCTATTTAAACTGTCCACGACCTAGTTAACGGTATGAACGTGAAACATTTCTTCTGCTGAGCAAGATAAAACTTTCCTCTAGCAGTGAAATACACCCTAACTCACTTTGAATAAACTTTGCTATATAAAGGATATGAGGACGTATTATGTTACTCATAAAGTATTTAAACGGTCCACGACCTAGTTAACGGTATGAACGTGAAACATTTCTTCTGCTGAGCAAGATAAAACTTTCCTCTAGCAGTGAAATACACCCTAACTCACTTTGAATAAACTTTGCTATATAAAGGATATGAGGACGTATTATGTTACTCATAAAGTATTTAAACGGTCCACGACCTAGTTAACGGTATGAACGTGAAACATTTCTTCTGCTGAGCAATGTAAAACTTTCCTCTAGCAGTGAAATACACCCTAACTCACTTTGAATAAACTTTGCTAGATAAAGGATATGAGGAGGTATTATGTTACTCATAAAGTATTTAAACGGTCCACGACCTAGTTAACGGTATTAACCTAAAACATTTATTCTGCTGAGCAATGTAAAACTTTCCTCTAGCAGTGAAATACACCCTAGCTCACTTTGAATAAACTTTGCTATATAAAGGATATGAGGACGTATTATGTTACTCATAAAGTATTTAAACGGTCCACGACCTAGTTAACGGTATGAACGTGAAACATTTCTTCTGCTGAGCAATGTAAAACTTTCCTATAGCAGTGAAATACACCCTAACTCACTTTGAATAAACTTTGCTAGATAAAGGATATGAGGACGTATTATGTTACTCATAAAGTATTTAAACGGTCCACGACCTAGTTAACGGTATGAACGTGAAACATTTCTTCTGCTGAGCAATGTAAAACTTTCCTATAGCAGTGAAATACACCCTAACTCACTTTGAATAAACTTTGCTAGATAAAGGATATGAGGACGTATTATGTTACTCATAAAGTATTTAAACGGTTTACGACCTAGTTAACGGTATGAACGTGAAACATTTCTTCTGCTGAGCAATGTAAAACTTTCCTCTAGCAGTGAAATACACCCTAACTCACTTTGAATAAACTTTGCTAGATAAAGGATATGAGGACGTATTATGTTACTCATAAAGTATTTAAACGGTTTACGACCTAGTTAACGGTATGAACGTGAAACATTTCTTCTGCTGAGCAATGTAAAACTTTCCTCTAGCAGTGAAATACACCCTAACTCACTTTGAATAAACTTTGCTAGATAAAGGATATGAGGACGTATTATGTTACTCATAAAATATTTAAACGGTCCACGACCTAGTTAACGGTATGAACGTGAAACATTTCTTCTGCTGAGCAATGTAAAACTTCCCTCTAGCAGTGAAATACACCCTAACTCACTTTGAATAAACTTTGCTAGATAAAGGATATGAGGACGTATTATGTTACTCATAAAGTATTTAAACGGTCCACGACCTAGTTAACGGTATGAACGTGAAATATTTCTTCTGCTGAGCAATGTAAAACTTTCCTCTAGCAGTGAAATACACCCTAACTCACTTTGAATAAACTTTGCTAGATAAAGGATATGAGGACGTATTATGTTACTCATAAAGTATTTAAACGGTTTACGACCTAGTTAACGGTATGAACGTGAAACATTTCTTCTGCTGAGCAATGTAAAACTTTCCTCTAGCAGTGAAATACACCCTAACTCACTTTGAATAAACTTTGCTAGACAAAGGATATGGGGACGTATTATGTTACTCATAAAGTATTTAAACGATCGACAACAATTTTTAAAAAGTGTAACAAAAGAAATTACAAAGAGGTAGTATGTGGGTTTGGGCCGACAGAAATTAATATTTTATTTCCAGCAGTATATAACAGGGGTTTTAGTAGAGTCAATAATAAATATTTTTGATAAAACAGCTTAATGTTGAAACATTTACTGAACATTAGAAATTGGGATATTATGTCTCACTATCTTTTTTTTTTGTTTTTAAATAGTGATATTTATCCAAAAAAACATAAATTAACATATATTTATTAACTCATAATAAATATTTAGTAACATTTTAACATAAAATGAGCTATAAATAAAGTAACATATTCTATGTGTTAAAACAGCTGCTCTTCAACATAACCTATAAAATCAGTTGTATGAAATCATGTTTCACATTCTTTATGCTAAAGTATGAAGTTCCGAGATCCGTGACGGATACGATGATTTTTCTTCCGTGCGAAACATTATCATACTCAGTGATAAGACGTATTCATTTTAAAATGTGGCAAATTTGGAAATTCATGGAGAAGCAGTTACGTTTTCAGTTTCAAATGTTTCTCCTCGTTAACTTTATTTGCAAAATTTTTATTGTTGGGAATTCAAACGAAATTGTTCCTGATTGGTTGAAGAAGAAGTGTTAAAAGGAGTAATAGGCTATAACAAGACCATTAATGGATTCTTCTTCTTCAAAAAGTTGAAGAGCTTATCCGCTGTGACTACTGTTAATATTCTGGGATGATATTAAATTAAATATAAATATTTTGATTTTAGAAGAACATTGATATGTAACTTTACCAAAGGACGCAGAATAATATTAGTCGTGAAATATTTAATCTTAAAACAATTAATCAATTAAACATAAGCATATTTAAACACACACACACACGCACATACTCTACATTTAAATATTTTTAGTTAAACGACCCTTATTCCGTTTTATCATCTGGCTATGCTTGGGTTATTAAGTAAGCTCCGTTGCCATAGCAACTACAGAACCAAATGGAGCCTGATTACAAGCATTACTTTATACCTGCTAGTGCTCATCCTTTGATAGTAGCACACAGGGCCAATCATTTGTCTCTGATAGCCTTTGAAATCAACGTCATTCCTTGGTAATCAGAGTTTAATGCCAGTTGATTAGAGAGGTTCGCTTGTTCTGCTTTCTACGTCATATTCACAAAGGCAAAAACCACATACGACCCGATTCTAACTAAACAGTACAAATATCCAACAAAAAATTCGAAATATTTCTTTCTTTAAAATAAGATTTGTTTTTAACACAGGTTTAATACAATATTTTGTGTGTGCACAGTTTTTCCAATATATGGTCAAACTTACTTGAAACTGTACTTGCGAAGTTTCCGTAGCACTCAAACAATATACTGTATTTCAGTAATCTTATATAATTATTATATTGCGGTGAACAATCATAACTTGCTCTGATACAAAAATAAAAATAACTTATTGAGTAAGAAAAAATGCGATAAACCTGTAAACCATATTTCTTTAGTTTACCATAATTCTATATTTCTGTTATATATATGTTATACGTAGATATTGCAAAAACATACTAGGAGATGCAGAAAGTTCTCAGGAACACATACAATGGTCGGTATTGACAACTTAAAAATTAAAACTTTTGAGCACAAAGTAAGGTAAATTACATAACCTTGTAACAACAACGTATTCGTTTAGTATGGATTTGTTAATAAAAAATGAATGTTTGCTAATGTAAGATAACTTTTTGGTAAGGGTAAAGTTGCATTTTTTGTTTTATTTTGATCGCAGCACAGAATACAAGGCCGTGTTTCAATTAACGCAGGAACTTTTTACCTCCAGTTTAATTGAGTTTATTTTATTATTCTTTTTTAAAGTCAAATCTATCCTAACACTGTAACAGAGCTATCAGGACAAACACTGGAAATAAGAGCTAACTCTAATAAAGAAACCTACATTTTATAAATGTTGTTTATTTTTAAAAGTGAGGATAAGCCTGCCTCTATCTAAATGTTTTATTTGTAAGCAACAACTTTTACTTTATTTCCTATATTACCTGAAGAATTTCCACATCGCCACATACAGTTTTATTTTAGATTACATTTATAACCGATAAATATAGACATACACACAAACACGCTTCTCTCTCTCTCTCTCTCTATATATATATATATATATATATATATATATATATATATATATATATCACACATGCGCACAGAAAGACACTGGATTTTTATGTACACTTACTAAATTTAAAAATATTTGTACAAATTCATTTTTTTAAATTCAACATTAGTTGGAATTTGTAAAATCGAATAGGTTAGATTGATTTTTTTTCATTTTCTCATAAATATTAGTTTAATATGATAAAGGTTATTCTTGGTGAATCTTACCATTCATCGTACAAACATATTAGATTCTGTCATAACTTTCCCCCATCGATATCAGTGCTTCGAAACTAAATTCGTGGAGAAAATTGCAACAGGATGGAAAAACGGAATTTCCTTGTGTAAAAATTACAAAAAGCTTTGTTGCAGCATAATGATTGTTGAAAGTTTGTTAATAATATTCCTTTTCTAAATCACAAATATTTTATTAAAATAACCAACAAAATACTCCTGATAAGTAGAACTGAGGACACTACTAAGGTCATTAAATATTAGGTCTTTTGAAAGAAAATCACTTTATTGGGATGGATTTAATTATAATTATAGTTTATAGGTTTATTACAAGAACGCAATAACAATCATTCACAATTATAGCGTGGCGTTTTACGAATACGTTTTACATCCTTCTTCGTGACGTCATCAAAGCATTTCTGTAATCCTTTTATCGAAACTATTTCTTCATTTGTGGTAATATTATTCCTCGTAAGTATAAGCAAAAATTCTGTAAAAGTAAAATACATGTAAACTAGGTCTGTGATGAAAAATCAATAACTGTTAAAACATAATTTGTAATTTTAACAGAAAAAACGTAAATAATTATTCATTTAAAAAAAAATTAAAGCATACTGAACCAAAATGAAAAATAAAGACTGACATAAACTCATGTGTTGATGTCACTTTAAATTTATAAAACAACTTTTAATATTTGTTCTATTAAACTCATGAAATATTGTCTTGACACATATTAGGCTGCCTTTATTTTATGAGTATCTTCTAAATAAGCATTTTAAAATATTATCTTAAGTACGATTGTTTAAGACAAGAAATATTATTGTACTACACACTATACAAAGCTATAAATACCTACAGCACTGGTATTTTCAAATATGTTCCACACATTTACCTGAAATAAAGTACATGAAACAAAATACTTGTTAGGCTTTCTTAATTTTATGTAAATATTTTTAATGGTTTTTAAAAGTGTTAGTTTAAATGAATGTATGACTATGATACTATAAAAATATCACATGAACACATGATCACTTAATTTACTTAACTAAATACTGTGCACATGCGCAAGGTTAACAATTCCTTACCGGAAGTGAAGTCGTTAGTTACTTCTGCACAAGAATAGCCTGTGAAGTAAGTAGTGTAGTCAGTGCACGTCACAGTGAAAGTGTAAGTATAATTTCCTGCTGCATCTGTGGGCAAGCAGACATATGTAGTGAAATAAAGTTACGTATATAAAAAATAAAACAAAATTACCGTTCAAAGTTTACAAAATATATACGCCAACATATATTAATGAAAACCATGCCCAAGTAAACATTTCATTGGGTAAATCCCCCATAGGCAAACCAAATAGAACCATTTGAAATTAATTATGTAACAATCGCTAACTCAGTACGGTACCATGTAACCAACACTGAGCGCGTCCCCAGGTGGCGGATAGGGGAATGCCTCTCCACAGGTTTGCTTTGTGAGTGGTAGGAGGGAAATAGGCAGACGTCCAACCTCTTTGGAGGCAATGGTGCCCATTTTCTATAAATAGTGCAATCGACCATGTTACCGCGTTCGGAGTAGCCCCCGAATTATTCTCGGAGAATTCAATGCCAAAAGTCCCTCGAATGGTATTTTTAATCTAGAACAGAAGGATTCTCAACTTGAAGATCTTCTCATCGACATAAACTTCTCAGTTTTATTTAAATAAATGTTCCTGCAACTTCTGGAAAGTGGATTGGCCTCAATTCACATCTTGAAGAATTCTGCGACCTTATCATGCAGTCCTCTCTAAGAAACATGCTTTCACAAAAGCCGCAAAACTTTCCATTCCTCGGGTAAACACGAAAACCGACTGGGTACTCTACTGGAGAGATAATCACATTGAAGCATTTGTATCGGAAAGAAATGCTTTGTGTGCAGAGGCTCAGAACACTAACAGAGAAGATAATAGAAAAAATACATTAACAGTTGTCAAAAGGTTGAAGCGGAAATATGCTGGTACAAACGCCAGAATTGGGAAGACTTTTGCGCTGCCTTAGAACCCAGAAATAGGTTACATCAAAACACTGGAATATCTTTAAGACCCTGAATAATCGAGTTTTACAACCGCCGCAAGTTGCTCAAGAAACAAACACCATCAATTACTGTGGAAAACTATATCCCATGAATATTGGAAGTGCCAATGTGCTAGCCGAATTCTATGCTAGCAACAGCAAGCTCATTTTCAGCAAAACAGACAAAGCCACCCTTAAGACCGCAAGAAGTCTAAGTCAAGGTTTCTTTAAGCCTCCCAAGAACAGCAAGAGTAAAATAAACTTGTAACAGACGGCCTACCTACCTCATCACAGCACAGTGGATCAGCTCTTTTTTCTTTGCCAACCAATTATTGATGGACTACAGAAAAAACCTCATAAAATAACGTTAGGCTCAAAAATACCCACTGGACAAAATGCTTCAAACTTCACTAGTGAACTAATTGCTATTAAAGAGGAACTTACCCACTGTTACTCTTTTCCCCTCCTAACTCAATAGCAGAAATTGTACTTTTGTCAGACTCAAAATCAGTACGCAAAGCCATCCATAATGGTGAGACAAGACTGACAAAGAAATTAATACACTTTTCCATTCATTAAATATACCTTGCATTTTCCATGGTCATGTCGGAAATAAGGATAATGAGTGTGCATTCAAAATCTTATTCCATTGGCAAATAGTCTACTGTCCCCAATATCAACTAAGGCCTGATCATGTTTTTATCTTCCAAGCCAGTGTCCATTCCCTCCTTCAACTTGGAGCACCGTTAACTGAAATACTTCATAAGCATCGGGCTCCAGGACTGGCAGATCTTGTCATCAGGACTTTTAGAGGAATCTGAACTTTTTGAACCTTCCACCTCAATAGACACAACAACAACAAATGCCGTGCAAATTAGTAGCTATCGGTCAATTAAATGTTGTTAAATGATTAAAACCACACTAAATCCCTAAAACTGCTTTATCTGCTCCTTTTTAAAATGTATCAAAAACGTAGACCGTTATTTTACTATTTTAAAATTCACTGACATTAGGGTTTTAAAGAATTTGAAGAAAAGTACAGATGTTAAATAAATCTGAGACTCTAGAAAACACGGCTTTCCTTAAAAAAAATCTGTTTTACAAATAAAATAACATTTCTCTGAGAAATAAATACAGGAAATGTTTGTATTTAGTTAAAAGGTAAACACTTTATATTATTTGAGAAATAAATGTTTACAAATTTTCGATAAACGTTATTAACTTCTTATTAATTATTCTTATATAATAAATATAAAACATTTTTATAATAATTATATTTTTAAATCAAACACCAGTCAAACCAAAGGAAATATGAAGCCATAACAGATATAAAAATATACTTACAAAATAGTTTAAATAAACCTTTTTGAGGATCAGGTAAGTAATAAGTGCCTCTAAAATCACTTTTTTCAGTCGCTCTGAAAACAAATGACAAAACACTTAACAACCAAACCGGACAGATACAACTGAAAGTATAAATGTACTTGAGTAAACTATAGTTTATATAACATTCGTGTTAAAAAATTAGATTATTCTTCCTTCTTTACTTCCAGTATTTTGTTCAAGTATTTGTTGTTTCAATAACTCAAATGTGATTTATTATTAATAAATAATTGTAAGTAACATATAAGTATAAATTAAATACTGTATATACATTTGAATGTATACGTCTGACGAGATAGTATGATGAGTTCTTTATCGTATATAGTTCGTATTATAGACAAATTATTAATTTCACAAATAATTAAATGCTAGTTGAAAAAATTCTATTATGAAATAAGACTAATTTAATTTGTATAAAGAACTCACCCCAAAAATAAGTCAATGCCAAAATTTGGTTTTACGTTATTGTCAGTTGGAAAATCAACAAAGAATGATCCACATCTGGAATACTGATATTTTTTAAATTCTTTTGAACTCAGAGCCTCTAAAGCTGAATGGTACCATGTTCCTGAAAACTGTAAAAAAATACATTTCAGTAAATATCAACTGTTAGTTCTAAATGCATACATAATATGTATAGTGTTACTAGTTATTCAGGTATTTCAAATTGTTTTCACTCGTTTACTACAGTTTTATAAGTACTTACAATTTTAAAAATTTTCAAGTTTATAATATGTATAAAGCAAATTTTATGTAGCAGAACTGTGGATTTTTCCTATATCTGCTTATGAATATGGTTTTTATTTCGAAAATATTAATTGTATAATAATAGCAAATAGACAATAATTTTCAACATTATACCATTATAACTGAATAGTTGTGGCATTTTAAATGTTAAATATTTTACAATAAAGAATAAATGTGATTACTTACATCTTTCAAAGAAAAATTTCCTATTGGTACCGGGTGCTTACATTTCCTTGCACATACCACAACGAATAGGAACAGAAGTAAAAGCAGCCTCAGTAACGTCATTCTAAAATAAAAGTTATTGGAACTGTTACTAATTTGTATTAAGCACGAAAGAGTAACTTTATAAATTGAATAAAGCCCCCAATATTTTATTGCTTCAGATTTTTTCTTATATTTATTATAATTTTTAGATTTGTTATTATTTTTAACATAGAACCAAATCTCGTGTAACAGGTTTGGGTACAATTTAAATATACACACGTTACAACACACGTTAAAGCCCATAGGCGACATTTAAATATACTCTACTTATAGGTTATTAAGTTTCTTTCAATGGTCACAATTAATTTTATAAGACTGTATGGTATTTTTGTAAGTTTATTTTGTTCTTCAAAATAATATATCAGATGAAGCTTTGCTTGCATTTTATCTTAGCTGTTCATCATTATGTACTTGTTATATTTATTTATATTTTATTGATCCTGTGAAACGTGTTTTATTTTTATGAAAGAAACTTAATATTATATATAATGACCTGGATTATAATATATTCAAAAAATTAGAATGTAATTTAAAAATACATATAGTACATTTTCTAAGACACGATAATAAAGAGGCTAAGCTTTTATAAATCTATCACCAAATACTACAATTAAAGAGTTGGATATTTTCAAATGAAACATTATTAAAAAAATAGAATAAACGTAAGAAACATAACTAAATAACCTCGAGCTTTACCTATTAGGATAGCAAGACACAGAAATCAGTCTACCTGTGATGATCAATGGTACAGAACATGGAAATGCGTGTAGTAAAATTACTATTTTCCTTACTTATATAACAAAATTATACTAATAAACCTCTTGCCTTTTGAATGTCAGGTTTTATCAAAAAAGATGTAAATAGCCTAATTTTAATTTCAGTAATAAAGATTAGATAATTTTTAGTGACTTATCATAATTGTACTTATTCCCATTTGGAAAGGCAATTGTGTGAAGGTTTTTAATGCTCGTTATTCAATGTCTAATTATATAAACAATACAATCTAAATAAAAGAACGCGCGTGTGTTGCGACGTCAGCAGCCAGCACCCCGGTGAGCAGCCATCACCTTAATCGTACTGTACGCACATACATCAACGCCACACTAGTCACGACAAACTCCGGTAAAATTTTGAACAAACATCGCCGACCTGGGCTAACATTTGCCAAAACCTGCCAGAGAACCATCACTGGACTTTATTTTAAAAAACCTAACTCGCAGAGATTTAAGCGTTTGGGTTTTGTTTCCCTGGGTGTTCTTTATTTTAAGAAACATAACTCGCAGAGATTTAACCGTTTGGGTTTTGGGTCACAGGAAATGAATTCATTAAGGCCATCCCAGACTAATAACCAAGGTTTAGGTTTGTATATGAAAATTGTTTATAAAATCAAATTCAACTCAAGTTGCAAGTTAGTAAAAACACTGTTACAAACACTCACACACACACACACACACACACACACACACACACACACACACACACACACACACACACACACACACACACACTGTATTATTTATGGCTTCTCGTCCAATATAAACGTTTATATTATTAATTTTAAAATTCCCATTGCAACGGTTACATTTTTAATTTAAGCCCGTTACACTTTGTGTGTGTGTGTGTGTGTGTGTGTGTGTGTGTATGTGTATGTGTGTGTGTGTGTGTGTGTGTGTGTGTGTGTGTGTGTGTGTGTGTGTGTGTGTGTGTGTGTGTGTGTGTGTGTGTGTGTGTGTGTGTGTGTGTGTGTGTGTGAGTGTGTGTGTGTGTGTGTGTGTGTATATATATGTGTGTGCATGTGTGTGTGTGTGTGTGTGTGTGTGTGTGTGTGTGTGTGTGTGTGTGTGTGTGTGTGTGTGTGTATGTGTGTGTGTGTGTGTGTGTGTGTGTGTGTGTGTGTGTGTATGTGTGCCTGTGTATGTGTGTGCGCGCGCGCGTGTGTGTGTGTGTGTGTGTGTGTTTGTGTGTGTGTGTGTGTGTGTGTGTGTGTGTGTGTGTGTGTGTGTGTGTGTGTGTGTGTGTGTGTGTGTGTGTGTGTGTTTGTAGGTGTGCATGTGTGTATGTGTGTCTGTGTGTGTGTGTGTGTGTGTTTGTTTATTTCAACAGTTGCTTTGATAATTTTCACAAACATTTTTTTTATAAAATGTATATTAATATCATTCAATGAAGTTATAACTTTTAAAATAAGTAGTTTGAAGAAGGTAACTCTAAACGCTTCATTCCCAATTATGTATAGCAAAACATCGTGCCATTCCAATTGATTCCGGCGGTTGTTTACTATGAAGATGCATTTCATTTTCTATATTCACAATTTCTACCGTTCATGTGTTAACCGTTTATCAATTAAAAATTCTTCAACTTAGTTAATATTAAAATACATTTTCTTTATTATTATCTAAAACGTACCTGCTTGTGCACTTATAAAACAATTTAAAACATATTAAACATTACCCATGGCTTTTGGAATCACTAAACACTCAACACATCGCTCTTGCAAATCCGCACACTTAAACAAAAATTATATAAACTTTTATTTATTTGAAACATATGAATAATCGCTTCTGACTTCTTCTTTAGTTACGTTAATAAAATTTGGTACCGGCTTTGACATCTTAAATTTTGAATAGTGGAAGCTTACAAATTTCTAAATTATATCCGAAAATGCCATTACGTGTGTTCCGTTCAAGAACCTCTGGAGAAGTGGGGTCGTTGCAAGGACACGCCAACGGAATTTTCCCACCCTTACTTATTATTTTGAATATTCTGATTGGTCCGTCAGATCATGCGATATCAGACCATGCTTACGTCACATGAGGTGATGTGAGTTAATTACCCTGAGTTACTACCTCGTACGATATTTTACATTTTTAACCGCTAGGGGTTCACAATGAGCACTAATAAAACAAAAATTTTCTTTTATATTGGGAAGATATAATTATTAACTAAAAATTAAATATATAAATGAATTTATATGTAACACCTTATTTTTAAGAGTGTTACAAACTCTTACTATATTTTCTATATATGTTAAAATTTCCACATCAGGAAATTATTGCTTTTAAATTGTTTTAAAAAAAATCTTATTCGAAATAACTTCTAATTAACTTAGCGATATTCCAAATGTTAAAAATAAAGATTTACTTATATACCGTATAGCAGTACTGACACATACTATCAACAAAAATCAATTGATATGGTATAACAATCATAACACAGAAAGTGTTACTTTAACAAAAATGAGTAAACTAAAATTTAATTTTATCAAAGAATATGAGATAATATAAATATAACGAATTCTACTCAGATCTAATCTGGTCAAAAATCATTTAAATATGCTATAAACCATCACAACCAAATAAAAATGTGTAATGTATAAAGTGAAATTATACTTGTAAAGTGTAGTTTATTATAATTTTGAGATGGGTGAACTGGCAAGGCTCGACAAGCTATTTACGTAAACGCAATAAATGTATTTCTATTTATTAGTTATTATAGAACCGTGGAAATGGTAAACTTTATTTGTATATACTAAATTATTAAATAGATAAATAATAGTTTATATAAAAATCCGCATAAACAGTTCTAGAGACGTTTAGAGCTGACAATCGGAATTAGTTTGGAACATGTTTTTATTATAATCCATAAATATGTATATGCTTTTGTTTTATAGTCAACAGATAGGTAAGTTTTAAAACTTTCACCTTTCATATACAAAAAAAAAAAAACACTTGAAGCCCTTGGGCTGACGTGAACTGTCTCATGTGATATGAGGAACAATTACTTCTTTAACACTTCTAAAGAGAAAAAATAAGTGAGGTCACAAAAATATAGAAAGATAATATTATTATTATAAGCAGCAAATCCTAACACAAGCTATCATTATCAGATGGTAAAATTAAAAAGGAGACAATCTTTGTCTCTGGTACGGGAAGGTGAGTGCCTCTTTCGGTCAGGCTCTCTCATGAAGTAAACGTATCTCTCCTTCTCATGGAAACTTTCTACATAGCCAATGCTACTGTAGTTGTATAGATTTGAAAACATTACGAACAACAGAACCTTTCTCAAAAGCTGCTTTGTTATTTCAAAGGCGATTAAAAAATAGTCTGTAATCTTTTGAGAACCTACTTTATAGCAAAAAAACAATAAAAAAGCTCCTAGACATGGTTCAAAATATTACCAATGAGCAAGTTACTTGCTTTTGCTCCGACATGACCTTCGCCACTAAAATAAAGCCGTACTGAATTAACCTTCTCCACTAAGAATCTGTAACAAGTTAGGAAAATCTGGTAATTGTTATCTGTATCGAAGAAAAGCTAAATTCTTTGTAATTACACAGAGATGACAGCCAGTTACAACAGATATTTGGTATAAAACAGGTATATGTACACCGAAACTAACAATTATTAGCCGTCTACGACGTATTACACATTCTAATGAAAATGTAAATAAAACTGTAATATTTTGTTGTATAATGCCATTTCTTTTTTTAAGAAACGTGAAAAGTTCATTTTCAACCACACTTAATTGTTTTCAATATACTTAATTTAAATAACTTTCATCACAATTAAGTTTTCTATACGATTATATTGAAAATATATCCACAAAAAAAAATTTAATAATGTAATTCAACTAGAAAAATAATTCAACAGAAGTTAAACTTTACTGAAATTGAAACAACTATTAATTTTTGTGTTTTAACTTGGTGTTTCAGATGAATTTTCAAAAAAATATTGTGGCAAAAAAACCCAAAAAAGAGTTGAATTTTCTCCTGAACTACGTTTACTGGGTATTCATTACGTCTGTATTTTAGTGTAGAATCCTATATCACAGCGAAGTATTTAACGAGTTGCAATTTACTAAAGGACTTTATAAGGCCGTTTTTCTAATGTTTGCTCTACATATGGTTCCCGACATATATCTATGGTTTCCGATAGACTGAACGTTTGTTGTTGTCCCTAACAAGGGTTCACAGAATCTATGTATCGAAATATTTTACATTAGTTTCATCTTAAACAAATAAGCAGTGATTGAACAAAAGAAACAATCCTACAAACATTTTTTACAAAATTAGTATCTATAAAATGACTGCTAAAACTTTCACTTTAGATGTTAAAGCCACGAACAGAATATGTTTGAATGAAGTTTATAAAAGAGGTGTCCAGGCTCATATATTTAAAATGTAACAGAATTTATTTAACTCTATACATTAACGTACAATTTAAAACTTTTAGCACATACACAATTTCTACAGAGCATGCATTGAAATTTTAGAAAATGATAGTTTTTTGCCAACATAAAAAAGCAAAACTGACTTTATTTTGTTTTATTTATATAGCTGTAGTTCTATCTCTCGCCCCTTTGACCAATTTTCTCGTGCTCTGCAGATCCTTTTCCCAGGACGGCAATCTGCTGCCGTTGCCTAGCTACCTGGTAGGGGCTTTCAGTGACCACGGAGGGTAAAAATACTGAATCACTTTTTACGAGATTTTTTTATTTTCCTCCCCTGCTTTTTCTCACTCACAAGATATTTGTTTACCGGTCAACTTTTCGATGGCGTTGGTCTCTCTATGGTTAACAAAAACATAGCCAGATAAATTTTTCTTTATTTTAAATGGTGACAATTTATAGAAATGTAGTAGCCTTACTTTCGTAATCATTAGAATCACAGAGCAGTTGTTTTTTTAATTCAACCATATTTGTATGCATTTTGAGATTACAATGTTAAAATTAATAAATAAAAACAGTATTTATTACAATTATTAATTAACTAACAATTATACTACTAAAACTAATTATCACAATAGTTCACATATTTGTGTTCTTTGTTTAGGATGAAAGCTTCATTAAGCTTATTATCTTCTGGTAGGAATTTGAGGGGAGGGGATAAATATGTTGTATTGAAGGTGAAATATGAATCTTCTTGATTGAGCCTTATATGGATAAAAACAAATAAAAACATACACAAAACTCACAAATTATTCATTTATTTACTCATACGCGTTTCAATGACCAAGTCATCATCATCAGTGAGTGTTACTACCACAAACTCTAACTTACAACTTGGGTTAAAGCAAGGTTACACTTCCGTATTTATACAGTAGGCGTCGCCACGCCCACTTGTCAAAACAACAGTTACTAACCCTACTTTAAACATGATACAACAAATAGAAATTTTGTACCTAACTCAATAATTACAATAAAATTTGTAACATACAACATAATTACATATAAACAAAATAGATAAGTAATATTACAAATTATTATTATTATGTCAAAATATTTAACCTAAAGTTACAATAAATTTTATTTTTTTGTTCTCCCTTTTTGTTACGCTAATTACAATAATATAGAATTTGGAATAGGGCCTGACTCGTTAATTTACAATATTATTTTTATTCTTATTAATATACAAAGTTTCCCATGCATCCAACGCAGATTTTTCTGATCTATTGTATTTAAAGTGGAAAAAATGTTCTTTAGCCCTAGTTTTAATATTTCTTTTTGTTTGGCCTATATATTTCAGAAGACACTCGCTACATTTCAGGCAGTAGATTCCTGACTTTTCTTCATTTGGTATGGCATCTTTATGGTTCCCTAACAACTTCTTTAGGTTATTTGCAGTGGCAATTGTAACATTCAAATTACTATATTTTCCTAGAAATATTTCTAATTTTATTAGACAGTGGTGGATGGTGTGTTATTTTTACCCATTTTTTCCCTTTTAAATCCCTTAATAACGTGTTTCATGGGATTTTTTATTGTCTTATGTTTCATCTTTTTTGTGAATTCCATCTATAAACACATTACTACATTCATTGAACCTTGCTACGCTGTAAATGTAATTAAGCTCATTTTTATAATTTTCCTCTGATAAAGGCAAATTAATTAAACGATGCACCATAGAATTGAAAGCTGCTTTTTTATGTGATATTGTGTGAAATGAATCACTGGTAATAAATCTGCTTGTGTGAGTTGGTTTTCTATAAACATTAAAACTTAAAGTATTGTTTTTTCTTGATATTAAAACATCTAAAAATGGTAAACACGCCTCTTTTTCTATTTCAACCGTAAATTTTATACTTGGAAAAAAATCATTTATTGCTTTACAAAACTTGTCCAGGCTTTGTTCACTGTCAAACACTGCAAACACGTCATCCACGTATCTCAGCCATACTCTAGAAAAATATTTCAAGGTATTTTTCGCATTCATTTCGAAATGACTCATAAAAAAGTTGGCTAAAAAACTTGATAGCGGGTTACCCATAGCGGTGCCTTCCTTCTGGGTGTAAAATTTATTGTTAAGCTGGAAACAATTTTGAACAATACATAAATTAATAAGTGAAATATATTCATCCACTTCATTTGTTCTACATCCTGAATTTTCTAACCAAATTTTCATCAATTCGACTGTTTTATCTATAGGTACACTTGGATAAAGCGATACAACATCAAACGAAACAAGGTATTCACTGGACGAAATACATAAATCCTTAACCGTATTAACAAATTCATACGTATTTTTTACTGCCATCGATGGAGGCGGAACAAACTGTTGGAGGCGTGGTATCAACCACTTAGCAATTAAATATGTTGGGGAATTAATCCCAGATACTATTGGTCGCATTTTTCTTCCTTCCTTATGGACTTTTGGTAAACAATACAATCGTGATAATAATGGGTTTGAAACGGTTAATTTTTTTTTTAGTTCACTATCCACTAAACTTTTACAATGTTTTAAGGTTTCGTTGACACTTCTAATAAATTTTACTATAGGATTGTAAACTCTAACTTACAACTTTATCAGAGGAAAATTATAAAAATGAGCTTAATTACATTTATAGCGTAGCAAGGTTCAATGGATATAGTAATGTGTTTATAAATGAAATTCACAAAAAGATGAAAAATAAGACAATAACAAATCAGAGAAGCACGTTATTAAGGGATTTAAAAGGGGGAAATGGGTAAAAATAACACACCATCCACCACTGTCTAATAAAATTAGAAAATCTCTAGGAAAATATAGTAATTTGAATGTTACAATTGCCACTGCAAATAACCTAAAGAAGTTGTTAGGAAACCATAAAGATGCCATACCAAATGAAGAAAAGTCAGGAATCTACTGCCTGAAATGTAGCGATTGTCCTCTGAAATATATAGGCCAAACAAAGAGAAATATTAAAACTAGGGATAAAGAACATTTTTCCCACTTTAAATACAATAGACCAGAAAAATCTGCAATGGCGAAGCATTGTTTAGAGGAAGAGCACGAATTTAAAGTAGACGATGTAACCCTGTTAAAAAACGTTGTTAAGTGTATTGGATGCAGGGAAACTTTGTATATTAATAGGAACAAAAATAATATTGTAAATAACGAGTCAGGCCCTATTCCAAATTCTATATTATTGTAAATAGCGTAACAAAAAGGAGAACAAAAAAATAAAATTTATTGTAACTGTTAGGTTAAACATTTTGACATAATAATAATGTGTAATATTACTTATCTATTTTGTTTATATGTAATTATGTTGTATGTCACAAATTTTATTGTAATTATTGAGTTAGGTACAAAATTTCTATTTGTTGTATCATGTTTAAAGTAGGGTTAGTAACCGTTGTTTTGACAAATGGGCGTGGCAACGCCTACTGTATAAATACGGAAGTGTAACCTTGCTTTAACCCTAGTTGTAAGTTAGAGTTTGTAGTAGTAACACTCACTGATGATGATAACTTGGTCATTGAAATGCGTATGAGTAAATAAATGAATAATTTGTGAGTTTTATGTATGTTTTTATTTGTTTTTAACATAACCTCACAGGCTAAGCTCAAAGAATATTTGTTCTTATATGGATAGTTATGAATATTTTATGTCTCAAATTTATCATCCCAACCGTTTATATTCAAATAGATTGTAATACAAAGGCAATGGTATCTTCTACCTTGACGTAGCGACATTTCGTTAGATAATTTTTACAACCCGGTATGAATGCTATTGTATTTCGTATCACTGATGTGGAAGCAGGACATGTCACCGATATTTAACATTTAAATATTGAAGAGGTCCTTCCTCTTGTAAATACCTTCCTCTTGATTATCCATGTTTCTCAGTTTTCTGTTTTTCTTTAATACGATCTTTTTGAAATATCTTATTTTTTTCTAAAGCAAGGTACTTTTGGATATTTGATATCTTTAGATCCAGAGGATATGTTTCATATTTGTTGGTAGTTGAAACAAATAACTTTATTTGGAAACAATAACAAAATAAATCGTATTTATAACAGTGTTAAAGTTATCATTTGACAACTTACTCAGCAGATAACTTACTTGTGATAAATCAAACCCTTAGGTTATGAGGTTTCATGAAGCTCTAGGTTTTATCCAGATTAATTCACTTTTACTCAGTTATTTTTTTCAAAAATCAATGCTTTAAGCTTTCTTTAAAGTTACCTGCGATATTTTTTAGAATTTTCTTTCGCTACTTTTGAAACCTACCTTCATATCTAATTCTTTAAGTTCATTGAACCCAGTTGTGTATAAAACTATCAAAGCACATAGTTTATGAAACTTAGAACTACTGTAGAACTTCATAAAAGAGCAAAATCTGTTGTTCGGAAAAAAGAGGGAAATAGTCTGTGCCCAATCACTGTACATTTTGCAAATTTCAATAAATATAGAATCACACCATTTAAATTCAATATTACTTCATCAGGTTTGGGAGGAACACTATACGATTGTAATAAAATACAAATAAAAAATGTTGTATAAATAAATTTCTATTAAACAGCTGAGTTATCGCCAACAGCAAAATCTGAAAAATCAGCAGGAATAAATCTATTGATAAGGAGGAGGAAAATATCGCTGCATTGATCAAATATGTTAGCGGCCACAAGCAAAAAAATGTTTTTAAATATCTTTGTAGTGAAATAGATTTAAAAGAATAACCATCACAAGGAGTGTAAAGAAGTTTCAAAATAGTGGACACAAACTGGTCCGAACGAAGATGACAATTCCCAGTAACAAGATTTCTGGAGGCACCGTGAAACATTATTGGTAAAAAAAAAAAAAAATTTACCTCATCGTGAAATAATTTGTATAGTTCATTTACATTTAACTATAAGAAACGCACGCTGGGGTGTACTCTTTTCTCTCAGCGCATATTTTAATAACCATAACATATTTCGACTAACGCGTTGTAAGAATAGTGTACACCTGTGTGTATTTCTTATACAATTAATCTCACAATTTAAGCTGTGACTTATATTAAACAAAACTATCTATTTTCTATTCTATTATTTTTAATTTTTATTAGTATAAATTTATATACTTTCTCACTAAATATAACTTCTCGTAATGTCTAAGAAACTACACTACTATGATTGAAACACGAAGAGGTATTAATCAAAATATGTCACCTGATTAACATAAAGGAAATATTGCAATATAAATTCTCACCAACTACTGGAGTGTGGCCATCTACGGCCTATACGAGTACAGGTTGAGTTTATTCATTTTACATTTCTTTCAAGCGCAATAAATATATTACGACCAAATTTACTACCTTCAGGCTTATCCCATTTTGCTCGTACTACCCTTCAGGTTTCCCCTTATCATAAAACAGACATAAAACATTATCAGATATCACCCCTTCGGCATTATATTTGTTGATGTGTACTGCAGTACGCGACTGCAATACTATATGAATCCGTAGATGAGTTATCAAGATCTAATACTACTTATAAAACAAACAATACGACTTAGTCATATTCTTAGGTTCTTGATAATTCTATAGGTAGATTACCAATTATCAAGAACCTATCAGCCTAACAATATGACTTAGCCTACATTCTTATTTACCTGGTATGTTTACTATTTATTAATGTAATTTATTAAAGTGAAAACTTCATTTGACACTTTTTAGGGCGGAGAAAGTTGATTCAGTTCTTGTCATTATTCAAGCGTATTTTAGTTTTACATAGGTAAGCGCATTAAATTAGGCTATAACGTGTAATTTCGTTTAACCGCTGTTTTCACATCCTTAGATTGTGTTAGTTTCTGCATTGCTCATTATTAAGAAAAGAGGTAATTTTTCAATTTAAAAGCAAAAATTTAAAAGTTGAAACTTTAAAATAGCTATTTTAAAGAATGTCCCATTTTGTATTCAAATTTTCACTTTTATTGCCCAGTTTAAAGAATGACACACTTTTCATTCAAGTTTTCACTTTTTTGGACAGTTTAATGAATGTCCCACTTTTCATTCAAATTTTCACTTCTATTGGATAGCTTAACAGACAAATATAAAATTATAATAGCTTGTTACTAAGCTAGAATACGTTATTTTAAAACTACAACAGATTATTTCAAAACTAGAAAGGGTCTTTATATTGCTGGATTATACAGTCATAATGATTTCTAAAGCAATAATAGGTTTCTATAGTCATAAGGCTAGCTCAACTTGACAGAATGACTATTACAAAGTCCTTGTCTTAAAGCTGAATAACGACTCATGTTTGATAAAGCAACCCTGTTTCATGTCACAAAGCTAGAACAAACTGTGACTAATAGATAACATCGTTTCACAAAGCTAGGACATTGTTTCACTAAGCTAGGACAGGTTGACAATAACGTTAGAAACTACTGGCACAACAAAGCTGTAACAAGATCTCACAAAGTTAGAACAAACTTAGGACAAACTGTGACTAAACTATAACATCATTTCGCGAAGCTAGGACTTTGTTTCACAAAGCTAGGACAGGTTGACAATAACGTTAGAACCGACTGTCACAACAAAGCTGTAACAAGATGTCACAAAGTTAGAATACAATGCCACACATTTAAGACAAACTGTGACTAAACTATAACATCATTTCGCAAAGCTAGGACATTGTTTCACAAAGCTAGGACAGGTTGACAATAACGTTAGAACCGACTGTCACAACAAAGCTGTAACAAGATGTCACAAAGTTAAAATAGGCAGTAAATAAATTTCAGTAAATAAAGAGACACAGAAGTTTAAAAGGATTAATACTAAATGTAATCGAAAATAATAGTTACAGTCACTGACAAAAACTGTTTTGCACTACTTTTTCAAGACAAACGGTTATGATTTTGTGTACAGTATTTCTTCATGATAATATTTTATTTTATTTTGTAAATTTGTTACTTTAATCCTGTTTTGTTAAAAATCCTGTTAAATTTTTTTAAGGTTTTTTTTGTGCTATAATAAATTCTTAGTTTTGATTGAAAGAACATTTTTCATAAAGAAACACTTCTAGTCCTTCACAAGATCAAGTAAACTTGACAAACCACTGCCCGAATCCCTTTAGAAGGACAGTAATTCAACAAAAGGAACTATTTATCTGTTAAATTATATATATATATATATATATATATATATATATATTGTTAGAAACTATTTTATATATTGAGTTAAAAACTTTATTAATTAAGTTGTTATAAATTAGTAAAGAAATCTGTAAGGAATTCAAGCGTACACGTGTGAGTAGTGGTTCTTCCTAATTCCCCAATCTCCAAGAGTGTTTTGCACGCTTATCTCTATCTTACCCGTTCCTTACAAACATTACTAAACAAGAAAAATAGATACGAACATTCAAAACAAGAGTTTTACTTTTAGTTTGGTCTTGAAACACTAAAACCTTAATGATTGTTATGTTTCCTAAAATGATATTGAAACTCAGTATGATATTCTTGGTTTATTGTAGCACCTAATATGAACCAAAGACCAAATTAAAGCGACATAGCGTTATTACTTCTACAGTGCACGTAAACAAGAAACCCGGAATCTTTCTAAAACGTCGGATTTTAACTTTGAATATATTGGAACAAGCCAACACATCCATTTTTAGCTTTACCTACACAGAAAATTAGATTGAAATTTACGTTTTCTGTTCGTAATTATAAGTAAGCTGAAATAGAGTGTTAAACCTCGTCTATATGTCTTTCAAGACTAAATGCTCAGACGAAACCTTTGGAGGTGTGGTTCAGTAATGGGTTAAACCATCTAGAGACTGCTTAAGTGAGCTCATTTTACTGTGCAATTCATAAAAACTCTTACTAAAAATGTTCATTTCCAAATATGCTTCATTTTAAAGTAAGATTTTTATCATACGATATATATTATTCAAAATACTTTCAATTTTTTTATTACTTTCTGATTAGTTTTACCTCAATTTCTCAAAACTTTTATCTTGTTTTAGTAACAAACTTATACTTTCGAGTTTAAAATTATAATTAAAAATATTCCTAATTCTTACATTTAAAGACTGTATAGTTAATATTTATTTTAATAAAATATAATTTAATAAGACGTCCCAGGTTGTGTAAAAATCCAAAAAGAGCATCGCTTAAGAAAGCTATTCTCCTGCTAATGGTATTCTCTTGCCTAAATGATTGCAAAAAGCTTCGGAACCTGCAGTTTTGTACAAGGGCTCAGGAAACCCTTCTCCTTACAGCCTCTAATCAACTGGGTTTATACAGAGAGGGTAAGATAATGTTTGCGAATAAAGACAAATGGAAGTATAGACAAGGGGGTTGGAGCGTCTTCTAAATTCCAGACAGTTTAAGGAAGGGATTGGAAGTATAAAGTAGAAGGTAGAAAATTAATATTAAACTGTTATCAAGTAATTTACAATGCCATCATTTCTTAATTAACAAAGACATTTTTGTTCTTAATAAAGATTTTTTACAGCGTGTTTTATAATATGTTTGCGAGTGATCTAGGATGTATTGATGAGTTTTAAAATATGAGCAGGTTTATAAGTACATTAAACTTTAATATATCAAAATTACTTTTAGGAAAAATTTAATATAAATATTTTTTAAATCAATTCATGTACTTCAAAACCTACATTATTTTGTAACGTGACAGTAAAACAAAATTTTAAAAAATAATTATTATATTCCTATAACTATTTTATTTATCTGTAGAAACTTATAAATTAGTTTTATATTTAAAACTTTAACTATTTACACACAGCGGCAGAATGTCAGCCATATACGTCGAGTGTAGTCAGACGTTATAACCAGAATATGCATCATTTTTAGCAAAATCACTCGTAAAAATATGAACTACCACTTAGAAATGACAGTGAATTTAAAATTTCTAACGATTTTCAAAGTTGTACACTAACAACGTATTTCTTTATTTCTCAAAACTACAATTGTTAACAATAAACACTAGTTTAGGCGTTCCATTGACAATATTCACATATTACTAACTCGCCCTAACACTACGTTATCTGTCCTTTAAATAAAAAAATAAAAATACTGTTCTCAGGTACTTATATTCAAAACAATTTGTCCTTCAAGGTGGTATCGTGGGTGATTAACTATTTTCCCCCTTTTTGAAAGCCGGTATACTTCCTGTAAGCGACTATGCCCATGAGATTTCTTGTTTCCTCTATAGGTACCAGTAGCTCATCATGTTCTTTGCCTAATCAGGTCTGAATCCTTGTATCCCAAAGTTGCTTCTTACAAGTAGGAGTAAGTAAGGCGATTGGCCTTCTAGAGCTATTGTGACCCCAATTGGAGAATAAGTCTACTTCTAGTTCATGACCCTGAACATATGATTCTATGATTTTTTTATACCCTCTCACAGTGGGTTCTACTTCCATACCTAAATGAATATATATTAACAATCCTTCACTATCCCTCGTTGGTACGTGTTCTTGTAAATAAGCAAGAATGGCCTAAAGATGCGTGAATTTTTAAAACTGGCTTTTTATTACTCTAACTAAATGAGAATAAATGTAATTCTGTTAATGTAAATAGAAAATTTTCATACGATTTGTCAACAAATTTAAATGGTTTAACGTTTGTAGAAGTAAAGGATTACAAATTATAGATAATAGGAAAATAAATGGAAACAAAAGTAACAAAACATAGCATAACTTCCCTTGGGTTAAAGAAGCCTTTTCCTAACCCAACAAAATGTTTCGAAGCACAGCCCAACAACTTTTAGGACGAGTTCTGTTGGTGTGAATATAAAATAGTGCGGAAACGCGCCGTTAACGAGTTAGACCTCGTTAAGGCGAGCGAAACATTTCTCCCCGATAATTATATTATTCTGGTAAAGTGGGGTTAGGCCGGAGGTTTTAGGTTATCAATTGAGAATATGAAGAACAGTCGGAGCTTTAATATTGAAACAAGTATAAAACAAAGTTCTTATCATCAGTTACTTTCGAGAAGATGATAAAAAATATGTTTTTTTTAAACGTAGGTTTCTTTGAAGCTAATATAAATAGGAACATATTTTTATTAAGAATTATTATTGTAAATGTTTTATAGTTTGAAAATTGTTAGTTTGTTCTTATTTTTTACACATTTCGTCTCTTTCAATGTTTTATCAATTGTTTTCAAGTTTAGAATAAATATTTTTTTTTTGTTATCTAATATCAAAATTAACATGAAGACTGGTTTTTCATGTTAACTATTATATTTTCAAAAAGGAACTAGTACTTTATCAGTTTGTTTTTACTTATACTAGATCGTTTTTATTTTTATTGTCAAGAAACATATTAAACCATCAATTTTACCCTTTAGAGTAGAAAATCTCATCACCCGATCTGTTTGTTTCCTTTTAAACAAAAATTAAATTAATCATATTAAATAATATATAAATATCTTAAAAAAGAAACTAATATTTCTCATTGCGTTTGTAAGGCATATATATATATATATATATTTCATTGTTAATTGAAATTGTATAATAAGTTAGTACATTTTTAAAGCTGAAATAATAATTTTATTAGGTTACACATACACATACTCCCACCACACTTCGTTACTGTTACATAGTAAACTTTGTTTAGTTTATTAATATAATCAGCTAACAAAATTAAGATTTACTTCGTTGTGCGACATTTCTCAAGATAAACGAATAAAGTAATATAAAGGTGTTCGAATACAATCGAGCAGAAACCACAAAACAAACTATTCAGAGTTTTAAATTAAAAAGAAAATATTTATTAAAGTTGTAAATTCGATTCAAATATTGTACAAAATAATAACTTAAATAATTTTTTCCTGTATTTTAAATAATTCAACTGTGGAGATTTTGTATTTTTTAATGTTTCAACATATCCAGTTCAAGATACTAAATGTAATATGTTTTAGAAATCACAATTCGTAAGACCATTGGTAAATGTATTTATATTAATTTTAAATATAACACTATTACAACAAACTTAAACGTTAAAGTATTCAACATTCTTAAGCAATAATAGTACAAGATGTTTTCGTTACTTTAAAACAGGTCTCCAAACTTTTATATTTATTACCATTTTGTCAGTTTTTATTCTCTATTACATTTTATTCAAATAGCTGCAACACTTTATGAATACAATTTGTAAATAATATTCGAGCTGGCTTGTGAGTGAAAGTTATAATTAAAGAATAAAAATATGGTACAACTCACAAATATAAAACATTTATTTTCATACGTCGTTACAACGACAATTTGTCGTCATCCTCAGTGATTCTACAAAAATCAAATTAAGCTTAAATTAAAAAAAAAACACTAACAATTATGTTTAGTTTTTTCTATTTTTTAGTTAGTTTTAATGGTCAATAATTGAGACAAATGGCAGGCCAATAAATAAATATATATATATATATATATATATATATATATATATATATATATATATATATATATAGAATATCAAATGTGTTTTCCTGTTAGAATATTTTTAAGATCAAATAATATACACAAATACAGGAATATTTAATTTATTGAATAATAAACTCAAAGCTTTTCGTTGGTTTACATTACCAACATCCTCAGGAGTTACAATACTAAGAATGATAAAAAAAAACTGTCTAACAAACATGAAGCTACTAGATAAAGCAATACACAGTTGCCAAATCTATTACAATATTGCCAAACCTATTCCACTGCTGCCACAACATTATATACATTGAACAAAGTATGGTATTTAGAATGTATTTGAATTTTTTCATCTATTAATTTGTTATTAATATTATGTTTGTAAATTTCAAATGCTTCACATACGTTCATTTTTAACCCTTTATTTACTTCTTTTATAATTTTCATATTATTTATATTAGGAAACATATGATTATTATTAATACAATGGGTTGCGGAATTAGACTTATATATATTTGGTTTTAAAAAAGCATTAAAATGTTCTTTATACCTTTCTTTTAATTTTTTCTTTGTTTGTCCTATAAAAACTTTATTACAAAATTCACATTCTAATTTATATACTCCATTTTTCTCATGTATAGGCCTACTATTTATATTATTATTATGGTTAATTATATTTATTATTCTATTATTGGTTATATATGCAATTTGTATGTTTTTATTAGTAAATAATTTGGAAATATTTGTTATTTCAAAACCAGT
The DNA here is from genome assembly GCA_036971475.1 of Prosapia bicincta. NCBI lineage: Eukaryota > Metazoa > Arthropoda > Insecta > Hemiptera > Cercopidae > Prosapia > Prosapia bicincta. Next base: position 183,018,377 of record JBAIZL010000004.1, on the reverse strand, counting down.
GTAAGTAAAAGTACTCCATACAGTATTATTATTATTACTACTATTGTAATAATATTATTTTTTATTTGTTTTTGTAATATATTATAATTTAATTTATCTACCGTTTTCTTTTTGTAACCATTTTCTACGGCTATCTGGTATATTATGTTTTTCCCCTCATTTTATTTTCATTGCTCATAGGAATTGTATTCATTCTGTAAAGAAGATTATATAAAGCAGCCATTTTCTGATTATATGGATGGTTGGAATAATTAGGTATTATAGGTAATAAAAAATATTTCCAAATTATTTACTAATAAAAACATACAAATTGCATATATAACCAATAATAGAATAATAAATATAATTAACCATAATAATAATATAAATAGTAGGCCTATACATGAGAAAAATGGAGTATATAAATTAGAATGTGAATTTTGTAATAAAGTTTATATAGGACAAACAAAGAAAAAATTAAAAGAAAGGTATAAAGAACATTTTAATGCTTTTTTAAAACCAAATATATATAAGTCTAATTTCGCAACCCATTGTATTAATAATAATCATATGTTTCCTAATATAAATAATATGAAAATTATAAAAGAAGTAAATAAAGGGTTAAAAATGAACGTATGTGAAGCATTTGAAATTTACAAACATAATATTAATAACAAATTAATAGATGAAAAAATTCAAATACATTCTAAATACCATACTTTGTTCAATGTATATAATGTTGTGGCAGCAGTGGAATAGGTTTGGCAATATTGTAATAGATTTGGCAACTGTGTATTGCTTTATCTAGTAGCTTCATGTTTGTTAGACAGTTTTTTTTTATCATTCTTAGTATTGTAACTCCTGAGGATGTTGGTAATGTAAACCAACGAAAAGCTTTGAGTTTATTATTCAATAAATTAAATATTCCTGTATTTGTGTATATTATTTGATCTTAAATATATATATATATATATATATATATATATATATTTATTTATTTATTTATTTATATATATATATGTGTGTGTGTGTGTGTGTTTGTGTGTGTGTGGGTGTGTGTGTGTGTGTGTGTGTGTGTGTGTGTGTGTGTGTGTGTGTGTGTGTGTGTATGTGTGTGTGTGTGTGTGTGTGTGTGTGTGTGTGTGTGTGTGTGTGTGTGTGTGTGTGTGTGTGTGTGTGTGTGTGTGTGTGTGTGTGTGTGTGTGTGTGTGTGTGTGTGTGTGTGTGTGTGTGTGTGTGTGTGTGTGTGTGTGTGTGTGTAAAATATCAAATAGGTTTTCCTGTTAGAATTATTTTCAAGATTAAATAATATACACTAATTACAGGAATTAATTTATTGAATAATACACTCAAAGCTTTTCGTTAGTTGACATTACCAACATCTTTAGGAATTACTAAGAATCAAACGTTGTCAACCAACGAAAAGGTTTGAGTGTATTATTCAATAAATTAATTCCTGTAATTAGTGTATATTATTTAATCTTGAAAATATATATATATATATATATATATATATATATATATATATACACATATATATAGTCTCCCCCCCCCGGTAGTCACGACTCCCCTAACTTGTGCCTACCCAAAAAATTGAAGCCGTCCCTGACCCGTCTTTAGTTAGTCATCCTAAACCATTCCGATACGTTACAGTAAGAAACAAAAATCAATTTGAAACAAAGGCTTACTAAGTATACATTTATTTCACTGTTTAAAACTTAAATTTAACTCTGTTTAAAAAAATTAAAACACTAAGTAGTAATTTAATGTTTATGTTCTTAAAATAGTGAAGTTGATTTTCTAGAAAGCGTGTGTTATACTATTCCGCCTCATAGACGAAGCCACCGTATGGATTAAATTTTCCAAAGGCAACCAAATTGAAAACCCATTCAAAGCAATTACAACTTCGCAATAAATCTCGACGCCCTAAAGCAGAGCGTTGATCCAGTGATATATAGTAGACAAGCATTACTATTTTCTATCAAACTCGATAAATTTAAAGAGAAAAAAACTCAACCACCCAGTCTTTCACGAAAACATCTCCAAGCTTAGCGCATGAAAGCGTTTTCCATTAAAGCACAATAAATAAAGTGCAGAGGTAAAGCCAGGGGCGTGTCTGTTGATATATACAGCGGGAAAGGTGCTTTGTTTTGGCTCTGCAGTGCTTACGTTTTTGGAAAATGGGGTTGGGGCGAAATAAATTCAACAGCAAGTACCGCTGAGCTAACGTTGAATTGCTTTGAGTTGATCAAACTTTGCGTCAGGTTGACCAAGAATTATATTTTAAAATCGAATGCTGTAATCCAAGAATAAGTAATGGCCTATTGCTAATATTAGTAGCTTAAATGTTTTACATATCTAAATATAGTTTATTATTACGTTCAAACAAAAACTTTCAACTTAAACAATTTTTATTCTATTTGACCAAAACGGTCCCGTCTAATGTTTTATTATTTTTTAATTTATTTCCTTTGCATTAAACGTTATTATAAACAGTTATTACCATAAAATTATAAACGAACTGGTTATTCAATTTCTTTGTTCAAATTTGCTTAGAATGTTACAAACAATGGAAATAGATGTAATAATCCCCCATTATATCTTCATTCTGTTAGCCAATTATGTTAATAAACTGTAACAAGTAAATTAAAAGTAACAGTGTATGTGTGTGTGTGTGTGTGTGTGTGTGTTTGTGTGTATGTGTGTGTGTGTTTGTGTGTGTGTGTGTGTGTGTGTCTTTGTGTGTATGTATCTTTGTGCGTGTCTTTGTGTGTGTCTCTTTATGTGTGTGTGTGAGTGTGTGTGTGTGTGTGTGTGTGTGTGTGTATGTGTGTATGTGTGTGTGTGTGTGTGTGTGTGTGTGTGTGTGTGTGTGTGTGTGTGTGTGTGTGTGTGTGTGTGTGTGTGTGTGTGTGTGTGTGTGTGTGTGTGTGTGTGTGTATGTGTGTGTGTGTGTGTGTGTGTGTGTGTGTGTGTGTGTGTGTGTGTGTGTGTGTGTGTGTGTGTCTGTGTGTGTGTGTGTGTGTGTGTGTGTGTGTGTGTGTGTGTGTGTGTGTGTGTGTGTGTGTGTGTGTGTGTGTCTTTGTGTGTATGTGTCTTTGTGTGTGTCTTTGTGTGTGTGTGTGTGTGTGTCTTTTGTGTGTATGTATGTGGTGGGTGTGTATGTATTTTTAAGTGTGTCTGTGTGTGCGTGTCTGTGTGTGTGTGTGTGTGTGTGTGTGTGTGTGTGTGTGTGTGTGTGTGTGTGTGTGTGTGTGTGTGTGTGTGTGTATGTGTGTGTGTGTGTGTGTGTGTGTGTGTGTGTGTGTGTGTGTGTGTGTGTGTGTGTGTGTGTGTGTGTGTGTGTGTGTGTGTGTGTGTGTGTGTGTGTGTGTGTGTGTGTGTGTGTGTGTGTGTGTGTGTGTGTGTGTGTGTGTGTGTGTGTGTGTGTGTGTGTGTGTGTGTGTGTGTGTGTGTGTGTGTGTGTGTGTGTGTGTGTGTGTGTGTGTGTGTGTGTGTGTGTGTGTGTGTGTGTGTGTGTGTGTGTGTGTGTGTGTGTGTGTGTGTGTGTGTGTGTGTATGTGTGTGTGTGTGTGTGTGTGGTGTGTGGTGTGTGTGTATATGTGTGTGTGTGTGTGTGTGTGTGTGTTTTGTGATATTTTGAATTTACATCATCCAAAAGTTATTTGTATGTTCACGCTGATGAGCATAAATAAGAATGAAGTTGTTCCGTGGGCATTGCAAGAAGACCTCTTAATCAAGACACCCCTCGGTTTAGTCCCTTAGCTCTAATCTGCACACAGAGTGTTATCAGTTCTACCCTCGGTCACGCTGCGCATACAAAACAAGTTCTTATTTCTCACTCTTATCTAACAGCTCCTAAGATTACGTTGTATCATTTAGGTTTACTTAATTTCATCTCCGAAAGCCTGGTTCAGAATATTGGAGTTAGTAATAAAAGAAATGTACAAAAAAAATTGAGTAAATCTGTTTCTTTATAACCCGTATTGAAACTTTTTTTTTTGTAACATAATTGGAAATATATTTTTAAACTTATGTAAACTAACTATAAACCAATTTCCAGACAACTTTTATCCAATCTCTTCTTGGTGAAAAACTTACTTCACTTGGTAATTAAAATATGTAAATTTAACAGTTACCTCAATGTTTTATGGGCTGTTCATATAGATATAGTTCATTCCTCATAATCAGTGACAAACCTCTACTTTTAATAACCCACAATGCTAACAGAAAATGTTGTGAACACAAAATTATATTTTTTAACCCTTAAGAAATGAAGAGATAAAGTTTCTACAAATTGTAGTCTATTGATAACATTGTGTGTTTGTGTGTGTGTGTGTGTGTGTGTGTGTGTGTGTGTGTGTGTGTGTGTGTGTGTGTGTGTGTGTGTGTGTGTGTGTGTGTGTGTGAGAGAGAGAGAGAGAGAGAGAGGAGTAAACTCAGAGAAACACTCTCTTACGCTACCTCTAAAACAAAAACCATTCTTTTTTAACCAGTTTCAGAACCCCTAATAATATGAAAAATGTTTCTAGACTCTTCAGTAATCGGGTTGATGCGATGGCGACAGGTCATGCCTACACCACCTCACACATCAGAGTCATAGTTATTCAGGAACTAAACATTGTCTTGTACATAAACATATTTATTGTATAAATTTAAAAGTTTTGTTTAAGACAAATTTATGCTGATGTATCTTATACATATTTTCTTCAATGTGTTTATCCTAAAACCGTTACTGAATTGAGAAACATGTTTTGTGTTCCCTAGGTCTAACAACTTAAATATTAAAAACCATGAGAAGATAACTTTGTTCGCTTCACTGTGGGTTTGAAGCAGAGCCGTCCTTAGGGTGGAGCGAATGGAGCGGCCGCACCAGACTTCGTGCTTACTCGCCCTAAATATAACATAAACATTTTGGTTGAATGAATATAATATAATTATGTACAGACATACGTGCCTAAAATATCTGCTGATAACACGCACAATATGTTTAATCGTTGATTAATGACAAACCTTACGAAAGACATCGGCATCGCAACCAAAAGATGCAAAACATTGTTTGATAGAGGCGGCGGGTTGATGGCCCTAGACACCGACCCCTAAGAACATTATATACCTAACTTGGCAAAAAGTAAATAAACAAGATATGAACATTTTCAAAGCGACGGAATGACAAGATGCAATAAATATTTGCATTGAAGTGTTTGTTGTTTTATTTGATCCGTAGCTTTGTAATGAACTTCGTAAACAACATTTGAGATTTCCACAAGAATACTAAAAAAATATAGTACTGTATGTGTATATAAAAAAATTATTTTTTTCATAATGTGTGCTTATATATCATTGATTATTAATTACAAGAAGGATTATAATTAAAATCTATGGGACGTCTACACCCCAGTGGTTACATCAATGATGCAGTTACACGTAAATGAATAAAACGGTAATATGACTTTCTCCGATTCCACTATCTCTGAAACGACTACGGTTTAATGCTTGTATGTATTACAGTTTTTACTTAGGTTAGATTCAATCATCCAGAATGTGGGTATGCATAACAAAGCGATGTAATTCCACATTGTAGCATTGTTTTTACTGTCACCGGACACAAAACGAAACCCATAAAGTTTCGACGACAGAGAACGACGTGACGTGCAATAATGTGTACTAATGAATAAAAGTTGTATTTTCAATTTTTAATTAATATAATACAGTTTTTAAAGACCTACAATGTTTTATTTTTAGTTTAGAAACAGATTTAACATTTTTATACTTGCTATTTTTCAGTGTTAAATGTTATTGTTAATGTTTTTCTGTATTACATTATGTTTATTTACCTGGCTGTGGAGCTATAGTTTATAACTAAGATTTAACTAAATTCTAACATAGGATGCCACAATTTTATAAATGTTATTTTTAGACTTTCTCTACCTACTAAGCTATGTAATATTTTTTGCATGTATATTTGAATTTGTGTTTTATTTACTATATGTATATATATATATATATATATATATATATATATATATATATATATATATATATATATATATATATATATATATAGTAAACTCCCGATTATCCTTGGAATAAAGTGGCCCGGCAACGCCGGATAACGAATTCCCCGGATAATCCGCTATGAACAAAGAATACGCAAAACGATCGTGAATCGATTATTATACTATAAATTACACAAATAATGACCCCGGTTAATGCAATTCACAAATCATCTTCAGAAGACAAAATAAATACAGAAAATAATTTAAAATGTCGATGTATTTAACCGATTATAACATGTACATTTATATGTCTAACTATTTACAATACGTACATAAGTATATGTCAAAAGTAAGTATGTATGTACATATGTAATTTCCTTTACACATAATACTTTCACTTTTTAACAAAAAAGTCTGTCACTTTCGTCTGTTTTTTTGTGAGCATTGATTTAGCATTATGTGCTATCTAAGTTTCTTGAGAACCATTTTGTCGCACAATGTCTACTTGTGCCACGTGTGTCACAAAGCCATAAAGATCGATAATGTATATGACAGACATAGATAATGCATATGTCACGTCCTAGACTATTTATAGCCGAGATTAGCTGATATTTGTTTACAATCTTATGATACACATTAAGTTTTCAGGCGTCCAAGCATTTTGTCATTGTCTCTTATATACAGTAGTCTGCTCGCCTCTTTTATTTCGCTGGTTGGGTCGGGATGCTTCCCTTTCAATATAAAAATTAGTATGTACATATTTACATATCTATTCCCTTCGTCTTAACTTCTATTAAGCCTTATAAGTGTTTACGTAGTAATTCACCGTTTGGAAATTAAAACACAAGAATCTGATTGGAATAAAAATTGGATATTTGTAAAACAATATCATACCAAGGATAATCCGCAAACCTGTTAATCCGCCCATGGATAATCGGGAGTATACTGTATATATATATATATATATATATATATATATATATATATATATATATATATATATATAAAGAGCATAATGCAATATACAAATACAAGAATTATAATTGAATTTACAATTGAAAGCTTTTCGTTGGCTAACAGTACCAACATCATCAGGAATATTAAAAACGTTTTTGAATTGTTTAATATTCCTGATGATGTTGGTACTGTTAGCCAACGAATAGCTTTGAATTGTAAATTCAATTATAATTCTTGTATTTGTATTTTGACTTATGTTCTTTATTAATACACAAGAATACATATTGCGATATATATATATATATATATAACATATTGTTTAAGTACGAATTTAAGTCTGTTAGGGAATGTTTAACGTTTTTAAAAAGAAGTAGCGATGTCAAATAATAATAAAGTATTTTTATTAGATATTGCAAAGCTATTTTTTTTCGTTAGATGCAGTTAATTTTGTTTTTATATAATCATCATAAAAAGTAAGAAAGTACTTAGAAATTTCTCCGACGAAATTCAAAGCAATACCTCTTCCTAAAGACTTTACCGCAACATATCCATCTGAAAAAAGGAAAACTACGAAAACAATTTAACAATTGTTTTGTAATAATAAAGCTTATACAACATTCCTGAGAGATGTTTTAAATAATAAGTATAAGATTATTTTGCAATTTACATGGCGTATTCAATGAGTTACGGAACCATTTAATATTACTGAATAATTAGTAAAAAAAACGAAAAGAGTTGAATAGTTACAAGATTTTACCTTAGAAATTAATATTGATAATAATTTGCATTAGATTACTATTCATTGAACAAATGCTTCTAAACTAATAAACAAGTAGTAAATTTGTTTCAGATAAAATGAGATTACAACATAATCCTTGGTTACAGCCTGTTATTTTAGTTTTTTATGCTTGCACTGCCGTTGCACAAGTAACTAACACTTTAAAACGAGCGTTGATTATTACTGTCATATTAGTGAAATAAATTATTTTATCAATTTTTAAATACAGGATCAATTGTTTTACTTCTAATGTTTTCATCCAGTTTAGTTGCTATCCCTTGTGAATGATAGGAGAGATTGAAAATATAGGTGGGATAAAAGTAGGGACAGATCCCGTTATAGGCTAATAGACAATATAATGGAAAGTTATGCATTGGGTATACCCTCTCTCATTCGAGGCCTGCCCGTTACATCTCCTTTTTGGGAGAAGATAATGAAGTATAGTTTTGAGTACATCAATATGTAATGTTTTTACAAGCTGTCAAAAAAATTAAATGTTAATTTTATTATTTTTAAATAAATAAAACCTCTAAACCACAAATAACATTTATTTAAACCTTATGTACATTTCGATTGCCCAGCAATCATCTTCAGAGGTATTTAAAAAATGAGTTGTATTTTTTAAATACCTCTGAAGATGATTGCTGGGCAATCGAAATGTACATAAGGTTTAAATAAATGTTATTTGTGGTTTAGAGGTTTTATTTATTTAAAAATAAACATTACGCCACAGTTGCTTCAAACAGTTATTGTTAATTTTATTGTTTTGTATAAGCTTTGGTTAACCTTTAAGTAATGACTTGTTGTAGAAATATCTTGCAGGTGTCACTGTAAATTACAGTTACACTTAATTACATTACTGAATATAATTCTAAACCTATGTGAATCCAGTTGACAGTGATTTTAATCGCTTAAGAAAACCTTAATAAGTAATTTTTGTACATTTTTTATAATGCATTATTGTATTATTTTCATTTTTGTTTTACTAAACAAAGATAATCTCCTACAGTCAAATTAGTTAATACTAATTAAATATAATACAAATATTAATATCAAATACTATTAAAAACATAATGAACGAGAACTTACTCTAAGACTATATTGCACCTGAAAATTATATTTGTAATAATTACTAATTCCATTTGCAATAAATACTGGAATGAACAGTTTAGAAGAATGACACTCACCGTTGTTACATGCTTACAAACTCAGATAAGTGAAGCAATTTTCTGCTTATTTCATGTTTCTTTGTCGAGCGGAGCGATTTCCTTTTATTGCCCAGAAATGTCGACAGAAACGATAATAGCTATATATTTTGAAGTAAATGTTTTGTGGTGCAAATGGTTTTAAGAGGTAACTGAACAAATATTGTTTAATAGAATTATCAGTTTTTAGAAACGTCGGTTAAAATGTAATCATTATTGTTGCTGTATTTCTGAAGCCCTAGCGCAGTATATAAGTTAATATTTTTGTGCTAAAACTATTTGGTTTTGTGGGGGGGGGGGTAATGTGCCCCCTATGCCTCCTTGGCTACACCCCTGAGACTTACTATGCTAGAAACCTTCCCAGGAATGTACTTAACAATTACCCAAAGTTTCATGGCGATCGGATCAGTGGTTTAGTAATGCATAAAGCTCGTACATACATACTTACATACAAACATTCATTTATATATATTTATGTATTTATTTATTTTTAATAGCATAAAACTTCAAATGTATTGACAATAAGTTTAACCAATAGTTATTTTGGATTGTAGGAGGAAAACCCCCTACAACGTATACTCATACTTTATGCATATTTGGTCTTTTATACAACATATACATTTTCGTCTTTGTTTTAAATCCTTTTTGAAACCATCTCCATTTTAGTAGAAATAGTAACGCTTTAGTTACGAAAAATACCTAATTTTTAGGTATTACAAAAAAAAAATAGTTTTCATAAAAGCCAAACGTTATTCCAATTTTTTCCATTGTAATTTTTAAAATACCATGTCCACTGATGTTTTAATTGTACTGATGTTTGCAATAGAAATATATATATTGAATTATCTGTAAGAAATCTGATTTCATTTATTCCAATCTTAGGTTGTGGCACATTTTTTATTGCTTTGTAGTTCTCTGAGCACAATTATAGTGCTCTAAGAGAAGATTCCGGCATGCATACTACATTTAAGTACATTAATCAGGTGGCTATTTTCTAAAGTCATTATGCAACTAAGAAATAAGTCTTAAAGATCCTCTCCTAAAAAAATCTTAGACCTTATCGTTTTATACATAAGCTACGCAAACACAAAACTTCATTTCCATTAAATACATCTACTTCATCTGTCTTTAGATATTTTATATTGGAATGATCCTTTCCTAATACAATTTGCCATAAGGAGCTTCCATTTGCCTTAATTGTTATTTAGAAGCCAGGAAGGGATCTGTTCACGTAGTTAAAGGAAATGACAAAGGCTATTTTCTTTTATTCGGAGAAATTCAATCTGATTTTATGTCTTTTAAATGTCCTCTTATCTTTATTTGTGTAGAGTACTTTGGACGAAATGTAAATTTAAAAAATACTTTTTGTACATTTACACACACACTCGCTCGCCCACAATTGTACACATGAGCAAGCACACACATGCAAATGAATATTCACTGTGTTTTACACTAAAAGTATCTTTCTACATAATTAAAAACAGGTGAACCAAGCAGTGTATAACTACTATGCGGACGTGAAAACTTTATTGCATCATAATATTACGCAGGCCTTATGGACTCGCCTCCGGGCTCTTTTAATGTGATTACCTTGCAGCAATTTCTGCCCGTGCACATTTCAAAACAAACGACAAATGATGATGCAAATTTAATACAATTACATATTCTATAACTGGATTCAGTCGGTTATTTTGCTTTGCAGGAATTCCATTGGGAGATGGAAATACGCGCACAATTATTCAGTTAGGCAGCTCGTTCTTTGCTACCCCTTCTCCTTAAGGAATTTAAATATAGGTTTATATTTTATTTGCTACAGTATAACATGTACCAGAATAAATATAGTGATTCCAATAAAATGATGGAAAATTAAATGAGTGAGAAAATTATTCACTCAAACTGATTAATTGGATTATTTAATCAGATAACTTTCGGGGATACGTTGGAAATTAATTGTGGTTATTTTGAACTTGTACGTTACTGAATTGCTTCCCATCCTGAACAAGGCTTATCCATATCTGACTATGAGCGCACATTAGTACATTCCGTGAAGAAATGAAACGGAATGTTATATCCGTAAACAAAACAAAGAAGCTTTTTAATTTTAAATGTTTTACTGTGGTAGGGGTGACAAAAAGTTTCAGAAAGTTTCAGAAAGTTCCCTACGTAAAGTCACTTTAAATTTTCAGGTATTAGCAACGCAAATCAGTAAAATAACTCCATAAATAGGCAGGTAAAACATTAAAAGAAATTTTATTGGATAGTTGTACAGAAAAGGATGTTGTAACATCCTAAATAATTTTTTGTTATAATTATGGTGAAGATTTAGGAGTGTCAAGTGAAGCGAAACAGGAAACCACGCAAGTCAAAGAAATCAATATCTATAAGTATTATTTTTATCTTAAATTTAAAGCCAACTTTTTTGGTTCAAAAATATTAAGAGGTTTATAAACATTTAATGATTCTTTAAAGATTATTAGGTCATTTAAATATAAAATATATCCAACCAGGTGCAGTACCAACCTATACACACATTAAGGTAATTAATTTTATTACATTTGTTATTTAATATTAAATATAAGAGTTTTGATAACTACCTGGCAAAATTAGAGATAGTTGAAACTAGATATATATATATATATATAGTGTGTGTGTGTGTGTGTGCGTGCGTGTGTGTGTGTGCGTGCGTGCGTGCGTTTGTGTGTGTGTGTGTGTGTTTGTGCGCGCGTGTGTGTGTGTGTGTGTGCGCGCTTGTGTGTGTGTGTGTGTGTGTGTGTGTGTGTGTGTGTGTTTGTATCTGTGTCTATGTGTCTGTAAATTCCAGTAACACTTTAAATTACCACTCTAAATTTGAATATAATCTAATAATTGAATATTTATAACCTTAAAATCTTTCAGTAGGAGAATTGTAAGGATTGCAATATGTTGACACATCTTAAATCATCTTCCAAAATATATAAAAATGAACATTATCAATACTTAAACGAATTCAATCTAGAGAGATAAACTATAAACAGAATTTTCACATTTTGTGTCGTCGGAAGTGGTTTATGTAATGCTTGAAGCTTTGTAACAAATAAATTATATTATATTGTTAAAGTAGTTTCAAATATAAATAAAGGTTTTTAGCATGTTGAGCTGTAAATATATTTTTTTAAATTCAAATTACTACCTCCGGGAGATGATTTATAAGGATTGAAAGTTTGTGTCATAAATCATGTTCCACAATACCAATGAATCTAAAAATAACTCATTTAAACAGTATTTCAACTAATTTCGTGATACAATCTACAATTTTATAATTGTTTTACAATAAGAAATAGTTTTTATCTCTAAAAAATAAAGAGCCCTCTGCCACAGGGTACATTTGAATGTAGAAGTTAAGTAGATCTCGAATTCCTTTAAAAAAATTTGTATTGCTTACAAAAATTATATGGTAATATTGGGTATTTACCATCCAAGAGTAGCATACTGTCTTAATTTGCATCGTGTTCTTGGTGTGGTTTTGTTCTACTTTTAAATTCTACAAGGACCAATGAAACTGCATTAAACATTCAAAATAAACAGTCAAACGTTCCGAATGAATGCAAGAGTAATACGAGTGTAAATATGTCCCCTTAGTTTTAATTGTTTTATATATTTTATTTCAATATATATATATATATATATATATATATATATATATATATATATTACATTATAAAGAAAAAGTGTCTCTATTTAAAGTTATTTAAAAAAACAATAATTTTAAATCCAAATAAGCAATTCTTTGAAATGAAATTCTGTGGCGTTCTATAGTGTAATCGCCATAAAACCCTAGAGAATAAGCAGAACAAACTATCTATTCTATTTTTGAGTCACGTTTTCGAGGAAATTTTACAATAAATGAAACACTTATACATTAACTACTTATTTTTCACATGGTTATTGTCGTTTCTAACTCAACATGGCAACCTCTTTATAATTACTAATTTTGCGAGGAAGCACAAAAGCAATTAGGGGCCTATTATTTGATTAACCACAAAACGTTTAACAAAGGGGGATGAATTCGCCGATAACTACTCACTTACTAAAAGTTGAGAGACCCTTCAAAGAAAATAACAACCTATAATGAGCATTGTTACACAAAACGGTACTTGGGCAAGTTTTACTGGCCAGTAATGAAGCTGAGGAAAGGCTTAGGTCTTTAAAAAGTAACTCAAACGAATGTGAAATTTAGGAAACCACTGTTCACATTATTTCCCTAATCGAAGACATGAGGTTTAACTTCCGTTGGTAAACGAAAGGCGTAATTATTTTCGCTTAATAAATAGGTTTTTTAGGTGGCACGAAAAATGAGTGCAGCGAAATAGGCGTACATGAGGAAAACAGAATTTGACGAGGATAAGTGGTAAACTTTATAAACGAAAAAAGCGTACACACCAGACTCCATTTGTCACCACAGACCATTTCTTCTAAACTATTTGCTAATAACTTTAAAGATTTTGGATTTCCCCTGTCGAAATGCATCCGAAAAGGGACACTGCATTGAACTGTCGTGATGAGTTCAATTCACTTTAGTGCGTTTGTTTAGTAAATATGGAGGTGACTTCTATTACTAAGGGGAAATCTACATTGCATTATCTCTGCTATGAATATGGAAAGCATAGAGAAAACGCAAAAGGCATAGTGTCGTGGTTATGCCAGAAGCAAAAATCAAAGAGATGTACAAGTCGATTAAAACATAGTAACTGAACTGAGTTTTAATGGACGAATCATCATTGTAGACCACCTGACGAAGCATCCTTTTCTGTCAAAAAACAAATTTACAAGGCAAAGAAAAAAACAAGAGAAGAGTCTACCCCCTATTCCAGATTTACACCGAGGAAATAGGCGATCTTCATAGCCAAGAATGTGACTTTTTCACAGAAATTCCATCACTTCGTCCATTAAAATAACGCTTCAGATCAATAGAAGTGCCACTCGAGGAAACCAAGAGGATCCAAAATCAGGTGTAGAATTTATTTACTGACAAGGAGTGTTTGAAAATATTTGGTGGCAGTAGTTTGCTTTTGAAGGATGACGCTATAGCGCCTAGATATTTTTCTTCAGTGGTCAAAAGAAGTCTTAAGATCTACACAAAGCCTGTAGAAAGTGTAATGGAAATCAGGTTTAATATACATAAAGTTTTAAAAGATCTCCATGATCGAAAAATTAAGCGAATCTATTTTTAGCTCAGAGTTAAACTCGTTTATGTGGCTCAATGATTTTAAAAGATCCGTGTGAGACTAAACGTTGTATGTATTTTCGCCTGTCACAATGTTCTGACGTCATAGCTTACCCTCACCATCTGTCAAAACTTGATTCCATACGCATTTTTGGCAAGATTCCTGGTATACGCATATTTCGTAGTTCGCATCTTTTGTATATTCAATTTTATCCTTATTCTATTAAAACGGATGGTGATGATAAAAATGTAGCAGGGTTAGCACAAGGTTAGTCTGCAATGTCATTGTGGTTCAAACTAGGATTAATATGAGTAGCGGGATCACTTGATGCGTATCGGTGCATGATGAATCGGACATGAGCAATGGACACAAAGGTTTTGGTATCCGGACGAGAGTGGCCACGATCATCAAAGAATCTTTGCACAGCTGTACACAAGTGGCAAAGCTGCGGGGGAAAATAAGCCAGCTACAGACAGGGTGGCAGAAACAGCTATGAAAACGACTTCGGAAGGGCTTGTGTAGAAAAATCGCACACAAACGTTAAGACACTAAATTTAAATAATTCTACAATTATCAACTATGTTTATTTGCAATTAAGTATTTTTCTGCAACAAATATGCTATCATCAATGGCACACAATTATGAGGTAACTGTTTAAATATTACAAAAACTTTGTTTCAGGAAAATTTCTGATTAAAAAATATCACAACTGTTATGAAAATTGAGTAGTGAATACATGTTTTCCCTAGTTATAAATATTTCCAAATCATTTTTATGTAATTTAGTAACAGAGACATACGTAAAAGTAAACAATTCAATAATATTAGAAGGTATTAAATTTACAGAAAAATATACCGTCAACAAATGTTTGTTTTAAGATATACAGTATTTAATTTCGAAATCTTACTCTTAGCACTATTGTAACAGATAGGATATACTAATTATTTATTGTTATTTATTTATTATATTATTTTTTATTGTAATTATTGTTTATTTGTTGTTTATATTCACAATCTTTTTTAAATTATCGATCACTATTCTGACAAGATTTACTTTTTACACTAGGAAATTTTCTGACGTTACCATCTGTGTATAATTTGATTCCATTTATTCGTGTACTGTAAATTTGCCTGAATAATGAATAGGAATATGCCTGCCCGAGCGCAAGAGGTGAAATAAGCGGAAAATTACTTCACTAGCTGACTTTCAGAGTGACAATGGATGCCACCACTCTCAGAAATTGTCCATTCGCGTATGAAAGCTAAGGAAAGTGAATTCGTGCAATCCAATACTTTGCTTTTGTTACTAGATCTAGTCAACGTTTTATATTTGTTGGTAATATTGATTACTTTACACTATTTCCTTTACATTATTTCTTGAGAATACTATCTACCACACCTTTCTCCTTAACATTTTCTCTTCGTGATTACCAATCTTTATTTTATTATTTAAACAGTTTTTATTTAGTGTCATGTTTAAGTGTGATGTTATTTGTGCTCTATATTTATTTACTAACATTCTGTATTTTGTTATTAAAAAAGTTTTTATTTAGTGTTATGTTTACGTGTTTTGTTATTTGTGCTCTATATTTATCTACTACCATTCTGTATTTTATTATTTAAACAGTTTTTATTTAGTGGCATGTTTAAGTATTTTGTTATTTCTGCTCTATATTTATTTACTAACATTCTGTATTTTATTATTAAAAAATTTTTTATTTAGTGTTATGTTTAAGTGTTTTGTAATTTTTGTTCTATATTTATCTACTAACATTCTGTATTTCATTATTTAAACAGTTTTTATTTAGTGTTATGTTTAAGTATTTTGTTATTTGTGCTCTATATTTATCTACTACGTTAAATTGCTCCTTCTTACTTCGATCACTACATTTATTGTTTATATATATATATATATTTGTAAAAGTAGTATGAATTTAGTTTTTTTCCGTCTATTTTTTTAATTATGGTAGTTTAATAAACTGAATATTTTAAATTGAGAATATTTTCTAATTCTATTTTGTTTTTTAGGTTACTGGCTATAGTTTTTATTTTATATAATATTGGATTTTTTTAAATAGGTAATTTTCATTATTAATTTGTTTCTTAAAGGAATACTAATAATATTTATTACTATTAGCAGAAGTATTAATAACAACTATTACAAATACTGTACTTTTGTTAACAAGCGCTGGTAATAAATTAGAGCCTCTTTCCAAATTAAAAATTAAATAAAAACATTTAAATAGTAAAGACTGACTGAATTCACCGCAATCGAATATAAATGAGCAGAAAAGTTTTTCGCTTAACATTTGTAATTGTTACAGATACTGACAAATAATTTATTATTTGAACTATTTCTAGACAGTATTAAATTTATTAATACTGAGATATATGTTATTATATATAAGAATTAATTAAAACTGTTTATATCATATCACAATATCGATAAAATAAATGGCAAATCTGTTTCCACATCTCGTCGTTATCAGGTTCTGGATAAATCTAGTTATTTTTTAACTGTTTCTTTACAATATTTACGCTGGTAGAGTTTTTCAATGACTTAACTGGTACTGATATGTACCCTATACATAATGAGTTATATTTTCATGGATATTTTTGTCAATTTTGAGTTCTGATTTTATAAAGAAAACATTCTTTATCGCTAAAACTTTAACAGGGTTTTTAAACTTTATTTTTCCAGCTACTATAACATACTTATAACAAATGAAAAAATTACCACTTTTTTAATAAAATTTTTATATAAATTTTATTACGGTTTGATTTATTTTAATCGTATTTGAGAATAACTTTTTCAAAAACAGAACAAAGTATTAAACAAATATTTCTTGATATTTTATACCATTTAGGAAAATTATTTGTTGTTTTAGTCTGCCATTTTGTTTTATTTCCAACCATATCCTTTAGATTAACTTCGCCAGTGCTGCTCTCTATGATCAAGCATGATATTTTACTGACCGAATTGAAATATTACCAAACCTTTTACGGAATATCCAAAATCTACATATTACCATGATGCGTAGATTATATCGCAACCCCTCGCCTCCCTTAGGTGTACAAAGTTATCAGCAATCATCCCCTTCCTCTAGGACGTAGCACTGAATACGATATTCCCTTTGAGACTTACGCAACGGTCTTTCAGAAAAGTAATTCTGTAAAGCTCTTGTCGATATGGACGCGACTTGAATGAATGCGCAGGAAGTAAATACTTAATGCTGAAACATTAGCCTTTGTGACTTTATAATAAACAGTAATTTACGTATGACCTATTCACCTATAAAGTACCTATAATTTTCTTACAGTAAATTTAATATATAAAGAAGATCTGGATCTAAAATAGTCGGAAAAGTGAAAAAAAGTTTCTAATTATTTCAAAAATGCATTTTTGAACGATTGCTATTCGTTGTCTTTTAATGCTATTTTCTAAAGATCGAATTAAATAATTTAATTTGTAAAAACTAGTTTTTCCCCACATGGTAATTCGTCTGTTTTCCAGTTTTTATTTGTCTTGCTTATTCCAACTAGTTAGCTTCTACACAATGTGCCTTACCTTTAAACTCAAAATGAGATTATTATTGTTTTTTTTTTTTACTTTTCTAAATTCATACTTCGGTATAAAGCAATATTAAAACCATTAAAATATTTTTAAATAACTAACAAGAAGGTGTAAAACTATTTTCAACGCCAGTATGGAGGTTATAACAAATTTGTAGTTATATAAGTACTTATGAATTTAGATACAAAACAATTTTAATTTCCAATCAACATTTTAAATCAATTATTACCTCATATTTATTTCTATAAATAATTTTTAAATAGTTCATATTCCAATGACGTTAAAGTTTTTTTTTTTATTTGATAACTTTTGTGAATTTTGAATTGTGCATGAATGTCTCCCTTCTTCAATTTGAAGTAACGTGATTACAAGCCTCAGCGCCACGTCAGTATACGTCACAGTATCATGACGTCAGTATCGTAGTCTACTACTGTACATTTCTTATGTATATTCTATGATGCATTTGTACAACCAGTATATCCTACATTAACTAGTTTCTAAAGATTTGTTTGTTGCATCAAACTTTCCATGGATCTAAGCATTATCCATTAAATCAACGATATTATAAAACTATGGATGGAACTATTATAAAATCTATTTTTTATTTTTGGATACAATAAAACCTATTAAATGTCCAAAATAAAGTTTAAGAGATTTGTTTTCATTCCGGAATGAAATATTAAAACAAATTTTAAATAAAATAAGTCTGGTTTTATTATAGTATCAAACACACGTACACAAGCACGTTCGCGGGCAAGAATTAGTGTGTGTGTGTGTGTGTGTGTGTGTGTGTGTGTGTGTGTGTGTGTGTGTGTGTGTGTGTGTGTGTGTGTGTGTGTGTGTGTGTGTGTGTGTGTGTGTGTGTGTGTGACGATTAACGTAAGTACTCAACACGTAGAAAACCATCACAATACAATTTAACAATAGCTAATAACTCTAATTACCTAATAACTAAATAGCTTTTTACGTCTTACGTATTGATATGATTGATATATATATTCAATCACCAAAATCAAATCAAGTAACACAGCTAAGTCAATTTATTGACTACTAACTGACCCGGCGAATTCGTACCAAAATTGCTCAATTTCGATTAAAAAGACAACGCGTAATTATTGCTAATGAAGTATTGGACTCTGTCCGCGATGAGCCAAATTTGCTCCAGATGATCATAACTGGTGACGAATCATGGGTTTATGGTTATGACTTGGAAACTAAAGCTTAATCTTCCCAATGAAAGCGGCACCACGACCCAAGACCGAACACACCACGCAGGTAATCAAATATTAATGTTTTGCTTACAGTTTTCTTCGATTACAGTGGCGTGGTGCATCATAGGTTCTTGCTACAGGGTAGAACAGGAAATAGGGAATATTACCTGTAAGCTATGAGCAAATTACCCTGAGAAATCCGTCAGAAACGCCCGAATTTGTGGAAGAACAAAAATTTGATTTTGAATCATGACAAAGCCCCTGCTCACACATTGTTACTTGTGAACGAATTTTTTCCCCAAAACAACACACTAATAATGCCGCAGCCACCGCATTGCCCAGATCGTTCCCCCTGTGATTTTTTCTTTTTCCCGAAACTGGAGGGGCCCATGAAAGGACGATGCTACGCTACGTTTGACGAGATAAAGACTGCATCGAAGGAGGAGCAGAAAAAGGACACAAAAAATGATTTCTTGAAGTCCTTCGAGGATTGGAAAAGACGAGGCACAAGTGTATAATATCTATTAGGGATTACTTTGAAGGGATAATATAGATATTCATAAATAAATAAATACTTTTTGAAAAAACACAAAAGTCGTGATACTATTGGACAGCGTACATACATACAATGCATATATACGTACATATATATATGTGTATGCGTATGTATATATATATATATATATATATATATATATATATATATATATATATATATATATATATGAGGGGGGAGAGAGACAGACAAAAAAAAGATAAGATAAATCAATACGTTATTCACTTCTGTTACTAGGTAACCATCTTTTTCTTCAGAAATGGTTACTTGGTAACAGAAATGTACAAAAATTGTTGATTTACAGTATTTATTTTAATTATGCTATGGTTATTGAGTTTCATTGTCTTTATTTAATTGATATTAAAAAGTTTCTCAAGAAAATAAGTAATTACATAAAATGCTTAAAATTTCCCTAGCAAATAAGGGAAAATACATTTATTTTTAAAAAACTAACCCATCATAGAATTATAGAAAAATTAACCAATCAAAAAATTTATTAAAAAATAAATTACCTAATAAAAAGCTTCAACGGATACTTTAAACAAAATGAAAAAATATCACTTACACATAGTAATACAAATTCAAACTGAACATAACCTTTAGAGTGTAAAAAACAAATCATATTGAAATAATCAATCAAATTGTAAAAGCTACCAGCAAAACAAATTATGTAAACCAAAATTCAGTCATTTTAGAACATCTAGTTATGCTAACTATGAAAATATAAATATAATTTAGCCAAACATTGCAATAGCTCAACATCACAATAAGACTAAGCTTAATAAAATATTTAAAAACAAAAATAATTTAACAACACTGCTGCTGTAGCAAACAACCTATCTTAAAATTATAATTATATCTTTCTGTGAACGGATTAAATTATATATATATATAATAATTATATATGACCAATTACATATTTTATAATAATAAACAAACCTTTCTTATTTTCTTATGTTTGTTAAACTTTAAAAGAGACCAGGCAGAAAAACAGCACTCCCTCCAGTCCTCCAAAGTAAACATATATAATAAACCCGTTTTTAGTATTTTATTTTACTTATCGTAAGCAAGGTTTCTATGGTAACCGTATCCTAAATGATTTCCAATAATTACGTTATAATATCAACTCTGAAGCTATTCCTTTGTGGGTATTAGGGATGAACAGACATCCCCTTCCCTTAATCAACTCGGCTTAGACTGGGAGGGTAAAGCTACAATGTAAATATCAAAGTGGAATATAGTATTTGCGGTGAGGAGGTGGATCTGCAACGTTCTGTACATTTTTGTTATGATTGGATGTCTGAGGCAGCGATTACATGGAGATACTTCTTCGTTATTTTAAAATGTAGAATCAAGCTTTATATTGTTCAAAGTATTATACATAATAAATTAAAATTACTTGTTCGTTTAAATTATTATATAAAGATTTAATAGTAAAAGATGTAGTTTGGTTGTTAAAATAATGTAAAAAGTCAAAAACATTTTAGTCATTAGTTGAAAAGAACTTATTTTCTTTTTACTCTTGTATTCTATAAACTTATTCTTATATTCTATAAACTTATTCTTACTTTCTATAAAAGCGTATAGCTATTAAAGAACTGAATTAAGACAATTGCAAATATTGTGATCTGTAGTTTGTTGAAAGGGAATGTGGTTGGCAGGTAGCATTTTAGGCATTATTTATAGATATATTGGGTATATTTTGTTAGAAAAACATTATTATTATTCTTTGAAGTTTAAAACTGGAAAGCGAATTGACGAGGCCGCTATGAATTATTATCACCTAGGAGGAATTGTGAATATAAATAGGGTTACGTTCTACCTGTTACACCCACTTATAAGAAGATTGATAAAAAAGGTTTAACACATATAGAAAAATAAGAAGATAGAAAAGGGTTAGGAACATAACATAAGCAAAAGATAATTAGGGAGCAATGTAGACTTTCTGGTACTGGAATTAAGAAATAATATGCCATCAAGAGGGCAGCGTTGCTTACATGAAGTTGGATTCCTCTCAACTAGGGTGAAGAGAGGAGTCTCACTGCTACTCAATAAAATTACTATTACAGGTGTTATAGGTAGAACGAATATGCACGGTTATTATACCAACATGGAACAAGGAGTGTCTGCGGCAAATCCTAGCTTTCTTGACAATAAATACTGACTTTTTATTTAATAAATTGTTCTTGATTTTTATAAAAAAAAAAAACAGTCAATTTATCTATTGTGTATCGCAATAGTTTGGCTACTATAAAGTGCTCATACAATTTTAAATGTACGTGTAGTAATTCTTTATTTCTCTTTAATTACAATGATTGGTAATTTAAGCTCGTCGTGCTTTTCAATCCAAATTTATTCCTACCGTATTTGGAAACTGACAAAAACTAGCACGTATAACTAACGATATGGATACCGACAACTTATATCCAACAACATGGAGAGCGACAACCTATATACAATGACATGGAGAATAACAATTTAATAACGACACCTCCAACGCCTTGAAAACCCAAAACGTATATCCAACGACATGGAGAGCGACAATCTATATACAATGACATGGAGAGTGACAATTTAATAACGACACCTCCAACGACTTGAAAACTCACAACGTATATCCAACGACATGGAGAGCGACAATCTATATACAATGACATGGAGAGTGACAATTTAATAACGACACCTCCAACGACTTGAAAACCCAAAACGTATATCCAACGACATGGAGAGCGACAATCTATATACAATGACATGGAGAGTAACAATTTAATAACGACACCTCCAACGACTTGAAAACCCACAACCTATATCCAACAACATGGAGAGCGACAATCTATATACAATGAGATGGAGAGTAACAGCTTAATAACGACACCTCCAACGACTTGAAAACCCACAACGTATATTCAACAACATGGAGAGTGACAATGTATACCCAACGACATGGAAAACTGCAATGAATATCCAACGACATGGAAGCCGACAACGTATTTCCAACAATAAAAGAGCGACATTGTGTATCGAAAGACATGAAAACCTACAACGTATATTTAACGGCATGAAAACCTACAACGAATATCCAACGACATGGAGTCCATTAATGTATATCCAGCGACATGGAGATCGACAACGTATATCCAACAATATAAAGAACGACAATGTGTATCGAATGACATGAAAACCTACAACGAATATTTAACGGCATGAAAACCTACAACGAATATCCAACGACATGGAGTCCATTAATGTATATCCAGCGACATGGAGATCGACAACGTATATCCAACAATATAAAGAACGACAATGTGTATCGAATGACATGAAAACCTACAACGTATATTTAACGGCATGAAAACCTACAACGAATATCCAACGACATGGAGTCCATTAATGTATATCCAGCGACATGGAGATCGACAACGTATATCCAACAATATAAAGAACGACAATGTGTATCGAATGACATGAAAACCTACAACGTATATTTAACTACATGAAAACCTACAACGAATATCCAACGACATGGAGTTCATTAATGTATATCCAGCGACATGGAGATCGACAACGTATATCCAACAATATAAAGAACGACAATGTGTATCGAATGACATGAAAACCTACAACGTATATTTAACGGCATGAAAACCTACAACGAATATCCAACGACATGGAGTCCATTAATGTATATCCAGCGACATGGAGATCGACAACGTATATCCAACAATATAAAGAACGACAATGTGTATCGAATGACATGAAAACCTACAACGTATATTTAACGGCATGAAAACCTACAACGAATATCCAACGACATGGAGTCCATTAATGTATATCCAGCGACATGGAGATCGACAACGTATATCCAACAATATAAAGAACGACAATGTGTATCGAATGACATGAAAACCTACAACGTATATTTAACGATATGAAAACCTACAACGAATATCCAACGACATGGAGTCCATTAATGTATATCCAGCGACATGGAGATCGACAACGTATATCCAACAATATAAAGAACGACAATGTGTATCGAATGACATGAAAACCTACAACGTATATTTAACGGCATGAAAACCTACAACGAATATCCAACGACATGGAGTCCATTAATGTATATCCAGCGACATGGAGATCGACAACGTATATCCAACAATATAAAGAACGACAATGTGTATCGAATGACATGAAAACCTACAACGTATATTTAACGATATGAAAACCTACAACGAATATCCAACGACATGGAGTCCATTAATGTATATCCAGCGACATGGAGATCGACAACGTATATCCAACAATATAAAGAACGACAATGTGTATCGAATGACATGAAAACCTACAACGTATATTTAACGGCATGAAAACCTACAACGAATATCCAACGACATGGAGTCCATTAATGTATATCCAGCGACATGGAGATCGACAACGTATATCCAACAATATAAAGAACGACAATGTGTATCGAATGACATGAAAACCTACAACGTATATTTAACGGCATGAAAACCTACAACGAATATCCAACGACATGGAGTCCATTAATGTATATCCAGCGACATGGAGATCGACAACGTATATCCAACAATATAAAGAACGACAATGTGTATCGAATGACATGAAAACCTACAACGTATATTTAACGACATGAAAACCTACAACGAATATCCAACGACATGGAGTCCATTAATGTATATCCAGCGACATGGAGATCGACAACGTATATCCAACAATATAAAGAACGACAATGTGTATCGAATGACATGAAAACCTACAACGTATATTTAACGGCATGAAAACCTACAACGAATATCCAACGACATGGAGTCCATTAATGTATATCCAGCGACATGGAGATCGACAACGTATATCCAACAATATAAAGAACGACAATGTGTATCGAATGACATGAAAACCTACAACGAATATCCAACGACATGGAGTCCATTAATGTATATCCAGCGACATGGAGATCGACAACGTATATCCAACAATATAAAGAACGACAATGTGTATCGAATGACATGAAAACCTACAACGTATATTTAACGGCATGAAAACCTACAACGAATATCCAACGACATGGAGTCCATTAATGTATATCCAGCGACATGGAGATCGACAACGTATATCCAACAATATAAAGAACGACAATGTGTATCGAATGACATGAAAACCTACAACGTATATTTAACGACATGAAAACCTACAACGAATATCCAACGACATGGAGTCCATTAATGTATATCCAGCGACATGGAGATCGACAACGTATATCCAACAATATAAAGAACGACAATGTGTATCGAATGACATGAAAACCTACAACGTATATTTAACGGCATGAAAACCTACAACGAATATCCAACGACATGGAGTCCATTAATGTATATCCAGCGACATGGAGATCGACAACGTATATCCAACAATATAAAGAACGACAATGTGTATCGAATGACATGAAAACCTACAACGTATATTTAACGGCATGAAAACCTACAACGAATATCCAACGACATGGAGTCCATTAATGTATATCCAGCGACATGGAGATCGACAACGTATATCCAACAATATAAAGAACAACAATGTGTATCGAATGACATGAAAACCTACAACGTATATTTAACGACATGAAAACCTACAACGAATATCCAACGACATGAAGTCCATTAATGTATATCCAGCGACATGGAGATCGACAACGTATATCCAACAATATAAAGAACGACAATGTGTATCGAATGACATGAAAACCTACAACGTATATTTAACGGCATGAAAACCTACAACGAATATCCAACGACATGGAGTCCATTAATGTATATCCAGCGACATGGAGATCGACAACGTATATCCAACAATATAAAGAACGACAATGTGTATCGAATGACATGAAAACCTACAACGTATATTTAACGATATGAAAACCTACAACGAATATCCAACGACATGGAGTCCATTAATGTATATCCAGCGACATGGAGATCGACAACGTATATCCAACAATATAAAGAACGACAATGTGTATCGAATGACATGAAAACCTACAACGTATATTTAACGGCATGAAAACCTACAACGAATATCCAACGACATGGAGTCCATTAATGTATATCCAGCGACATGGAGATCGACAACGTATATCCAACAATATAAAGAACGACAATGTGTATCGAATGACATGAAAACCTACAACGTATATTTAACGGCATGAAAACCTACAACGAATATCCAACGACATGGAGTCCATTAATGTATATCCAGCGACATGGAGATCGACAACGTATATCCAACAATATAAAGAACGACAATGTGTATCGAATGACATGAAAACCAACAACGTATATTTAACGACATGAAAACCTACAACGAATATCCAACGACATGGAGTCCATTAATGTATATCCAGCGACATGGAGATCGACAACGTATATCCAACAATATAAAGAACGACAATGTGTATCGAATGACATGAAAACCTACAACGTATATTTAACGGCATGAAAACCTACAACGAATATCCAACGACATGGAGTCCATTAATGTATATCCAGCGACATGGAGATCGACAACGTATATCCAACAATATAAAGAACGACAATGTGTATCGAATGACATGAAAACCTACAACGAATATCCAACGACATGGAGTCCATTAATGTATATCCAGCGACATGGAGATCGACAACGTATATCCAACAATATAAAGAACGACAATGTGTATCGAATGACATGATAACCTACAACGTATATTTAACGACATGAAAACCTACAACGAATATCCAACGACATGGAGTCCATTAATGTATATCCAGCGACATGGAGATCGACAACGTATATCCAACAATATAAAGAACGACAATGTGTATCGAATGACATGAAAACCTACAACGTATATTTAACGGCATGAAAACCTACAACGAATATCCAACGACATGGAGTCCATTAATGTATATCCAGCGACATGGAGATCGACAACGTATATCCAACAATATAAAGAACGACAATGTGTATCGAATGACATGAAAACCTAAAACGTATATTTAACGGCATGAAAACCTACAACGAATATCCAACGACATGGAGTCCATTAATGTATATCCAGCGACATGGAGATCGACAACGTATATCCAACAATATAAAGAACGACAATGTGTATCGAATGACATGAAAACCTACAACGTATATTTAACGGCATGAAAACCTACAACGAATATCCAACGACATGGAGTCCATTAATGTATATCCAGCGACATGGAGATCGACAACGTATATCCAACAATATAAAGAACGACAATGTGTATCGAATGACATGAAAACCTACAACGTATATTTAACGACATGAAAACCTACAACGAATATCCAACGACATGGAGTCCATTAATGTATATCCAGCGACATGGAGATCGACAACGTATATCCAACAATATAAAGAACGACAATGTGTATCGAATGACATGAAAACCTACAACGTATATTTAACGGCATGAAAACCTACAACGAATATCCAACGACATGGAGTCCATTAATGTATATCCAGCGACATGGAGATCGACAACGTATATCCAACAATATAAAGAACGACAATGTGTATCGAATGACATGAAAACCTACAACGTATATTTAACGACATGAAAACCTACAACGAATATCCAACGACATGGAGTAAATTATTGTATATCCAGCGACATGGAGATCGACAACGTATATCCAACAATATAAAGAACGACAATGTGTATCGAATGACATGAAAACCTACAACGTATATTTAACGGCATGAAAACCTACAACGAATATCCAACGACATGGAGTCCATTAATGTATATCCAGCGACATGGAGATCGACAACGTATATCCAACAATATAAAGAACGACAATGTGTATCGAATGACATGAAAACCTACAACGTATATTTAACGACATGAAAACCTACAACGAATATCCAACGACATGGAGTCCATTAATGTATATCCAGCGACATGGAGATCGACAACGTATATCCAACAATATAAAGAACGACAATGTGTATCGAATGACATGAAAACCTACAACGTATATTTAACGGCATGATAACCTACAACGAATATCCAACGACATGGAGTCCATTAATGTATATCCAGCGACATGGAGATCGACAACGTATATCCAACAATATAAAGAACGACAATGTATATCGAATGACATGAAAACCTACAACGTATATTTAACGGCATGAAAACCTACAACGAATATCCAACGACATGGAGTCCATTAATGTATATCCAGCGACATGGAGATCGACAACGTATATCCAACAATATAAAGAACGACAATGTGTATCGAATGACATGAAAACCTACAACGTATATTTAACGACATGAAAACCTACAACGAATATCCAACGACATGGAGTCCATTAATGTATATCCAGCGACATGGAGATCGACAACGTATATCCAACAATATAAAGAACGACAATGTGTATCGAATGACATGAAAACCTACAACGAATATCCAACGACATGGAGTCCATTAATGTATATCCAGCGACATGGAGATCGACAACGTATATCCAACAATATAAAGAACGACAATGTGTATCGAATGACATGAAAACCTACAACGAATATTTAACGGCATGAAAACCTACAACGAATATCCAACGACATGGAGTCCATTAATGTATATCCAGCGACATGGAGATCGACAACGTATATCCAACAATATAAAGAACGACAATGTGTATCGAATGACATGAAAACCTACAACGAATATCCAACGACATGGAGTCCATTAATGTATATCCAGCGACATGGAGATCGACAACGTATATCCAACAATATAAAGAACGACAATGTGTATCGAATGACATGAAAACCTACAACGAATATCCAACGACATGGAGTCCATTAATGTATATCCAGCGACATGGAGATCGACAACGTATATCCAACAATATAAAGAACGACAATGTGTATCGAATGACATGAAAACCTACAACGAATATCCAACGACATGGAGTACATTAATGTATATCCAGCGACATGGAGATCGACAACGTATATCCAACAATATAAAGAACGACAATGTGTATCGAATGACATGAAAACCTACAACGAATATCCAACGACATGGAGTCCATTAATGTATATCCAGCGACATGGAGATCGACAACGTATATCCAACAATATAAAGAACGACAATGTGTATCGAATGACATGAAAACCTACAACGTATATTATACGACATGGAGTCCATCACTGTATACCCAGCAACATGGAGAGCGACAATGTATATCCAACGACATGGAGATCGACAACGAATATCCAACGACATGGAGATCAACAACGAATATCCAACGACATGGAATCCATCAATGTATATCCAGCAACATGAAGAGCGACAATGTATATTCAAAGACATGAAGACCGACTATGCATATCCAACGACATGGGATCGACAACGAATATCTAACGACGTGGAGTCCATCAATGTATATCCAACGACATGGATATCGACATGGGGGTCTTGAAATACATAGACATTGTTGGAACGATACGTCGCAAATAAACATTCCTGACTCGCCCTCTCATCTTCTAACGCCGAGGCCCACGATCCGTTCCTATCATCGTTTATTTTTTTCGTTTTTCTCGTTCATGCCACCAAGCGGTATTATTCAGTAAACGTTTATTTAAAGAGCTAAAATTCTAGTTACAAAATAAAAAATTAAAACGAAATTCAAATAATTAAGAAAATATAAATAACATTTTTTTAAACTTCCTTTTTCCTGTATATAAAAGCTTTATCGGAAAACCTTTAGCTTTGCTTGTAAGCACAGATAATGTTTAAATAATAACTTGCACTAAATCCCAATTTGTAATTTATTCTTCCAACTGGTTTCAATGAAAAACTCATCACAAATATAAAACTATATGACTATGAATATGCCTATTTACTAACTAATAAAGGTTGTCACTGAGTATGATGATGATGATTATGATGATGATGATGATGATGATGATGATGATTGCTATTGAAAAGGTTTTAAGAGGTAAATTATTAATTTGTGTTGTTGTGTAGGTAATTATTGAAATTTTCTAATTCTGTAAATATTCTTCAGAAATATTTATAAGCATAAAATGGGTATTAACATTATGATGAGATCGTATAAAAATTTTTTTGTTTAATTTTCCTTAATAGATGAGAATAAAATAAACTTTGCTGCTTAAATTTATAAATATCAATTTTAATTAAAACTGTTGAACATTGTTGCCCTGAAAGAAATTCTAAGACAAAAATAAGCAATATTAAATAAGAGTATATGTATAACACGGAGTTGGAACTACCGAATTTCTTTCAACCCCTACTTATCTTACTCCCTTTACGTTGCCCTACCCAAGGGGTAATCTGTAAGCACAGTGTTATCAGTTCCACGCCAATAATAGCTAGGTTTCGCCAAACATGCCCCGAATATGCGATGAGCTTTTTGTTCTACTGTTATCACACATCGTAAGTTAAATTATATAGCTTAGTTTTACATTATGCACCTAGGGTTATTTTCGTTGTAAAATCTAAATATATATCCATAAATAAAATCTTTAATAAACCATATGTTAAATGTAATTCTAAAAGGGATAAAAAAAACGCCTGAGCACACAAAACACGAGACACAATGGCTGTAAAAAGTACTGGTTTAATTAAAAAGCCATTATCAACACGGCAAGTGTTTATCCTAGTTGAAATAGCTTGACGATGTTTCAAAGGCTTAAACCGCAATGAAAAAGGCTTACAATACGGTGATGCGAATACGAGCGACACCTCACAATGAACTACAGTCAACAATTTTATACACTTCGTAACTCTCAACCTACACAGACTTCGTTTTAATTTAAAACAATTGCATACAAATTTTCGCTTATCAAAAATGTCACATTTTGTAATTAGGATATAGGAAAACGTTTATATTCCTAGAACAATTCGACGTAAACTAACAAACGTAAATTTAACAGAGAACAATTTGACGACTGTTCAACATTCAAACATTCTTCATAGTGCTTTCTATTTTATTAAATCTATATAATTAATGAAATAACATATAAATAGCTCTTTTCATACTACTCAGCTTGACACAGGAAGACAGGATAGAATTTTTTTTAACTTTCGATAGTTTATGGTTATTACTTTATTCACAAACTATGACACCTGCGGGCAGAAAAATATATAGGCCTACATTCTAACGAAGGAGTATGTTTGTAGATGGTAGACAAATACCCATTGTTTAAACCTACGTGTGAAGCAATCTAGCATAGGTGATAGATCTGTTGTAAATCTATAGGCTTCAGAGTTAATGTGCGGTTAAAAGATAAAAAGCAATGAAATATATGGAAACTTCTAAACTGGCAACTAGAACAATCAGCTCATAGACAGGTAGATTGTTGAGGGGCAACCCATAAGCCCTTAGTTACCAAAGTAAACCCAAAATAAGGTGGTTTCCAAAATAAGCTAATGTAAAGTGGGGAAAAGAATTTAAAACCAAGGTGACAAAATGCAAAATGGAAGACCAGCCCGGTTTGGCTATAGTGAATAAAAAAAGGAAGATGTTTGGTAAAAAAAAAAGCAGAAAAGCGATGGAAGGAAGGAGCGATCAAAAAGTAGAGGAAGAAGGATAAGTGAGGTTTTCGCAGTCGAGGAAGGAAGTTCGGGATGCCGGAGAGAGCAGTCACGTTTTGGGAGCTGGATGGAAAAGAAGTCTTGGAAACCAAAGTTGACAGGATGCAAACAATCATCATAATTTACACATAGTGAATCTCGACACCATCACACGGGAGCTCTAAGAATCAACCAAGCTACTTCTATAATACGACTTCACTACCTGTTAATCAATTATTCAAATAATATATTTTTAAATTTAAATTAAAAAAGCCATCAAGTAAATTCAGAAAATGTAATAATTAAATTTATAAGATGCAAGTCATACCACAGTAATCTCAGGCCTAGAGATAAAATTTAAATTTAATTGTTTATGATAATTTTAGATTTAAGACTAACAACTGTTAAATTGTAGAGATTATTGGTATTCTTACCGCTGAAACTATCTAGCCATGCGTCAATTTTTACTAATTAAAAATGTAAATTATTAGTGAATTATTTTTAGTATATTAAAGTTTAATTTGATACGTAATCAGGGAGTTTTCGTTTGTCAAACCCAAATAATTTTTCAATTATTTTATTCTGTTCAAAATACAGAATTGGTGCTCAAAAATAAATTTATTTAAATAATATAACTTAGTAATATTATTAAGTTGAAATTATAATTTTTATAATTTTATTTAGTAACATAACAAAGCAGTGGTGTATTAAAGTTAACTCAAGTGAGTGAACAAGCTTAAAGTTATAGTTAGCCGACAACGCCAGCGTTATATATTTATTGTTTGGTTAAGCCTTAAAACTTCAATTGTCTGATACTGTTTGACACAGCTGTCATTCAATAATAATCACCTGTCAATTTATTTATACACTTGACAACTTTTTTCGGCAAATTTTCTATTTTCACCACGGGCCTTCTATATTATCATTGCATGCATCGTCTGTAACATTGTTTTTAAGGAATTTTCACTATGACTTCAGCATGAAGATATGTTTTTTTCTTTCCTCTCTTCGTGCGAAATTCAACTGCTTCTCTCTCCCTTCGGTTATTTCACCGTTCCAATGTTCCACAAATTACAAAGTAATTACGTTCGCGAGTTATATCACCAAACGTAAAAAAATGTGTTTCATTTCATAAATATTCAGGGGTAACGTCGCGACAAGGAAATACGTTTTCTATTAAATTCACGACTATCTAAGAAAGAATCTGTTATCTTTCCCCCTGGCGAGATCACTTGGCCTAATCTACGGCAAAAGAAATCTCTACAAATATCACCAGGTTTGATAAATATCTTGAAATTGTATTTAGTTTAAGGGTGCATTTCTTTAAATTAAATTTACTGTCATCACTGTTTTTGGTTCAAGTAGATCTCACACTACTTAATTAAATGTCAGTTACCCTCTGCCAATTCTCCTGTTTGCTATTTTAAGATTATTATTTCTAATAACATCCTTAACACGATAAGTTATATAGGCTACATATAAAGCTAATCTTTCTTAACAAGAAACAATATATATTTAAAAATCCAGTTAAATATTTATATATATTTAGTAAATCTATATATGTATATATATGTGTGTGTATATATAACAATTTATAAATAAATATACTTATATATATATATATATATATATATATATATATATATATATATATATATTATTTGGCCTAAAATAATATTATATGTTTAGTGTCGAATAAACGGTTTATGTCAGTGTTGCTAGTGATGTTGGTGTTTCAACAAAACATGAACGATTTGAAGAGAGTCGAATAATTTCATCGTAATGTTTATTACTAACAATGTTCTTGAATAAAGCATCAGAAATGACCTTTTTACCATCGTGGTTTCATTACATTCTCGCACCCTCACGCCACAAGGTATATAGAGTTACCAGCACTCATTCCTTTTCTTCAGGGTGTAGTGCGGAATACGATATTCCCTTTGAGACTTACAACAAGAAATACCTAACGATCGTCTCAGAAAAGTAATTCCGAGAAGCACTTGTCGATTTAGACGCGACTGGAATCTAGGTGTGTGTTATTCAAGTCCGTATTACTCGAGTCAATCAACAGTAAAAGACCTTTGTGATGTCATTGTTTTTAGAAAGAACATTTAAACTTTTTGATAAACATGTTACATTAGATTCATTTAGCATAAATTTATTAGTATAAAATTTAAATTAAAATATAAAATTTACATATTTTTTTAAAGTAAGCTTTTGACAAAAGTTATAAAAAGTAACCATTATAAAACCTTTTAGTGATTTTACCAAAACTTATTTCAAGACATTAACTCAGCCTAAAAATTAAAAAGAAAGATGTCTGAATTTAAAAAAAATAAATTTGGTTAAACCATTAATTTTTAACCATAAAATTTATCCCTATAAATGACATCTATATCATTTTAATGAATATTATTTTGTACGTATTTTTACATTTTCCACCGAAAAATATGAAACCTTTTTCATTATGTTATTTTACATATTACTTTACAACATTCTGTTTTTATTATTAAAATGTTATTTTTCTTGCAATGTATTTTTTGTATAACTCCAAATTTACCTCAATTGTAAACTGAACCATCATTACTTAATTTTCAAAACTTCAATAAATAACTAAATTTCTCAAAGTCGAAACTAAATTAAATATTACAAAACAATACATGCCAATGCATAATTACTTAATATTATCGCTTTCCAAAGTTTTATTATTAACAACTTATCTTATTTGTAACATCTTAGTAACAAAATCGTATAATATATTATACGACATTTAATATCTCTCTTTTACAATACTACTATAAAATAATACTTACATAAATTTATTATTTAACACCCTTAGAGGTAAAACTAATTCTCATTAAGTAATAACACATTCTAAAGTAAATACGTGCCAAGTAAATAATTAAATTTTTTAAATATGGTATAAAAATATTGTAATTGTTAGTCTGTATTCATAAACGTTTGGGATCAAATGTTTAGAAATAGGTTTATGGTAAATACATTATTAAGTGCTAATTACATAACCAGATAAACTTTATGCTTTATTCTAAAATAGTTTGGCATTATATAAAAACTATTTTTTTATTTTAAAAGTAATTTCAAGTATTAGTTTAATAAATAGAATGATTTACTCGTGGATGTCTTAATCCATGTGACTCGGTGAAACCTTTTTGTTTAAATCTAGTGATACTACTTTTGTCCAACTAATAATTAGAGCAGATTTAATTTTAATTTGCACTGATGATAGCTATTGCGCTCTAAAATATTGTGCCTCAAGTTTTTATGAACTTACTTTAATTATAGGTTTGGAAAATACTTTATTCTAAAATAGTTTGACATTAACAAATTCTTTATGATAACAAAAACTGTAATTTTAAATTAAATAAAAACTATTTTTTTATTTTAAAAGCTATTTTTTAAGATAGTTTTAATTATTTTTAAAACATTTCCAAAAACCTTTAAATAATATTTACTCTCAACCACTATATGAGTAATATGAAATGAGAAAAGTATCAAAAATGTAACTTATTGGACCATTGATTGATCTTTATTTAATTACAGTAATTTATAAAAGTCTAAGGAAGAGTTTTTCTAATTAAAATAAACTTTTAATTAAAGGTTTTGTTGGGATATTTTTGTGAGTGTAATATTTAAGTTTATTCATTTGTCCACACAAAATGTAATCTTGGTTTAACATTAGCCTTCCTTACATTTTCTGATGCAAGTTTTGTAGGGGTGTTTCTATAATTCATATTCAGTGTTTAGAAATTATTATCTAACCTATGATAGTGTATCCAAAACATACAGCATAATACAATTTGAGACGTGTATGACACGATTATATGGAGAAGTATATAAACTTACTTCCATCGTTTAAGTTTCACCTTTTTACAACTTTTATAATTTATTAATTTTTATAATATTTACTTTTGCATAATTTTAAATTTTATTCAACTTTTGTAATATGAAATTGGTTTCTATATTTTATTTCCATGACCTATAATTTATGAAATTGTTACATTCTAGAAATACCCCAACTATTTACGTTACAATAAGTAATTAGGCCCACTAATACTAATATTAATTGTAAATTTTAAACTTAATATAAAAGGACAAAATGTACAGTCGAGAACATATAAAAATTCGGTCGAAATAAAGAGCTGTGTATTTGTATTAGATCTCATTATGAACGAAGTAGGCAATTGTATTTTATAATTTTAGGTCCTTCATTTATATATTTCGATGATTACCAATTATGGGAAAAATATAATTTAAACAAAACATTTAATTAGCTATAACAAATTAACATTAGTTTTAACACATTGTTCTAAGTTCCGAATCTACATTAGCTTGCTCTTCAGAATTTAAAGTTTTCCAAATCGCTTGGAAATATTCAGGAATGTTTTCGATATGTTTTAAGTTTTTAATACGTACTACCGAAGCCATAGGCCTCTATATCGGTATCTTTATATTTTGCCGATTAAGATTTTGATGTAAATACAATTATGTAGTAATTAAGTAAATTTAAGTAGGTAGTAATTAATATGTAGTTAACGTTTGACATCGTTTCATGAAACAAAAGATTTCTGAAGTAGAAACCTTTTTATGTTGCGTTTGACAAGTTTCTTAATGGAGAAAAGTTAATCAGATTGCGTCAAAAAGACTCAAATGTCCGATGAATAAGTCATCTCGAAGTTATACAAAATCAAATGCATCGCTTATAATGGAGGTGGTTCATTCTAATAACTGTTTTCGTCTACCCTTAGAGGTTATGTATAAAACATTTTTAAAATGTAATTAAATATAAAATCAGTAATACCATAAATTGGAATAAGATTAACTGGTGGAATAGGTTTTAATTCATTAACTGTTTATATCGTTCGTTGGGTATGTTCCTTACTATATAGTACATTGCTAAATTAAAATGTTATGGTTCAGTAACATTTATCAGTTATTAAAAATATTATTCATATTTCAATAAACCTTACTGCATTTCATTCGATATAAAGGACGTGGATATATATTCTTATTACATTTTTGAAGAAGAACTTTAGTCAGGTCGATACCTAGTTCAATTGAGTATTTTAAATTAATTTAATCAATATACTTCTTTAAAGTTCTATATAAAATTACTAACTATATATTTTAGTAAACCTTTCACTCCTGTCGATTGGTACCTTTCAAGCACCTGGTCGAATTAGGGTTTTTAATGATTTTATAAAATATATTTCCCTAAAGTTTTATATAAAACCATGAACAATATTTTAATAAACTTTTTACTCCTGTCGATTGTTCCACAGCTCATATCATTTTATCATTCGTTGCAGTGTGCTCCAATTATGTATGTTTCTTATGTTTTCTTATGCTCCAATTTTTCAAATGTAAAATTTTATCATAACTTGTTATTATTAACTTTGGGAGTTGAGAAAATTACTTTGTTCCGCAAAAACATTTTAACTATGCATACGCTGAGTCGGAGAAAACAACTGCTATTCTCTGAGACGTTATAAAAAATCAAATCGTGATTTGAAAAGTTTCAACGAGAAAAGGAATAGAATGAAGGTTTGAAATCACAAAAAGACTGTTTTGACAGGTCATGCGATGTTCTAGTTTCCAGATTTCCCGAACTGAAGTTTTCAGTGGATGTCAATAATTTATTAAACAAGGCTGTTTTAATCGATACTGAGGAAAAATCAACACCGGTATTTTAAAGGAAGGTTATATAAATCGTAATTAGATTAGAATCTATTTGCATAATTTCTTGGTACTATTCTTGCTGTAGAAAAATATGAGAAAATATAATCTCAACATAGTAGCTCTGACAGTTATTATTAGGATGTTGTAATACCAAAAAATGAATTTCGAACAATATTAGGCAAAAATAATTATTTAAAGTGTGAATTAGAGGCTGGTTTATTAAGAGTCACTAAAGAAAGTAGTAGTGTTACAGGTGTTTAAGTAATTTAAGTAGTGTAAAACACAATATCAATTCAAAAAGTCAGAAAAAATTAAAAAAATCAACAATGCTAAAGAAAAAAAATGAGTTTATAGTTTTCGATCACAAACATTTTGAATGTCGATTAATTTTCAAATTTGAAAAACATTAGCGGAAATTTTGTATGAGAAAAAAGGGGGAACAGCGTTGCTCGCTTCTGTGGTCTTCGCACTACACGTGTTCCATGGATAACCCTAAGTGAGCAACAGCGATTCGTCGTCAGTGCGCCGACTAGACATAGGCTGGCAGTGCGAACTCCTTGACATAGGCCCTTCTTAGGGTCTAGACACAGATCTTCGGATTCTCTTTTGGAATCCTGGAGATCTAAGTAACAGTAAATTTCAGAACTGAAACGAAATATCCTATCCAATGTTGTGGATATATATGTTGTTGTTGAAGCTGAAGCTTCTACGGAGACTCCCCAATTTTATGAAATGATGAGTTACACGAACCACATACTCAAAAGAAGCCGACATGTGGCGTCAGGAATAGTATGTGCAATAAAAACCTCTCAAGTAAGCAAAGTAGAAATACTGCACGAAATGGAGGATCGTGCTGAATAAGAGTTAACCCAAGTGCCCACGGGAAAAGGAAATCAGAGATTTCCTCTGTTCTTTCTATATAAAATGCACCTGACCTTGGAATACTAGCGAACCGGCTATAACCAAATACAACCAAATTCATTTCATTGTTATTATAGGGGATTTTAACAGCCCGTCAACGAGATGGGTATATCAAATAACAACAAATGTAGGAAAATGCCTGGAAGATTTCCGAGACAACTGCCTGCTAGATGTGACTAATACGCCACCAACCTTCTTGTCATACTCAGGAAGCCTAGCAAGACCTGATCTAGTCATCACCCACCCTCACATAACTGGCAAGACCAAAGTCAGACTCTTGGACGACGCTGGAGGATGCTGTCATTGTACCCTGTATGTGATCTGCAAACTCGAGAAAATTGAGCATACTCGTAGCAACACACCCAGATGGAATTGTAAAAATGCCATATGGGATCTTTCTAAGCAAAGGACAAATGAAGCATTGTTGAAGCTGACACTCACTGGTCCAGAGGAAGCAGCAAGATCAGTCACTAAGGCTATACCCACATTCGTCGAGGGCATGTAAAGCGATATAAAGCTTTCTGGAGCACAAGTCTCAACAAGCTGAAAGGCGAAAGAGACAAAGCTAGGCGGAGAGCGGAAGCATCAAAGACACTGCAAGGCAGCATCAAACTTCGCAGAAGGCAAGCCATTCTCACGCGACCAAATAAATTCAGGCAAGAGAGACGCATTCAAGACTTTTATGGAGAAGATGAACTTCAGAAAGGACGGAACAAAAGCACACAGAACCGTATCAACCCTCAATAATGACGGAAGCAAACAGCAACATCTATCAATATGTTGTAACAACAAGGAACTCTGAACCAATGAAGACATCGCTGAAGCACTATGTAAATCCTACACAAAAGATAGCAACATCAAAATAGACAGGAAGGTGAAAGCCGAGTTGCAAAGGGCTCCCCTTCCCCGGTGCCTGAACGAGACTATGGACCGTATTCGCATGAAAGTTTTTGATATGGCTGAACTGAACCTGGCCCTCTCTTCATGCAAGGGAAAACGTCTGCCGGTATAGACCAGTTGTTCCCTGAAATGATTGTGAGTCTTGGTTTTAGAGCTAAGGAAGTGGCCCTCAAACTTATAAATATAATCTGAAACGCTGGAGTTTCCAACCAATGGAGGAAAGGTGAGGTTATCCCAACCCAACAAAAAACGAAAGGACCCATGCAGCATTGACAGCTATTGACCTATAACTCTCACTAGCTCTCTGTGCAAAGTAGCTGAAATGATGAACCTCAATAGGCTACTGCCAGCAATCAACCACCTAAAATGCCTTGATGATGCACAAGTCGGCTTTTGCAAGCACAGAAACACAATGGACCATGTGGTAGAAATAACCCAAGATGTTAATGACGCATTCCTCCGAAAAATGTTTTCAGTCGCAGTACTAGTGGACCTAAAAGCAGCCTATAACACTGTGTGACGAGGGATGCTGCTGCACAAGATGAACCCAGCAGGAATTAAGGAAAATCTCTTCGACTGGATCAAGTCATTCCTGGGTGAACGGTTAAAAGGGTGAAGTTTGATAATTAACGGTCCAAGTTCCGATTCCAAAGTCAAGGCCTGCCACAAGGAGCAGTAATCAGCTGCCAATTATTCAATTTAATGATCAATATCATCCTACATGTCTTCAGAGCGACGTCAGGGGTGGAAGCGCTACAGTACCGGATGGCCTGATCATATGGACCTCAAGTAGCAATATTAAAAATTTCAAATCTATTTTAAGCCAGGTCCTAAAAATCCTTGGAACATGGGCTGAAACAGTAAGGGCTGAAACAAAAGTGGCTTAACAGTAAACATAGCCAAGACGATATACCAGGTTCTTAGACTATCAACAAGGCCAACTAACATCAAGCTCCAATATAAAGGAGTAGACCTGGAGAAGCAGGATATAACAAAATACCTAGAAGTATCCATCGATAAGGAAATGGCATGGAAAGCACATACTGATAGCTCTGCCGAGACAGTCACCAAGAGATGCCGGCTGCTTAAACCTCTGACAGCTACCACCTGGGGAGCTACGCAGATGGTCCTAACAACCACATATAAGACATAAATAAGGTCTATCCTCGAGTATGGTAGTACTCTCCAGCAACCACCTTGCGCTCAGTCTCACTCTTCTGAAAAGACCGCAATCAACCAAGCAGTAAATAGCTGAACCAGGACACGCAACTGGTAAGCCAGCATAGGGAAGAATTGGGCTAAGCTGATAGACTTTCCCATACCCCGAATCCTGCCTAGAGATGTAGCAGTAGCTGCTTTCAGAACTACCACTTTCCACGACTAACTGGCATCCCAACTGCATCGCATCAGGTTAAGGGCAGATGTGGCCTGTATGCTGGGCCAACACCGCAGGATATGAGTAGCGGGATCACTTGATGCGTATCGGTGCATGATGAATCGGACATGAGCAATGGACACAAAGGTTTTGGTATCCGGACGAGAGTGGCCACGATTATCAAAGAATCTTTGCACAGCTGTACACAAGTGGTAAAGCTGCGCGGGAAAATAAGCCAGCTACAGACAGGGTGGCAGAAACAGCTATGAAAACGACTTCGGAAGGGCTTGTGTAGAAAAATCGCACACAAACGTTAAGACACTAAATTTAAATAATTCTACAATTATCAACTATGTTTATTTGCAATTAAGTATTTTTCTGCAACAAATATGCTATCATCAATGGCACAAAATTATGAGGTAACTGTTTAAATATTACAAAAACTTTGTTTCAGGAAAATTTCTGATTAAAAAATAACACAACTGTTATGAAAATTGAGTAGTGAATACATGTTTACCCTAGTTATAAATATTTCCAAATTATTTTTATGTAATTTAGTAACAGAAACATACGTAAAAGTAAACAATTCAATAATATTAGAAGGTATTAAATTTACAGAAAAATATACCGTCAACAAATGTTTGTTTTAAGATATACAGTATTTAATTTCGAAATCTTACTCTTAGCACTATTGTAACAGATAGGATATACTAATTATTTATTGTTATTTATTTATTATATTATTTTTTATTGTAATTATTGTTTATTTGTTGTTTAAATTCACAATCTTTTTTAAATTATCGATCACTTATTCTGACAAGATTTACTTTTTTGCACTAGGAAATTTTCTGACGTTACCATCTGTGTATAATTTGATTCCATTTATTCGTGTACTGTAAATTTGCCTAAATAATGAATAGGAATATGCCTGCCCGAGCGCAAGAGGTGAAATAAGCGGAAAATTACTTCACTAGCTGACTTTCAGAGTGACAATGGATGCCACCACTCTCAGAAATTGTCCATTCGCGTATGAAAGCTAAGGAAAGTGAATTCGTGCAATCCAATACTTTGCTTTTGTTACTAGATCTAGTCAACGTTTTATATTTGTTGATAATATTGATTACTTTACACTATTTCCTTTACATTATTTCTTGAGAATACTATCTACCACACCTTTCCCCTTAACATTTCTCTTCGTGATTACCAATCTTTATTTTATTATTTAAACAGTTTTTATTTAGTGTCATGTTTAAGTGTGATGTTATTTGTGCTCTATATTTATTTACTAACATTCTGTATTTTGTTATTAAAAAAGTTTTTATTTAGTGTTATGTTTACGTGTTTTGTTATTTGTGCTCTATATTTATCTACTACCATTCTGTATTTTATTATTTAAACAGTTTTTATTTAGTGGCATGTATAAGTGTTTTGTTATTTCTGCTCTATATTTATTTACTAACATTCTGTATTTTATTATTAAAAAAGTTTTTATTTAGTGTTATGTTTAAGTGTTTTGTAATTTTTGTTCTATATTTATCTACTAACATTCTGTATTTCATTATTTAAACAGTTTTTATTTAGTGTTATGTTTAAGTATTTTGTTATTTGTGCTCTATATTTATCTAATACGTTAAATTGCTCCTTCTTACTTCGATCACTACATTTATTGTTTATATATATATATTTGTAAAAGTAGTATGAATTTAGTTTTTTTTCCGTCTATTTTTTTAATTATGGTAGTTTAATAAACTGAATATTTTAAATTGAGAATATTTTCTAATTCTATTTTGTTTTTTAGGTTACTGGCTATAGTTTTTATTTTATATAATATTGGGTTTTTTTAAATAGGTAATTTTTATTGATTATTAATTTGTTTCTTAAAGGAATACTAATAATATTTATCACTATTAGCAGAAGTATTAATAACAGCTATTACAAATACTGTACTTTGGTTAACAAGCGCTGGTAATAAATTTGATCTTTCCAAATTAAAAATTAAATAAAAACATTTAAATAGTAAAGACTGACTGAATTCACCGCAATTGAATATAAATGAGGAGAAAAGTTTTTCGCTTAACATTTGTAATTGTTACAGATACTGACAAATAATTTATTATTTGAACTATTTCTAGACAGTATTAAATTTATTAATACTGAGATATATGTTATTATATATAAGAATTAATTAAAACTGTTTATATCATATCACAATATCGATAAAATAAATGGCAAATGTGTCTCCACATCTCGTCGTTATCAGGTTCTGGATAAATCTAGTTATTTTTCAACTGTTTCTTTACAATATTTACGCTGGTAGAGTTTTTCAATGACTTAACTGGTACTGATATGTACCCTATACATAATGAGTTATATTTTCATGGATATTTTTGTCAATTTTGAGTTCTGATTTTATAAAGAAAACATTCTTTATCGCTAAAACTTTAACAGGGTTCTTAAACTTTATTTTTCCAGCTACTATAACGTAGTTATAACAAATGAAAAAATTACCACTTTTTTAATAAACTTTTTATATAAATTTTATTACGGTTTGATTTATTTTAATCGTATTTGAGAATAACTTTTTCAAAAACAGAACAAAATATTAAACAAATATTTCTTGATATTTTATACCATTTAGGAAAATTATTTGTTGTTTTAGTCTGCCATTTTGTTTTATTTCCAACCATATCCTTTAGATTAACTTCGCCGGTGCTGCTCTCTATGATCAAGCATGATATTTTACTGACCGAATTGAAATATTACCAAACCTTTTACGGAATATCCAAAATCTACATATTACCATGATGCGTAGATTATATCGCAACCCCTCGCCTCCCTTAGGTGTACAAAGTTATCAGCAATCATCCCCTTCCTCTAGGACGTAGCACTGAATACGATATTCCCTTTGAGACTTACGCAACGGTCTTTCAGAAAAGTAATTCTGTAAAGCTCTTGTCGATATGGACGCGACTTGAATGAATGCGCAGGAAGTAAATACTTAATGCTGAAACATTAGCCTTTGTGACTTTATAATAAACAGTAATTTACATATGACCTATTCACCTATAAAGTACCTATAATTTTCTTACAGTAAATTTAATATATAAAGAAGATCTGGATCTAAAATAGTCGGAAAAGTGAAAAGAAGTTTCTAATTATTTCAAAAATGCATTTTTGAACGATTGCTTTTCGTTGTCTTTTAATGCTATTCTCTAAAGATTGAATTAAATAATTTAATTTGTAAAAACTAGGTTTTGCCCACATGGTAATTCGTCTGTT
Organism: Prosapia bicincta; assembly: GCA_036971475.1. Classification (NCBI taxonomy): domain Eukaryota; kingdom Metazoa; phylum Arthropoda; class Insecta; order Hemiptera; family Cercopidae; genus Prosapia; species Prosapia bicincta. The sequence goes on along the minus strand of JBAIZL010000004.1, from coordinate 182,975,106 downwards.
TTCCAGTTTTTATTTGTCTTGCTTATTCCAACTAGTTAGCTTTTACACAATGTGCCTTACCTTTAAACTCAAAATGAGATTATAATTGCGTTGTTTTTTTTACTTTTCTAAATTCATACTTCGGTATAAAGCAATATTAAAACCATTAAAATATTTTTAAATAACTAACAAGAATGTGTAAAACTATTTACAACGCCAGTATGGAGGCTATAACAAATTTGTAGTTATATAAGTACTTATGAATTTAGATACAAAACAATTTTAATTTCCAAGTAACATTTTAAATCATAATTTTATAACCTCATATTTAATTTCTAGAAATAATTTTTAAATAGTCCATATTCCAATGACGTTGAAGTTTTTTTTTTTATTTGATAACTTTTGTGAATTTTGAGTTGCGTATGAATGTCTCCCTTCTTCAATTTGAAGTAACGTGATTACAAGCCTCAGCGCCACGTCAGTATACGTCACAGTATCATGACGTCAGTATCGTAGTCTACTACTGTACATTTCTTATGTATATTCTATGATGCATTTGTACAACCAGTATATCCTACATTAACTAGTTTCTAAAGATTTGTTTGTTGCATCAAACTTTCCATGGATCTAAGCATTATCCATTAAATCAACGATATTATAAAACTATGGATGGAACTATTATAAAATCTATTTTTTATTTTTGGATACAATAAAACCTATTAAATGTCCAAAATAAAGTTTAAGAGTTTTGTTCTCATTCCGGAATGAAATTATAAACAAATTTTAAATAAAATAAGTCTGGTTTTATTATAGTATCAAACACATGTACACAAGCACGTTCGCGGGCAAGAATTAGTGTGTGTGTGTGTGTGTGTGTGTGTGTGTGTGTGTGTGTGACGATTAACGTAAGTACTCAACACGTAGAAAACCATTTAACAATAGCTAATAACTCTAATTACCTAATAACTAAATAGCTTTTTACGTCTTACGTATTGATATGATTGATATATATATTCAATCACCAAAATCAAATCAAGTAACACAGCTAAGTCAATTTATTGACTACTAACTGACCCGGCGAATTCGTACCAAAATTGCTCAATTTCGATTAAAAAAACAACGCGTAATTATTGCTAATGAAGTATTGGACTCTGTCCGCGATGAGCCAAATTTGCTCCAGATGGTCATAACTGGTGACGAATCATGGGTTTATGGTTATGACTTGGAAACTAAAGCTTAATCTTCCCAATGAAAGCGGCACCACGAGCCAAGACCGAACACACCACGCAGGTAAGGTCAAATATTAATGTTTTGCTTATAGTTTTCTTCGATTACAGTGGCGTGGTACATCATAGGTTCTTGCTACAGGGTAGAACAGTAAATAGGGAATATTACCTGTAAGCTATGCGTAAATTACCCTGAGAAATCCGTCAGAAACGCCCGAATTTGTGGAAGAACAAAAATTTGATTTTGAATCATGACAAAGCCCCTGCTCACACATCGTTACTTGTGAAGGAACTTCACTTTTAAACTACTTTTAAAGGAAGGTTATATAAATCGTAATTAGATTAGAATCTATTTGCATAATTTCTTGGTAATATTCTTGCTGTAGAAAAAGACGAGAAAATATAATCTCAACAAAGTAGTTCTGATAGTTATTATTAGGATGTTGTAATACCAAAAAATTAATTTCGAACAATATTAGGCAAAAATAATTATTTAAAGTGTGAATTAGAGGCTGGTTTATTAAGAGTCACTAAAGAAAGTCGTAGTGGTATAGGTGTTTAAGTAATTTAAATAGTGTAAAACCCAATATTAATGCAAAAAGCCAGAAAAAATTAAAAAATCAACAATGCTAAAGAAAAAAATTTTTTATAGTTTTTGATCACAAACAATTTGAATTTCGATTAATTTTCACATTTGAAAGACATTAGCGGAAATTTTGTATGAGAAAAAAGGGGGAACAGCGTTGCTCGCGTCTGTGGTCTTCGCACTACACGTGTTCCATGGATAACCCTAAGTGAGCAACAGCGATTCGCCGTCAGTGCGCCGACTAGACATAGGCTGGCAGTGCGAACTCCTTGACATAGGCCCTTCTTAGGGTCTAGACACAGATCTTCGGATTCTCTTTTGGAATCCTGGAGATCTAAGTAACAGTAAATTTTCAGAACTGAAACGAAATATCCTATCGAAGGTTGTGGATATATATGTTGTTGTTGAAGCGGGAGCTTCTACTAATTTTATGAAATGATGGGTTTCACGAACCACATACTCAAAAGAAGCCGACATGTAGTGTCAGGAATAGTATGTGCAATGAAAACCTCTCAAGTAAGCAAAGTAGAAATACTCCAAGAAATGGCGGATCGTGATGAAATAGAGTTAACCCAAGTGCCCACGGGAAAAGGAAATCAGAGGTTTCCTCTGTTCTTTCTATATAACCCCGCCCCCCTAATGCGCCTGACCTTGGAATATTAGAAAACCGGCTACAACCAAATTCATTTCATTGTTATTATAGGGGATTTTAACAGCCCGTCAACGAGATGGGTATATCAAACAACAACAAATGTAGGAAAATGCCTGGAAGAATTCCGAGACTACTGCCTGCTAGATGTGACTAATACGCCACCAACCTTTTTGTCATACTCAGGAAGCCTAGCAAGACCTGATCTAGTCATCACCCATCCTCACATAACTGGCAAGACCAAAGTCGGACTCTTGAACGACGCTGGAGGATGCGGTCATCGTGGCCTGTATGTGATCTGCAAACTCCAGAAAATTGAGCATACTCGTAGCAACACACCCAGATAGAATTGTAAAAATGCCATATTGGATCTATCTAAGCAAAGGACAAATGAAGCATTGCTGAAGCTGACACTCACTGGTCCTGAGGAAGCAGCAAGATCAGTCACTAAGGCTATACTCACATTCGTCGAGGGCAAGTAAAGCGATATATAGCTTTCTGAAGCACAAGTCTCAACAGCGGAGAGCGGAAGCAACAAAGACACTGCAAGATAGCATCAAACGTCGCAGAAGGAAAGCCATTCTCACGCGATCAAATAAATTCAGGCAAGAGACACGCATTCAAGACTTTTTTGGAGAAGATGGACTTCAGGAAGGACGGAACAAAAGCACACAGAACCGTATCAACCCTCAATAATGAAGTAAGCAAACAGCAACAACTATCAAAATGTTGTAACAACAAAGAACTCTGAACCAATGAAGCCATCGTTGAAGTACTATGTAAATCCTACACAAAAGATAACAACATCAAGATAGACAGGAAGAGGAAAGCCGAGTTGCAAAGGGCTCCCCCTTGCAGTGTCTGAACGAGACTATGAACCGTATACGCATGAAAGTTTTTGATATGGCTGAACTGAACCTGGGCCTCTCTTCCTGCAAGGAAAAACGTCTGCCGGTATAGACCAGTTGTTCCCTGAAATGATTGTGAGTCTTGGTTTTAGAGCTAAGGAAGTGGCCGTCAAACTTATAAATATAACCTGAAACGCTGGAGTTTCCAACCAATGTAGGAAAGGTGAGGTTATCCCAACCCAACAAAAAAGGAAATGACCCATGCAGCATTGAGAGTTATTGACCTATAACTCTCACTAGCTCTCTGTGCAAAGTAGCTGAAATGATGAACCTCAATAGGCTACTGCCAGCAATCAACCACCTAAAATGCCTTGATGATGCACAAGTCGGCTTTTGCAAGCACAGAAACACAATGGACCATGTGGTAGAATTAACCCAAGATGTTAATGACGCATTCCTCCGAAAAATGTTTACAGTCGCAGTACTAGTGAACCTAAAAGCAGCCTATAACACTGTGTGACGAGGGATGCAGTTGGGTACGCTCCATGGTTGACGAACGATCGATTTGATCAGCCTAAGCCGAGTCGTGTATATGTGAAAATGACGGGCTATTGTGTCGTGCACAGCAAATAGTCGTCCACGACTCGGTCGTGTCGGGTCGTGTAAGTATGAAACTAGCCTAAGTTGGGCGTTGGCTAGTAAGTAAGTAAGTAATTCGTATGAAAAGTCTTGAGCTCGGTGCTCTAAGAATTAGTTATAGTAGTAAAAAAATTAATATTCTTGAAAAAAAACTAAAAACGTTACGTAGGAAGGTAATAATATTTTAATTATTGGCAGAAAGGTGGATGAGAAATTAGATACAGTGGGATATTAGGGGGTGTAAATGTATTTACAAAATAAATTAGGTAACAGTTTATCTAATTATAAACAGCAAGTTGTAATGTTTCAAACGGATATTGACGAGGTGTTGAAAATTTACGTCCATTGGTCCTGGAAATTGGTCCCTGTACGACTACGACAACGACGTTAGTCATGTAAATATTATTGATCCCCACTGAAAAATAATTAACACTGTTGTGTTTGGAATGTAACCTAAACATATAGTTATGCGTTCAAAATAAAGAATTTTATTTTCATTTAAAATTTTTTTAACTTGACTATTGTATTGTTTTATTCCTTTTTATTAATTTACGTTTGTGTAAGAAATGTCACTTGAATTTTTGTCTCTTGGACCACAGGGTAAGCACGCTTCAAATAGTGAAGCTGTTTAATTTTTTCTGCTATACCTAACGGCCCCATAATTTTATAAAATCTTTTAGTATTATTTTATTTAATTTATTGTTAATAAATAAACTGTAAGTTTGATCTTTGTACAACTCAATTTTAACTCCTCCGAGAATCCATATTTCTAGTCTTTTAGGCAAGATTAGTTGATGAATGAGAAAGGGTCAAACTTAAGCTCGTAATCAACTTATACGCTGTAAAACTACTTGGTATAGACTCAGAATTTTATTCATCTAACTCTGAATAGTATACATAATCTATAATCATAAAGTTTAATACACTAATTACTTGGAATAGTTTACTGTGGTTTATTATTAATAAATATTACACACAACCTATAACCACAAATACTTTTATTCTATGTAGCCTTATGTACATTTCGGTTACAAAGTAACCACTCTCAGAGACATTACAATAAATATCAGTATTGTCATGTCTTTGAGGATGGTTACTTTGTAACCGAAATGTACATAAAACGAGAATAAAAATATTTGTGGTTAGAACTTGTGTATATTATTTATAAAGTTTAAAGTTCATAATCAGAGTTCCAACCACCCAATGTTCTTCTGGAAAAATATTTTTTAAAGCATACTTTAGACTCAAGGTAAAACTTTGGCAACAAGGTTTTGAAAGGAAACGTTTAGAAAGTTTTTCCAGGACTTAGTGGCTTACGAGGAACAAGAACGAAGAACGCATAATGATTACCACTGACAAATTGTATCAATTATTTCGCATTCCAAATGCTGTTAGTTTTTTTAAACTAGAAAGTTGCACGGGGAATATCATAATTCAAAAATGGGTGAACGCTTATCAACAGCATCAGAAATATAATCGCCAAAACTATAAAGATCTCCATGACCTTAAAAGAATAACATCTTACTTAAAGACAAAAACTATATTCTTTTTCGATTGACAAAGAATAGAATAAATTCTTTAAACATGGCATGGTACTGGCATGGTTACATATTCTTGCTAGTTGTTTATTACAATAATATTTATCGTAATTATGTTTAGTAAAAATTAAATCCAATTGAAATGATTTATTTAAGTGTATGCATCTATTTACTTTACAAAAAAGATAAACCCATTTGTGCGCATGAACATTCTCACTTTTCTACAACTCCAAAAAGTAATTGGTAAACGATTTCATTCCAAACAATTGTTTGTAACGTTTTTATTAGAAAAACAAAGGATGTCGTAATCCCGCTGACTAACCTTTAAATATTAGAGGTGTATCGAGTCTGATTCCATTTTATTTCCTGGGGGCATGAGAAAGCGTTCGAGGGGTAGCTAGATGACAACCGCTGTTGTGGTTTTATGGTTTTAAATCTAAAAGCTTTCTCTGGTTGTCAGGTTTCAGACGCCATATAAATCAAAAGCAGGGAATATTATGAAATGATATCATTGTCAGACACAGGGGTTGTTAAATCTGTAAAAACATTTAAGCACGATAAAGATAAATTATATATTACTGCTTTGTTTCTCCCTTCAAAATTAATTTGGGAATTTCTCCAAAACAATGCTTTTACTATTGTTTTATTCACGTGTTTTGTGTAAGATTAATCTAAGTTTTTAGTGAAATTACTTTACTTCCCTTTTGTAAGCGGTCGCTTCCTATAAGCCAATATAACGGATGAACTCTTCAACAACCTTATTCATATTATATCTCCTCCAGGTAGGCAACCCTGGACACGTGATTAGTAATCATCTCCTACTTCCAATATCAGAAGGTTTTATTAAAATCCTCTCTAATCCTATATTTTATTCACAACCATTTCCTTGCCTTTAAGGGCCAAACCACATGAATAATAGTAATAATTAATAGCGGTTAGTAGTTGTCATTCACAGTTCAAACGCTTGTAGATTGTTTCTTTGTTAAGGTCTTTAACGTTTATTATTCTAATAGTGTCAAGCTATCTTGCTTTTCTGTGCTATAACACTCTCTTGGGGGTTTGGTAAAACGCCCTCTTGATGAATTTCTTGGTAGTAATAAAGGTGAATCAAATACCATATTTGCTTGACAGCAGTAACTAGCTGCAGGTTGAAGTCGCCTGTTTACAAAGATCTCCGAACACTATTATCCATATTTTTCGATTCACGATAGTTGCTAACCGATATTTTCTAGAAATAAAATATTTTGCAATCACCAAATATCAGCTGTTTCAAACTAGAAGGAGATAAAGATTTAAATAAAAGACATTAATTTTTGGATACACAATAGTTGTATGTATTGTAAAACATGAATACATTGTATTGAATTACCTCGCACTAACACAAATCCAGTTATTGTAAGGTTTATCTTAAAATGCAAAACAAAAATAATTAGGTTGGTGTTATTAATTTAGCTTAACTAAGGTAAACATAAGGTTTGAGAACAATTCCTGCTACCAATCCTTCTATGAATATATTTTATTTTAAGTGAAATAGATATTAAAAAAAAGATCTTACGTTAAATAGTCTGAAAAAATATCATTGTATAGGCTATTAATAAAGATTTCGGATTATTTTAGCTTTAATAATAAAACGCTAACTAGCTTTATTAAGAGACATAATGTTCCTTAATAGAAAAACCTAAACAACTAAAGGATCGACATGCCGCTTTCTCTAGTTAATTTTATTACATTAAACAAATGTTATTAAATTGTAAAAAAATGCATTATATATTTTTTTTAATGTTGATAAATATGATTAAAATTAGTTTTTAAAAGTTTATATTACAGAGCTTGGAAGCAATGAAGAAATATCTGCCTTTTTCCATTATCTTCATTCGTATTTTACTAGTTTACCACTTAGATTAGATTAAGCATTTTATCAGAAAAACATTTTACTTACAAGAAGCTAAGTTTTCACATCTTTAGTATAGCTCACGAGATATAGGAAGAGAAGTGCTGAGCACAAGATATAGTCGTCTGCGCAGAAGGGGATTTCGTCAACTAGTAGAGGTGGAAAGCCAAGCAACCGCTTGTCTACTCCTCTTTCGCTTCTAACCGTAGTGGAAAACAAGTCACAGTTCCAGACCGTCAAAAAAAGTTGGACTTTGACGACCCCGAGGTTTTGCAGTGTCTGTCACCGCGACACTATCTGTGGGTAAGAATGTGGCAATAGGTATTTTGTTGGATCTAGCAGGGGTCTCTGCAAGGCAACTGTAGCGGGAAGGTAGAAATATGTTCTTACGCTGGGGGAATAAACAATAAGGGAATAACACAGTGCTTGTGGCGGATACTTATAGCAGCGAGATTCGACAAACACTGAGTCAGCTCTGACTCAAGCAAGTATGGCACTGCGTATCGACTGGCCAAGTCTCTTCCTAAGTCTCGTGACATATACAATGTCTGTTTGATTTAAAGTCTACCTGTTAGATGTGTTCTATTCAGTTTCCGAATGCAGTTATTTTTAATACAAAAAGAGCAATTTAAGGTATTAGAACTGATTTGAGCATCCAGCACTGCCTAGTGGCAAATACTCAATGCAAGAAAATCAGATTATTGCATCCTCATTCTCAATTCATAATCAACTTTACCAATTCCTCCTTAAGCCATTGTTATATTGTAAAGATCGAATAATTAAAATTTCGAATTCATAAACATGATATTTCAAACAATAGCATTTTGTCAATATATGTTTTTAAATATTTTGTTTAGAAAGGCTAAATACTATTTTTTTTAACTTTTTAAATATTTATCGTTAGTTTTCCAATGTTAAACCTAATGTAAACCTCAACAGAAATGTTGGGTAAACATTGGACAGGATTTATTGATTTGCTTATTTAACGATCTACAGCTTAAAAACTAAATGACAAGGATGAACAAACATAGCTTTTATTTGCTTCTTATGACGTAAATGATTGCTTCTCACGCAATCCTTATAATGTAGAATCTATTGAATACAGTTTTAAATTACTAAATATGAACTACAAAACTCTTACAAAAAATAATAATGTTTCCCCTATATTGGACCGCAACAACCTCGTGGCTGATTCAACCAAAGGTATAACAAAACCAATCTACTCTTGTTTGGATGGGCCCTAATCAACCGTTAAAGATATTGGGAATTGATCTGTCTGTATTTGTTTGTGAAAAAACGTTCCAATCAACCACAAAAGAGCTGTCAACGACCAAAGTCTCTGAAGAGAGGACGTTCCAGATGTTTTCGACAGGATCTATATTAGCATTTAAGTGTAGGCCTTTTTGCTGTTCGGATGGGTAGATTTAATTGAAAAAACAAAATTCAGTTGTTTACAGAAGACGTAATTTTGTTTTGCAGTGCTTTTAAATATTATTGCAATTACTTTTTCTCTAATTTATTATTATTATTATTATTATTATTATTATTATTATTATTATTATTGTTGTTGTTGTTAATATTATTATAACTATTATTACTTTACTCAGTGTTAATTTTTAAGATAGCAGGCGAAATTGATAAATAATTTTTAATGAAAACGAGTGTATAGGTTTTAATTATATGTTTTAATATTTATGTTATAGATGCAACGATTAAAATATATTATACAAATACAATAACTCTGCAACATTTGTTTTATAATTTTGTATTAAGTATATTTATGTTCTAGGAACAAGGTTTATAAACACACAACACAGTTAACCTATACTTTAATTTTAGCATCTGCTTGTAAATTTTTAAAGCTTCATCAACCTGATTATATCACAATTACTAAACAAGGATAAACGTTACACTGTACCAGAGGAAATAAGGGTTGTAACCTGTTCTGCTTGTAAAATGAGCTGACGTAAATTGTGTCTTATTAGGCTGACTTTATTTTGGTTCAAAGGTTTGTTAGAAATGATACGTTAATGATATTCGAATATCTGTTGAAAATGGTTACGCGAGGCAGCTAACCAAATGCTATTGTGGTCATATTCTAGTTAATTTCAACCCAATATATTTCTTATAAATCTCGTCGTCAATTGAATAGCGAAATAATATAAGTAAATATCCGAATATTGATTTTTATTTTGTATGTAATGGTTAATACTGGAAGGCTTCTAACGAATTACACAAGACTATAAATAGTTTTTTTAGCATTAAAAAGATGCTACAAACTCAAGAGCTAGGTCAATGCATAGCTCATACCTGTTAGTCAAGACTGTTTTGACCGTGACACAGCATTGAACAATGCACTGATCGAGTGCGTCTGCTGAAAAATATTAGTAAGTAGTGGTTTTCTACCACGTGATAATAATAGTAGTGATTTTAAAAAACCTCAAAATGTACAGCACAAAAACTGGAAATATTTTTAGGCTAGTAGTAGTTTTGGACTAACCTTTAGGTTATGTTGAAAGTATTACCAAAGGGTTTGTCCCATAGTGAAATATACAGCGTGTATCGCCAAAGTAAAATTAGATTTTAAAAACTGCCCCACGATATAAGTACGTCTCAATGTTTAAAACACAACAAGGGGAATTTTTGAAAGATTATTGTTATTTATCTTGTAGACTTTAATTTAAATGAAGTTTCAGCCATTTAATGCTATTCGTTTTGGAACTGAGAGCCAAAGTAATTAGTTTTAAGGAGTGATTTCACCATTTTAATGCTTATTGCCACATTTGAAAGAAAGGCATAATGTAAACCATCTAAATGCTTACATTTAGCAGATCAAAATTAGAGGCTTTGCTTTGTAAAAGGAACGATTGTTTCAAAACGCGTCAACAAGTAAGCGGGCCTTACGCATTCACTTAGTGAATTATCGTTTAATTATAGCTAAATGTTTTGTTCTATCGCTTTGTTACTTTCGTTCTTCAACCGTTTTCACGGAATAAACAAATGACCTTTTTCAAACTAGTAGCTACATATTTACGTGTTTTAAAGAATGTTTATTATTTTTATAAAAAGATGTTTACTACTTTCAAATCGACTTTTAAAACATTTACACAAATTATATTGCCGTTAATTTAAATTCATATATCGCACCTAAAAACTTTTAGCCGCCGCAGCTAAATATTTTCATCATATGAGACAGTAATCTTTCATACTCCAAACTGACTTGAACAAAGTTATGTGTAAAATGAACGAAAGATCAAGCAGAGCTAATTTACCTGAAATCGTTTTGTTAACGACACAATCATTTGATACAAAAGTGGACAATTTTAGGGGAATAAAGACAGACAGGCTAAGATAAGAGAAGCAATTTTCCGCTATTTTTACTAGAGGGGTCTTTCGATAAGGGTAGGACTAACTTTCTTTCATTGTTCAGAGAAATCAATAACCAAACTCAATGGCGAATGTTTTCTTAAGAATTCTCTGATACTGAAGAAACAAAATCCGGCAAGAGTGCGCCAAGTAACGTTTTCAAATTTCACTTTCATTTAATGAAAGTTTTAAGTTTTTATGACATATTAAAATTTTATTTTAATTTAGTTTTATATTGATTTTCATTATGAGATTTATTAGTGCAATATGTACATTGTTGGCTATTTCATAAAGAATAGTTGTTGCCATTAATATTTTCCGTAAAACCAACCATGTATAATAAAAACATACCCATTAGCTACACTATTCCAAATGCCTGTTCCATGAGTCAGGACAGTTTTGAAAAAATCTGAATATATTTTGACAAACCGTGACAATCCCGCTTTCACTTTTTGGAATTTTTAAAAAACTCTTTTACCGTAAGAACATTTATTAATAAAATCTTACATACAATCCTTTAAATTGAATAAAGTAGCCTAAATTGCCATAAAAGCAAGAAACCTTTTGGCATTAAAAGAAATAAATCACTAGTTACAAATATTCATACACATTTTTCAGTATCAACTGTCTGATGATGCTAACTATACTATCGAAACATGTATAAAACATTAGTAATTAATACTTTTATTGTTTTCTTTTTTTGTATATATTCTTATAAATATTATACATTTAAATTGTAAACCACTTATGGGGGTTTGCAAAACCTATTTTGAATAATCCGTAACCTTCCAACTATCACATCAGAAATACTTTAGATCACACCCTAATGCTACAGCGTTAATTTAATTTACAACACTCTTGCAAAAACGTAGTATTGCATAACTTATCAGTTATTACTAGGTTATTATTCATATATTTTATTTGAACCACAATTATAACCACTTTGTTTAAACCCAGTACTGCCTAGCTCAACAGCGCATATATGTGACTAGTTTAGACACTTGTGATGAATTCAATTTGTAATTGAAAATAATTGGTATACGTAAGGTGTCTTTAATAACAATTTGATTATAGCTTCGTTTAACACAAACATGGAGCACAAAATCCACGAGTTACTTTACACTTCAGCTGTTTCAGCATACATGATTTATTATCGCTATTTTTGAATACCTGAATCGCCAACTAAATACCTAAACATTATGAACTTCACGAATTTTCTAATACAGTTTTTAAAAAACGCGTTTTTAAATGCAATTAAATTGTATAAAGTACATTTTCTAGATCCGTCTTTTCATATCTTCATTGAGATTGTCGTAATATTTCGTTGATTTATATAACGCGTTTGATAATGTTATTATTATATTTAAATCATTATTCTGGGCTTCTTAGTCTTGTGTGGTTATTTTAAAACAGATAATCGTTAAAAATCGTTACATAATTCGCTTTTTACTAGTCAGGCGATTTGATATTATTCTACTGTCATCCTATCCTAAGCTAAGCTTAACGCTTCAAGTTTTTAGGGAAACGAAAACTTCGTTTAAATTCTATTGCAAAATTCGTACAGTAAAAAAAACAAGATACTAGAAACTTGTTCCTAAAAACAAGTTGAACACTTCTCTTAAAAGGCCTTGCATCAATGTTTAAGTGTTTTAATTTTTAAGAGTGTATAATGTTAGATAAAAGAAGATAAACATATTAATTAGGTTTTACAATTATTTTACTAATAACGTGTTTTTATTAAAACTAAATATTTCTAAAATAAACATAATTTTTTATAAAATTATACACTTCTTATATTTTCAATTTTTTATTTTGTGCCAAACAAGAAAATTTATTTTAATTTTTTGTGATCAGTATTTCCTGCGCTTTCAACAGATTTCTTGATTGTTAGCTACCAAATTTGCTTAAATATACCTCTAATTTTCTATTCAACACTGGCTCATGTTACTGTTCGCTTAATAATGTTTTTCTCATAAACATCTACAGTATTTCCAAACCACGACAATATGTTGACAGCACCATTCAATACAGCTTTGATAAAAACGAGGTTTCAATTTGTGTTACCATAGCAACTCACTAACAAACTGTTATTGACGGATAATAATCATTTCTTTCTATTTGATGCGAATATCGCGCTTCATATCGATTGCTTTATTTGTTATGTTTACACTTGACGTCGAGACAAATTTTGTTTCAATATAATGGAAAATCGACATTCACTACCAATATAAAGGAAATAAAAATTACTATTTATTGAGCATAACTTTATTTATCTATAAATATTGTTTTATTGTCACATATTTCCTCTTCATCAATACCCACTTTCGATATTTATCCTACATCCACTATCGATATTTGTATTTTTTAATAACTTTACTTGTTTTGTTTCTTATTTTTTCATATTTATACGAGTTATTTCAGAAAATTTATTTAAAATGTCGGAAACATTACACAACTTGTGTTCCATTCTTTAAGCTTTTATGATTTTATTAAAGAAATTGTTTCCCAATATTTTATTTCTTTCCGTTTAAAATGAAAATTGTGTATTTATATAGTGGTATTACATATAGACCTATAATTAAACCTGTCGGTTTATGAACTCCTGATATTATATACCTATAACTTTATAAATTCAAGATTCGTTACACTTAGATATTAAAACGTATCAGGTTAGGATAAATTTGGGTGTTAAAAAGAAACACAAAATAATGCTTCCTCAGAAGGCTAGCTGGTTGACAATTTAAATTTATATACATTGTTGTATCGCTGTCCACAAAAAAGAAGCCATGTTCATGAAAAACTGTTTACCTCGAGCTACAGTAAGCTTTATTTTAAAAAACACACAAACCTATTAGTGTCTATACTCTAACCTAGTTTTATTGTCATATAGTGTGATTAGTGTTCAGCTTAATAACGAAACTTTGGCTTCATAAAATTTCGTGTGTAGGCTATTGTATAGTAAATTAAATGTGTACTTTTTGAAACTTTATTTTTTGGTAATTATTCTCAAGGTTTTATTATTTTTTCGTGATTCGAAGGTCTATCTGCATTAATGTTTTGACAATAACATTTATGTCTGAAAACGATATATGCCTAAAACCCGAATATTTTTAAGAATTTGATAAAAACTGTGATGTAAGAAATCTTTAAACTGATGTTTCTGGGGAGCTTTAAGATCTGAACGAAGGAATAGAATAAGTATTTGGTGGAGAACTGCGTATAAGGAAAGCATATAAAGCTTGGATTGGGATCGATCGTGAGTATAAAACGGTGAAAGACGTTCCGTTGATGGAGTGCGTATTTAAAAATACTGAAATAACACTAAACAAACAGATGAAAACAAAGAAATCGTTTAAAAATAAAGTTATTGCTGCAAACGAATATGACATATATAAAGATAAAAATGAGTGTTAGATTGATAAAGTAAAAATAGGATTCAAACATTTTTAACTGAAATAAAGATAGGCCCAAAGTTAAGTTTAAAATCCAACTTCTTCTGAACGAAATTGTCTATACTTAAAGAGTTAAAAAGCACTAAGAAGTTCTACTCAGACAAAGATAGGATGATCCTGGTGCTTGTAGGTGAAACTATTGCAATAATCCTTTACAAAGCATCGACTTTTTATTTGTCTCGTTCTTCACTCTGATCATTGTGTTTACCCTCTACGTAAAGATATATATATAAAAATAAATATATATATTTATATATATATATATATATATATATATATATATATATATATATATATATATATTGCCGAGATCAAACTGATAACATGACAATGTTTAAAGAACTGAAGGTTTAAAAAATTTACTTCGTTTCACGAGAAAATGTATTATATTACAATTTGAGTTTAATTAAAGTTAATTTCTGGAAAAAATGTAGAAGTTAAAAGCTTTCACATTTTAAATTTCCCCGTCATGTAATTTAGATTTTATTTTTACTTTAATTAAAAATTCTTTTTCTAATAAAACGTTTTTTATTTTCGGCTTTCTAAATAATTATATAGCTCTGTAATGAATGAATACTATTGAAACGATTAATATTATATGATAAGGATTAATTTGTTTTTCGTATTTTCCCTTCTTTTCATAATCGCCTTTTTAAATAAAATTAAATACACCCTTAATAAGAGTTTGGTTAAAATAACAATCACTAAATATTGTTACAAAACCGGCTGCACCTAATAATATGGACAAAACAAACCAGAGATATTATATTCAGAAGGCAGATGCGCACACTTCTGTGTTTATCAAGAAGGTATTTGATCTATGTCTTACAATTATTACATTGCCTCCTGATATCTCCAAGCGCAAACTCATTTACTCTTTGTCAGAAAATTAAATTCTTAAATAGTAATGAAAACCAAGTGGGGAGTGTTATTTGAGGAGCACAACAGATTGTACCTCACTAGGACCTCCTAAAGAGCGTGTTGACAATAGGCTTTAGAAACCCATCACGTGTGAAAATTAAAAAGCATAGAAAGTAGGAGAATAAGTAACACAAAACAATGGATAACTAACGCCAGAAGGGGAAGAGATAATGGATGAGGGGAGGAAATTACAAAACCAAAAGTATTAAACCGAGAAACTTGAAATTTTGAGAGTATATTTGTTTCATAGCATAAAAAAAGATAGTGAGAGAAGAAAGTGTGTAACTTAAAACAGATTTTGAAAAATTCTTAATTTAAGCTTGTTTTTAATTTCGTAGCCACTGTAATAGTAGCTTATGTTAGCGATTAATTATTTTAAATTTGGTAAACAGTCTTTGGATAGAATAATTATAGCCTTTGAATTATGCAATTCTGTTTAAAAATTGGTAAAACTGTGAAACGAAAGCGCTACAGTCGAACTTTGGATTAAGAATTTTAAAAAGTAAATTAAATTAAATAAGAAGAAATAAAGTCAAATATGTTATTAAATAAAAGGTAAAAATAGAAAGGACACATCAGAATACAGAAACGCCTTTTACAAAAAATGAAACTAATCTTAGTTCAGAATTTCCGAACAAACAAAGTCAATTGCCATGGCAACGGCTTTCTGATTGGTCAAAAGTTGAAAAATGGATGCTATGAAGTGGGGCCTCAAAAAAGAGACGCTATCCAGAATTAGAATGCATTAGGCTCTCAAGGCGAGCAGACGTGTTTTTGTACCATGCGAACAGGACAAGACAAAATATGCTAGAAACAGAGTAAAAAGTGCTACGATGTGATCAGGGGAAGGAAGATATATATGAGCAAGGGCTCATATATACCCAGAACAAAATTTCGACCACCAAAATGCAAAATTAAAGAAAATAAGAATATTAAACGAAATTATGGAGAGACGCCTACCTACCAAGACCCTTGAAGCTGTAACGGGACCGACAGATGACAAAATTAATGAAGATAAAAAGATTTCTACAGTACAAGGTTATATAATCAATTTAATTATTCTTTTTAAATAACATTTTACTTCAAATTATATTAACTTAAATTCAAAATTATATAAGATGGGAATAACCTAAGAGACTGATTAGTCAACTCTCTTAGGTTACCCAAATTTAAGTAACAAAGATTCAAAATTGACTTTCCATTCCCATCGCTGTGGGAATGTATAGATTAAGTATAAAGATGTATATCTTATATGGCTTTTTCTAAGTGAATTTCTAATGAATACTTTCTAAAGAAGTTAATTGTTCAAGGCCTAGCCTAAAGGCATTAAATAGTAATATTAAGTGTTTGAAAAAGAATCAGATTTTAAAATATGTTAAATTTAACTGTAACAATCAAAACTATATACAAAATTAATTATGGTAACTTTGATAATTTAAATTATATATAAAATTAATGATAATAAGAAAATTTAAAAACATAGAATGAGATAATAATGTTTAATTAAATGGCAAGTTGTATGAAATTTTGAAAAAGTAATTAGTCAAGAAAATCCTGTTAAATTAAATAAAAACAATAATAATTAATTTGAACCTTGGAACAAATAAATAAAAAGGTATATTTTCCAATTAGCTGTGTTTTCATTCTAAATAGATAAGTTCACTAGGTATCCAGGTATAGTCTTTAAATCACAAGTGTCTCTCAAAGATTCCACTACCCGAAAAGGAGCTTGAACAGGGCTTATCGGAGGCTAATTGGTTTTATCAAAAATTCAGGGGTTGGTTCCTCTGAGAGGTTTATTCCTTGAGGCACAGGTCTATGAAATTAGGTTCGTAGTCAATGGATAAACCATTACTTTCTTACTGACTTAGCAATTGATGAAAAGAAAGGGCCAAAGTAAGGCAGGAGAAAAAAGAAGGTAAGACTTAACAGATGTGACTAAATACACGGAAACAAACTCCACAATCACGCTTTCTAGAAATGAAAATCTGTAGTCAAATTGAACTTCACCTTATACCTTAACAGATGTGACTAAATACACAGAAACAAACTCCACAATCACGCTTTCTAGAAATGAAAATCTGTAGTCAAATTGAACTTCATCTTATACCTTAACAGATGTGACTAAATACACGGAAACAAACTCCACAATCACGCTTTTTAGAAATGAAAATCTGTAGTCAAATTGAACTTCATCTTATACCCAGAATGTCCGATGCAAAGAATCAGGGTAATTGTACAGAATACCAGAATCAAACCTAACCTGGTTAAATAATTGGCTAAATTTATATGTAAAAATTTTAAAGCATTATAATAATAATAATATTAAAACTAGGGTAAATAATAGTAAAATGAAGAAAATTAGAAATAACTTTAGACTTAAAAAACATAAATTATAATCAATAAGAAAAATTATCACTTCAAAGTGGATAGCCTAAATTATGTATACAAAAAAGACGGTAATTGTGTAGTATAACAAACTCGGCCTAGATGCCGGCTATTAAAATAATTGTAATTAAATATAATCAGGAATAAAGAATGTAAATTTATAAGATGTGAGGAAAGTAAATTAGGCCTAGCTAGGGAAAATAGTATTTATGTAAAAGTAAAGTTTAAATGTTAAAATGTAATAGCCTAGAAATTAGGTTATACTAGAAGCAGTCATATTTGATTCCGGAAAAATCCGCTTAGGGTATTGATTATAAATCTTGTCACTACGAAACGAAAGCGCTATAGTCGAACTTTGGATTAAGAATTTTAAAAAGTAAATTAAATTAAATAAGAAGAAATAAAGTCAAATATGTTATTAAATAAAAGGTAAAAATAGAAAGGACACATCAGAATACAGAAACGCCTTTTACAAAAAATGAAACTAATCTTAGTTCAGAATTTCCGAACAAACAAAGTCAATTGCCATGGCAACGGCTTTCTGATTGGTCAAAAGTTGAAAAATGGATGCTATGAAGTGGGGCCTCAAAAAAGAGACGCTATCCAGAATTAGAATGCATTAGGCTCTCAAGGCGAGCAGACGTGTTTTTGTACCATGCGAACAGGACAAGACAAAATGTGCTAGAAACAGAGTAAAAAGTGCTACGATGTGATCAGGGGAAGGAAGATATATATGAGCAAGGGCTCATATATACCCAGAACAAAATTTCGACCACCAAAATGCAAAATTAAAGAAAATAAGAATATTAAACGAAATTATGGAGAGACGCCTACCTACCAAGACCCTTGAAGCTGTAACGGGACCGACAGATGACAAAATTAATGAAGATAAAAAGATTTCTACAGTACAAGGTTATATAATCAATTTAATTATTCTTTTTAAATAACATTTTACTTCAAATTATATTAACTTAAATTCAAAATTATATAAGATGGGAATAACCTAAGAGACTGATTAGTCAACTCTCTTAGGTTACCCAAATTTAAGTAACAAAGATTCAAAATTGACTTTCCATTCCCATCGCTGTGGGAATGTATAGATTAAGTATAAAGATGTATATCTTATATGGCTTTTTCTAAGTGAATTTCTAATGAATACTTTCTAAAGAAGTTAATTGTTCAAGGCCTAGCCTAAAGGCATTAAATAGTAATATTAAGTGTTTGAAAAAGAATCAGATTTTAAAATATGTTAAATTTAACTGTAACAATCAAAACTATATACAAAATTAATTATGGTAACTTTGATAATTTAAATTATATATAAAATTAATGATAATAAGAAAATTTAAAAACATAGAATGAGATAATAATGTTTAATTAAATGGCAAGTTGTATGAAATTTTGAAAAAGTAATTAGTCAAGAAAATCCTGTTAAATTAAATAAAAACAATAATAATTAATTTGAACCTTGGAACAAATAAATAAAAAGGTATATTTTCCAATTAGCTGTGTTTTCATTCTAAATAGATAAGTTCACTAGGTATCCAGGTATAGTCTTTAAATCACAAGTGTCTCTCAAAGATTCCACTACCCGAAAAGGAGCTTGAACAGGGCTTATCGGAGGCTAATTGGTTTTATCAAAAATTCAGGGGTTGGTTCCTCTGAGAGGTTTATTCCTTGAGGCACAGGTCTATGAAATTAGGTTCGTAGTCAATGGATAAACCATTACTTTCTTACTGACTTAGTAATTGATGAAAAGAAAGGGCCAAAGTAAGGCAGGAGAAAAAAGACGGTAAGACTTAACAGATGTGACTAAATACACGGAAACAAACTCCACAATCACGCTTTCTAGAAATGAAAATCTGTAGTCAAATTGAACTTCACCTTATACCTTAACAGATGTGACTAAATACACAGAAACAAACTCCACAATGACGCTTTCTAGAAATGAAAATCTGTAGTCAAAACGACAATATTGTTTCACAAATAACAAACTGAGGTCAATGAAAATATGTCTTATTTATTTAAATTAATATTGGAATCTTCTGCATCAAATATTTCTGTTCAGTATTTATTTTACAGACCATTCCTGGTTTCAGATTCAACGAGGTAAACCTAATGGCACTTCAGGGAGACAGAAAACAAATTGAAGGGTCGAAGATAAGAGGGGGGAAGCCATGCATCGATACGGACTAAATTGTTCAGGTTTACAATTTATAACTATAATTTTTCATCCATCGGGTAAGACTACGGTACAATACAATGCAAATACTATGTTAACTCAAGTACAAGTCTTTTATAATGCCCAATTATTAAATAAATGATAATTTTACAATAAAATGAACTAAATTTAAACTAAAATAGCTGCAAATAAACTAAAACAGCTACAATTATGTTGTTTACCTTAACCATTGTTAATCATTCATTGTGTATTGAGTATTGCTTCCTAAACCTATTGGTTAATTTTTACTTCAGAGAAAAATTACTTTGTTCTAGCAGTAAATAAAAACCAACACTAACAGACATTCAATATTATTGACTCGTACGCGTTTTAACGATAAATCGTCTTCATCATTAGTAAACATTAATGTAAATTATACAAAAAAATTACAAAGTGAGCATGTTTAACATTAACATCACTTTTATGTTGGCAACACAAAACTTTACGATGCGGGATATCCCCATCCAACAAAAGAGAAATTGTATTATTGCCCTAAAAAATGACGTCATCTGTTTCATTTGTCTCAAAGCAATTTCTGCTACAGTACAAGAAACTAAATTAATTATTGATAGTTGAAGTTCGTTGTTATTAATTTATTTATCTTCGCTAACAAAATAACCTCATATTTCAGTTAATTTTAAAACATTTGTTTCAAAAGTAGCCTAATTTCTGTTCATAATAATATTACATTAAAATAAAATTTTACACTGACTATAACATTAGATAGAGATTAATGAAAATAGACGAGGCTCTACATATTATACACATGAACTTTATTATCCGTGATCATAGGCTAAATTTTAACATTAATGATTGTCGGTTATTATCAGCCGTTATCACTAAGTATTAATTAGTTTAAAAATAGCCTTAAACAATACAACTCGAAACGTACAAATCTATTTTTTCGTATCCGTTTTCATTGTTCATTAGAACTATTAGTGTTAGTAACCTGTTGTGTACTGTTTTTAATCCACTACGAGTGTTAATTCATCCGTGAACACCATGTATCCAACGTTTAATTGCCCAATATAGACCTATCCTATATTTATATGTGGATTTATTTTTTCAATGAAATATTTTTACCTATTTATAATCATTAATATAAATAAATGTAACCTCTCAACCACAAATAACTTTCTTCTTTTATTTAACACCTTATGTACATTTCGATTGCATAGCAATCATCCTCAGAGATAATTTATTGGTATATATATATATATATATAATATTATAATATATATATATATATATATATATATATATATTTATATATATATATTTATATATATATATTTATAAGTATTTTCATTGTAAATTACCTCTGAGGATGATTAAGGTGTTAAATAAAAGAATAAAGTTATTTGTGGTGTAGAGGATTCATGTATTTATGTTAAACATTACGCCACAGTTGTTTTATACAGTTATATTTATAATCATGTTGAGAACCACAACTCTAGTCATTTAGCCACCTAATTATCCCTTTTACCTAAACAAACGTAAAATCAACAGTTTTTACTTACTTTTAATTATCATTTAAAGTTATACTCCTAAGACTTCTAAATACGTCTTAGTACTGCCATTCAAATAAATATTAAAATATTTCATTTTCCGCCAACTAGCTTTGTCAACAATCTTATTCTTGCTCTAATTTAGTTTCCTGTTTGCCCACCAGAAGCAATGTTTCTTCCCAATCCATGTGAACATTTGAAATAAGATGGTTTTAAATGCAAAACTCCTATTACACCTTCTTCTCAAGCAAATTTGTAGATTTAAGTAATTTGTTCAATTTGTTTAGGTTTAGTGGTCATCTTAAGTCACATGTACTTAGTTTAAGGTGCCTCGTTAGATGTCAGTTCCATTATAGATATCACAAGTCGGTCTGTCATGCCCCCATTCAACTAAATTATCCTTATCCGTCCCCCCTAATTAAAGCCCTTCCACTAGGAAATATCTCTCCTGAATCTTAGCCAAGTAACAAAGGCCCTGATCCATATAATACTACCCACAGCCATTGTCACGTGACAGATGCTGCGTAACCATGAGGGCCACCAAACCCCCTCCTTCTCTTTACTGACTGAAATGCTTAAAAACAGTGCTAAAAGGATCACCTGACGTATTTAGTTTCGTGTTTGGCCACCAGGAACACTAATATCATTCAAAACGAAATTGCTTTTACTGTGTTGGAAGACATTTTATAAGACACGATTGCATACTTGTAAGGGTTGCTTAATATACTAGTAAAAAAATACACTAACACGTAGAGCTTAAATCTCTCTATGCTAGACTTATTTCTTTCATTAGTAATATCTTTTTAGCTATTTAAAATACAAATTAATTTATTTTGTTTAATATTGAGAGAAAATACGACGTTAAAAATACATTAGTATCAGATTAAGTTTCGTTCTATAAAAACTCTCCATTTTAGAATAAATAAAATTGTACAAATATATTTTTAATTGAAGCCAGGTTGTGTTTTGCCGTCTAACTGCAATAAAAACATTTTACAATAAAACATTACAAACGAGACTGATATAAGTGGAAAATAAATCAAACCATATCAAATTTAAATAAATCATTCTGAACCGACATATTACGAACGGAATAAATCACCCGTAACTTAGAATTTTCTGCAATAAATCTAATAACTTTTATTTCATGAAAGAAATAATTCAAAGTATTCCTTTTTTTCACAACACTGGTTGTCGTTATTTTCTAAACATTTTAAAAATTTAATGCAATAAATTACCTACATAGGCCTATTACAAAACCAGTCGCTTTGAAACAGAAACAAATTTAAGCAGATTCATTTTTTACATGAATAAAATAAGTTTGAAGATACAGACAAATGCATAAGTGTATGTTGTGTTTGTAGCGTTATTTTTTTATACTCTTTTAAACGTAAAAAAGAATATTGGTTACTGAAGGTTAAATTTTATTAAATACAAAAAGAAAAGTCTTCATCAGAGTGAATCGAAATAAAATAAAAGATTCATTTTTCAAGTACAATTTGTATGTGTGTTTTTTACTTACCTGTAAACAAGTTAAATACATATTTTAAGAGATATTTTGCTATCCAAGTTAATGGAAATACATTTTTACTTATCTAGTTGTTAGTAGTAAGTTTTTAAAATCTGCGATTCAACTGCATTTTATACGTGCCTACATTTAATTTAACCAATTCAATTGTTTATACTTAATACTTCGACTAATTTTAATTCAACTATAACACGATCAAGCAAAATATAGAAAAACGTTTTTAATTAAATAAATCGTTTTTAACTTTTTTTAATTAATTTAATAATAAGCCTTAGAATGAAATACATTTTCGCGGCCCCACTCTACAGTATAAAGAGCTAGAATAAAAATCCACCAGATATCGCCACAAGTTGTAACCTAACCTTAAACTACTACTGTCAGGCCCACTTGTCAGATTAAAATCACGTCTAGTTCCGCCAGACCTACGCCGATGTACAATCAATATTCTATAAGACTACGCCCCGTGTGTTTCTGACAACTGAATCAAATTTACATTTCATTTTAAAGCCCTCGAGGCAAAATGAATCTAGACATGGTTCAAATATTTTGTTTTATATATTGCTAAACTACAGTATCCTTGCTGAAGTTTGGAATAACATGGTCGGTAACCTTGTTCGCTGCCTCATGAATGCAAGATGCACTGTTTAGATTACAGGTTATAATAAAACCTACACAATGTGTCTACTCATATCATATCCTGGTAGGCAATACAATCCATGGTACTATCAAATGTTCCGTCTTCAAATTTATTTCTCTAATCTTAGGTTATTTATTTTCATCAACATTACATTTCTACCGAGAGAGTGTAGCCTACTTTAGATTCAGTGAATTTTAAATAACCCGGTCTCAATGAACACGGATTTGTAACAATATAATAATTTTTAAATTAAACAGAATATTTTGGTTAATTTTATTTCAAAAGATTTGAGTATTTTATTTCCTTTTTTTTCAAAGTCAACACGTTTTTTTGTTTACTCTTTAGGACATAAATGGGAAAAACTTTTAAAGTATTTTATTTGATAGTGATATAGTTCAAGAGTTATCTCTATTGTTTTATAAAATTTGTAATATTTAGAACTTTAATAAATAATAACTCCCTCCTTACAGTCTAAAAAAAGGGTAATTTTCAAGAGTTTTAAACTGTTTTCATAATTTGATATCCGGTTTGTTCTGTGCGACAGAATCTAGTTTTTATTATAATTTCAAGATCCACCGAAAGACAGGATTAACTTCATTTTATATTAACGCCTTTATTTTAGGTGTTTTCTATTACTTTCTATAGGCTACATTCTACAAAACGTATTTTCCCTACCTTTAGAAACTCTATTCTGGGTGGTTTCCCGTTTTCCCATTTATAAAATGTGTTATTCGAATACAGTGTTTCAAATACCGGACATTTAGGAATAATCGAGAAATATTATTACCTTTTTTTAAAATTAATCCTTTTATCGATAATTGCTTCCATCGATGATTTAATAACACTCTTTTGGTCAGCCTACTTTAAATGTCCTTAATCTCCTATTGCCCTCTAAGTTTTAATCTTCTATAGAAAATACTTCCAAGTTTCAAATAAATGTTTTCATCAGATTAAATTTTAATACTTCAGTAAATTAGTCGTTTAAATCAATTTTTAGTCGTGGAGAGAGTGAATATAAAACATTCTAAACGAATAACGAAATATTAAGATAACATTTAGTAGTATTTGTAAGATTTTTTTTGTAAACAAAGTATTTTTGTTGATTATAGTTTTTTTCTTTATAAAAAGTGTTTTATTATTTTAAAGTCGAGTAGGCTATATAGTTATTGCGATAAAGCTCAGTTCACTATCAATACTTACACAACTGCCTGTTAGCTGCAACCAATCAGCATACAATACAATCACTTTCACCGATCTTCTACAAGGCGTCAAATCATTTTCCACTTCATCATAGAATCCATGATTTACGACACGAAATAAACGCCCATTATTGATTATAACCTTCGACCGGCGGGGGTGGCTGCTCTTAAAACACCTCTGTGTTAACGGTTTTTCTGGAATTACGGGATTAAATTTAAATAATCCCGTCACGGCCGGAACCAAGTGACGAATTGTAAACAATAGACGTGTGGGAACCTGTCTTTGTTAGCGCGAACGGAGCCGTAAGCTGAAAGCGGATCCTATTAGCATCTAAAGCCGAACGAATGCTTTATTTACTATGCAAACAATGGTTCGCACTCTTAATGTTTGCAGATGATGAAATAAGCTGATATTAATAGATAAAACCATTACAGGCGAAATAAATCAGGAAATTAAACCCCCAGACCGACTATATACAATCAGCCTACAATGGTACTACGTTTCATCAAAACTTATTATTTTCTTTAAATTATCTACAGAAATTAAATTTGTGTATTTATTTTATATTCTTTGTAGTTTTTTAATAACATCGATGTAATTATAAAACTAGTTTGAAGAAAAAGGAAAAAAATTACCACAAAGTAATCTATCAAATTTCAAGACTTCCGCGAAAAAGACGCTGCTATAGGTACTGCAAATTAAAAACTGTTGTATTTGAAAATAACAATTTTTAAAAGATCTAGGTAGACTATATTTTTTTTAACACACTATAAAACAATAGCTCCTATTTAACATCCAATTTCCTGTGAGTTGCTTTCAATAATGTTTGTTGTACTAAATATGTATTATACTTTATCTTATCACGAGCCTGTTCTCTCTGCCCTCCTGCTTCTTAACACTCGCCCTTTTCCTACCGGCCAGCTCATCTTTCTTCCTACACTGCAATAAAGTTTGTTGTACTAAATATATATTATACTTTATCTTCTTACGAACCTGTTCTCTCTGCACTCCTACCTCTTAACACTAGCCCTTTTTCTACCTCCCAGCTCATTTTCCTTCCTACACTGCAATAATGTTTGTTGTACTAAATATATATTATACTTTATCTTCTTACGAACCTGTTCTCTCTGCACTCCTACCTCTCAACACTCGCCCTTTTTCTACCAGCCAGCACATCTTTCTTCCTACACTGCAATGATGTTTATTCACTCCTCGTCCATATGAACTATCCCCTGAAGACGTATTTTGATACAACCCCTACTTCCCGTCCCACCGTACCACTTGCGAATCTACTATTAAATACTTTTATAAATATAAAATAAACTATTCCTTTAAACCAATATTGGATCCAAAAATCAATCGTATCCAATAGTCTATCGTATTTTCTGGTTTTTATTCTCAAGGGCTTGATCTCGTAACTGTAGAGCCAAAATATGATTCCATCATAAGTGTTTTGTGTCAACACAGGAGGGAATCAATCAAGACATTGGACGAAATTTTTTATTGGCTTATAGAACTATAAGGGACAAAGGAATGATAATTTTTGGAGGTAAAGATACTTCGCAACTGTTAGAAATGCAAGAAACGTCTTACATTTTCGAAGGTACCTTTAAAAGTTGTCCCAAGCAGTTTTGTCAACTGTACACTATACACGTGGACATTGGAAGTCATGACACAGAAAGAAACGTCTGCCCTGCTGTGTATGCTCTCCTTCCTGACAAAACTGAAGACACCTACTTCCACATGCTTATGACTATGAAAATATCTTTTCCTTCAAGGACGCCTTCCACAATAAAACTTGATTTTGAAGTAGCAATGATTTGAGCTATTCAACGTGTATTGCCAAATACAGTAATCTCAGGATGCTAGTTTAATTTCCACCAAAATAAATGGAGCAAAATTCAAACAATACACACTGGCCTAATAAGGGGCTCTGGGCTATATTTTTGACACGCATTAATATTTTCCTCTGGAACAATGGCACAGTATGCAATAGCTTGTGGCACAGTATGCAATAGCTTGGCCGCAAGTGGCACGTAACCTATTTTCCGAGAGATAAATCTCTCAGAAGAGCAAACTCCTGAATTTAAAGAAAAAAACAAAACAATTAGCCACAGACAAGCCTTTTAGGCTTTTGTTGGGGTCATAAATTTTTTGAGAGATACTTGGACTTAAAATACTAGGTTAGGGTTAGGCGCTAGTGAAACTTATTTTACATCAAAAAATAACAGCTAATTTGGAAATAACAATTTTTATTTTTTGTCTATCTTATAAGTTGTCACATATTTACGTATTGCATTACAGGATTTTTATTTAAATCTACCTTGAAACTAATTTTTCATTGCTATTCATGATATACACTAATATATGTTGTAACCGTGGCCTACATTTACCGTTTTACTGAACTTAACCTATTTTTATATTTACAGTTGTTAAAATTTCGACTTGTTTTGAGATAACATTATCAAGAGTAAACTCCATTTAAAGGTTACATTTATTAACTTGGTTACATTATCCTATCATTATTCTTAATGTTTTAATTATTATTACTTTTTATCAAATGTTCATAGTACAGTGTTGATATTAAATTTCAATGTTATGCGTAATAAAAAAAAAACAATTTACAATTGAATAGCCTACCTTAACCTAAAATGTTCAAAAATGTTCTTCAAACTAAAATGTGTTTCATCAATTGTCCTAAGCCAAAATAGGACTTACTAGGACTTACTATTATCCTTTTAAAAGGTCTTTTAAAACAATACAATCATTAAATTAAAAGTTCATGTGAAAAAATACAACAATCAAATTTAGGTTAAAATCACATCTTGTAGTTTAGATTATTATCCCCCGTCAAATACAATTACTTCTAATACAATTTTTGTGAAAGTCCATAACTTGCAAAATGCTAATGGTTGTTAAATAACTTTAATTTGGTTACTTAGACTTAAATTCCAAGCACCACTGACCCTACATATTGCACAATTCTAGGTTGTAGTGCATTTCGACGGTTTTTATGACACTGAAGTGGAACACGTCCGCTAACCACAACGGATTTTCTCCTACTGTCCCGAATGATGCTCACTTTTTCTTGACGTCCCACTTTGTAGCGTCCTCTTCTTCTTTGCTCCGTCGATTTATCAAAAGATAAATAACGTTGCCTTAGTGACGAGTTTGTTGATTTTGAGCCTCTTTCCACTTTACGGTAATTATTTAATTATTTTGGCCTTAGTCATTTTATACGTTTGATAGTTTTATTAAATAGAATTATTAAATTTCTGTTCTTCTTCATCCCCTTTTAACTTTTATATTAGTCCATATGTATTTATTGTAACTTCCGCGTGTCTCTAGTTCAGTACATGCAAAGCTCAAGCCGTATGCGAAAAGCATTTATAAACACTCACCTCGTACGAACACAATTTGTAATATGATTTTATCTAACCTGCTGTGAGGATATGAATTATGAAACAGTTTATACTTCGGCAACGAGGCATCAACTAGTCTACTCATTTCTTAAAGTAAGCTATTTGGTCATATGTTAAACAGATAATTAAATTTATTATATTAAATCTACATTTTGCTGAGGCTAATTTTAAATGACTGTTTTTTTAATCGATTTGAATTTATCTCTGCTTAAATTTTGGTACGTTTGTCAATTTTGTGTGTGTGTGTGTGTGTGTGTGTGTGTGTGTGTGTGTGTGTGTGTGTGTGTGTGTGTGTGTGTGTGTGTGTGTGTGTGTGTGTGTGTGTGTGTGTGTGTGTGTGTGTGTGTGTGTGTGTGTGTGTGTGTGTGTGTGTGTGTGTGTGTGTGTGTGTGTGTAAGTAGGCAAAGCAGCTTTTACAATAAAATTTCAATTTATTTTTGAAGGGATTATACCAGAAAAACTGGTTTAATAGTTTTCCGGGATATATTGGATTACGATTACAATCTCGTATGGAGTAAATGGACGAATGAGAGGTATTTCATTTTTTCTCTAGCTTGGGTGACCTAAACATCTAAGGAAGACAAGACTTAGAATTGGTAATACATAGAAGTAGGTTTAGTTTTTTCCAACATCCTTGTTGGGTCTAATTTTGTTGGCGTTAAAGGAATGATCAACAATAGAATAATAATACACGGTTGAAGTACATTGTTTCCCTAAGTAAGGCACTTCTACACATCTGTATAAAAAGCGGTCATTATTATTGAGCTGTGGATTGTAGAAAGATTGATTTAGTTTACGGCCACACTCGGTGTAGGCTATTTGTCGCCGCGACACAAAAAAACCTATAATTTTATAGTAAATATATCATTGAGGATAAAGACGAAACAAGCTGGGCTAGTGAGTTTAAGTTATGGTAAAACGTATTTTTGCAGTTTAAATTTCATTATAAGTCAGAACATCTATCAGCAGATGTATTTTTATGCAAAGGCGCGTGCGCATATTTGTGCGCGTGTGTGTGTGAGAGAGAGAAGTAAAGTGTGAATCAGCATTCTTCATAAATCTCATAGGTTGTTTTTTTTCTCATAGTGTGTAAAAACAGCATAATCAGAAGCAGCTGAACTGAAATAAGACTGATATTCTCAGTTTATTTTTTTTTAAATAATAAGTCTTAGGGAAAGAAAATCCTCTCCTCAGAAACAATGTTGCAACCAGAATTAAGGCGAGACCAAGTGCTATAACATGAGTTGCAAGGAAAGGGAGGGAGGTGAAGAAATGGACAGTAATTTGTCGCTCCAAGTTACTGCAAGTGGAAAACTCAGATACATCAATCGTACAGAAGCATTCCTGTACCTGTCCCTTGTTATTAAAATTAAGGTCACTCACTTTATGCTTTATTCTAAAGTATTGTAATAATGTATTGCAATGTTGAAATACGCAGCTGGTAAATACCAACTTCAACTAAGTTACGGTTCTGCAGATGATTTCATTCTCTGAAAATGTAATTAATTATGCAATTTATGACTCGAGTTTATTTTTCTAATCAAATATCCCACGCTATAAGTCACATGAAACATTTCTGTGAAACCTGCTGTAGTCAGGTGGTTCCCATTTTATTTTGCACGAGTCATCAATGATATATTTACGATACGAGGCGATGATTTATACAGTACAACATCTTCGCTTACAATATTCTCATCCTCACTCCAACCGAAGTCGGCCACGAAACTTGTTTTGTCGGCAATTTTCAAAACATTTATTCAAATTTGTTTTTTTTTATTGTCAAACAAAACATTTAAAGCTGTGCTGCAACTTTATCAGGTTTTACGAGAACAAAATGGCCTAATTAAATTTTGGCTTCTCGCTCGCGCAAGCAGCTGTTGATTTGGTCGGGTTCGGTTTATATCAGTCAATAAAATATTAATGAAAAACGCCATAAGATATTGTGTAGTGGGAGAAAATGTATAATCTACCATTTCCCATCTTTCGTTTATCCACAATTTTGAAAAAAACAACAAACTTAAATTTTTATTCTTGAAAATAATTTTTATTATAAATACAATATTTATTATTATAATAGAAAATCTATTTTTCATTTCAGTTTTAAATTTAAAAGTAACAAAGCCTGTCATAATTATATTAAAATAAATTTTGTGTTTAATTTAAGAACCATGTAATAACTTACACCATCTCTCAATCAAATGTATAATGACGGTCATACGTGTTTGGACAACAATATTGTCGATATCATTTTACTGCTATTTAACATTTCAATGTGAAAATAAACTATATTTCTGATTTATATTATATAGTGTTTTGATTTCTCAAGCCACGTACTATCCATGCCTATAGGAAGACATTTTACAAGTTGCATTGTTGTCTGTAGTACATTGACCTGTGATAAATGGTTTACATGTTCTTCAATTCTGAAACAAGAAAACTTGCAAAGATAAATTGACAAACATTTCGATTATTTATTGCTTGAACTATCTGAAGTTGTTCTGTTTGGCCGTTAGCCAGATTTTATTGAGACTAAATAAAGCATTGGTTTTTTAACGAAAAAATTATTTCAATAATCAAATTTTTCAGCAGTAAAAAAACAGTAATCTGTACGATAAGTATGTTTAATAATTTTTTTAACAAAAATCTGGAAAATAAAAATAAAATGCAGTTTTTATTAGAAATAAATTCTTCTGTAACATACGTCAGCCGAGATACTCTTGTAATGTTAAGGTCTTGTAGTTACGGTCGTCTAATTTGATGGTAACTGTAGAGACTTAACATTCAGGGACATGGTAATCCTTCGTTTTGCAAACTAATCTTAGTTTCTGAACTTTTCCAGCAGGTTTAAAGCAGAAAAACAATACGTACAAGTTAATTACTTACAAAATAATTAGATACTTGTAAATTATTCACCCTTATCTTATTCTATAAATGTAAACAAAGAACCTTCAAGTTTTAAAAAGAATACTGTTCTTAATAAAAAATTTTGCAATATAAAATTTACTAGCGATTATAAAAAAAGTTTAATTTCAGCAGTGTAAAATTAAGTAACATGGAAAAAAAGAGGGAGCTGAATGGGAGACTGGGAGAGAGTCGTCTTCCTTGCCAATAAAACTGCAATATATTGTTATAAAATTATTTTTCTCTTTCAAAATTACAAACCATAACTCTGAATGCAAAATAAACTCGGTTCCAATAAAATCTGGCAAAGCAATCTATATTTCATTTTCGTTTCGTTGCAGAATCCATCTTCTACGTGCGACTAAAATAAACTGAATCAAAAGTTACGGTTCCCTCAAGGAACTAAGAGTGGGATCCATAAAACGTGCGAGTTATGCAGATATTGGATACAAAAAAGGAAACTATTCCTGTGGGTTCGGCAAAGGTTATAAAGAAAGCACTTGATACGTTTGGGAGTGGGTAGGAACATAGGAGGGCCCTTAAATTTACACATTGTCGGGGCTTGCAACGCCGTCCTGTTATTGTTATTTAGTTCTGTAAATTTGGCTACTATTCAAAATAAACAGCATGTATTCGATAAATATTATAACTTGAAATAATATTGTGATTATACCCGTATACTCGTAATTGAGTGTACTGACTATATATACTGGAATATTGGGGTTTTACCTGATTATACGTGCCATCGGTTTCAAAATATAGAACCATTTTCAATTTATAATTCTGATATTTTTCATTTAAATTTGTTAAGCCAATAATTAGGATTATAAGTAAAGTAAAATAACACTTGATATTGGAGTTGAATTATTCATTTTAACAGCGACAACATTAAAGAACAACAAATTAATTCCTGGAATTAGGCATATTTGTTTTTATAATTTTTATAAAAATGCTAAACATATTATTTTACAAAAACGCATCATCCGAAGGCAGCTGAACCAAAATAAAACCTTAGGTTCTGAATCTAAGTGGACTTAAAACTTAGTAACTAATTCATTTTCTTTGGTGCCAGGGAGTTTTCGTATTTAAATTATATTGCTCTCTTGAGGGTTCTATGTTTATTAAAGTAAATTGAGTTTTACTAGATCTCTTAGACGACATAGATTTTTTATTGTATTTTACAAAGTAATTTGTTACTTAATAACCAATTTAACAAACAAATAACGACTACCATTTTAATATTGAAAGTAAAAATACTACTTATCCCAAAAAGCTGAAACATATTTCAGCTCTTCTTACTCTTGGCTGGTGAATTTACTGCCCGTTATGTATCAATGTTTCCACATACAATATCTAATGTGAAGACATTACCTCTACTTTTTGACATTTGCAACCAGAAGGATCGTCAGTGTCTTTGAAACTCCGTCACACATAACGCCATAAGATCTAGTAGATCAAAGTCAGAATGCAATAAGATCTCGGCAATGTAGCTATTACAAGAAACCTGTCTTGTCCACGTCACTGGAAAATTATATCAACATTGCTATGTAAAGTCGTCCTTCTATTGGACCGAATAAACATTGCGCGAGGAAAATATCAGTTGGGCTGTGGAAGAAGGGAAACGTAGGAACGGGTAAACGTAGGAGCGGAGAAACGTAGGAACGGGGAAACGTTCACACCTTGGATCTGTACATTCGTAGTCAAAAGATATCCAGTTACAACGGTCTTTTCTGAAAGTTCGGTTGTGCTAGATGTTCACTATTTGGCTCAACTCTTAACTTGAGCTTTACATGAAGTGACGACTGTGCGGAGGCTATGATTTGGAGCGGGGACGCCCCTCAGCGTTATAGATCTAGGTTCTAGATGAAGTTCTTGTTCATCTCACTCTTTCTTCTAAAAACAGATATGACTGTACGACTTTAATGAAAAACGGGAATAATTCGGTGAATTTCACATAAGAACTTAAATTATTTGTCATTTTAGTTCAGAGATGGACAGTGTTTTTAGGTTAATAGAACCGGACGATGATGATACAGTAGATATCGTGAAATTACTTGTTTTTTTGCAAATGCATTTACCATCGTAAGCATTATAATAAACAATTACCGTTCTTTAGTCTTTATTTAAATTTTGTAAATATAGTTTAGACAGAGTAATATATTGGTCCAGATACCAAACACCTCACACACAATTATCTTTACAAACGTTAAATAAGTAATTACACCTCAACCTTTGATCTCTTTTTCTGATCTTGTTCATTCTCTTTATAGACCTTCGCATTTTCGATTCCAACTATTTACGAACTTTAATTATCTTCATTCAGTCTAAAGACAAATATATGAACTATGTTGTACAAGTTCAGAAAGACAAATATATGAACTATGTTGTACAAGTTCAGAAAGACAAATATATGAACTATGTTGTACAAGTTCAGAAAGACAAATATATGAACTATGTTCTACAAGTTCAGAAAGACAAATATATGAACTATGTTGTACAAGTTCAGAAAGACAAATATATGAACTATGTTCTACAAGTTCAGAATATTAATTAAAAGGAGAAATGTTAAATTAACTCTGCAATGGATTTTCGGCGCTCATATTTAAATAACAACAAAATTACAGATGCTATAGCTAAGGAAGAAGGTTCGAAACAATTTTACAAATCATTATTCAATCATGACTTCAATATTGAACTTAATCATTCAGAAAATGAATTACTTCTACAACGAAGTATGATTACTTTAAATGAAGCTATTGTATATTGTAGCAATACTGAGTCAAGTGTTGCCCGTCAGTTAGTTGCGATAGCCCATAGTGGTTTCCAAAATGTAAATTGAGGATACCTGGGGCGCCATGGATCATGATCTGGTTGGTCGTGGCGTGACGAAGAATTGAAGGTTCAATTACTACAGTTCTTTCTTACCTTTGTGGTTGGGATCTTTCTGATTTTGGCCTGATCACGTTATAGAGATATGCTTGAAATTTTAAAAAGAACCAAAGTTTCTTTGTCAAAAATAAATGGACCGAGGTTTGATGAACTGACCGAGGTTTGATGAACTTACCGAGGGTGAAGATGAACTCAAAGATAAATTCCAATGTGGAAATATCTCCAATCATGGCATACGAAACCTCTAACACTACGAATCCAATCTGAAACTCGTGACTAGTGTCAACCCCAAGACGGGAAGGGGAGGGGTAGCGTCTGCCTGTTACCAGTCTGCAAGTCTTTCGAACGTACTTTAAGGCCTGGACTGGTGACCGGTCCAACCCTGAAACGAGACGATCTCCGAATAGACACAACTGTTTCGAAAACTTTTTTGAAACTATTCGGGACCAGTAGAACCTTCTGACGACCAGGCATTCCGTACCTTCAACCACCCCCCCCCCCGTCTAATTACATTCAGATAGGGAAATCGGACGTTTATCCAGTCTCGGTTGACCTTATTTATGGATCGGACCCTCAGACTCGGGACTTAGTCCAAGGTGAGGACAAACCCCTATCTCGTTGGACAGAGCTGTATTAAGTACAGTAGTGAGAAAAAGAATTACTTGATTAAATTTTAGCTAAAAAATTACTTAAGGGGGCCGTGCGATTAAATCGTTTAGGAGCCAATACTATAACCAATTGATCATTATAATTCCTACTATTGGTTAATCATGGAAACAAGTACAACACTTAGGTATTAGGTGACAAAGTGTATATGAACGAATTTCCATTTAGACCATAGTTACCTATAAAGATCAAAGTCTAGGAGGAACAAGATGGAAGAAAATTCTGCGATTTTATAAAGGCATAAATATACCATAATTATTATATATGAGACGATTTAAAAAAAATTATAATGGAAAAATGTTAACATTTTAATCGTCAGAGAATACTGCAACATTAAACAAAGGAATCTCTTATGGAACATACTCATAAAATTATTCACTTTGAGAGTAAAATCTTCATTCTAAGGACGTTCTTGCATACAGTTTTGTAGTTTTCAGAAATTCGAACTCAAAATTAGAGTTCATAAATTACACAATATTTCGCAAATATACAAATTATATGTATCATTAATCAGACCATCAAATTTTAAAATAAAAAAGTCCCATACACGTATATATTAAAAATCTGTTTTAAAACTGAAACTAATTAAATAAAGCTGACCCTGCATAAAAAACTCACAACTGTAAACATGTTGAAATTAATTTAAATAAATTTTTTATCCAGATAACTTCATTAATTAATTGTGTGTTCCAACTGCCCACGTCAAATGGACAACATAAATCATAAAAACGAAGGCTCAACCTGCTGCCAAACTTGGCCGAGTTCCAAAAGCGAGACCCACGCATGAGCCTCCAGCAATTATCTCTTTCCAAAGAATTATCGTCTCTCCCTGAACCCCCAACGTTATTGGGTGATCTATAAATAACACCAATACTTTACCAAACTTGGAACTGATATTCCGACTTCCTACACCTAACTCGAATATTTACGGTCAATGAAAAGCATTGTATTGTTCCGGGCTAATGAACACGTCATTATAAAGGCACTGGAAGAGCGAATGCTTGTTGAATAAGATTTTGAGAAAGTAAACGCCACGTTCCATCTTTACTAAAGATACTTTTAAAATATAGTCTGGGCTACAGTAATAGTAAATGCCCAGTAAATGTACAGTAAAGAAGTATTATAAAAAACCTTTCTCCTATATTTACTTCACATTTATAAAGTTAAATCAATACAATATTATTTCTGTATTTATTCCTTCAATTGAACGAACCGTGACTAAAAGGTAAAAAGAGGGCTCCCGAAAGGCCTCCTAATATATATATATATATATATATATATATATATATATATATATATATATATATATATATATATATGCTTTATTTATTTATATTACACATTTACGTTTACTTTTAGATAATGTGTGTACGGGATTAATCTCTGACGTACGTTTTTTAGACATCTTCTCAGTTCTGTTGTTTTTACAAAATGGCTATTGTTTACATAGATTCTGGTACTAAGAATAATCGAACCTATGGTTTTCCATCTTTTTCTTTGTGGTAAACGTTTAAGATCATCTTTTAGATAAAGGGCAGACAGACTGGAGAGAATCCTAAGTCATTTAAGAATTGTTGAAAACCAAAAGGCGTACAGCCTGAAGAAGAATAACACCACTCTCCCACAACCAAAATTGGAGGATCTACAGCAAGATCTCCAATTGAACTAGCAGTAGATAGGCAAATAGGGTAGACTATTGCAAAGAGCCGCAATTAGAAGGTAAAGTTGAGAGATTCTCGCAAATGTCTCTACAAACCCAGATCTCCGACTCCACAACGATATACTTTTCATCCTCATATCGGCCTGTCATTCTACCCTCTTCTGAATATCCGTTCTACAAGCTCAGCCAAAGGGACTCATTGCATATAGGGTGCCCCAATGTCAGGGCCTTGCTAAAGAAAGGAAGAACCGCTACAGGAGACACTCAAGAACATCGACTCGCTTTCTTGTACTGATCAAAGTACCACCGCATGTCAGGAATGCATACCAAGAGTGAGATTTGACTAGTAAATTAGTAATTATTCAAGGAAGGTAATGTGGCAGCACTACGCTTTTATAGCCCATCATGAACCATTACGTTTCCTTTAATACTATAGGTGATCGTTTTTACTGGCTGAAACGGCTGCAGTCTGGAAATCACACTTAGGGGTATTTTTTGAAGAATTGAACTCAGGACCTATAATGTGTAGTCAAGTGCTTTTCTCACCAGACACCTCAACGTCTAAAATATATATACATATATATATATATATATATATATATATATATATATATATATACACACACACACACACAAAATATATACCTAGATACATAAGCAAATAGACGCGGGATTCGCAGGTAGCACAAGGTATATATTGTGTCTGATTGAGTGTGTATGTGTTTATATATATAAATGTGTGTGTGGGGGGTGGCTTTTTGTTATGGTTAGGTCGAGGAGTTTTTGGTGTATTTTATTAGTGTAGATGAGGAGTTTTTCGCATTGACGGCAGTTGCCTCTGTATATTGTTATGATATCATCGACGTATCTGTGCCAGTGTGTGAATGTGGGTGAGCGTGCGTGAGTGCATGTGTGTGTGTGTGTGTGTGTGTGTGTGTGTGTGTGTTTGTGTGTGTGTGTGTGTGTGTGTGTGTGTGTGTGTGTGTGTGTGTGTGTGTGTGTGTAAGAAAACGATTCGCTAACGAGTTACAATTGACGAAAGATTTCCTTAGATTCCAATTTCCTAATTACAATGAAGCCATACTAAAATTTGTAGGGGTATAATTGAATTGTAAACTTAGTGAATTTCATATAAATTCCACTGACAAATTGAATAAATTAGGTAACAGACTTGTATCTACAGTTCCGACTTTAAACAATTCCATTTATCTTCCTAACGATTGCTACTACAACGCCAAATACTTCATTTCTTTGTTCAGATTTGCTTAAACGTTTCCGAACTTCGATTGACCGGGTGTATTGTCTCTTCACCCACTTCTATGAGTAATGTGACTTATGCTACAGTGTATCTTCTATATCTAGGAGGTTCCTCCTACCCCCTAGTATTCTGTATCTTTACATAGGAACCTCTCTTAGACATAGACTCCTCCAGTGGTTTATGTATTAATTCCATGTTGATATTGACAATTTTCAGCATTTTTTACTATCTGTGGATTCATCGACCTCCTATATAGTTTTCCTATACAATCCTTCCATATACATCAAGTCTTCTTTTTCGGTATCTACTTCTGCCGCGACAAATATGCATTGGTGTTATTACTTCAGCACAAAGATGCATAACCAGAGGAGAATATGTCGACGATCACACGCAGAGAAATATTCTAGTACGTCCTAACTTCGAATTCTGGAGAGTAGTTTTTCGGAGACCATGTCATATCAAGTAAGCTTTGCCAATAACCAGAACTTTGGAATGTAGATATTTGGCCTCTGTTTAAAACAAACAGCTCCAAACAACGTAGTGTCTCTGTCTCTCGCTTTACTTTGTTCAATACTTCTACTGTACTTTTGCAGTAGGTAGTTAATAAATGCAATTAATTTACCATTAATGATGGTTTATAGATTATTTATAGAAATCATACAAAATAAAGGTGAAGGCTTTAGGAAATAAAATTAAGTATAAATTATTGCCCCCGGTACCCTCTAGAGCGACCTCCGCGCTATCTCGGAAAATCTTTAGCTGTAGAGTAGCTGTGGCTCGAAGTCTTGTTTCATGTTGCCGTGTAACGTATGATCCCATATAGCAGCTTCTCAAGTAAACATTCTGGTAATTGTTTTAGAGTATATCATACTCATATTTAGGTCTAGAGCGATGAGGATTCCACTTTAGTATGAAACAAAAACAATAGCTACTTTTCCTCACACCTAATGAGACAATTAGAAGTTTCTATATTTTATTTTTATTTTTTTAAATGAAATTATTACATCATGAATTTTGATAGTTAAATTACTGAAAGAACTTTTCTAACCTACAGTTTATACTTTTAAAAAGTATTTAAAATTCTATTTATAAAACAATTTACAGATGTTTAAAATATATTGTAAAAAAAAATTAATTCAGTCTGGGGTCGAAACCAACTGAATTTTGACAAGTCCCTGAATCTTTGTTCACTCCAAAAGTCGTCTAAACTAAACACATAAAATATTAAAAACTAAATATTAAAAAAAACTTGGTTCGTAATACAAAAAGCGATTGTATATTAGCAATCATACAATAAATTGTTTAGTGAATTACATTGATATTGTGTACTTCTTATTTGGTGTATGGCTTTCATCCTTTCCTTCTGTTGTTGACTTCCTCGTCCTGCCTTCGAGGCTACTCAGTTCACCTCTAAGAACAGAACTTTTGTAGGTAGCTCCATAGCTTATCTTGTACGTCATGTCTTTGTATTGTCCATTAAGAAGATATTTTATTGAAATCATTTTAGGCGAGCAGAATCGATGCCATTAAATTCAAATTAGCACAATGGGAAACGTTCTTGCTTGAAAATGTATTGCATTTTGTTGTTGTGAATGTGCATTAGTATATCACATTTTTAACTTGTTGTTTCCAAACTTGCACTCAGCAGTGGATGTCAGTTTCGTTGTCACAGATGACGCTTTTGCAATGAGAGGCTTATGTAGTCTTGTATTTCAATGTTAATGCCAGTTGTGTGCTGATGAGAGGTTTTTAAAGTTTTTCGTCATTTTCAACTTGAAACTATTCTTGTTTCGTTATCCAAATAGTTGGTGGTCATTTTGTAGTTTTTAGGAGAGGGGAATTTCAAATTCTTCATTTTTAATTGCTGAAGACTGATTGATTGCGTTTCTAAGATACACTATAGCAAATGGTTTCTTTCAAAAGTTTTCAGAGTTCTTATTGTACTTAAATGCAGATGAGATGGTAATGTCTTTGTTTCATAAATTCACTACATAAGGTTATTGGTCTTGATTGTTGTTCCATTGATGACATTTCTTCTCAAACATTGAGGGGGTGTGACTAAAGGAATTTTTGTTTTGTTACCAAGAGCCGCTAGACCTGTTGCACGACCGACCCGGAAGGTCATTTTGCTAGCATACAGGCCAATTCCACGATCGTATGCTTACCCAGGAGGCACCTGTGCTGGCCAGTGCACGGCGGCGACCCTCGCTACCCCCCATAATTTTGAAAAAAATAAAAAATAAAATAATCGTGGCAACGGGAAGAGAAAGAATTTTGAATTTTTAAACATTTAAATTTTGGTTTCTATCCTACGCCCCTTAATTTTGAAGTAGTGTGTAAAAAAAACTATTGCCTTTAAGGCGGGAAAAGTTACAAGATTCGTGGAGTAAATGTTATTACTAAGAATTAAAAGATCGCAACACAATTTAAAATAAAATTTGGAAAAACAGTTGCGATCGTTGGGGGAAAGGAGGCCGAGCTGCTGCTGTAACGGAGATTAGTGTTTAAGCTGAAACAGAAAAAAAGATATAACCTAAATATTTTAACTTCATAACCTGAAAATTGTGCTAAATTATCATAATCCGTACTATATATCAACAACGTAAGAGGGGTTTCATTAACAATTATTATAGTGTCAGAAAAAAATATTAAGTAAAAACTAAATACTTTCTATTGTAGTAACACAAGGGGAAAGTCCCTTGTGGCGTATTTTAGGTCATTAGGAAAAATGTAAGCAATGATTAAGAACTGCTGAAGTAGAGAATAATTTCGTGCAGAAGTCTGGACTATCATTACCTACTCCAGCATTTGAGAAAAGGTTTTACTTTGTGTATAGCTACGACATAACCAGCAGGAGGGCTAAAGTTCAGATGAAAAACCTAACCACTTTTTATAACAGAAACAAATATCTGCGAATATTATTGTTTGACAAATTAAATGCATAGTCGAAATTATTAAATCCAGAAAGTTTAATTTTCAAGGGTATATCAATTTGACCACTTATAGGCGCATTAAGAACCGATATTGCAAAATTATCTTTGTATTTTGTTTTTTGTAATTTCCCTCAAACAGCTGTAGCTAAGGAATCATACGTCTATCAGCTGTTTATCACGGTAATTAACCATTGGATCACATAACCTATCAGCTGTTTCAAATTCAATAAAATATCAATAAGAATAGCTTCAATACATATTAAAATGGATTCAATATAGGCCTAAACATAATCTCAAAGTTTGGGTAATAACATGGATTATTACATCAATGTTTACAAATAATTTTGGTGCATTGATAAAGTTTCAATTAAATACAAATGAATACAAAAACGTTGGTCTTACGATGGTGTTTATATCAAGCAATATATCACCGTTATAACATTTTATCACAGTGTTAATCTTGACTACTACCGGGCAGAAAAAAATATTTATAGTTCAGCTACAATCCATTTAAAAACTATTTAAATTTAAAAATGAAAGATATTTGACGACTACAGATTCCACAGGGATTCTTGAAATTATTTGTTAATATTGATCATCCGTAACTAATAACTGAACGTATTTATAAATCGATTTGGTTTTCGGTTGGAAATGTTGCATTGGGGTATTCAATACTCTCGTATTGACGAATTTACAAAAATTGTATGGAAACAGAATTTTGATGAAGAGTGACTTGTCTCACACACTAACATTGCCAAACCCTATCCTAGTAATGGTGCCTAAAACAATGTCAGCTAATAGCAGAAACAGGAAGTG
Organism: Prosapia bicincta; assembly: GCA_036971475.1. Taxonomy (NCBI): domain Eukaryota; kingdom Metazoa; phylum Arthropoda; class Insecta; order Hemiptera; family Cercopidae; genus Prosapia; species Prosapia bicincta. The sequence continues at coordinate 182,933,984 of JBAIZL010000004.1, read as the reverse complement.
CTGAATAAATAAAACACAAGTATGTATTTAATTCTGTAATTGTCTACAAGTTTTGTGTTAATCGCTTTTGTAAAACCTTTTATTTTTTTTTAACCGTGGTGCTTATAGAGGTCTAAGAGATTTTATTATTACATCAGAGTCGTACATTAAAAAGAAACTTAAAATGAAACAAAATTTTCACATACAAATATAACACCTACTGTACGAACTAAATAAAAAAACATATTTTTGTAATTTTGTAATAATGTTCAAATATGCCCAATAATAGTGCTTTGTTTTAACTTCGTATAAAGTAGAATAGAAAGGGAAGCTTGTTATTGCTTTCTATTTATTAGAAACTAAGTATTAGAAAGAAGCTATGTGAAGAGAAAATAGCTAATATATATCAAAAGGGCTATAACAGTAGTAGCATCATGGAGGAAATAAAAATGGTTGAAGTGTGCAAGAAGATTTTTTTAACATTCTGTCATCAGCAGAGTCCAAATAGAAGATATTCGCTAGAACAAAATATTAGAAATGTAGCAACATTAAGGTCTTAGGTAAAATGAAAGGAATGTCCCGAGACTCGGATACAATGAGGTCGTTGGAAGATTCATAAGAACGGAGAATTGTGATGAAATAATCTTTTGGAGACCAGCAATCCAACACTTGGAAGTTCAGTCTTCAACAAGTTAATTCTTATATCAAACTTTTACAATTACTGTACAACAAACATTTCTCAAACGGTAAATGGCCACTTAGCACTGATCAGAAAAACGTATAGAGCTTTTTGCCCTTTAGAAGTTGTATTATGAACCTTGGGCTTATATTTTTAATATTATGCCTTTCTATCCCATATAGCCCTTACAAGCATTGCTATCCCTACAGAAATAAGACGCTACCACAATATTGTACAGCATTACCTCAAATTCCCATCATCATAAATTTGTACATACATTCCTGAACACCAGAAAGGTTTTTAAACATTAGTAGGGCAAGATACAAATATTGTAAATACGGTTAACAAAATTATAATTCGGGTTTTTTTTTAACCATTCATTTTTAAAATATTTGTAAACACTCACCACTAAACTCCGTCCAGCCAGTACCTCAGGACAGGCGAAGGTTGTGCGCGAGCCCTAAAGTAAAATTCCAAAATGAAGTCCTCGCAGTCGAAGGACTGGAAAGTTCCGTCATCGCCCAACGTAGGGCGGTATACTTGGAGCACGTAGAACACTGGTGCAAATTGCACCGCAGAAGCCTCTTCCCGAAAAATGAAACTCATAAAATTCGATACAGTTTGCAAAAAATACAATATTTACTGAATATTTTTGAAAAATTAAATAACCTTTTAAATATATACGCTGATGCAATAAATCTGAAAGCATTTGTTTGTAAAATGTTCAATTGTTGGAGGTTTTATGTATACATAAATACAAGGATAAACTTATAACTTGTTGGTAAATAAATGAATCATATTTTAATTACGAGCCAGTCGTATTCAATATAAACGCACTGGCTATCTGTCATTCGTTACATTTTGCGTTTTCACTCTGCCACTCGACATTGGCTCACTAAAGCTCATTTAGTTTGAAGTATCATTCACAAGTGATTGACCTTCGGTGCCGGTTGAAGGTTAAGCCTGTTAAGGTTAAGGTTAAGGGCTGCCCGGTCCGAGCGCTCTGCAATGTACAATGAAGAAAAAATTAAAAGAAGAAGAAATATTCAATGACTATCTGTCTCACGACCTAACTTCCTTGTCAAAAAAAAAACACATAGACAATGAGGAGAATCCGAAGCCCAGAATGTTACGACCATTGGACCCTCGAATCCAACCTTAATCTTGTGATTCCCGCCCAGGTGACTAGCGTCAAACCTGAGATCCAAAGCTTGGCGCAACGACTCGTGGTGGTATTTCGACCAAGGCCCGGTGACCGGCCCAGTCTGCACTGGTGATCGGTCCGCACTTGGAAAGAGATGACCTGCAACCAGACACTAAGACATCGATCGCTTTTTCAGGACTAGCAGAACCAGTGAAACCTTCAGAATTGCAAGGTTTCCGTACCTCAATGTCCCGTCTAATTAGTTCCGTTCAGATAGTGCAATCGAACCTCCATCTACTATCGGCTGTCCTAAAGGCCGGACCCTCAGACTCGGGACTTGGTTCTAGGATAGGATAGACTACTTATAACAAATAGGTAACCTGTGGAATCTAGAAATTACGCTACTGTTGGGGCGTACAAAGTTGAAGAGGTTAGGAAAACACATAAAGTCAAGGACTTTGTCTGTGGTCGACGCGTTACTGGCCATAATTTAAACTCCACACTTGCACTTCCTAGTTATATGTAATTTCTAACCCTTAATACTTCTACACTAGTGTGATGAATAAAGACATTTCCTAATTTCTCTCAAAATTAAATTTTTGTTTTGCACTAAACAGATGGAAAAACTGTTACAGTTTGTGTCAAAACAAATTCCTCGTTCTAAGAAACTCGTGGCAAAATGTTAGGTTGTCTCACAAAACTGTTTGTTTGTTGTCAATGAGACAAGCCTGTAACTGCGAATGTCAAATAACAAGTCAGTATGGTTTAACAATGGTGTTTAAAGATTATTGTTTCTGAGATCATAAACCTTATTTTCAAAATGTCTAAAGTAAAATAGTAAAATGTATTTGGGAAAATGAAGATTGATAAACTTTGGATCTCAACTGAATGCAGGGAAATGATTTGTGATTATGACCTAATTATATCATTACATAATTAAAAATTATGGGAGTATATCAAAAACTCCGTAACCTTCGGAACGGCTACTCCAGTGGATATTAAAAAAAACCATTAAATTATTTTTTTACCTCTCTCCAAGTGTATTTTGGGAGCTATGTTTGAGCTCGCGTGCGCCTAAGAAAGAAAAGTGAATACATTTAGAAGTAAATTCATAGAGCATTATTAATATATTCCTATAGGATATTACCTGCTCTCGCAGGGCAAGGACTTCCTGGTCTACAATTTCCATCAGCATTCCTATGACTGCATCTGCAACACATTGATAATTGGATATATTAGAAAATGTATAAATAACTAAAACAATAATTATACCTTACTTCACAAATACACAACTCTTGTTATACACTATGCACATTTATATTAAAAAGTAAATGTTTGTAAAGTTGTGAAATTCCCACTTCTTAAGCTAAACTGGTAACCGCTAAAGGTTTTCAGTTGTATATTAACATTTTTATATGAGTAAATAAGTTTCTTTGACACACTAAAAAGTACAGGGATACTCGTCAGTTGTAAGTATGCGAGTGGTTGAGAAAATAAAATTTTTAATATGTCAATGGTCAATGAATAAGATAGGAATGTCCAGATTTGCAAACAATTTATAACGCCCTGCAATATTGCGTATAACAATTTAAGCTTAACAAATAGAGTCATAACATTTACAAATTCTCTTGTCATCAGGCCTACATTAATTGTTAATATAATATTAAGAATTTACTCTATTAAAATTCAATATTTTTAGGATAAATTGTTCTGGAAGAGTATTTAAGATTAAAAAAATGTATTTTGAACAAACTAAAATTAATTTAATTTGAATTTCTGAAGAAAACAAAAATTTGTTCTAGCAAGTGATGTAAATTGATAACATAATAGCTTAGTAATGAAAAGTGTATATCTTTCTCATTTTGTGTAAAAAACCATTGCATTCCAATTAAAATGCAAGTTTATTGAAAAACATATTTTAAATCTTTTTTTAGATCATTACGTATTTTAAGTAGACTATTCATGGGGCAACTCATTCATGCTGCCCAAAGACAAAAAACTGTCAAAATAGGTTTACTTCGTTTCTATTTTCTGCCCTGATGCCTCTTTTGTGGTTCCATAGTGTGGTGTAAATTCAGACCGGTTAAAATGTTGTTGTGAATAAAGTCAATAGAAAGCAAAAAGCATATAAATCCGCAGTCAGAAATTGTGATTGGAAAAGTTAGATTATAAGGTGTTAATTTATTAACAGCTGATCTTCATGTGCAATGCACTAAAATCATTTTATTCAAGTTGCCTCATTGATACCTACTTTTAGTAATTTTTTGAACTAAGTGAAAAGTAATCAATAATTTAATATAATATATATATATATATATATATATATATATATATATATATATATATATATATATATATATGTATTCTTGTGTATTAATAAAGAACATAAGTAAAAATACAAATACAAGAATTATAATTGAATTTACAATTCAAATCTTTTCGTTGGGTAACAGTACCAACATCATCAGGAATATTAAACAATTGAATTGTTTAATATTCCTGATGATGTTGGTACTGTTAGCCAACGAAAAGCTTTGAATTGTAAATTCAATTATAATTCTTGTATTTGTATTTTGACTTATGTTCTTTATATATATATATATATATATATATATATATATATATATATATATATATATACGAGTTCAAATACAATGGATATAAATTAATAAATATTCTTGTATTTGAATAACCTATGTTGTTTTAATATATATATATATATATATATATATATATATATATTGAAATTTCCTCTTTCTTTGCTACTTACACACTTTCAATCCATTACTCAAATTACACGCGAGTGCGACACAATATGACTTTTGTTTGCTGTTTCAATACATCATTTATTTCCTTAATAAATTCCTTACAAATTTAGCTATGTTATAAATATACAACTATAATGTCTTACCTTCCGCGTTTTCGCTAACTGGTATTACGGAGGCTTGGCTCCCCTCTGGAAAAAAAGTACTAAGAAATGTTCATATCAATACAGAATGCGGAGGAACTGAGTCGGGCTTCCAAGAAATGTTCATATAAATACGGTATGCAAGGAAATGAGTCTGGCTTCCAAGAAATGTTCATATCAATATGGTATGCAAAGGAAATGAAAAGGTTTGAATAAAAATTAATAAATAATTCTTGTATTTGAATAGCCTCAGATATTATAAATCAGAATGTATGTATCTGCATTGGTCTGCAGAGTACTTGAAGAGGTTAAAACTAACTAAAGTTTGTTATAGTAAGATATATTTTTCAGAACACTTTTATTTATATTTATACACTTACTTACAACATATTATACATTATACATTATACATATATATTTTATTTCTAATTAATATAAATCTATATACGCAAATAAGTTAGGTTTTAACAATGTCGCTGTACACATAAAAAAGTTGGGTTAGCACACGCGCGCTCGATCGCACTCTCCCTTATAAATGTAAAAGTTTGTATTATTCAGAGTAAGATGTCTTATCGGATCCCGTGTTAGAACCGGGAGAATACGCTGTAGTCTTGTCTGTGGAGTAGAGATGGAAAGGTAGCCCGTACTCTGGCGGAGGCCGGATGACAGTGTGCAGGTAGCCAGTGCCTGCGTACGTTGCGGAAAGGAACCGTCGAGCTGTTGGACTGAAGTGACTTCGGTGGAATAACGTACATGGAGGACCCAAAGGGGAGAAAGCCGACCGCGGCTCTTCGCTCTCATTGCATACCTGACAAAAGTACAAAATATAACAAGTTAGGAATTAATATAATATTCTTTTATTCCATCTTCCCTTATGATACTAGTTTTCACTAAAACAACTTGAACATCTATTAGTAAATTACACTTGCCTATAGTACCATTTACTTTTTTGATTACTGAAGACGTCTTTTTCTGGAGATGTGTAATATTTTCAACTTCGTTACGGTCTTACTTGATAATGGATCATATCTTCCGAAAGGGCCGTCCTCAATAATCAAGAAACGTAAATGCTACTGTAGGCAAAAGTAACATAGACTACTAATTTATGTTTAAATGTTTTTAATGAATGAATAAAACCTCTACCCTCCACTCCCGTAAATTCCTAAACGGCGCAATTAACTTTGTTAATATCATTGAACATTTTTTCTGCCATAAAACGATGTTGTAAATTATAGTAAAACAGTTTCGTCTAAAATACTTAAGGCAATACAATTTCCTAATTATCTCAAACCTTTATTGGTGTAATTGATGTTCTTATTTTGTCGATTTTATATATTATATATTTTCTTTCATTATTGATTAATTTGTTTTTAATTTATAAAGCTCTATTTACATCTAGACGATTTCAAATTTATCTTGAACAAGATATCTTAAATTTCTGTATATTTAAATGTTTATTTAAACTATTTCTCAAGTACTATTTCGTAATTTCTAAACTGATATTTTTATGATTGTCATTTACGCGTATTTTGTAGTACACAATAGGACTGCTATAATTATTGAAGGCATTATTTAATATAAAAAATATTCTTCATTTCAAATAAATGTCCCTACTTTCCCGGAATTATAATTGACAAACGATACATAGCACATTATTATCTTGCTGAAAACATTCTAACTAAAGCAGTTTCGACGTAATAAATATCATTAGGTTGTTTATAATTTTAATGTTCCCTGATATTTCTTCACTGAAGTTAAAATTGTTGTCAGATGAACTAACATTTATAACTGTTAATAGATTTACTGTTTTTGAGTCCCCTCATTTATGCGTAATGTTAACTTGTTATGCTTGTTGCCACAGCCTGTTTCACAAAGGTTTTAATTTAACATCTTAAAGGAAGATAATATTTGTTGTTACTTTTAATAGAAATATCGTCCTCGTTTTAGCCTCTCTTGAAATTTGCCGGTAAACAATGCCATGTCTGTTACGGAATCGGTCCAGCCACCCAGTCGATCCACAAAAATCAGTAATATTGAGATGAAAGGCTATTTCCTTTTTCATGATATCACCTCCGCTCAATGGGTAATTATTGCTGCGAGCTTGTTGGAACCATTCCACTAACACTTCCTCCAAATCCTCTTTGCGTGTTTCAGTTTTTGTCATTTGGTTCCTCCGACGTTTTTCTCAATATCAACTCTACTTTTCAACACCGTTCTCAATGTAGAGGGAGCAATGCCAAGTTCTTCAGCGATTGCTTTTTGTTTCTTATTTGCTTTACACCTTTCATCGTACTTTTTTAAAATGTTCAATTTACCAGAAATTGATAAAGCTTTTCGCTTAATGCCACTGGAAGCACTTGCCATTGTAAAACACTTCAGAATTTCACAAAATCGTGATGCAACGGTTTGAACAAACAACTGAGCAATACTACACCGTTCTATACCCAACGCTCGAGACCTAAACTGCAGGGTGACTCGTGTAGCATTAGCGCGGAGGAAGGGTTTCTTGGAAACCAAATGCGCACTTCCCCACTTCTCTACACCTATCCCTAAAAGAAGAGTAGAGAGAAAATGCGACCTTGACTTCTTTTCCTATCAGTTCAAAAGTTTTGCCTATCCAACACCCATTTTCAGGTGAAAAAGAGCGTATTATCCAACAAAACAGAGCGTCTTACCGAGTAGATTTTATTTGCATTTGCATAGGAGAATTCAAGGGACCGACGAAAAAGAGCTTATTATGCGGGAAAGCGTATTAACTAAGTTTTACTGTGTAGTTATTTTTAAAAAACAATAAATAAAATTTCGTAATGTAAACTAACCGGTTGATGTGTGAAATGACCTCCATCTAGGGATGGTAATTGAACACACTCATACGTGATCACGTAATGATTATATTCAAAACTTTACAGGTTCAGGCCACGTCACAAATTATCCGATTAAGCTACAATAAGAAACTTTATTTATTATCTAACATAACCAAACCTATTCTAGCCGTAGATTTTGTAGTTCCATTGTAATATAGCTATATTGTAATGTCGCATAACGTTTTTCACATTGTCTTTTATGAAGAAACCGTTAGTGTTTTAAGCTTTGTCTGTCTATGATAAGGTTTTTTTTTGTTTCTTTGTTGGTTTTTTAGTTTTGGGGATCCATTGGAAAGTTTTATTTTATTATTGTTCCAGAGGACTCTTATAACTCCAGTAAAATTTTTTTTGCAATATCATTTACGAGAAGTCGATATAATTATAAATTAACCACTTATTATTCAAACTTAGTTCATTTTCTAATTTGAAACTTCAAAAAGTAAATGAACAAAAGTATAAAACAATGAAAGTTTAGAGTCTTGTGTTTTAAATGTGCACAATGGAAATGTTTTGTCTAGCAAAGCGAAGCAGAGAAGCGAAAGTGAGCAAATGTATTCTACACCAATTTAACAATGTCCATTGACTTCCAATTAATGACCAAATCAGTAAATTACGAAAACAATTACCCTAAACCATTAGTGCGGAAACTAAATGGAAAGGGGTAACATTGATTAATCAGCACAGAGAACTGATTCGCCCCTGAATTACACCCCTGATTAAAACTAGAATCTAAGCAAAATCTTTAGGGGTTTACTCCTGTGAACAAATAAGAATTAAATTAAATAAAGTTTAAAAAATAAAATTCTGATACCAAAACCTAAGGATTCCTCCATTGTTGTTTTATTTGGAACTCCTTAGTCTATCTGATACTGTTCTACAATTCTTTTTTTATCTCAAAATTTGTATAGGCCAGTGAACCTTTAAATATACTTAGGCTACTATTATTTTCTTATACTTAAAACCATTTTTACTCAACAATCAAATCTTGAATATCAAACTTTAATTCCTTGATATTTATCTTCTGTAGCTTTTTTTATATGTACCCCACTATATCTTCTTCTTATTTAACTTATTATAAACCCGATATAACATGACATTTAACATTTAAATATTCCCGTAATAACCTTAACGGTGATGGCAAATCATAGTCTATAAGCTGAAAGTTTACATAAACGAATTTATTGCTTCGTAGATGCAAAATATATGACAAAATTCCGAATTCTTGGAGTAGCTTTACTTAGAAAACAAAGGTAGTGCAATTTCTCCAACAATCTTGCCAACGATATTAATAAATTTCTTTGTCGTTACCTAATAACATTATTTTACGGACAGATAATTTAGTGAACCAACTTGTATATCGGTTGTGTTCCTCTATACAACCACGTCACGACAGTGCACCTGCTATTTTATACGTGAATGTTTTGTCTAGTTTCGGAGTACTTGCAGGTGCTAATGTAGGCTTACTAACCTAGAGGCGCTATTGGCCTTTGTTCAGAGTTTATCTAGAATATCGGTAAAGTTCTAGTTGGTTCCATTCTGGGTGATAGTGAAGAAGCTCTGTGATAAAGAACAACAAGCGAATAAATTTAATGAATAATTTAGATTTTTCGAAGTTTATATGCCAAGATGTACTTTATGAAGGCAAATTAATTTTTATTGCTTAAAACGACTCTTTGTTTGAAGTGTATAAATCTTTCTAAAGATGTATTCAAGATTAAATTATTCATAAATATAGTACGTATTATTTATAGTACATATAATAACAAAAATATTAGCCTAATTTGATTTACAACTTTACGTATTTTCAAATACTTAATAAAATAACAAATGAGATAAGATAAAAAGGGTTAAAAGAAAGGAAGTATTCCTGAAGGAATAACATCTGGAGGTGGGTGGAGAGTGCAAAGCTTGCAGAAATGTTGAGGAATGACGAGAGGGGAGGATATTTCTTATAAACGGGAGTAAGAGAAAGCGCTCAGTCTTTGTCCACTGGACTGGAAACAGAATAAATATTAGTCTAGAGCTGAAATATAAATCTTTTATATCAGCTCAACTTTGGATTTACTTTTATTCACTTTTAAATTTATTTTCTCTTTAATTAATTAATTAAGATAAAACATCAGATATACAGTTTGCGAGTAATTTAGAGGGGAAAATTAAAATAAAGCGAAATTCCATTAGTCACTTAAAAGTTTTCATACTGAACATTTATAAAATATTCAACATTTGGCAACATAAACCTATTATACTTGTTTCAAGACAATAAGACAGGATCACCTACGAAGAATATTGAAGGATATGGTTAAGCTTAAGGTATGGATAGAAAACCTCTGGTACTATGGCAAGAGGTAAGAGGTAATATGACATCACATGGGCAGGAACACGTCTTGAAGTAGACGTACTCTCTATCGGCGTCATAAAGAGGTGTCTACCAGTTACAAAGTTAGACTGAATTATTAGAATGAAAACTAGTTTTCCTTACTTCAGTGCAGGTGAGGACCCGTTCAATAGAGCGTAATAGCCATATTCCTATAGTGACTTGTAAAGGCAAAATAAAGGATAAAAGTATTGATACCATTAATCAAAAGTATAGTTGAGTAAGTTTACTCACGACTGTAAAGAATAATAAGCAGTTGAAATGAAAGAAAAATAGAAAAAAAAGAATATAGAGAAATAGAATCATCCGATTCTATTCTCAGATAAAACATCCTTGCAGAAGATGATTAAATACAAATTAAAAACACTGTACAGATAGACTCGGGTAAAAAAACCACAAATGAGTAGCTTGGTAAGATGAGAAACTCAAGTAGGAAAGGAAGGGTGAATGAGCTAGAAAATGGATGGATAGAAAAGTTAGGAATTAAAAGAAGAGAAAGAGAGAAAAGTTAAGCGGAGTCTAAAAGAGAAAATTGTAAAAAAATTAGACTATCCACAACTACAATTTCTTGTGATATAAACTTGAAAAACTATTATAATATTGAATAAGAAAGTTTGGTCGAACATTAGAATTAGATAAATTTTTTCTTTTGAAAAAATTCAGGTACAATTAAAAAATATTACGGATTTAGAGAATACAAAGTAATATAAGCAGAAAAACATAAGAATAAAGCAATGTATCTCATTTGGAGAAAAAGTGTTTATTATTATTGTTGTTATTATTGTTTTTTTAATATTGCGATGAAGAAGAATTAGCAATAATAGTACTTTATAGAAAAAAAAATCACATACAACATTGTATAAAAACAAAAGCATCTTATTTTCGGAGAGTTAATGGACAGTAATTTTATGAATTAAGTATGATGGTACGATTTATCATAAAAAATCAGAAAGATAAACATATCTTGCCTCAGGAAAAGTAAAATATTTATGAAATAAAACACGTATCGATTGGAGGTAAACAAGTTATAACTCAGAAATTCGTTTAAGAAATTAAGAATAATAAAGAAAGAAAAGGCTGTACCTGAAATGTAATTCCTGAAGAGTTTCTGGAAAGTAGGAAATAAAATACTTACATTATTAAATAAAATATGCAAGAAAGGTTATTGGAAACAAAATACAAGAATGCCAATGATTTCCACACTGAAAGGTGAACCATTTCTGATTTATCCAATTCGGTAGATCTTCACGCGGTACAGACTTGAAACTTTCACTTTCTATGAAACAAAAAATTAACCTCTTCTGTATTAGGATATAGGAGTTGTATGTTTTTATCTTAATCCTTCTGTAGCAAACAATTATACTCACAATCTTTTCCTATCCTTTATAGGCTATAGCAATAATCCTAGCTTATCGCGTTAATTCCAACAACCAAACTAAAAAAAAAAGACTTTTAAGCCTTGGAATAAAAGTCATGGCGGAATATAAACTGTAGAGGGACGAGGCAAAAGATTTAATGTTTAGATTTTTTAGACTCGTACTGAATGATTTTTATTTATTTTAGCTGATTTTAAAACGCCATTAACATGTTTAATTTCAAAAGCAACTAGTTTAACATTTTTTTTAGTTGCTTGTAATGGAGTTACTTTGTCAGGCTAATAAAACACAATATAATGAGCACAGTGGAAATATTTTAAGCACAGAATTGACGAAAACTCCAACATCACGAAAATTATCAAAAAGAACTAATACATAAAGATACCAAAATAAGCCTTTACGTAAATTTGTATGACCATATCATCATCATCAGAGGGTCCTACTGCAATTACAATACAATTTATACACCTTATTACAGTAAACTTACGAACTAGACTCACTCGTTGCAAATAGGTTTATTGTAATAAGCTGAATAAACTATATTTTAATTATAATTGAACCCACTGATAATGACATTATCATTGAAATATTCATTATGGTTTTATTTTGGTAACGTTATGTGTTGGTTATTTTTGACTAGTTTTTTTTAATTGGAATTGTTGTCAAAAGCTTATATCAACCTAAGAAATTGGTTTTAAAATACTTCTTAGTGCCACGTGTAAGTATATACCTTCAGAAGCCTACAACTCCCACAATGGTTTAAATAAGTTTATAACTAACTCAATTTTTAATTTTACCTTTTCAAGACGTTTAACGTGTCAAATAATTGTTATGCCTTATTTTTTAATTATGAAACTCTAATCGATAAATTCTTCTGCATCTTTTCCTTTTCTCCCTTCTCGGTCTTTTTCCATCTCTGTACTAGCTTATTTGTTAATGTGTGTTGAATATTTAAATCAAAACAGTACTTAAGAACCAAAAAAACTTTTAAAAAAACAAAATTTAAACTGAAATTAAATATAGGTTTGCACAAAAAATCTCTATCATAGAAATGTTTTTTCTTTTAAAATACAATCATTCCTCACTTAGAATTAAACATCTAACCTATCAGTTCCTAAATTTGTTGAAATTGTAACACGAAAGGTTGTGTAACCTGAGTATCCGTTGTAACCACTGTCGATATCTAAACAGGGAACGCCGAAACAAATCGTGACTTGTCATTGGCCCACGCACTGTCAAACAAAATTTGGAACGAGTTGAAAGCTAATTCGATATAATTCTCGTTGTGTGGTCTTCTGCCCTTGAAACATCGATAACTAACCTTTATTTACGAACAAGGATGTAGGTCGCTATTTTGTGTTACTAACAAGTGGTTTCAGTGCTGACCACTTTAATATATTATTGCAATAAGGCCGGACGTAAATCCACGCCAACAATCATAGAAATTTAAGAAAATCTTGTCCTGTTACGTCACGGAAACATCTAGTGCAAAAAAAACGTATGTAGAAAATTTAAATAAGGTCGTAGGTGGAAATAAATAGATCGTCCCCTGATAAATGATAGATACACGCGAATAAAACCAACGCTACACTGTAGGCAGATATGAGTAAACAAGTATGTAAAGCAGTAAAAAATACAAAAATGAAATACCCGTCACCATAATTAGATGGAAGTTGAAGAAACTGCAGAAATAAAATTCATACATCCTGTTTCTCGAATGCTTTAATTCAAATCAATTGAATTAAATTATCAAGGAAAGGTGAAAATGAAAGTTTTCATATCTTAAGGAAAGAAACGAAACCAGGTTTCTAGTTTTGTGGCAATCGGTCAGGATGACTACTGTCTACGAATGATAAGACACATTTTGAATATAAACAGGGTCCAGGTAGGATGTAAATCCCCTTATTACAAAATTACAGGATACAGGCAATCGTAACATCACTGAGTAGACTTGCTCTCTATTTGTGAATAGTGGAAAATTATTGCAAAGCGAGGGCAGGGTCTCTTACCTGAAGAAGACTTTCATCCGGGTTGAAGATTTTACTTTCTAATCAGTTCGTTCAGTCGGCTATTTTCTTTAAAATATTTTCCCATCTAAAAATATATCAAGACAATTTTCATGTCTAATTTTAATACCGTCTACGAATCTATTCTGGTTGGATTTTGACCAAACTCTCTCATGTCAGTTTATTGTGGTATCCCATAAAATATTCTGCATATTAGTCGAGTTCATAAATACCAGATTAGATTCGGAAGATACTGTTGAAGAACAGACTGTAGAAGACACACCGTAGAAGATACTGTAGAAGAGACAGATTTAAACTTCGTATCTCAAATCAAAAACTACCTTAAATAAACACAATATTGCATTTTATGAAATATATCTTTAGATATTGGTCATAATTGATAAACAATAATTAATTTAGAAATATAAACACAATTTTGTAGCCGTTATTTATTCCTATTCAAATACTTTGTAATTATCGAATATCTAGACCTAACTATGGTAAACAAATACTTTGTAATTATCGAATATCTAGACCTAACTATGGTAAACAAATACTTTGTAATTATCGAATATCTAGACCTAACTATGGTAAACAAATACTTTGTAATTATCGAATATCTAGACCTAACTATGGTAAACAAATACTATGTAATTATCGAATATCTAGACCTAACTATGGTAAACAAATACTTTGTAATTATCGAATATCTAGACGTAACTATGGTAAACAAATACTTTGTAATTATCGAATATCTAGACCTAACTATGGTAAACAAATACTTTGTAATTATCGAATATCTAGACCTAACTATGGTAAACAAATACTTTGTAATTATCGAATATCTAGACCTAACTATGGTAAACAAATACTTTGTAATTATCGAATATCTAGACCTAACTATGGTAAACAAATACTTTGTAATTATCGAATATCTAGACCTAACTATGGTAAACAAATACTTTGTAATTATCGAATATCTAGACCTAACTATGGTAAACAAATACTTTGTAATTATCGAATATCTAGACCTAACTATGGTAAACAAATACTTTGTAATTATCGAATATCTAGACCTAACTATGGTAAACAAATACTATGTAATTATCGAATATCTAGACCTAACTATGGTAAACAAATACTTTGTAATTATCGAATATCTAGACGTAACTATGGTAAACAAATACTTTGTAATTATCGAATATCTAGACCTAACTATGGTAAACAAATACTTTGTAATTATCGAATATCTAGACCTAACTATGGTAAACAAATACTTTGTAATTATCGAATATCTAGACCTAACTATGGTAAACAAATACTTTGTAATTATCGAATATCTAGACCTAACTATGGTAAACAAATACTTTGTAATTATCGAATATCTAGACCTAACTATGGTAAACAAATACTTTGTAATTATCGAATATCTAGACCTAACTATGGTAAACAAATATTATCCTTGATGACGTATACATTCCTCAGGAATACTGAAAAAATTGATAAAATTCGTTCTGACATTTAACCTCGCTTTTATATACAAGAAACTTTATAACATAAAGATTTATGTATAAAAGGTTTATGTCTAAGTTAAACTCCGTTACAATATAAGTGTATTACAACTTAGTTAAAAGTATCCTGTTATAGGTTAGATTATAGGTTATCCTGTTAGGTTTGTTCTTTAAAAATAAAATACAATTCATTACCTCTAGTATTATTACCTCAGTTCATGGGAGAAGTGAAACAAGACTTTCTTGTTGTATGTAATAATTAAATAAAGCATCCCATAGCTTACATTAGCAAACTTCATTATGTCAACATGTTGTTAATGTGCCGGTATTTGTATGTACAGTAGTAGGCCTATAATATCATACTCTGTTGTATAAGAAGTAATATAAAAAAATTAATTCAATTCTTACTTAAAACAACTGAGAAATATTGTATTTTAGTTTCATTTTATTTATAATTACAATGAATTAAATTATGTATATACATATATGTCAAAATAATAATACAAAGTGGGGAAATAGGAAGCGAATTTCTTTGCAATTTTCCATTCTCCTTTCTACGTATGGTGTTGGACTGTTATTTTTGTTTGTTAATATGTATACCCTTTTTCTGTTTTCGTCGCTTGCATTGGGTTGTAGTGTTCGTTTCGCATTGTCCGATTGTGAAGCAAGGTTCTATACCGTTAATCCAGTTAGTTTCTTATTTTATTCTATTCATTTTTCTTCCTAGAGGATTATGTATGATACTGTGTTGTAACAATTTAAGGTTGTGTAATAGAGGTCTCGGCGACAACCATATTGGTACAAAAGAAAAATACATCTTTGAGTAGTACATTACTAGCTATGAGAAAGTTGGCGCAGTGCCAAAGCGCTAGACTTCGAACTAGAAGATACTCGGTTCGAATCCGACCTAGAGCTCTAAATTTTTTATAATTTATTCATTGCATAAATATTTTGAGATACTGTGTTTACATCAATTGCCATCCACTATACATTTTTTTTTAAATTGTTTGAACTTGACTGGATGAATTAAAACGTATTTTACTAAAGATTGAAAATATGTACAAATATATATATATATCAGGAGAGTATGCGCTAATAGAAGGAATTAAAAACCGTAAGTTTATAACGCTTTGTGTTTAAATAAATGAGAAAGCTTTTAATCATAGAGTCAAAGATATTTATTTTACTAATGCAACGTTTCGGCAATTAGTACGTTACCCTTATCAAGCCTAAAAACAATTCTACATTGCTTTTAATTGCATATACAAGATATTAGCACACTCATTGCAATAATTTAAAACCGTATAACATTCAATAAAATTTAGTCAAAAATTTAATATAATGACCCAATAAGGTTGTGAGAGTCATAAAAAAATGAGAAACAGTAACATCAATAACAGAACAACAATATTTACATATAAAACACACAAAAATAACAAAATAAAACAACAAAAAGATCAACCATACAAACTAACACCAATAAAACTCTAATTGATTGGATGTTTTTAACTTATAGAACAATGGTGTTGAGTTTGTGAGGTTATTTCTGGTTAATATATTTATTATACAGTCGTACAATGGAACTCCCCAAATTTAATTACGTATTGTGCAAATTTAATTTATAGAGAAACCTGATAATAAAACAATTTTAGAATGAAAATTATAAGATACAAGTTAATCTAAGTGAAGTAATTAACTTATCCCGTTTGTTTTCTGTTATTGGGCAATTAAATTTATAGGTAAATAAGTTCCTGTTTCTATTCAAAATATTTGTTTTAATATTTATTTTCTACAAATCGTCAGTGCTAATTACCAAATATGCGTTTATAAGAATCGGTCAAGGACTAACAACCTTTTTTCCGCCAATTTCCGAAAAATACTAAATAATAATTACTAAAAATATCGAGAC
>JBAIZL010000004.1:182887231-182912231 GCA_036971475.1 Prosapia bicincta | reverse complement strand
GAAGTCTAGAACAAATTTAGCACTCACTCGCCTCATTTGCAAATTATCGGTTAAAATGCTTTGAACGGAACCGTACGAGTTGTTACGAAATTTCGATAGCTCTCAAATAGTCATCCGCCTGTTTGAGCGAACAATTGTTTGTACGTTTTGCACACTGCCGTATGTTTTTTAGGTTAATGGACGTCTCGAACGCTGCTAGGCTTCAACAAACTCATTTCCGCTTTTAAATAGGTCGTAACACTTGTACAGTCTTCAAAGTTACCACATTATCGCCATACACAGATTTTAACATATAATGAACTTCTTTGGCATTCTTTTGCAACTAAAAACAAAACTTAATGTCAATGCGTTATTTGAAATCCATGATTCGTGACAAGCTCACTCTAGCGGCTTTGACAGTCGTCTGACAAGCTCCAGCGTGTTGAAACTTGTTGCTGCCTGTCTCAACAGATCAAGCTACTAGGCAAATTACATTATGTGGATATATCGTCAGCAATTGCCGCTGTAAAAATTCATTCACCGCATTTCTTAATCATCTCTCGTGTGTGTATATATATATATATATATATATAAGTTACGTTTTATATTAAGCAAGAAAGGTTTTTAAAAATGATTTTTATTTTTAACAAACCTTTGAATTTAATAAACAATTAATTTAGAAAACTGTTACATTAATTTTACTTAATAAAACAATACAATTGATGTGCACTCAATCGGAGTGGAAAATGTCTGTGCGATACAGAGGCGACTTACACACTGCCGGGGCTCTGTTCTCACACCTATATAATACTAAAGCTGCGTAAGCAGGAATCTTCCTAGCACGCATTTAATTATGAAATGTTCACATAAAATGTTTATATAACTCCTCCATCCCTAAAGAGAACTTCGGGGGTTGGCGAAGTTTCGGCGTTGGTTGAAGTCTTCTTCTTCTTCCTGATGAGGGCGAAGTATATAAGGCTGCTGAATACGCCTCCGTAAAGGGCAATAGTCCAGATACTGATGTGGTGGGTTATTTCCATAGTTGGGTCAATTCTTGAGATGATTTCTGTGTTTATTTTGTCCAACTCTAGGCGTTTAACGTTTACTGAGAATTCTGGCATTTTACTCATTGAAAATTGTAGTTTGGACGTGTCCATGAAAATAGGATGGCCTCCCGAAGTTGTTGATGTATGGCTCAGTTTCATGTTGTTGAAAAAGATTGAATCATTATTAGTTTTTATCAAATATATGCCTTGAAGGGTGACGGTGGTAGTTGCCTTGCGATTGGTAATTTCCAGAGTCTGCTTGTTGGGGAAGGTCGCTAGGTAAAGGTTGATTTCTGGGATCCAGTTAATTAAGTTGTCTGTAACTTCCAATGCAGTATATTCACAGTTGCTGGCATCGTTGTTCCTGATAATGGACACTTCACAGTCTAATTTATGGTGTGTTAGAATGTCGAATGAGCAAAAGTATATGGAATCGGTTTTATAGTTACATCCATTGTTTAAACCTAATATTACAGAGTTAGACACTAATATGTACCTTACTTTTGGTATAATTCTTACATAATCTGTTTCATATTTTGTGGGTATAGAGTGTAATTTATACAATTTAAATTGAGTTTTTTCTACAATGGGTAAATTTATAAAATAAACAATCCTTTCAGAATTTAGTTTACAATTAACTTTAATTAGGTTCTCTAATTCCCACATATTTTCCATTTTAGGTTCTAAAGGTAACCTCTCATTATAATATTTATAAATTTTGTTTAATTCTTCATATAATTCTTGGGTTGAAATAACACTAGGGTGTACAACACCTAGTTTACAAAATGTAAGAGAATTTTCTAAATCTGTGATTACCTGTAACATCATGTCATATAAAATGTTCAATTGGTTTAGAATACTTCTAAATTTTTCTAGTTCAACAAAGTCATTTACATTACGATTCACAATACTTAACTTATTTTTTAATTCTACAAAATTTTCATCAATTACAATAAAAGTTTTATTTAATTCCTTCATAATATTATTACTAAAGGAGTATTGAGATTCAATTTGATAATTAATCTTAATTTGCTCATTTTCAATATCTTTAATTATTTTGTCATATTTTTTTCCATCATATGCATCTAAATTGCCTGTTAAAGATTTGATAACGGACCCTAGTCCATCTATAAGACCTCTTTTTGTTCTTTTGTTACCATTCTCTCTTAAGAGTATAATTTCTAATTTTTCTTCTATTACATTTTTACTATGATTAACATATTTAAAATAATTAACAATATCTCTTATTCTATTACTGTTATCGGTTACATATTCATTGTTTAATAAGCTACCGTTACAATTGTAGCAACTAGTTTCAAAATTTTGCAATACGTCATAATAATAAGCATCAATGTTATTTAGATGAGCTACTAAGTTTCTTACATTAAAATAGTGGACAAAGGTATGGTAGGAAGATTCTAATTTGGCCGGCCCAAGGTCTATTGGGATTATTCCGAGGTTGTTGTTGACTTCTCTGATCTCTGCTGAGTCGGTGGCTGTGCCAATGACGAACAGGAGGGACCTGGAAAATTATTTTGAGCATTAATTACATTTTTTATCTTCTTAGGCCTTTTAATTTTCGACAAATGTATCTTGTCTTTTGTATTATGATGTCTAGGCTTTATTTTACCAGTTTTTCTTTCCTTGTTTATTGAAGCTATCTCTTCCTTGCTATATCTGTTTTTCGTTTTGCTTTGCTTCTGAACTGACTTTATATAAACTTCAGATGGTATTTCTGGAAGTGGTTCTTTGTTTACATTCCTTTTTTCTAAAACTTTTTCTTTAATTCTTTGATTGCTATCCCTAATGTTTTCGTAAAGTATTTTTGTTTTTTCCTTATGGTTTAAAACGTAGTCATTTACAATTTGTTTTTCTAAATCTATATCTAATAAAGAGTTTGAATTTATGTGTCCAAATAAGACTTCGCACGGCGTTAATTTTGTGACTGAATGAATGCTATTGTTATAGGCAATTATAGCATATTTGACTTTCTTAATTATACTGTCTTTTTTAAGTTCGATTTGATTGTTTAACAGCCTTATGTGTTCTATTAAGGTGGAATGAAATCTTTCACATAATCCGTTTGATTGGGGGTTTTGTGTACTGATAAAATGGATTTTGATTTTATGCAGGTCTAATATCTCCTTCACAATCCTGTTATTAAACTCCGTTCCATTGTCTGAGATAATAACTGTTGGTAAGCAGAACTGCGCAAAGTAATCTAATAGCTTGTCTGCAATCTCTGTAGCTTGAGAGCTTCCCAAGCGATAAGCTTGAGCATACTTTGTGAAACTGTCGACAATGCTGATAAACGCATTCTTTTCTAAAGAGATAGTGTCGATGTGAATTATCTGGAAAGGCCTTGAAGCTGTAGGCGTCAAGTTCATCTCTAATTGTAAGGGCATTCTGTCATATTTGGTTCTTTGACATATGTCACACTGATTTATGAAATTTTGGATTAGTGATTTTAAATTAGGCCAATAATATCTTCGCTTAATTTGTTCGTATGTTTCTTGTATCCCTCGGTGATTGGTTTTGCTGACATGATAATTACTTATCGTTTCTAAGGTATCTTCTTCCGAAGTTAGGTCTAAGAGTTTGTTATTACACTTAACCAAATTTAGTTCAGTTTGTTTGAAATTTTTGGCTACGCATGATGCAAATTTCTCGTAAAAATCGTCTTCAAAATATAGATTATATTTTATTTTGGGTACCAAATATGATTTTACGAAGTTAACTATGTCTTCTTTAAAGTTATTTTCTGATATTTCGACCATTAAACGAATTTTTGAAGTTCCGAATAGTTTTATAATTTTTACTTTCTTTGGTTCGTATTTTACTAATGACAAAAATATTTGATTTCTCCCAAAGTTTACAGGTTCGTCGGATATTGGTATTTCAATTTGGGTGTTCCCTTCGAAGTTGGAATGCACGGTTTGACTGTCACTTTCTTGATCGTACTCTAAGTTGGCATTATCTGTTGCGTCGAGTTGTACGACCATAGACTCGTTATCTTCATTTAATTCCGGGAAGAAACGTTGGATTAATCCAGCTGGAGATAAATCAAGGTCTGGTTCTACAGTGTGTTGGGTGTTTGTTGACCTTTTATTAGTAATGTTCAATTGTATTCTAGACAGGGCATCTGCGTTTTGGTTTAATTTCCCTTTTTTGTATCTTATGTCATAATCATATTCTTCTAATTTTAATCTCCAT
Source organism: Prosapia bicincta (assembly GCA_036971475.1). Classification (NCBI taxonomy): domain Eukaryota; kingdom Metazoa; phylum Arthropoda; class Insecta; order Hemiptera; family Cercopidae; genus Prosapia; species Prosapia bicincta. The sequence goes on along the minus strand of JBAIZL010000004.1, from coordinate 182,907,993 downwards.
CTTAAAAGCTTGGAATTTTGTTCTTTAACTGAAAATAACCATTGTAAAGGTTTATGGTCTGTATAAATTTTAAATTTTCTTCCAAATAAATAAGGCCTAAAGTGTTTAGTGGCCCATACGATTGCTAGTAATTCCTTTTCAATCGCGGAGTAATTAGTTTCGCTGTCGTTTAAAGTTCTGCTGGCATACGCTATAGGAAGGTCCTTCCCATTTTTGTCCTGGCTTAAAATTGCTCCTAGTGCAAAATTACTAGCGTCTGTTGTTAGAGTAAACTCCTTTTCAAAATCTGGGTATTGTAGAAGGGGCTCATTAGTCAGTATATTTTTACATGTCTCAAAACATTCTATGAAGTCTGGATTTTCTATGTTTATTTTTGCATTTTTCTTTAAACAGTTAGTAAAGGGTTTTGTTATCTTGGCGAAGTTTTTAATAAATTTTCGATAATAGCCTATTAGTCCTAAAAATCCTTTAATTTGTTTGGTGGTTTTGGGTATTGGATAGTTTTTGATTGCCAAAATCTTTGCTGGGTTAGGTTTTACGCCTTCCGGTGTAACAACATGCCCTAGATACGCTACTTCTTTTCTTAAAAATTCTGTTTTATCCAGCTGTACTTTAAAGTTGGCTTTGCGTAATCTGTCGAATACTTCTTTAAGTCTTTGTATATGTTCTTGGAGGCTAGTGGAGTAAATTATAATATCGTCTAAATAAACTAAACATGTTTCATTTTGGATTCCTCTCAGAATGTTATTCATAATTCTTTGAAATGTAGGGGGGCTATTCTTTAGTCCAAAAGGCATTCTTAAAAATTCATAGTGTCCCGTTTCTGTTGAAAACGCTGTTTTTTCTATGCTATTTTTATCCATTTCTACTTGGTGAAATCCTGAGGCTAAATCTAAAGTTGTAAAATACTGAGATCGTCCTAATTTATCTAATATGTCGGTAATGTTTGGCAAGGGAAATTTATCGTCAATTGTTTTCTTGTTTAATCCTCTAAAATCTATTACTAATCGAAATTTTCTTTTGCCAGAAGCGTCTTGTTTTTTGGGTACAATCCAGACAGGAGAGTTCCATGGAGAATTTGAAGGTCTAATAATTCCTTGTTCAAGCATGTCCTCAGTTTGTTTATTAATTTCGTTCTTGTAAATCTCTGGATATCTATAATTTCTGGAGTATACGGGAATTTCATCAGTAGTCCTAATAACATGTTTTATTTGGTTGGTAAAAGTTAAATCGTTTCCCTCAATATGGAATAAATCTGCATAATCTTTTATTAAACTTGTTATAGCGGATTTTTCTTCCGAGTTCATATGTTCCATTCTAAATTTTGATAAATCTAAATTTTTTCTTCTCGAATTTTTTTGTTTATAATCTAATAAATTGAAATTAGCGTTCATTTGCATTGCATCAGGTCTAAGGATATTGTATTCTTCTAAAGATTTTAATTCTAATGGTTCATTTACTGTTAATTCTACATTTACTTCTGTGTTGTTTATTATAGGGCAGTAGGCTTCTCCCTTGTGTACTGAGTCTATACACTGCGGAATTTCTAATCCATTTAAGTTTTTGTATGGTAAGAGTCCTTCTCCATCTTGAATATTTTGTATTCTAAATTTAATCGTTTGGCTAGCGCGGGCTTGTATAACATAACTTGTTCCCTTTTTTGCTTTCTGTTCCTGACATTCGCTTATATTATTATTATTATTGTTATTATTATTATTTTGTTCTTCTGTGTTAAAATATTTGATCGGCATTTGCTTATTGCGAAATATTAATTTATCATTCACAAAATTTAAATTAATTTTTAATTCTTTTATGTTATCTAATCCAAGGAGTAAGTCAAAATCTTTATGGAAATCAAATAAATAGAATTTGGTTGTTTCTTTTCCTAAAAGGGGTAGCGTACAACTGTATTTTTCTTTTGATACTCCATGAGCTGTACTCACTTCAAATGGCTCTTGTTTTAGAGTGTTTTTGAAAAATTGGAAAGCTATTGATTTTTTAATAAATGATCTCGTACTTCCAGTGTCAATCAGCATCTTTAAATTGGTCTTGGGATCGTGGATGTACGGTAGTTCGTTTGTGTCGTCTTCTATATGCATTATGGAAAATGTCTTTTTAATGTGGTTAGTCCTAAAAAATGATTTTGGGTATGATTGTCCTCTTGAGTGAATCCGCATGCGTTTTCCTCTTGCGGGGAATCATCAAAGTCTATGTAGCTGTCAGGGTCCTCTTGCGGTTCATAATCTGTTTGTTCGGTCAGATAAGAGTTAGTCATTTGTTCAGTCAATCGATTCATAGTTTGATCGTAATTTTCCTCCTCTATTGGTTTCCCTGTCATCTGATAAAGTCTATTTTGTCTAATTGTGTTCCCTGTTTGACGTGTGGAAATGCTCATTGGTTCTGGTTCAAATTTTTGATGAACTTTTAATGGTGTGTAGTTGTTAGACTGTCTCGGTTGTTGATTTTGCTGCACGTATGAGTTAGGTTTAGTAAATTGGTTAGGATTATTTTGGTAGTTGGGCCTATGGTTTTGGAAGGTTTGTTTGTTAGGAAGGGGTTTGCGAATAGGCGGGTATTGTGGGGCCCTAGGTGGAATGTTCTGTTTAACATTTTGAAATAATTTGTTATTTTTAAATTGAAAATCGTTAGTAAGCATATTAAGTGCTTCGCTAAGAGAATCTGGATTTTTGGTTCGCATTAGCGATCCTACAGGTTCATGTAAACCTCTAAGGAGAACTCTTAAAGCTAGTTTCTGAACATATTCTATTAAAACATCTTTGGCCAATTGTCTTTGTGGCTCTTTATTAACAAAAAATGAAATTTGTAAATTTAATAGTTTTTGAATTCTTTCATAAAATTTAAAAGGTGATTCGTTATGCTCTTGTTTTAACTCAGCCATTTCTAAATTTAAGGTAAAACAATCTCTTTTGTCTGAATAGCTGGTTAATAATACTTTTTTAATCTCATACCAATCATATGAATTTGAGTTTACAATCATTTCCAATGCTTGGCCTTTTAGTTTAGCTAGTATAGAAGAAAATAAATATTCATTTTGAAAATCCTCTGGATTTTCGCTTACATAAAACTTATTTACTACTTTGTCACATATAGAAATAAATCTGTGGAGCATAGTGGGCTCTCCACTATACTCAGGAATCATATCTAGATATTCTTTCTTTAATGTTGGCGTTGCCATTTTAAAATATTATTTTCTTTAAAATAATAAAATCAAAAATCAATTATATAAAATTAAAAAGTATTTACTCTACTTTTTCTTAATTCTATATCTTAAGATCTACTTACAAGTTGATCCAAAATACTTTGCTCATTTGAACAACTTTCACTTTTCACTTACACGATATTCGCTCGTGTTCTTAATAGATATGCGCTCTATTAAGTGGTTGTAGATATTCACTCTACTTAAGGTTTCCTCAATTAACGGTTAAAACCGACGGACGTTATATTCGTTAACTTCCTTGAGGTGTCCTACCGACTGCGCCAGTTACGTTTTATATTAAGCAAGAAAGGTTTTTAAAAATGATTTTTATTTTTAACAAACCTTTGAATTTAATAAACAATTAATTTAGAAAACTGTTACATTAATTTTACTTAATAAAACAATACAATTGATGTGCACTCAATCGGAGTGGAAAATGTCTGTGCGATACAGAGGCGACTTACACACTGCCGGGGCTCTGTTCTCACACCTATATAATACTAAAGCTGCGTAAGCAGGAATCTTCCTAGCACGCATTTAATTATGAAATGTTCACATAAAATGTTTATATAACTTATATATATATATATATATATATATATATATATATATATATATATATATATATATATATATAACGCCAGTGTGTTTGTAATACAGCTGAAGAATAACAAAATACGAAGAAATGGAAAATTCTAACAACTAACATCTTGACAGCGGAAATATAAGTATACAGAATAATTACTTTAAAAAATATTAAAAACATTAGCTCTACGTGAAGTCTAAAATACCAGTTAGTGTTAACCTGCCGCTGCGTTTGAAACTGTTTCGTTGATACCCATTACATATATTTTTAACCTCTTCATTCTTTCCACGACGTTACGTACTTTGCGGCTATCGTTTTAGAAATATACATTTACATATATATATATATATATATATATATATATATATATATATATATATATATATATATAATACGTTTTCTTGTTTAATAATTTAAAACAACATAGGCTATTCAAATACAAGAATATTTATTATTTTATATCCAAAGCTTTTATTATAATTTTACCAACGAAAAGCTTTGGATATAAAATAATAAATATTCTTGTATTTGAATAACCTATATTGTTTGTTTAAATATATATATATATATATATATATATATATATATATATATATATACTATATATTATAACATAAACGTATGTGGCATATAGCATAATTTTAGTTAGAATCCTAAATATTTCATTATGTGTAGAAATATTAAAAACGAGTGACCAAGAATAGTTTACTACCGACCGAGAGGGCTTAACAATTGTTCTATTTCGGGGTAGTCATGAGTATGTGCTGTTGGAAACCTATTAAGAAAGTATTTCAAGTGACCAAAATAACCTGGGAAACAACTGTACGTCTGGAAAACTATTTGTAAAAGGCGTGGGAACCACAGAGATAACTGAAATAAGTAAAGGGGGGATTAGGCTGGCTCCTAAAAACTAAAATCATCGGGGAAAAGACTAAGTTTTGGAGGGGCTGCAGAGGAGTGCAGACGTATTAGGTGGGCGAGGTTGTAAGCAATGTTTAAAAAGGGGTAAATTTGTTTAAAAGAGTGAAGGGAATTGTTACCTATTTATGTGTTCAAATTTAAATAAGCGACGTGAATGAATAAGGCAGATAGAAAAGAAATTAGGGAAGTAAGTTATTATGTGTAAAAGTGCAGTGAAGCAGTTATGGCAACGGTCAAGATTCCGTGAACTCAACAATAAGTACTATCTTTCTTACATTAGGTTTAGCCAACAGAGCTTTATAAATTAGTAGAATCAGAACCAATTTAATTTCATTGTAGGCCTATTTATAAAAATTAATTTAGTTTTTTACACCAATTTCTAATTTATAGAAGATCTTATTTTAACGACCCGAGAGAAAGAGCAAATCGGTAACACTGTAATTATTACACTTTATTGTATTAAAACCTAAAGCCTCAAGAGTCCACCTTTTCAGTAATTGTAGTATTATTAAGTATCAATCATTGTCACTGCATCGTATGAAAGTAATTTGGTATAGTTTGTAATAATTGGACATCAGATGAATAAATGTAAGTGGTGCTAAATTTATAAGGCTGTTAATTATTTAGAAACCTGAATGTGTGACTATAGAAATGTAAGGTAATTATAATATAATTTAAAGGTAAAACTTTTAAAATAAGTTAATAACAATATATACATATACATAGTCGTTTTAGATATATACCTGTAAAATATAGTGTAAGCTATCGCTTACAAGCGAGTGCATGTGTTTGTTTTACGAGAAAATCCGAAACAGCACAATTTCACAATTGGATAATTCTGTAAAATGTTAGCTTTGTGTTCCTCTATCTGAAATCAGTTTATTTGCACAAAGGTTCGTTTGTAATGTGAACACATCATTGGCCTACATGTGCATAGTTGTTTCGAAAGGGAATGTTATTAACTCGCGAAAAACCGATTACGCTCAAATTGCAATTAAATATTTGAGTGATATAAATCCAGATAAACACTACAAGAAACAACATTAAAATATGGCAACAAAACCGCAAATTACCACATTTCCTTCAACTTACTAAACTTAAGAATCAACATTAGTTTATTAATTTTAAAATAACTTCAAAGTTTCTTTTAAAAATGTCATAAACTAGTTTGCCCGCATATCAGCTATTAATATAAAGCCTCTAAATATCCGATCGTGCAAAAAGAAACATGAAAAATTCTTTTACTAACAAGTTTAGGGCTTTGTACGACAGAAAGATATCGAGCTAGCTTTGTGCAGAATTATTAGAATCGGCATCGACACTGTATGTTTTCGGACGTTCCTACGAAATGTTTGTCGAGAACAACTCCGTAGTTTATTATTCAAATTCAATATTACCTTAATAATCAGTTAGTGTTTACCTTCAGCGGACTAGTAGCTTTATAAACGATATTTCGTTACGTGTTGATACTAAAAGTTTAGTTCTCCTAAGACAAGGAGAAAATCTTGTTTTAGAGTTTTTTAACGCAAATATATAATTTCAACAGCTTTGTCAGAATGTTTTTGTAATAGCCTATGTAATGAACAGTTGTTTACATTTCAAACATAATAGTTCGGAACGTCAATCTTAGTAGTAAATAACCTCAAAACGTCAATCTACGTAGTAAATAATCACAGAACGTCAATCTTAGTAGTAAATAACCACAGAACGTCAATCCTCGTAATAAATAACTACAGAACGTCAATCTTCGTAGTAAATAACCACAGAACGTCAATCTTCGTAGTAAATAACCACAGAACGTCAATCTTCGTAGTAAATAGTCACAGAACGTCAATCTTAGTAGTAAATAACCACAGAACGTCAATCATTGTAATAAATAACTACAGAACGTCAATCTTCGTAGTAAATAACCACAGAACGTCAATCTTCGTAGTAAATAATCACAGAACGTCAATCTTAGTAGTAAATAATCACAGAACGTCAATCCTCGTAATAAATAACTACAGAACGTCAATCTTCGTAGTAAATAACCACAGAACGTCAATCATCGTAGTAAATAACTACAAAACGTCAATCTTCGTAGTTAATAATCACAGAACGTCAATTATCACAGTTAATAATAAAATGTGTAGTACTGGTAAATACGTCTAATTATTTTTCCTTACTCTGAATTTTCACGCGAACTCTATTATTAGGAAAATCCCATCTCTCTTTCTGAAAATTAATAGCTCTTGTGAAAGGTTAACTTGTTCTTTCACCATCTCCGGTGCTCTACAACTAAAATACCTATTACTATTTCTCTCAAACAGAGATCTTGTCCAGTTTTAGTATTCCAGATTATAATCATATAACTTGCTTCTTAAATAGAAGTTCAAAGACATATTCTATCTGATGTCATGAAATTATTACGTTTTCTTATTGAAGCTATTTTTGCATCAGCAATTTATGACCTTAACTTCGTTTTGCTGCTTCCTGTAATTATATTTCTCAGTTAGCTGAAATGTTGGGGATTTTATAACCATCTAAAATTATGCTTGATTCCTCTTAACCTTTCTTCTGTAAACTATTCATTCTTTTTTTTACTAGTTTTCATCTTTTATCTCCGAACCATTTCACTAATCGCTTGGTTCAACATTTCCTCATTTTCAGCTAACGGTATTAATAACATACATTTGTCGCCAATAATCAAATTTTTTCTTGTTAATATAAATTTTTAATTTTTAAATAATATTTTAATGTCTTACAAAGTGAAATAGGAAATCTTGAATAAATAAGTTACTAAAATAATATTATTAATTACGAGTAAAAAGGGCTGGATAGCATGTTTTATACAAATATGATATTAACTTATAGATATGTTGGGAAATTTACATTTAAACTTCGATCTAACATTTACGTTCTCAATCATTAAGACATTGCTTAGATTTAAGTATTTATGGAATTCTAATACATTAAATAGAATCTTTCACAGAAGGTTGGGCATACCCACTTAACTTTAGACCCAAATTAAGCTACGCCCTTTCATTTTCACAAAGCGGTCAGCTCCATGTCTGGGGTCTCTCTCTCCCTACATGGACAATTTGAAGGCACTCTTCTAAAACGTAATTGATTTATTAGGTCCGAAGGAAAATGGAAAACCACAACAAAGATGGCGGACGTCTGGCCCTCGTTCCCCGACAATTCTATTAACCTACCCACACCCTATCAAAGGTCAAAGATGTTCTAATTTAAATGAAGGTATTTAATTAAATTACACATGATTAGATTTCAACAGTAAAAGGTCAGAAGTAACAATCAGTGGTATCCTATATTTTTACATCTATTTAGTTTTAAAATTTCGTATATTTTATTTTTGATATATATGCTATCGATTGAGTTTGTCCACTGTTATTATGATAGCTCGAATCATATAAATTAATCGTACAAAAGTTTATTACCTAAATTCGGTCTTTACGTAATAGTCATAATACATGAACATAGGCGAACATAAGGTTTTAAACTCCATTTACAAACCCAAACAGGTTCTCTAAGTAATGAACCCATTTTAAAGATCCCTGACTTTTCAAAAACATTCGTTCTCAGTACACAAGCGTAGTCTGTTCCGATTGGAACAATATTGTCTTAGAATCACAATGTACAAGAACATCTAGTTGCTTGCGCAAGCAGGCAACTGAATAAAGCAGAAAGAAATTATGGAACTACAGAATGTGAACTATTTAGTCTTGTATGGTCAACTAAATATTTTCTATGTTACTTATACGATCGTAAATTTACAGTTGTAACAAATCATGCAGCACTCAAATGTATAAAACAAACATGAAAGAAAAAACATTTGTTTTCATAGTCCTACGTAAAACTTTTGTATAAACAGTATGCTTTTGCTTTCTTGATACAAATAATATAAACACAAAAAAATTAAATCAGTTCCTACTTAGGTCAACAATTGTTATTTTAACTACTTTTTATTAAATTATTACAATTAATATAAATAAAGTAACATAACCTATGCGTTAAAACATCTGTTCTACCACATAACCTATAACATAAAATCAGCTGTTTAATAAAATCATATGTTATCACTTATTTTAAGCCAAATGTGACGAAATAACTATATCGCATTCCTTGTCCCTTTTGTGAAAAGGTTTCTCCCATATAAAACTAAAATTAATTCATTTCAAATTTAGTTAATTATTTATTATTTTTTTAAATATATTAACGACAAGTGTCACTACAACTTTTAAAAAACTTTTTGAATTTGAGTGAATGAATAAAAAGTTTTTTATCGACGACTGAAAATGTTTAACAAAATAATATATTATATAAGGGGAGTGTGAACTAATTGAAGGAATTGAACAAAACCCATAACTTGTCCTTTTATAAATGTATAATCACTTTTTTTAACGTACGTCTACACAGCTCCTGTTCATAACAACAGGTATTGAAATAAAGGTGTTGGTACAAACACCAAAAAAATATGCTTCCTGTATGTGTCTGTCTTACGTAACCCTTTCAACAGATTCTTTGAATACTTTCAAAGATATTTATTTCAGTATAATAATTATAGGAATTAGTTTTAAAATTATAATTAAATAAGGACCTTAATACTTAGCATTGAATATTTCGAAACAATATTAACTCCTACGTTTTTTTCTGAACAGTCTCTCTTACACGTAGACTGTTCTCTGATTCTACAACAGGAGTATTGATGAAATGTCTTCTCTCTTAACTCCTTCCTCAGTAATATAGAGGAGTGTTTCTGCACTATAAAGACTCTCTTCTTTGATACTTAGCAGAAACATTACTCGAAACTATTGAAAATGTATTATATGGATTAATAAAAATATATTTCTTTACTGTTTTTTAGAATAAAAAAAAAACTAATATAAAACCACCTTTTATTGAAATTTCTTTCTGTAACTATAGGTGTAATTTCACTTTAGTTTTTATAAATACAAATATTACCATAAATAAAAAGGAAAACTCTGAAGCATATTATCAAACATTTTATTTTAACTTTCCATTGGATAACGTTGGTTACGCCCAACTACTTTTATCTAAATCAAGATGGGAAAAAATACTATTAACTGATTATTTGTATAAACGTGAAAAAATTCTATTAACTGATTATTTGTATAAACGTGAAAAAAATACTATTAACTGATTATTTGTATAAACGTGAAAAAAATACTATTAACTGATTATTTGTATAAACGTGAAAAAATTCTATTAACTGATTATTTGTATAAACGTGAAAAAAATACTATTAACTGATTATTTGTATAAACGTGAAAAAAATACTATTTTATTATAAGCCAAGATTACTTTAGGTTTAATACATGTGTATCAATTTAAAATTTCGTAAAAGTTAATTAGTTGATTTAATTTGCTTTTACAAGTGTAAATAAATCTTGCAATGGAAAATTTAGTTTGGCTTGCAATTTCCATCGAAGAATTCAGTGGTTTAGAACTAAATAAAAATATAATTACATTAATACAATTGCAATATAACTAATAACTTGCGTGAAAGATTACTTATTGAAGTCACTATTAACAAACAGATTTCATACTACTATAAACTGAAATTGCAGAAATTATACTATTATATGATTAAAAGAGGAAGTCGTTATGTCTTTCAAAACAAACGTAAGGCAAACGTCTATCCGAAAGTTACATCTTCTACTTACAAAGTGTCTCTAAGACCCAGTTTATTAAGATATAAGACGATGGTTTTTTTATGAAATGTTTACTTTATTTTTTTATTTAAAATAAGACTATAAAGTGAATATTCCGTCCCAATAGACAACTTAATAAAAAAACTTTTACAATGAGGTTTTACAATATACGTTATCATCCCCTTCCGATATTGTTAAAGCTGTTTACTCTAAAATGGGACGATCTACTTATAATGGAAACTTTCGATAATGTTGGTAGAAAATTATTAAAACTACCATTTGTTAAACTAAGTAGTTGTAAAAAGAATATTGAGATTTTAAAATATATTTTGAGAGTTTGGATTTACTAAAATTAATTAGAACGACGGGTACCGGTAAAATGCAAAACCCATGATATCTACATTTCTTAGTTTTGTTAAAAACAATTCACTTTGCATCTATAACCAGCCATGGAGTGTTTGAAGTTTATAGCTATATTCCTTTATGGCCAGCAACGGCAGCTAGAGCTCTTTGTAGGTTAAATAAGGAGTGCGAACGTCGGGAGAAGGTTTAAATTAAAATTAAAATCATTTGTTTAAATATATTATATATTGGAAATTACATTTATTAGAAATACATTCTTATTCATTGTTGCATTTGTTTAACTGAAAAGCCTGAAGGATTTATTTGATCATTATTGATTGCCGTTGATACAAATTTAATACTAAACATCGTAAAAATTAATAAAACTAATTATTTTTAAAGCGTTACATCCAATACTCTTACTGTCCCCAAGATTAGCGTACTTTGTTTTTAATCATTAATTTCAAAAGTTGCTTCTCCATGAAGAACATCGTCCATGTCCCGGGAGCTTTGCTTTCGGATACGTAGTCTATATCGCCTATCGATTTTACTGCCCGAGTAATTTTTATAAACAAAACATTAATTACACTTGCCACTGCCTTTAATTCAATAATAGGTACTGAAAAATGGAAGATAATTGAGGAAAATATTAGCAGACCCCCTCATCCAGATGCTACCGTTCCCATTCTGCCGCACAATGATTTCTTCCCCTTATCCTGCAAGCAGGATTGACAGCTCCCTTTTGTTATTATAATTATAACGCGTAAATCCTTGGAGCTCTTAAGACTCTGCATTTTCATCGGCTAAAGAAATTGCAATTTCACGGATCGGAAGGCGCCAACAAATTATAGAAGCATTGCGTCGACTCGCTACCGCTTCGCTATTGGTTCACTTTAGTGATTGCTTATGCAATGAAATTTAATTAAATTTATCTACCCAACAACAAAATTTTATATACGGCGAATACAAATATGATTTTAATATTTACAGATATATGGAAAGAAAACCCCTACTGTGAAATATCTGTCTCTTTCGCTACGTGTTTATCTTGTATGGGTAAGTTTATACTCAGGCCTTTCTGGAGACTCTAGTACTACTTTGTTTCAATTCGATTCATATGACGAAAAATAATATTAAATTTACGTAAAAATAAATAATGAACAAATTGCATTTCCAATCTAATTTTATTGTTATCAAATATATTTAATCTATAACCTTTTTAGCGCTTAAAATTAGTTACTTTAATTTAAAAAATCATATCCTGAATTGTTGCTATAACTTACCAAATATAAATTTAATAATACATCGTATTTTATAATTTTACTTTTTAATTCATTAGCCTATATTTAACAAAATGGAAATTAATGTTTTAACCAAGTTAATAATAGGTATAAAACTGATAATTATTATTTACTTTTTAACTTTTTACACTAGAAAACACAAAAAGTAACGTGTTATCAAACAGATTTTATATGAAACTGAACCTTTATTACTGTTATCACTTGTCAAGAAACCGATTTTCACCGAAGTTTTACAGCAGATGCACTTTGCACTAGTTCTACGTTCAATGCTGTGAGTCACGAGCAACAAAATTTTAGAAACCTCAATATGTACACCACAAAACCTGCAAGTACCTTACTCCTGTATTTAGTTTAAACAAACATACTTTATTTTTCAATATAATAGCTAGTGTGCTTTTTAAATGAAAAAGAAAAATGGTGAAACATGAGGAAAGTATTAATATACTCACTTTCACTTCTGTTAGAAATATTTGTATAGGCCTATATATATATATATATATGAATACATGTTTCTTCCTCTCTTAACATAACAATAACTTCCTATGTAGACGTCTTTCAGAATGACTTCAATTTTAAACCTTAAATCATACTGCTCGACCAAACCTTGAGTTCGTTTTTATATCTTAATAGGAATCGAGGTCTGCAAGTGGTGAGGGCGTGCAAACAGTATATAAAGAAGAACTCAAGATTTGGGCGAACAGTACGATTTAAGTTTTGAAAATGGAGTCATTCCTAAACGCGTCAACAGAGGAAAATATTATAATGTTAGGGAAGGCAGAAACAGTACTCACACACACACACACACACACACACACACACAACCACACACGCGCGCGCGCGTGTGTGTGTGTGTGAAGAAAGTATTTGAAAGACACCTAGGCTATCGCCTCGTATTCCTTCGTCCGAGAAAAGCACAAAGATATGCAAAATGTTAGAATCCCTATAATCCAGCAAGTGAAACCACGCCTTCACGAATCCAAACCCGTGAATCTCGAACTGGGCGACTGGTGCTAGCGACGTGGCGTTCGTGGTACCAGTATGTAAGACCTCAAAGCCCTACTATAAGGTCTGGCCTCCAGGCACTAAAGTATCGTCGCTTTTCTAGAACTACTCGGGACCAGTAGTTTACCGTACTGCTTTCTGAATATAGAACCTATAGGGTATTTCAATATTATAATATAATATAATTGTATTAATAATAATATTTTTGTATTTTAAAATTAAAAAACCATAACCTCCAAATAACCTTAATAAATCTGGTATTAGTACATATAAATGTAACTAAGCTTAGAATAGAAAAATAGATCAATCAACTAATATTCCAATTATTTCATATATGTTAAATATAGGGAAAATCAATGTAAACTAAAGTAATTAGAACTAAATAGACAAACTGGGAATGTTAGAATAAATTATAAACCAAAACAACATTAATTAGGCTAACGGCTAATAGACCGATTTAAATGAAACAGTAAAAGTGAGGCCTATGGGACCCAGCCAAAATGTATAATATTAAAATAATTTTGACCAAATATAATCAGGGATATTGAATATAAGTATAAAAATGTGCGTAACGTAAATAAGGCCTAGCTAGGGAGAGTTGCATTTCTGTAAAGATGCAAATTTTAATTTAAAACATAATAGCCTAAAAAATTGAGGTTATCTAAGAATGGAGCTATATTAGTTTCGGTAAAAAAAACCGCGTGGGGAGATTGTTTATACGATCCTGGCACACTGCAGCGACAGCGCTACCGTCGAAGTTTGAGTTAGCAAGAAGAAACAGCAACTTAATTAAATTAGAAGAAATAAAGACAAACAAATTATTAAATGTAAGTTAAAAAATTGAAATAACACATTGGAGTAAAGAAATGTATTTCACAAAAATTGAAACTAATTAAAACTCAAAATTACTAAATAAACAAAGTCAGTTACCATAGTTGCTATGTAAGATGGACATCGTAAAGGTGGAAATTTGAAGAAATTGGTGAGGACGAAGCGAAAAAAGTGACGCTTAGACAGAAGAGTTTGAGCGGCCATCGAGAGTGGTCGTATTGATACACGCAGAACCATTAACGACCCAATATGTGGTAAGAAGTCCGTATAAAGTGCTACGATGTGACCCGGGGAGTGTACAAATATATGAGCTGAGGCTCATATATGTTTCTACCAACATCTCGACCAAGAAAATGAAAAAAGAAGCCGAATTTAACAAAATTCACCGACGCCATGCAATGCAGTGAAGCCTACATCCAAATCCCATGGAAGCTGGGAAGAGGCCCAAAGACAACCCAACTATAGAAGATACCTAACGTTTTGGAGTATAAGGTCATATAAACAATTTAATTTTCTTTTAGATAAAATTTTATTTCAAAATATATTAACTTAAAATCAAAATTAACAAAAAATTGAATAACCTAAGGGACTGAAAGCTCTCTTAGGTTACCTAAATTAAATAACAAATATTCTAAATTGATTTCCATTCAACCGTTTGCCTGAAGTGGAAATAAACGTATTATGTTTAAATAATTTTATCTGATATGGCTTTATTCTTGAAAAATGTATGAAATTAGTACTTAGTATATAAGTATCAGCAGGAAGTTTTTATTAAATGCCTAGCATGTTATAGCTAATTAGGTTAACCTATAAATAGGTAAATGTTAACCAGAGAAAAGGATTGTTTGTTAAAAGCCATAGCCTAAAGTAACTAGAAATTTACCCTTAAAATGTTTTAAAGTAAACAAGACTTTAAAATACGTAAAATTTAACTTTAATACTCAAAATTATGTGCAAATTAATTATAATAATTGAATTTAAATAGATGATAGTAGACATATTAAGCAATTTTGGGTTTGGATAATAATATTAGAAAAGGATATAATATGTGTAGATATATATATATGTGTTAATATAAATAATAATAAAAATGTAAACATAATAAAGGGGACATATTCTGTACTAATACCATGAAACAAGATAATCATGGTAATTCAAAAGTAAGGTTAGGTAAAATTAAAAAAGCTAAATCCAATAATAATAAGTAATTCTAAATCCAAACTGATAAAAAAAAAATGTATAGTTTCTAAATTAGCTGTGTTTTCATTTAAAATAAAATAAGTTCACTAGGTATCCATGTATAGTTTTTAAGTCACAAATGTCTCTTAAAGATTCCACTACCCCGAAAGGAGCTTAAAGAAGCTTATGGGAGGCTAATTGGTTTTCATAAAAAATTCAGGAGTTGATGCTCCTGAGAGGTTTATTCCTAGAGATACAGGTCTCGAACCAAGGGATCGTAGTCAAGGGATAAACCATAACTCTCTTACGGACAAGGTGTGGTAAAAGGAAAATAGGTGAAGAGTAAGAAAAAAGGCTAGTGAGGGGAAAAGCAGCGGTGGAAGGTAAGGTCCGTGAGAACCTGTGTTAGCGTTAACATTCGCAAAGTTTTAAAAATCATCAGAACAATTCGTTCGCCTAACTACTCCCGTTGCATTTCAAGAAGTAGCACCAATATATACAGTCCTTATATCTGGTGTATTAGTAAACTTGTTTTTATCTGTATTAAAAAAATATATAAGCCTATTACTTTGAATCGCATTTAAAATATTGAACCCATTATTATTTTCGTGAGTAATTTCTATTGGACGAAATTTGTAACTTATATTTTTTGACAAATCGAACTAAGAGTCTGAAATCGAAGACGTTCGAAGTACATCTTAAACAACCCATTGCCGTGCTTACATAAAAACTTATTTTATATTGCATACAACAGCTTGTAGCGCTGTAAAGCCAGTATTGCAGCCAATATTGAAACATAACAATAGTCAGGAATGGCTGCATGTTTATTGAAAGAATATTTCCCCTGCGGCAATTTCCTTAATTCGTGACCATGGTAACATATCTCTGCAAATGCTTTCTGTTTGTGGTTATTGCAATGTTTATTTATGTTTGTAAACATAGTCGTCAAACATAACTACTATTTTTGTTGTCGATACTTCACAACAAATGTTTTCACGAAGAGAGATAACGATATCCTAAGCCTTCCAAACCTCATTTGGTTATGCTACATCTGCAAGGCTTTGGTAGATTTGTTTACATATAGGTTTGGCGTATGCTATATATTTAACGTTTCTTGATATACATAACCCGCATAATATCGGAAAGGATATTAAGTTCTTAGATCCCCAAAATTGTTTTCATACTCTTTCAACTTATGTTGAGAGTTTGTAGTTTTTGGGGAGGTCACTCGCAAAATTAATCCCAGCTCCCTTGAAGTTGATAAGAACAGATATGGGGCATTTATTTCAGAAACTTTTTACACAAAAATTATACATATATTTAAAAATAATATGAAAAATACAATTTTATTTTAAAACAGAAAATATCTTATTCTAGGGAGGCTGCTTCAGCTTCCTTCCGTCGTCGCCTTCCCCATGCCCACTGCTTGTTGCGCCACCGGCGTTTCGTCCTGAGCTCCTTTTCCACATTGTCTCTCATATGGTCTTCGTAGAGTTGGATGTGGTCTTCTGCGAAACCTTTGTCCTGGATGCAGACTCCCGGAGCTAGAACGAGCTCAGTAATTTCCTTAAAAAGATGTCGTGAGCTCGTCGTCCGGGATCAGTTCAGTACAGGTATCGTTAGCTTCCTCGGAGTCCCAGAAGAAATACTTCTTCTTCAACTCCTCGACACGGGCCGGCTTGGTCTTCGGCCGACGGCGGCGATGCCAGACTTTCTCCCAGCCGGTAGACACAGCAGCGAGATCCTCCCTGTACTCGGTGTTGCGGTACTTCCTCTTACGAGGGGGAGCAGTCTTCTTAGTCTTCTGATCCAATCTGCCTCTGAGTCCAAATTTAGTTCTACCTTTGGCGTCTACTGCTCCTCCCCGGTTGAACATGCTCCCCGATTCAAGTCGAAATATTCTCTTGTAAGCACATAACGGAAAATGTCCGGGTCAATAGTGAATACCTAGTCAAACTCATTTTAAATTTAAATAAAATTACATTATATGTTTGACACATCATACTTTTTTTAAAGTTAGCAACTATGATATCATAGTTTGTATAATGATTCTACGTGTGTTTTCTTCAAAGATTCTTTTGAAGATAAGGTGGTATATTCAATTCAAAAAACGTTCCACAAATCATACAATGTGTAATTTAGTGCGTTACTACTCGTATATATTTAAATGGTACAAAAGCCTTAATGCAAAAGGGATTTTATTTTCACTATTATCAGCCATTGTGTATTGAAGCAGCTAAGTTTTTTTAATAATATATTATTACTTCGGACACCAAATTTTAAAACCCCATAGGTAATTGTACTAAAACTTGATTAATCCGATTGAAAATAGGACAAAAAAACAATCAACCTGTAAAGACCCTCTGATGACGATGATGATATGATCATCAAGATGTACGTAAGGTTTTATTATTGGTAACATTTGTATTAGTTATATTTCATTTAATTTTTGTGTTATTGGGGATTATTGTCAATTTTTGAGTTGTATAATTTTTTAAGAAAATGTAGCAAAAAATCATTGAACAAATGCATTGATTCTGTCTGGATCATAAAAGATACAGTGTATAAAAAACGTGAAAGTCCTATGAAAAACATAAATACTTTCCAAAACTAAAATTTATCGTCTACAATATTGAAATAATTTTAATATGTTTTTATTATATTATGCTAAGTCATTTTATTTATTGTTCTATATTAAAAGATAAAAAAAATTATCCTCTTAGGTCATAAAATAATAATATATTCTGTAAGCTATATTTTAGCCATTTCAGTGATAAGCCATATATTTTTACAAATTTAAGAAGCTCATCTTGCTTACAAGCCAGTAGAGGCTTAACTTCTAAAAGAAATGATTGTTTCGAAACACGTCAGAAAGTAAGCTTTCAAGTATTCACTTAGTTATGTAATAATTAATTATAGAGTAAATATTTAAGGGTATTACAATATTATGTCGCTATTATTTACTGTTAGTTACAACAAAACTTAATCATTTTAGATAAGAAAAATATTTTCATCACATTGAAGAAGACATTTTTACATTTTGTACATGAATTTAGTTTCAAATAAATATAGATTGACTAAATGTTAGTTCAGTGTTATTAATAAAATTGTAAGCGAGACACGTTTTGATTTAAAAAACATTAAAGTCTGTAGTTCTTTAAAATATATTCAGATTCACTAAAGAAAAAAAGGGAATAATTACTTTTCAAAATGTATTCCTTTCAAAACATTATGTGTGTGCGTGCGTGTGTGTGTGTGTGTGTGTGTGTGTGTGTGTGTGTGTGTGTGTGTGTGTGTGTGTGTGTGTGTGTGTGTGTGTGTGTGTGTGTGTGTGTGTGTGTGTGTGTGTGTGTGTGTGTGTGTGTGTGTGTGTGTGTGTGTGTGTGTGTGTGTGTGTGTGTGTGTGTGTGTGTGTGTGTGTGTGTGTGATTTGTTTGCCTTATAAATACAAATTTATTTTTAAAAAGTTCGATTTGATTTCTTATAAAATATCAATGCTATTCCATTAGTATTTTTGCTTTGAGGAACAATAATAGTTTTACAAACTACACAGAGCATTATTGTATTTAATACATTTATTGAAAACCTTTAGTGAAGAAGTCAATCAGTTTTTTAGTAGATTAATGGACGTACTTGGAATGGATCTTTTCCAATTAGCCCTGTTTGTTAAAAGTAGCATCCTCAAAAAAAAAACAGTTTTAAATCACACAAAAATGAAACTAATTAACTGAAAAGAGTAGTAGTAATTGGTAAATAGCTGCTGCACAGAATGTCGCGCTCGCAACTGAGCTCTTTCAAATACTTTAATCTCTGGTCTCATCTAATCCTCCGTCCCTAAATGGATTTTACAAAAACCGAAAAAGCTTTCTACTAGAAAATCGCGTTAACGTCCATCCTGTTATAATTCAAAAGCACCCCTTTCTGAATCTAATCAGTCTTCTGTTAGGGCAGAAACCGCAACCAAAAGGGCGGACGTCTGGGCAAAATCTGACCCGGCGTCAAATGTCAATGTCTTTTTCCGTCGAATAACTTCCCAAGACAGCATTAAACGTTTGCAGCCGAACTTGCAGTATTAAAACTGAATGATAACTCTCAAGACGCGAGGTACTATCTTTATGGACGCCAAATACTTGTCCTTATGTTTTACTTGCTTGAAAGTAAAAATTTAAACAACATAAAAAATATATATAAAAATTTCTACATATTTCCATCCCACAAACGATATTATTGGATGTAAGTTTTATATAGGCTACATGGAAAATGAATGAAATATTGTTCAATAGAAAAGAAAGTCTGAGTTATGACAGAATACATTTAAAGAACTGGGTATTGGGATATCTTTATCCTGGTTGAACTGAGGTGTTGTTCGTCAGGTATGCGAACCTGTTCATGCGATACCATAATTTCCCATATACCCAACACTAACGGATAGTGGGTATCCCAACGGTATTCCTGTCTTAGTACTACCTAATGATTCCTTCTCCCCAGCGGAGAGCCTCCTCAGCACCGCGTCTCCTCAGCGCCGAGTGGGCTACCTGGCATAATCTGACAGTTTTGGCAGCCGAATTGGAATTCCCAAAGCAACGAACCGTGGTAATGAAGTGTGTTTAACTGACCATAATAGATGATCAGCTCTGAAATGACGCAAATTTTCCATTCATTTCATTGCAGACATGATACGCCTCGAATTCTAAAGTAACAATTAATTGTAATTAATATTACAGACTCTCGTACTTTTAAGGTGCTCGAGGTTGACTTTTAAACCTCATTAAAAATCAAAATCTTTAGCTGCAGAAAAATAAAATGTAACTTTTATCAATAAAAGATAAAAAGCATTAACACAAAAGATAAACAGTCAAAACGTTTTAATCTGGCAAAATAATTTAAAATTTGTGACCCTTTTATATTTAACATTATTACCAACTAATAAAAAACATATTAATAAATTTCATATACGGCAATATCATAATTTATGGCCTCGACGCTGAGGAGACTAATTTGTCCTCGGCGCTTGGAAGACGTCATGCTACCGAATACCTTCTACGAATTGCTATTCTTCTTCTTAAATAGAGTGTAACGTAAATCTACCCCTCATGATTCTAGCGGAGAGTAGGTCTGTTTCAGGAACGCAACCAGTCATACACAAGATGCCACATCCCCCCCCCCTTTATACTCTACGAAAGAGTTACGTTCCTAATTAAAGATATCTACAGGCATAGGCTATGCACAATCCCTTCCTATTCTTCTTAGGTGATAGTAGTTGTAATGGCTAATTGCCCTAAATTTATAAACACAAATTGATTTAAAGGATAAGGGATTGTAAGTCAGGCAAAAATTAATTATGTTTTTTGGCATTTTAAAGTCCACTTTCTTGTATATTTTATACTGTTTAGATTTCATTTTTCATTTACATCAAGTTTCTGATAAAATTTGCATCAAATTTGCATTCATTAAACAATATTAGAATTTCGCTATTTAAACCTATTCAATCTTTACTAGCTAGCTGTATTATTTACAAGCAATCTTTCCTCTTTGCTTGCTGTAATTATACACAACTTACGGAATCTCTAATAAATAGACGAGGGCAAAGTTAATATATAAATTATTTGCATTTTTAGAGGCAAAATGTTTGAAAGATTATTCAACCTCCCTAAAATATTAAAATCTTTTAGAATTTATTACTGTTCAATTCATAAAAATAAAATGTACGT
>JBAIZL010000004.1:182292231-182882231 GCA_036971475.1 Prosapia bicincta | reverse complement strand
TGGACCGCGCCGTATCCAAGCCAATGCACGATAACGCTGAGCTTCGACCAGGCTACTTTAAATTCCGCTAAAGTACAAATTAACGAATTATCGAAAATTAAAATTTTGTAAAATTAAATTTAAAAGCTAACAAAGTAAATTTAGAAAATGGACATAATAGCTAAATGTATAAAATACAAGCCTTAACACAATAACCTCATGCCTAAAGATCAATTTAATTAATTATATGTTTTTTGATTAAGATAATATGAGACTAACCTAAACTGTTATGTAAGAAGCCTCTTATCAGTTTTTACAGCGGAAATGCTAGCTGGCAATTTATCAATTTATATTAGTAGCAATAAGAGTATGTAAGCTAGTAGCAAATTTTTTAGTATCATTAAAGTGCAATTAAAGAAGTAGTAAGTGAGATTTTTGTCAACAATTCTGATATTAGTTCATTAAATATAATATAACTCAAAATACAGATTTGGCGGCCGACAATAAAATTCTTATTGGTTAATAATGGTTAACGGCATAGGAACATTTAATAGTAAATTTACTTAAATTTTTTTTAATAATTTTATTTCGTAACATAACAAAGACAGTGGCTATAGTTGACTCCAGTAGCATGAGCAACTACCGTTGTGTTATAATCAGAAGCACACAATTCACACAAATATACGCTACCAAAATAAAATGTTTAGAGCCATAGAGAGGGCTCCATGGTGCTCCGACACTGCTAAGATCTCAAGGTGTTGTCTACACAAGAACAGCTCTCAAGGTGGTATCGCGCAGAAATAAACGTACTAAGACTTTGTACCGGTTTCAAAGCAACATTAACTGCACATTCTCCGTAGTGAAGTTCTCAGTTGAATATGAAGTTTGTGTTGTTCACTGGAACAAGCCTGACATTTTTCAACCGCCCTCAGAAAGCAAGCTGCTAAATAGGACACGTTTTAGTTGCAGAATTTTAGAAAAAAAAAATAAACGTTAATTCAAGTGAAAAAATCAGTGGTGAGGATTAACCAAAGGACTTAACCCGATTGCCTTATGAAAATCGTGGGTACAATATTTCTTGTGCAAATCTGATCTCTTATGTGACGTCCAATTTATTCGGCTATACTTTGTCGGAAAAACGTGCAAGGTGTATCTAAAGAAATTTACACTTCAAAAAATTGTACAATTGTGTCGTCTGTGATAATGTTAACAATTTCGAAATAGGTTTATCTCGAACCGATTATAATCTGAGAATAAACCGTTTAACTAATCATTTATCTCTGGTTGACGCACAACGTTTATTCATTGGTTATATGGATTTTTGAGATGGATTTTGACTCTTTATCGCCTAATTAAACTTAACTATTGTTTAAATTATTACTCGCTATTACAGAGCAGGTTAAACCTTTACAAGTCACTAGACTAAAAAACAATGAAAACACGTTTTTCAAGCCAGATTATATTTATTAAAAAATTAGTGTCAATTAAAACACTCCTTAAAAATTCAATTTTAACTTACATTAAGTATCAGTTGGTCATATTTTATTGTATTTTCAGCTGTTTTGACCCACATAATTTTAATACCATCTGATTTCAATACATAAAGTGGCAGTCTGTAGGTCTATAAGGAACATAGTGGCTGTAATATAAAACACAGCTGTCGCCTAGGCTGTGCTTGTATCGGAAGAACATTTTCATAAAGCGTATTGGTGTCGTTATTTCGTTGCTTTATAAAACTGTCGACCCCCTCCGTTATTACAGTGAATACGTAGTTGTTACAGCATCAATGCAAATTCGTAGTATTTATATTCTAAAAATAATTAATAAAACTAGTTCAAATATGAATAAAAATTTAAGAATGAATAAATGAAAAGCTATAACTCATTTCCAAATCATTATCGTTTATTGAAAAATGTAGTTATGACACACTTTTAGACCAGTTACCATTTAAATAGAAGATAATGAACAAGTATACTACTCAGAAATACATTCAGGTTGAAGATCATACAGTTTAAATAGTACTTACGTTTTTACTTAGATTTTTTTTAATTACAAACTTAATCTGAATCCACAAAAGCACATCAAACCGTGAAAACTAGATATATCTTTTTAAATCAGAAAAATATTTTAAAACACATTTAATTATTGCACCTCTATTCTACAATATATTATCTAGTAACAAAATATCCTGTTAAGATAGGTTAGGTTATGAAAAAATAAAATAAATTTCTTTGGCTTAACATCGAAGTTGCAGATGTCTACATACGTTGCATGACCTTCTATAACTAGACGATGCCACTCTACTGCTTGTCTACATAGTCAGCATAATCTTCTATAGCTAGACATTGCAATTAATGCGCAAACTAACCTCTACTGCTTGTCTACATATTCTTTGGCTTAACATCGAAGTTGCAGATGTCTACATACGTTGCATGACCTTCTATAACTAGACGATGCCACTCTACTGCTTGTCTACATAGTCAGCATAATCTTCTATAGCTAGACATTGCAATTAATGCGCAAACTAACCTCTACTGCTTGTCTACATAGACTGCATAATATTCTGTAGCTAGACGATGCCAGTTAATGCGCAAACTAACCTCTACTACTTGTCTACATAGACTGCATAATATTCTGTAGCTAGACGATGCCAGTTAATGCGCAAACTAACCTCTACTGCTTGTCTACATAAACTGCATAATATTCTGTAGCTAGTCGATGCCAGTTAATGCTCAAACTAACCTCTACTGCTTGTCTACATAGACTGCATAATCTTCTATAGCTAGACATTGCAGTTAATGCGCAAACTAACCTCTACTGCTTGTCTACATAGTCTGCATAATCTTCTATAGCTAGACATTGCAGTTAATGCGCAAACTAACCTCTACTGCTTGTCTACATAGTCTGCATAATCTTCTATAGCTAGACATTG
This sequence comes from Prosapia bicincta, assembly GCA_036971475.1. NCBI lineage: Eukaryota > Metazoa > Arthropoda > Insecta > Hemiptera > Cercopidae > Prosapia > Prosapia bicincta. The sequence continues at coordinate 182,879,320 of JBAIZL010000004.1, read as the reverse complement.
CAATTAATGCGCAAACTAACCTCTACTGCTTGTCTACATAGACTGCATAATATTCTGTAGCTAGACGATGCCAGTTAATGCGCAAACTAACCTCTACTGCTTGTCTACATAGACTGCATAATATTCTGTAACTAGACGATACCAGTTAATGCGCAAACTAACCTCTACTGCTTGTCTACATAGACTGCATAATATTCTGTAGCTAGACGATGCCAGTTAATGCGCAAACTAACCTCTACTGCTTGTCTACATAGACTGCATAATCTTCTATAGCTAGACATTGCAGTTAATGCGCAAACTAACCTCTACTGCTTGTCTACATAGACTGCATAATGTTCTATAGCTAGACATTGCCAGTTAATGTGCAAACTAACCTCTACTGCTTGTCTGCATCAACTGCATAATCTTCTATAGCTAGACATTGCAGTTAATGCGCAAACTAACCTCTACTGCTTGTCTACATAGACTGCATAATCTTCTATAGCTAGTCATTGCAGTTAATGTGCAAACTAACCTCTACTGCTTGTCTGCATAGACTGCATAATCTTCTATAGCTAGACATTGCAGGTAATGCGCAAACTAACCTCTACTTCTTGTCTACATAGACTGCATAATCTTCTGTAGCTAGACATTGCAGTTAATGCGCAAACTAACCTCTACTGCTTGTCTGCATAGACTGCATAATCTTCTATAGCTAGACATTGCAATTAATGCGCAAACTAACCTCTACTGCTTGTCTGCATAGACTGCATAATCTTCTATAGCTAGACATTGCAGTTAATGCGCAAACTAACCTCTACTGATTGTCTGCATAGACTGCATAATCTTCTATAGCTAGACATTGCAGTTAAGTGCAAACTAACCTCTACTGCTTGTCTACATATACTGCATAATCTTCTGTAGCTAGACATTGCAGTTAATGCGCAAACTAACCTCTACTGCTTGTCTACATAGTCTGCATAATCTTCTATAGCTAGACATTGCAGTTAATGCGCAAACTAACCACTACTGCTTGTCTACATAGTCTGCATAATCTTCTATAGCTAGACATTGCAATTAATGCGCAAACTAACCTCTACTGCTTGTCTACATAGACTGCATAATATTCTGTAGCTAGACGATGCCAGTTAATGCGCAAACTAACCTCTACTGCTTGTCTACATAGACTGCATAATATTCTGTAACTAGACGATACCAGTTAATGCGCAAACTAACCTCTACTGCTTGTCTACATAGACTGCATAATATTCTGTAGCTAGACGATGCAAGTTAATGCGCAAACTAACCTCTACTGCTTGTCTACATAGACTGCATATTATTCTGTAGCTAGACGATGCCAGTTAATGCGCAAACTAACCTCTACTGCTTGTCTACATAGACTGCATAATCTTCAATAGCTAGACATTGTAGTTAATGCGCAAACTAATCTCTACTGCTTGTCTACATAGTCCACATAATCTTCTATAGCTAGTCATTGCAGTTAATATGCAAACTAACCTCTACTGCTTGTCTGCATAGACTGCATAATCTTCTATAGCTAGACATTGCAGTTAATGCGCAAACTAACCTCTACTTCTTGCCTACATAGACTGCATAATCTTCTGTAGCTAGACATTGCAGTTAATGCGCAAACTAACCTCTACTGCTTGTCTGCATAGACTGCATAATCTTCTATAGCTAGACATTGCAGTTAATGCGCAAACTAACCTCTACTGCTTGTCTGCATAGATTGCATAATGTTCTATAACTAGACATTGCAGTTAATGTGCAAACTAACCTCTACTGCTTGTCTACATAGACTGCATAATGTTCTATAGCTAGACATTGCCAGTTAATGTGCAAACTAAACTCTACTGCTTGTCTACATAGACTGCATAATATTCTGTAGCTATACGATGCCAGTTAATGCGCAAACTAACCTCTATTGCTTGTCTACATAGACTGCATAATCTTCTATAGCTAGACATTGCAATTAATGCGCAAACTAACCTTTACTGCTTGTCTACATAGGCTGCATATTATTCTGTAGCTAGACGATGCCAGTTAATGCGCAAACTAACCTCTACTGCTTGTCTACATAGACTGCATAATCTTCTATAGCTAGACATTGTAGTTAATGCGCAAACTAACCTCTACTGCTTGTCTACATAGTCTGCATAATCTTCTATAGCTAGACATTGCAGTTAATGCGCAAACTAACCTCTACTGCTTGTCTACATAGTCAGCATAATCTTCTATAGCTAGACATTGCAATTAATGCGCAAAATAACCTCTACTGCTTGTCTACATAGACTGCATAATATTCTGTAGCTAGACGATGCCAGTTAATGTGCAAACTAAACTCTACTGCTTGTCTACATAGACTGCATAATATTCTGTAGCTATACGATGCCAGTTAATGCGCAAACTAACCTCTATTGCTTGTCTACATAGACTGCATAATCTTCTATAGCTAGACATTGCAATTAATGCGCAAACTAACCTTTACTGCTTGTCTACATAGACTGCATAATATTCTGTAGCTAGACGATGCCAGTTAATGCGCAAACTAACCTCTACTGCTTGTCTACATAAACTGCATAATATTCTGTAGCTAGTCGATGCCAGTTAATGCTCAAACTAACCTCTACTGCTTGTCTACATAGACTGCATAATCTTCTATAACTAGACATTGCAGTTAATGCGCAAACTAACCTCTACTGCTTGTCTACATAGACTGCATAATATTCTGTAGCTAGACGATGCCAGTTAATGCGCAAACTAACCTCTACTGCTTGTCTACATAGACTGCATAATCTTCTATAGCTAGACATTGCAATTAATGCGCAAACTAACCTCTACTGCTTGTCTACATAGACTGCATAATATTCTGTAGCTAGACGATGCCAGTTAATGCGCAAACTAACCTCTACTGCTTGTCTACATAGACTGCATAATATTCTGTAACTAGACGTTACCAGTTAATGCGCAAACTAACCTCTACTGCTTGTCTACATAGACTGCATAATATTCTGTAGCTAGACGATGCCAGTTAATGCGCAAACTAACCTCTACTGCTTGTCTACATAGACTGCATAATCTTCTATAGCTAGACATTGCAGTTAATGCGCAAACTAACCTCTACTGCTTGTCTACATAGACTGCATAATGTTCTATAGCTAGACATTGCCAGTTAATGTGCAAACTAACCTCTACTGCTTGTCTGCATAAACTGCATAATCTTCTATAGCTAGACATTGCAGTTAATGCGCAAACTAACCTCTACTGCTTGTCTACATAGACTGCATAATCTTCTATAGCTAGTCATTGCAGTTAATGTGCAAACTAACCTCTACTGCTTGTCTGCATAGACTGCATAATCTTCTATAGCTAGACATTGCAGGTAATGCGCAAACTAACCTCTACTTCTTGTCTACATAGACTGCATAATCTTCTGTAGCTAGACATTGCAGTTAATGCGCAAACTAACCTCTACTGCTTGTCTGCATAGACTGCATAATCTTCTATAGCTAGACATTGCAATTAATGCGCAAACTAACCTCTACTGCTTGTCTGCATAGACTGCATAATCTTCTATAGCTAGACATTGCAGTTAATGCGCAAACTAACCTCTACTGCTTGTCTGCATAGACTGCATAATCTTCTATAGCTAGACATTGCAGTTAATGCGCAAACTAACCACTACTGCTTGTCTACATAGTCTGCATAATCTTCTATAGCTAGACATTGCAATTAATGCGCAAACTAACCTCTACTGCTTGTCTACATAGACTGCATAATATTCTGTAGCTAGACGATGCCAGTTAATGCGCAAACTAACCTCTACTGCTTGTCTACATAGACTGCATAATATTCTGTAACTAGACGATACCAGTTAATGCGCAAACTAACCTCTACTGCTTGTCTACATAGACTGCATAATATTCTGTAGCTAGACGATGCAAGTTAATGCGCAAACTAACCTCTACTGCTTGTCTACATAGACTGCATATTATTCTGTAGCTAGACGATGCCAGTTAATGCGCAAACTAACCTTTACTGCTTGTCTACATAGACTGCATAATCTTCTATAGCTAGACATTGTAGTTAATGCGCAAACTAACCTCTACTGCTTGTCTACATAGTCTACATAATCTTCTATAGCTAGTCATTGCAGTTAATATGCAAACTAACCTCTACTGCTTGTCTGCATAGACTGCATAATCTTCTATAGCTAGACATTGCAGTTAATGCGCAAACTAACCTCTACCTCTTGTCTACATAGACTGCATAATCTTCTGTAGCCAGACATTGCAGTTAATGCGCAAACTAACCTCTACTGCTTGTCTGCATAGACTGCATAATCTTCTATAGCTAGACATTGCAGTTAATGCGCAAACTAACCTCTACTGCTTGTCTGCATAGATTGCATACTTTTCTATAACTAGACATTGCAGTTAATGCGCAAACTAACCTCTACTGCTTGTCTACATAGACTGCATAATATTCTGTAGCTAGACGATGCCAGTTAATGCGCAAACTAACCTCTACTGCTTGTCTACATAGACTGCATAATATTCTGTAACTAGACGATACCAGTTAATGCGCAAACTAACCTCTACTGCTTGTCTACATAGACTGCATAATATTCTGTAGCTAGACGATGCAAGTTAATGCCCAAACTAACCTCTACTGCTTGTCTACATAGACTGCATATTATTCTGTAGCTAGACGATGCCAGTTAATGCGCAAACTAACCTCTACTGCTTGTCTACATAGACTGCATAATCTTCTATAGCTAGACATTGTAGTTAATGCGCAAACTAACCTCTACTGCTTGTCTACATAGTCTACATAATCTTCTATAGCTAGTCATTGCAGTTAATATGCAAACTAACCTCTACTGCTTGTCTGCATAGACTGCATAATCTTCTATAGCTAGACATTGCAGTTAATGCGCAAACTAACCTCTACTTCTTGTCTACATAGACTGCATAATCTTCTATAGCTAGACATTGTAGTTAATGCGCAAACTAACCTCTACTGCTTGTCTACATAGTCTGCATAATCTTCTATAGCTAGACATTGCAGTTAATGCGCAAACTAACCTCTACTGCTTGTCTACATAGTCAGCATAATCTTCTATAGCTAGACATTGCAATTAATGCACAAAATAACCTCTACTGCTTGTCTACATAGACTGCATAATATTCTGTAGCTAGACGATGCCAGTTAATGTGCAAACTAAACTCTACTGCTTGTCTACATAGACTGCATAATATTCTGTAGCTATACGATGCCAGTTAATGCGCAAACTAACCTCTATTGCTTGTCTACATAGACTGCATAATCTTCTATAGCTAGACATTGCAATTAATGCGCAAACTAACCTTTACTGCTTGTCTACATAGACTGCATAATATTCTGTAGCTAGACGATGCCAGTTAATGCGCAAACTAACCTCTACTGCTTGTCTACATAAACTGCATAATATTCTGTAGCTAGTCGATGCCAGTTAATGCTCAAACTAACCTCTACTGCTTGTCTACATAGACTGCATAATCTTCTATAACTAGACATTGCAGTTAATGCGCAAACTAACCTCTACTGCTTGTCTACATAGACTGCATAATATTCTGTAGCTAGACGATGCCAGTTAATGCGCAAACTAACCTCTACTGCTTGTCTACATAGACTGCATAATCTTCTATAGCTAGACATTGCAATTAATGCGCAAACTAACCTCTACTGCTTGTCTACATAGACTGCATAATATTCTGTAGCTAGACGATGCCAGTTAATGCGCAAACTAACCTCTACTGCTTGTCTACATAGACTGCATAATATTCTGTAACTAGACGTTACCAGTTAATGCGCAAACTAACCTCTACTGCTTGTCTACATAGACTGCATAATATTCTGTAGCTAGACGATGCCAGTTAATGCGCAAACTAACCTCTACTGCTTGTCTACATAGACTGCATAATCTTCTATAGCTAGACATTGCAGTTAATGCGCAAACTAACCTCTACTGCTTGTCTACATAGACTGCATAATGTTCTATAGCTAGACATTGCCAGTTAATGTGCAAACTAACCTCTACTGCTTGTCTGCATAAACTGCATAATCTTCTATAGCTAGACATTGCAGTTAATGCGCAAACTAACCTCTACTGCTTGTCTACATAGACTGCATAATCTTCTATAGCTAGTCATTGCAGTTAATGTGCAAACTAACCTCTACTGCTTGTCTGCATAGACTGCATAATCTTCTATAGCTAGACATTGCAGGTAATGCGCAAACTAACCTCTACTTCTTGTCTACATAGACTGCATAATCTTCTGTAGCTAGACATTGCAGTTAATGCGCAAACTAACCTCTACTGCTTGTCTGCATAGACTGCATAATCTTCTATAGCTAGACATTGCAATTAATGCTTAAACTAACCTCTACTGCTTGTCTGCATAGACTGCATAATCTTCTATAGCTAGACATTGCAGTTAATGCGCAAACTAACCTCTACTGCTTGTCTGCATAGACTGCATAATCTTCTATAGCTAGACATTGCAGTTAATGCGCAAACTAACCACTACTGCTTGTCTACATAGTCTGCATAATCTTCTATAGCTAGACATTGCAATTAATGCGCAAACTAACCTCTACTGCTTGTCTACATAGACTGCATAATATTCTGTAGCTAGACGATGCCAGTTAATGCGCAAACTAACCTCTACTGCTTGTCTACATAGACTGCATAATATTCTGTAACTAGACGATACCAGTTAATGCGCAAACTAACCTCTACTGCTTGTCTACATAGACTGCATAATATTCTGTAGCTAGACGATGCAAGTTAATGCGCAAACTAACCTCTACTGCTTGTCTACATAGACTGCATATTATTCTGTAGCTAGACGATGCCAGTTAATGCGCAAACTAACCTTTACTGCTTGTCTACATAGACTGCATAATCTTCTATAGCTAGACATTGTAGTTAATGCGCAAACTAACCTCTACTGCTTGTCTACATAGTCTACATAATCTTCTATAGCTAGTCATTGCAGTTAATATGCAAACTAACCTCTACTGCTTGTCTGCATAGACTGCATAATCTTCTATAGCTAGACATTGCAGTTAATGCGCAAACTAACCTCTACCTCTTGTCTACATAGACTGCATAATCTTCTGTAGCCAGACATTGCAGTTAATGCGCAAACTAACCTCTACTGCTTGTCTGCATAGACTGCATAATCTTCTATAGCTAGACATTGCAGTTAATGCGCAAACTAACCTCTACTGCTTGTCTGCATAGATTGCATACTTTTCTATAACTAGACATTGCAGTTAATGCGCAAACTAACCTCTACTGCTTGTCTACATAGACTGCATAATATTCTGTAGCTAGACGATGCCAGTTAATGCGCAAACTAACCTCTACTGCTTGTCTACATAGACTGCATAATATTCTGTAACTAGACGATACCAGTTAATGCGCAAACTAACCTCTACTGCTTGTCTACATAGACTGCATAATATTCTGTAGCTAGACGATGCAAGTTAATGCCCAAACTAACCTCTACTGCTTGTCTACATAGACTGCATATTATTCTGTAGCTAGACGATGCCAGTTAATGCGCAAACTAACCTCTACTGCTTGTCTACATAGACTGCATAATCTTCTATAGCTAGACATTGTAGTTAATGCGCAAACTAAAATCTACTGCTTGTCTACATAGTCTACATAATCTTCTATAGCTAGTCATTGCAGTTAATATGCAAACTAACCTCTACTGCTTGTCTGCATAGACTGCATAATCTTCTATAGCTAGACATTGCAGTTAATGCGCAAACTAACCTCTACTTCTTGTCTACATAGACTGCATAATCTTCTATAGCTAGACATTGTAGTTAATGCGCAAACTAACCTCTACTGCTTGTCTACATAGTCTGCATAATCTTCTATAGCTAGACATTGCAGTTAATGCGCAAGCTAACCTCTACTGCTTGTCTACATAGTCAGCATAATCTTCTATAGCTAGACATTGCAATTAATGCGCAAACTAAACTGTACTGCTTGTCTACATAGACTACATAATATTCTGTAGCTAGACGATGCCAGTTAATGCGCAAACTAACCTCTACTGCTTATCTACATAGACTGCAAAATATTCTGTAACTAGACGATACCAGTTAATGCGCAAACTAACCTCTACTGCTTGTCTACATAGACTGTATAATATTCTGTAGCTAGACGATGCCAGTTAATGCGCAAACTAACCTTTACTGCTTGTCTACATAGACTGCATAATCTTCTATAGCTAGACATTGTAGTTAATGCGCAAACTAACCTCTACTGCTTGTCTACATAGTCTACATAATCTTCTATAGCTAGTCATTGCAGTTAATATGCAAACTAACCTCTACTGCTTGTCTGCATAGACTGCATAATCTTCTATAGCTAGACATTGCAGTTAATGCGCAAACTAACCTCTACCTCTTGTCTACATAGACTGCATAATCTTCTGTAGCCAGACATTGCAGTTAATGCGCAAACTAACCTCTACTGCTTGTCTGCATAGACTGCATAATCTTCTATAGCTAGACATTGCAGTTAATGCGCAAACTAACCTCTACTGCTTGTCTGCATAGATTGCATACTTTTCTATAACTAGACATTGCAGTTAATGCGCAAACTAACCTCTACTGCTTGTCTACATAGACTGCATAATATTCTGTAGCTAGACGATGCCAGTTAATGCGCAAACTAACCTCTACTGCTTGTCTACATAGACTGCATAATATTCTGTAACTAGACGATACCAGTTAATGCGCAAACTAACCTCTACTGCTTGTCTACATAGACTGCATAATATTCTGTAGCTAGACGATGCAAGTTAATGCCCAAACTAACCTCTACTGCTTGTCTACATAGACTGCATATTATTCTGTAGCTAGACGATGCCAGTTAATGCGCAAACTAACCTCTACTGCTTGTCTACATAGACTGCATAATCTTCTATAGCTAGACATTGTAGTTAATGCGCAAACTAACCTCTACTGCTTGTCTACATAGTCTACATAATCTTCTATAGCTAGTCATTGCAGTTAATATGCAAACTAACCTCTACTGCTTGTCTGCATAGACTGCATAATCTTCTATAGCTAGACATTGCAGTTAATGCGCAAACTAACCTCTACTTCTTGTCTACATAGACTGCATAATCTTCTATAGCTAGACATTGTAGTTAATGCGCAAACTAACCTCTACTGCTTGTCTACATAGTCTGCATAATCTTCTATAGCTAGACATTGCAGTTAATGCGCAAACTAACCTCTACTGCTTGTCTACATAGTCAGCATAATCTTCTATAGCTAGACATTGCAATTAATGCACAAAATAACCTCTACTGCTTGTCTACATAGACTGCATAATATTCTGTAGCTAGACGATGCCAGTTAATGTGCAAACTAAACTCTACTGCTTGTCTACATAGACTGCATAATATTCTGTAGCTATACGATGCCAGTTAATGCGCAAACTAACCTCTATTGCTTGTCTACATAGACTGCATAATCTTCTATAGCTAGACATTGCAATTAATGCGCAAACTAACCTTTACTGCTTGTCTACATAGACTGCATAATATTCTGTAGCTAGACGATGCCAGTTAATGCGCAAACTAACCTCTACTGCTTGTCTACATAAACTGCATAATATTCTGTAGCTAGTCGATGCCAGTTAATGCTCAAACTAACCTCTACTGCTTGTCTACATAGACTGCATAATCTTCTATAACTAGACATTGCAGTTAATGCGCAAACTAACCTCTACTGCTTGTCTACATAGACTGCATAATATTCTGTAGCTAGACGATGCCAGTTAATGCGCAAACTAACCTCTACTGCTTGTCTACATAGACTGCATAATCTTCTATAGCTAGACATTGCAATTAATGCGCAAACTAACCTCTACTGCTTGTCTACATAGACTGCATAATATTCTGTAGCTAGACGATGCCAGTTAATGCGCAAACTAACCTCTACTGCTTGTCTACATAGACTGCATAATATTCTGTAACTAGACGTTACCAGTTAATGCGCAAACTAACCTCTACTGCTTGTCTACATAGACTGCATAATATTCTGTAGCTAGACGATGCCAGTTAATGCGCAAACTAACCTCTACTGCTTGTCTACATAGACTGCATAATCTTCTATAGCTAGACATTGCAGTTAATGCGCAAACTAACCTCTACTGCTTGTCTACATAGACTGCATAATGTTCTATAGCTAGACATTGCCAGTTAATGTGCAAACTAACCTCTACTGCTTGTCTGCATAAACTGCATAATCTTCTATAGCTAGACATTGCAGTTAATGCGCAAACTAACCTCTACTGCTTGTCTACATAGACTGCATAATCTTCTATAGCTAGTCATTGCAGTTAATGTGCAAACTAACCTCTACTGCTTGTCTGCATAGACTGCATAATCTTCTATAGCTAGACATTGCAGGTAATGCGCAAACTAACCTCTACTTCTTGTCTACATAGACTGCATAATCTTCTGTAGCTAGACATTGCAGTTAATGCGCAAACTAACCTCTACTGCTTGTCTGCATAGACTGCATAATCTTCTATAGCTAGACATTGCAATTAATGCTTAAACTAACCTCTACTGCTTGTCTGCATAGACTGCATAATCTTCTATAGCTAGACATTGCAGTTAATGCGCAAACTAACCTCTACTGCTTGTCTGCATAGACTGCATAATCTTCTATAGCTAGACATTGCAGTTAATGCGCAAACTAACCACTACTGCTTGTCTACATAGTCTGCATAATCTTCTATAGCTAGACATTGCAATTAATGCGCAAACTAACCTCTACTGCTTGTCTACATAGACTGCATAATATTCTGTAGCTAGACGATGCCAGTTAATGCGCAAACTAACCTCTACTGCTTGTCTACATAGACTGCATAATATTCTGTAACTAGACGATACCAGTTAATGCGCAAACTAACCTCTACTGCTTGTCTACATAGACTGCATAATATTCTGTAGCTAGACGATGCAAGTTAATGCGCAAACTAACCTCTACTGCTTGTCTACATAGACTGCATATTATTCTGTAGCTAGACGATGCCAGTTAATGCGCAAACTAACCTTTACTGCTTGTCTACATAGACTGCATAATCTTCTATAGCTAGACATTGTAGTTAATGCGCAAACTAACCTCTACTGCTTGTCTACATAGTCTACATAATCTTCTATAGCTAGTCATTGCAGTTAATATGCAAACTAACCTCTACTGCTTGTCTGCATAGACTGCATAATCTTCTATAGCTAGACATTGCAGTTAATGCGCAAACTAACCTCTACCTCTTGTCTACATAGACTGCATAATCTTCTGTAGCCAGACATTGCAGTTAATGCGCAAACTAACCTCTACTGCTTGTCTGCATAGACTGCATAATCTTCTATAGCTAGACATTGCAGTTAATGCGCAAACTAACCTCTACTGCTTGTCTGCATAGATTGCATACTTTTCTATAACTAGACATTGCAGTTAATGCGCAAACTAACCTCTACTGCTTGTCTACATAGACTGCATAATATTCTGTAGCTAGACGATGCCAGTTAATGCGCAAACTAACCTCTACTGCTTGTCTACATAGACTGCATAATATTCTGTAACTAGACGATACCAGTTAATGCGCAAACTAACCTCTACTGCTTGTCTACATAGACTGCATAATATTCTGTAGCTAGACGATGCAAGTTAATGCCCAAACTAACCTCTACTGCTTGTCTACATAGACTGCATATTATTCTGTAGCTAGACGATGCCAGTTAATGCGCAAACTAACCTCTACTGCTTGTCTACATAGACTGCATAATCTTCTATAGCTAGACATTGTAGTTAATGCGCAAACTAAAATCTACTGCTTGTCTACATAGTCTACATAATCTTCTATAGCTAGTCATTGCAGTTAATATGCAAACTAACCTCTACTGCTTGTCTGCATAGACTGCATAATCTTCTATAGCTAGACATTGCAGTTAATGCGCAAACTAACCTCTACTTCTTGTCTACATAGACTGCATAATCTTCTATAGCTAGACATTGTAGTTAATGCGCAAACTAACCTCTACTGCTTGTCTACATAGTCTGCATAATCTTCTATAGCTAGACATTGCAGTTAATGCGCAAGCTAACCTCTACTGCTTGTCTACATAGTCAGCATAATCTTCTATAGCTAGACATTGCAATTAATGCGCAAACTAAACTGTACTGCTTGTCTACATAGACTACATAATATTCTGTAGCTAGACGATGCCAGTTAATGCGCAAACTAACCTCTACTGCTTATCTACATAGACTGCAAAATATTCTGTAACTAGACGATACCAGTTAATGCGCAAACTAACCTCTACTGCTTGTCTACATAGACTGTATAATATTCTGTAGCTAGACGATGCCAGTTAATTCGCAAACTAACCTCTACTGCTTGTCTACATAGACTGCATAATCTTCTATAGCTAGGCATTGCAATTATTGCGCAAACTAACCTCTACTGCTTGTCTACATAGACTGCATAATATTATGTAGCTAGACGATGCCAGTTAATGCGCAAACCAACCTCTACTGCTTGTCTACATAGACTGCATAATCTTCTATAGCTAGATATTGCAGTTAATGCGCAAACTAAACTCTACTGCTTGTCTACATAGACTGCATAATCTTCTATAGCTAGACATTGCAGTTAATGCGCAAACTAACCTCCACTGCTTGTCTACATAGACTGCATAATATTCTGTAGCTAGACGATGCCGGTTAATGCGCTAACTAACCTCTACTGCTTGTCTACATAGAATGCATAATGTTCAATAGCTAGACATTGCAGTTAATGCGCAAACTAACCTCTACTGCTTGTCTACATAGTCTGCATAATCTTCTATAGCTAGACATTGCAATTAATGCACAAACTAACCTCTACTGCTTGTCTACATAGACTGCATAAAATTCTGTAGCTAGACGATGCCAGTTAATTCGCAAACTAACCTCTACTGCTTGTCTACATAGACTGCATAATATTCTGTAGCTAGTCGATGCCAGTTAATGCTCAAACTAACCTCTACTGCTTGTCTACATAGACTGCATAATCTTCTATAGCTAGACATTGCAGTTAATGCGCAACCAACCTCTACTGCTTGTCTAAATAGACTGCATAATATTCTGTAGCTAGACGATGCCAGTTAATGCGCAAAATAACCTCTACTGCTTGTCTACATAGACTGCATAATCTTCTATAGCTAGACATTGCAGTTAATGCGCAAACTAACCTCTACTGCTTGTCTACATAGTCTGCATAATCTTCTATAGCTAAACATTGCAGTTAATGCGCAAACTAACCTCTACTGCTTGTCTGCATAGACTGCATAATCTTCTATAGCTAGACATTGCAGTTAATGCGCAAACTAACCTCTACTTCTTGTCTACATAGACTGCGTAATCTTCTGTAACTAGACATTGCAGTTAATGCGCAAACTAACCTCTACTGCTTGTCTGCATGGACTGCATAATCTTCTATAGCTAGACATTGCAATTAATGCGCAAACAAACCTCTACTGCTTGTCTGCATAGACTGCATAATCTTCTATAGCTAGACATTGCAGTTAATGTGCAAACTAACCTCTACTGCTTGTCTACATATACTGCATAATCTTCTGTAGCTAGACATTGCAGTTAATGCGCAAACTAACCTCTACTGCTTGTCTACATAGTCTGCATAATCTTCTATAGCTAGACATTGCAGTTAATGCGCAAACTAACCTCTACTGCTTGTCTACATAGGCTGCATATTATTCTGTAGCTAGACGATGCCAGTTAATGCGCAAACTAACCTCTACTGCTTGTCTACATAGACTGCATAATCGTCTATAGCTAGACATTGTAGTTAATGCGCAAACTAACCTCTACTGCTTGTCTACATAGTCTGCATAATCTTCTATAGCTAGACATTGCAGTTAATGCGCAAACTAACCTCTACTGCTTGTCTACATAGTCAGCATAATCTTCTATAGCTAGACATTGCAATTAATGCGCAAAATAACCTCTACTGCTTGTCTACATAGACTGCATAATATTCTGTAGCTAGACGATGCCAGTTAATGTGCAAACTAAACTCTACTGCTTGTCTACATAGACTGCATAATATTCTGTAGCTATACGATGCCAGTTAATGCGCAAACTAACCTCTATTGCTTGTCTACATAGACTGCATAATCTTCTATAGCTAGACATTGCAATTAATGCGCAAACTAACCTTTACTGCTTGTCTACATAGACTGCATATTATTCTGTAGCTAGACGATGCCAGTTAATGCGCAAACTAACCTCTACTGCTTGTCTACATAAACTGCATAATATTCTGTAGCTAGTCGATGCCAGTTAATGCTCAAACTAACCTCTACTGCTTGTCTACATAGACTGCATAATCTTCTATAACTAGACATTGCAGTTAATGCGCAAACTAACCTCTACTGCTTGTCTACATAGACTGCATAATATTCTGTAGCTAGACGATGCCAGTTAATGCGCAAACTAACCTCTACTGCTTGTCTACATAGACTGCATAATCTTCTATAGCTAGACATTGCAATTAATGCGCAAACTAACCTCTACTGCTTGTCTACATAGACTGCATAATATTCTGTAGCTAGACGATGCCAGTTAATGCGCAAACTAACCTCTACTGCTTGTCTACATAGACTGCATAATATTCTGTAACTAGACGTTACCAGTTAATGCGCAAACTAACCTCTACTGCTTGTCTACATAGACTGCATAATATTCTGTAGCTAGACGATGCCAGTTAATGCGCAAACTAACCTCTACTGCTTGTCTACATAGACTGCATAATCTTCTATAGCTAGACATTGCAGTTAATGCGCAAACTAACCTCTACTGCTTGTCTACATAGACTGCATAATGTTCTATAGCTAGACATTGCCAGTTAATGTGCAAACTAACCTCTACTGCTTGTCTGCATAAACTGCATAATCTTCTATAGCTAGACATTGCAGTTAATGCGCAAACTAACCTCTACTGCTTGTCTACATAGACTGCATAATCTTCTATAGCTAGTCATTGCAGTTAATGTGCAAACTAACCTCTACTGCTTGTCTGCATAGACTGCATAATCTTCTATAGCTAGACATTGCAGGTAATGCGCAAACTAACCTCTACTTCTTGTCTACATAGACTGCATAATCTTCTGTAGCTAGACATTGCAGTTAATGCGCAAACTAACCTCTACTGCTTGTCTGCATAGACTGCATAATCTTCTATAGCTAGACATTGCAATTAATGCGCAAACTAACCTCTACTGCTTGTCTGCATAGACTGCATAATCTTCTATAGCTAGACATTGCAGTTAATGCGCAAACTAACCTCTACTGCTTGTCTGCATAGACTGCATAATCTTCTATAGCTAGACATTGCAGTTAATGCGCAAACTAACCACTACTGCTTGTCTACATAGTCTGCATAATCTTCTATAGCTAGACATTGCAATTAATGCGCAAACTAACCTCTACTGCTTGTCTACATAGACTGCATAATATTCTGTAGCTAGACGATGCCAGTTAATGCGCAAACTAACCTCTACTGCTTGTCTACATAGACTGCATAATATTCTGTAACTAGACGATACCAGTTAATGCGCAAACTAACCTCTACTGCTTGTCTACATAGACTGCATAATATTCTGTAGCTAGACGATGCAAGTTAATGCGCAAACTAACCTCTACTGCTTGTCTACATAGACTGCATATTATTCTGTAGCTAGACGATGCCAGTTAATGCGCAAACTAACCTTTACTGCTTGTCTACATAGACTGCATAATCTTCTATAGCTAGACATTGTAGTTAATGCGCAAACTAACCTCTACTGCTTGTCTACATAGTCTACATAATCTTCTATAGCTAGTCATTGCAGTTAATATGCAAACTAACCTCTACTGCTTGTCTGCATAGACTGCATAATCTTCTATAGCTAGACATTGCAGTTAATGCGCAAACTAACCTCTACCTCTTGTCTACATAGACTGCATAATCTTCTGTAGCCAGACATTGCAGTTAATGCGCAAACTAACCTCTACTGCTTGTCTGCATAGACTGCATAATCTTCTATAGCTAGACATTGCAATTAATGCGCAAACTAACCTCTACTGCTTGTCTGCATAGACTGCATAATCTTCTATAGCTAGACATTGCAGTTAATGCGCAAACTAACCTCTACTGCTTGTCTGCATAGACTGCATAATCTTCTATAGCTAGACATTGCAGTTAATGCGCAAACTAACCACTACTGCTTGTCTACATAGTCTGCATAATCTTCTATAGCTAGACATTGCAATTAATGCGCAAACTAACCTCTACTGCTTGTCTACATAGACTGCATAATATTCTGTAGCTAGACGATGCCAGTTAATGCGCAAACTAACCTCTACTGCTTGTCTACATAGACTGCATAATATTCTGTAACTAGACGATACCAGTTAATGCGCAAACTAACCTCTACTGCTTGTCTACATAGACTGCATAATATTCTGTAGCTAGACGATGCAAGTTAATGCGCAAACTAACCTCTACTGCTTGTCTACATAGACTGCATATTATTCTGTAGCTAGACGATGCCAGTTAATGCGCAAACTAACCTTTACTGCTTGTCTACATAGACTGCATAATCTTCTATAGCTAGACATTGTAGTTAATGCGCAAACTAACCTCTACTGCTTGTCTACATAGTCTACATAATCTTCTATAGCTAGTCATTGCAGTTAATATGCAAACTAACCTCTACTGCTTGTCTGCATAGACTGCATAATCTTCTATAGCTAGACATTGCAGTTAATGCGCAAACTAACCTCTACCTCTTGTCTACATAGACTGCATAATCTTCTGTAGCCAGACATTGCAGTTAATGCGCAAACTAACCTCTACTGCTTGTCTGCATAGACTGCATAATCTTCTATAGCTAGACATTGCAGTTAATGCGCAAACTAACCTCTACTGCTTGTCTGCATAGATTGCATACTTTTCTATAACTAGACATTGCAGTTAATGCGCAAACTAACCTCTACTGCTTGTCTACATAGACTGCATAATATTCTGTAGCTAGACGATGCCAGTTAATGCGCAAACTAACCTCTACTGCTTGTCTACATAGACTGCATAATATTCTGTAACTAGACGATACCAGTTAATGCGCAAACTAACCTCTACTGCTTGTCTACATAGACTGCATAATATTCTGTAGCTAGACGATGCAAGTTAATGCCCAAACTAACCTCTACTGCTTGTCTACATAGACTGCATATTATTCTGTAGCTAGACGATGCCAGTTAATGCGCAAACTAACCTCTACTGCTTGTCTACATAGACTGCATAATCTTCTATAGCTAGACATTGTAGTTAATGCGCAAACTAACCTCTACTGCTTGTCTACATAGTCTACATAATCTTCTATAGCTAGTCATTGCAGTTAATATGCAAACTAACCTCTACTGCTTGTCTGCATAGACTGCATAATCTTCTATAGCTAGACATTGCAGTTAATGCGCAAACTAACCTCTACTTCTTGTCTACATAGACTGCATAATCTTCTATAGCTAGACATTGTAGTTAATGCGCAAACTAACCTCTACTGCTTGTCTACATAGTCTGCATAATCTTCTATAGCTAGACATTGCAGTTAATGCGCAAACTAACCTCTACTGCTTGTCTACATAGTCAGCATAATCTTCTATAGCTAGACATTGCAATTAATGCGCAAACTAAACTGTACTGCTTGTCTACATAGACTACATAATATTCTGTAGCTAGACGATGCCAGTTAATGCGCAAACTAACCTCTACTGCTTATCTACATAGACTGCAAAATATTCTGTAACTAGACGATACCAGTTAATGCGCAAACTAACCTCTACTGCTTGTCTACATAGACTGTATAATATTCTGTAGCTAGACGATGCCAGTTAATTCGCAAACTAACCTCTACTGCTTGTCTACATAGACTGCATAATCTTCTATAGCTAGGCATTGCAATTATTGCGCAAACTAACCTCTACTGCTTGTCTACATAGACTGCATAATATTATGTAGCTAGACGATGCCAGTTAATGCGCAAACCAACCTCTACTGCTTGTCTACATAGACTGCATAATCTTCTATAGCTAGATATTGCAGTTAATGCGCAAACTAAACTCTACTGCTTGTCTACATAGACTGCATAATCTTCTATAGCTAGACATTGTAGTTAATGCGCAAACTAACCTCCACTGCTTGTCTACATAGACTGCATAATATTCTGTAGCTAGACGATGCCGGTTAATGCGCTAACTAACCTCTACTGCTTGTCTACATAGAATGCATAATGTTCAATAGCTAGACATTGCAGTTAATGCGCAAACTAACCTCTACTGCTTGTCTACATAGTCTGCATAATCTTCTATAGCTAGACATTGCAATTAATGCACAAACTAACCTCTACTGCTTGTCTACATAGACTGCATAAAATTCTGTAGCTAGACGATGCCAGTTAATTCGCAAACTAACCTCTACTGCTTGTCTACATAGACTGCATAATATTCTGTAGCTAGTCGATGCCAGTTAATGCTCAAACTAACCTCTACTGCTTGTCTACATAGACTGCATAATCTTCTATAGCTAGACATTGCAGTTAATGCGCAACCAACCTCTACTGCTTGTCTAAATAGACTGCATAATATTCTGTAGCTAGACGATGCCAGTTAATGCGCAAAATAACCTCTACTGCTTGTCTACATAGACTGCATAATCTTCTATAGCTAGACATTGCAGTTAATGCGCAAACTAACCTCTACTGCTTGTCTACATAGTCTGCATAATCTTCTATAGCTAAACATTGCAGTTAATGCGCAAACTAACCTCTACTGCTTGTCTGCATAGACTGCATAATCTTCTATAGCTAGACATTGCAGTTAATGCGCAAACTAACGTCTACTTCTTGTCTACATAGACTGCGTAATCTTCTGTAACTAGACATTGCAGTTAATGCGCAAACTAACCTCTACTGCTTGTCTGCATGGACTGCATAATCTTCTATAGCTAGACATTGCAATTAATGCGCAAACAAACCTCTACTGCTTGTCTGCATAGACTGCATAATCTTCTATAGCTAGACATTGCAGTTAATGTGCAAACTAACCTCTACTGCTTGTCTACATATACTGCATAATCTTCTGTAGCTAGACATTGCAGTTAATGCGCAAACTAACCTCTACTGCTTGTCTACATAGTCTGCATAATCTTCTATAGCTAGACATTGCAGTTAATGCGCAAACTAACCTCTACTGCTTGTCTACATAGTCTGCATAATCTTCTTTAGCTAGACATTGCAATTAATGCGCAAACTAACCTCTACTGCTTGTCTACATAGACTGCATAATATTCTGTAGCTAGACGATGCCAGTTAATGCGCAATCTAACCTCTACTGCTTGTCTACATAGACTGCATAATATTCTGCAGCTAGACGATGCCAGTTAATGCGCAAACTAACCTCTACTCCTTGTCTACATAGACTGCATAATATTCTGTAACTAGAAAATACCAGTTAATGCGCAAACTAACCTCTACTGCTTGTCTACATAGACTGCATAATATTCTGCAGCTAGACGATGCCAGTTCATGCGCAAACTAACCTCTACTGCTTGTCTACATAGACTGCATAATTTTCTATAGCTAGACATTGCAGTTAATGCGCAAACTAACCTCTACTGCTTGTCTACATAGACTGCATAATGTTCTATAGCTAGACATTTCCAGTTATTTTGTGCAAACTAACCTCTACTGCTTGTCTACATAGACTGCATAATCTTCTATAGCTAGTCATTGCAGTTAATGCGCAAACTAACCTCTACTGCTTGTCTACATAGACTGCATAATATTCTGTAGCTAGACGATGGCAGTTAATGCGCAAACTAACCTCTACTGCTTGTCTACATAGTCTGCATAATCTTCTATAGCTAGACATTGCAATTAATGCGCAAACTAACCTCTACTGCTTGTCTACATTGACTGCATAATATTCTGTAGCTAGACGATGCCAGTTAATGCGCAAACTAACCTCTACTGCTTGTCTACATAGACTGCATAATATTCTGTAGCTAGTAGATGCCAGTTAATGCTCAAACTAACTTCTACTTCTTGTCTACATAGACTGCATAATCTTCTATAGCTAGACATTGCAGTTAATGCGCAAACTAACCTCTACTGCTTGTCTACATAGACTGCATAATCTTCTATAGCTAGATATTGCCAGTTAATGTGCAAACTAACCTCTACTGCTTGTCTGCATAAACTGCATAATCTTCTATAGCTAGACATTGCAATTAATGCGCAAACTAACCTCTACTGCTTGTTTACATTGACTGCATAATATTCTGTAGCTAGACGATGCCAGTTAATGCCCAAACTAACCTCTACTGCTTGTCTACATAGACTGCATAATATTCTGTAGCTAGTAGATGCCAGTTAATGCTCAAAATAACCTCTACTTCTTGTCTACATAGACTGCATAATCTTCTATAGCTAGACATTGCAGTTAATGCGCAAACTAACCTCTACTGCTTGGCTACATAGACTGCATAATATTCTGTAGCTAGACGATGCCAGTTAATGCGCAAACTAACCTCTACTGCTTGTCTACATAGACTGCATAATATTCTGTAGCTAGACGATGCCAGTTATTGCGCAAACTAACCTCTACTGCTTGTCTACATAGACTGCATAATCTTCTATAGCTAGACATTGCAGTTAATGCGCAAACTAACCTCTACTGCTTGTCTACATAGACTGCATAATGTTCTATAGCTAGATATTGCCAGTTAATGTGCAAACTAACCTCTACTGCTTGTCTGCATAAACTGCATAATCTTCTATAGCTAGACATTGCAGTTAATGCGCAAACTAACCTCTACTGCTTGTCTACATAGACTGCATAATCTTCTATAGCTAGTCATTGCAGTTAATGTGCAAACTAACCTCTAATGCTTGCCTGCATAGACTGCATAATCTTCTATAGCTAGACATTGCAGGTAATGCGCAAACTAACCTCTACTTCTTGTCTACATAGACTGCATAATCTTCTGTAGCTAGACATTGCAGTTAATGCGCAAACTAACCTCTACTGCTTGTCTGCATAGACTGCATAATCTTCTATAGCTAGACATTGCAATTAATGCGCAAACTAACCTCTACTGCTTGTCTGCATAGACTGCATAATCTTCTATAGCTAGACATTGCAGTTAATGCGCAAACTAACCTCTACTGCTTGTCTGCATAGACTGCATAATCTTCTGTAGCTAGACATTGCAGTTAATGCGCAAACTAAACTCTACTGCTTGTCTACATAGTCTGCATAATCTTCTATAGCTAGACATTGCAGTTAATGCGCAAACTAACCACTACTACTTGTCTACATAGTCTGCATAAACTTCTATAGCTAGACATTGCAATTAATGCGCAAACTAACCTCTACTGCTTGTCTACATAGACTGCATAATCTTCTGTAGCTAGACATTGAAATTAATGCGCAAACTAACCTCTACTGCTTGTTTACATTGACTGCATAATATTCTGTAGCTAGACGATGCCAGTTAATGCCCAAACTAACCTCTACTGCTTGTCTACATAGACTGCATAATATTCTGTAGCTAGTAGATGCCAGTTAATGCTCAAAATAACCTCTACTTCTTGTCTACATAGACTGCATAATCTTCTATAGCTAGACATTGCAGTTAATGCGCAAACTAACCTCTACTGCTTGGCTACATAGACTGCATAATATTCTGTAGCTAGACGATGCCAGTTAATGCGCAAACTAACCTCTACTGCTTGTCTACATAGACTGCATAATATTCTGTAGCTAGACGATGCCAGTTATTGCGCAAACTAACCTCTACTGCTTGTCTACATAGACTGCATAATCTTCTATAGCTAGACATTGCAGTTAATGCGCAAACTAACCTCTACTGCTTGTCTACATAGACTGCATAATGTTCTATAGCTAGATATTGCCAGTTAATGTGCAAACTAACCTCTACTGCTTGTCTGCATAAACTGCATAATCTTCTATAGCTAGACATTGCAGTTAATGCGCAAACTAACCTCTACTGCTTGTCTACATAGACTGCATAATCTTCTATAGCTAGTCATTGCAGTTAACGTGCAAACTAACCTCTAATGCTTGCCTGCATAGACTGCATAATCTTCTATAGCTAGACATTGCAGGTAATGCGCAAACTAACCTCTACTTCTTGTCTACATAGACTGCATAATCTTCTGTAGCTAGACATTGCAGTTAATGCGCAAACTAACCTCTACTGCTTGTCTGCATAGACTGCATAATCTTCTATAGCTAGACATTGCAATTAATGCGCAAACTAACCTCTACTGCTTGTCTGCATAGACTGCATAATCTTCTATAGCTAGACATTGCAGTTAATGCGCAAACTAACCTCTACTGCTTGTCTGCATAGACTGCATAATCTTCTGTAGCTAGACATTGCAGTTAATGCGCAAACTAAACTCTACTGCTTGTCTACATAGTCTGCATAATCTTCTATAGCTAGACATTGCAGTTAATGCGCAAACTAACCACTACTACTTGTCTACATAGTCTGCATAAACTTCTATAGCTAGACATTGCAATTAATGCGCAAACTAACCTCTACTGCTTGTCTACATAGACTGCATAATATTCTGTAGCTAGACGATGCCAGTTAATGCGCAAACTAACCTCTACTGCTTGTCTACATAGACTGCATAATATTCTGTAACTAGACGATACCAGTTAATGCGCAAACTAACCTCTACTGCTTGTCTACATAGACTGCATAATATACTGTAGCTAGACGATGCAAGTTAATGCGCAAAATAACCTCTACTGCTTGTCTACATAGACTGCATATTATTCTGTAGCTAGACGATGCCAGTTAATGCGCAAACTAACCTCTACTGCTTGTCTACATAGACTGCATAATCTTCTATAGCTAGACATTGTAGTTAATGCGCAAACTAACCTCTACTGCTTGTCTACATAGTCTACATAGTCTACATAATCTTCTATAGCTCAGTCATTGCAGTTAATATGCAAACTAACCTCTACTGCATGTCTGCATAGACTGCATAATCTTCTATAGCTAGACATTGCAGTTAATGCGCAAACTAACCTCTACTTCTTGTCTACATAGACTGCATAATCTTCTGTAGCTAGACATTGCAGTTAATGCGCAAACTAACCTCTACAGCTTGTCTGCATAGACTGCATAATCTTCTATAGCTAGACATTGCAGTTAATGCACAAACAAACCTCTACTGCTTGTCTGCATAGATTGCATGATGTTCTATAACTAGACATTGCAGTTAATGTGCAAACTAACCTCTACTGCTTGTCTACATAGACTGCATAATGTTCTATAGCTAGACATTGCCAGTTAATGTGCAAACTAACCTCTACTGCTTGTCTACATAGACTGCATAATATTCTGTAGCTAGACGATGCCAGTTAATGCGCAAACTAACCTCTATTGCTTGTCTACATAGACTGCATAATCTTCTATAGCTAGACATTGCAATTAATGCGCAAACTAACCTTTACTGCTTGTCTACATAGACTGCATATTATTCTGTAGCTAGACGATGCCAGTTAATGCGCAAACTAACCTCTACTGCATGTCAACATAGACTGCATAATATTCTGTAACTAGACGATACCAGTTAATGCGCAAACTAACCTCTACTGCTTGTCTACATAGACTGTATAATATTCTGTAGCTAGACGATGCCAGTTAATGCGCAAACTAACCTCTACTGCTTGTCTACATAGACTGCATAATCTTCTATAGCTAGATATTGCAGTTAATGCGCAAACTAAACTCTACTGCTTGTCTACATAGACTGCATAATCTTCTATAGCTAGACATTGCAATTATTGCGCAAACTAACCTCTACTGCTTGTCTACATAGACGGCATAATATTATGTAGCTAGACGATGCCAGTTAATGCGCAAACTAACCTCTACTGCTTGTCTACATAGACTGCATAATCTTCTATAGCTAGATATTGCAGTTAATGCGCAAACTAAACTCTACTGCTTGTCTACATAGACTGCATAATCTTCTATAGGTAGACATTGCAGTTAATGCGCAAACTAACCTCTACTGCTTGTCTACATAGACTGCATAATGTTCAATAGCTAGACATTGCAGTTAATGCGCAAACTAACCTCTACTGCTTGTCTACATAGTCTGCATAATCTTCTATAGCTAGACATTGCAATTAATGCGCAAACTAACTTCTACTGCTTGTCTACATAGACTGCATAATATTCTGTAGCTAGACGATGCCAGTTAATGCGCAAACTAACCTCTACTGCTTGTCTACATAGACTGCATAATATTCTGTAGCTAGTCGATGCCAGTTAATGCTCAAACTAACCTCTACTGCTTGTCTACATAGACTGCATAATCTTCTATAGCTAGACATTGCAGTTAATGCGCAAACTAACCTCTACTGCTTGTCTACATAGACTGCATAATATTCTGTAGCTAGACGATGCCAGTTAATGCGCAAACTAACCTCTACTGCTTGTCTACATAGACTGCATAATCTTCTATAGCTAGACATTGCAGTTAATGCGCAAACTAACCTCTACTGCTTGTCTACATAGTCTGCATAATCTTCTATAGCTAAACATTGCAGTTAATGCGCAAACTAACCTCTACTGCTTGTCTACATAGTCTGCATAATCATCTATAGCTAGACATTGCAATTAATGCGCAAACTAACCTCTACTGCTTGTCTACATAGACTGCATAATATTCTGTAGCTAGACGATGCCAGTTAATGCGCAAACTAACCTCTACTGCTTGTCTACATAGACTGCATAATATTCTGTAACTAGACGATACCAGTTAATACGCACACTAACCTCTACTGCTTGTCTACATAGACTGCATAATATTCTGTAGCTAGACGATGCCAGTTAATGCGCAAACTAACCTCTACTGCTTGTCTACATAGTCTGCATAATCTTCTTTAGCTAGACATTGCAATTAATGCGCAAACTAACCTCTACTGCTTGTCTACATAGTCTGCATAATATTCTGTAGCTAGACGATGCCAGTTAATGCGCAAACTAACCTCTACTGCTTGTCTACATAGACTGCATAATATTCTGGAACTAGACGATACCAGTTAATGCGCAAACTAACCTCTACTGCTTGTCTACATAGACTGCATAATATTCTGTAGCTAGACGATGCCAGTTAATGCGCAAACTAACCTCTACTGCTTGTCTACATAGACTGCATAATATTCTGTAACTAGACGATACCAGTTAATACGCACACTAACCTCTACTGCTTGTCTACATAGACTGCATAATATTCTGTAGCTAGACGATGCCAGTTAATGCGCAAACTAACCTCTACTGCTTGTCTACATAGTCTGCATAATCTTCTTTAGCTAGACATTGCAATTAATGCGCAAACTAACCTCTACTGCTTGTCTACATAGACTGCATAATCTTCTATAGCTAGACATTGCAGTTAATGCGCAAACTAACCTCTACTGCTTGTCTACATAGACTGCATAATGTTCTATAGCTAGACATTTCCAGTTATTTTGTGCAAACTAAACTCTACTGCTTGTCTACATAGACTGCTTAATCTTCTATAGCTAGACATTGTAGTTAATGCGCAAACTAACCTCTACTGCTTGTCTACATATACTGCATAATCTTCTGTAGCTAGACATTGCAGTTAATGCGCAAACTAACCTCTACTGCTTGTCTACATATACTGCATAATCTTCTGTAGCTAGACATTGCAGTTAATGCGCAAACTAACCTCTACTGCTTGTCTACATAGTCTGCATAATCTTCTATAGCTAGACATTGCAGTTAATGCGCAAACTAACCTCTACTGCTTGTCTACATAGTCTGCATAATCTTCTTTAGCTAGACATTGCAATTAATGCGCAAACTAACCTCTACTGCTTGTCTACATAGACTGCATAATATTCTGTAGCTAGACGATGCCAGTTAATGCGCAAACTAACCTCTACTGCTTGTCTACATAGACTGCATAATATTCTGGAACTAGACGATACCAGTTAATGCGCAAACTAACCTCAACTGCTTGTCTACATAGACTGCATAATATTCTGCAGCTAGACGATGCCAGTTAATGCGCAAACTAACCTCTACTGCTTGTCTACATAGACTGCATAATATTCTGTAACTAGAAAATACCAGTTAATGCGCAAACTAACCTCTACTGCTTGTCTACATAGACTGCATAATATTCTGCAGCTAGACGATGCCAGTTCATGCGCAAACTAACCTCTACTGCTTGTCTACATAGACTGCATAATCTTCTATAGCTAGACATTGCAGTTAATGCGCAAACTAACCTCTACTGCTTGTCTACATAGACTGCATAATCTTCTATAGCTAGACATTTCCAGTTATTTTGTGCAAACTAACCTCTACTGCTTGTCTACATATACTGCATAATCTTCTGTAGCTAGACATTGCAGTTAATGCGCAAACTAACCTCTACTGCTTGTCTACATAGTCTGCATAATCTTCTATAGCTAGACATTGCAGTTAATGCGCAAACTAACCTCTACTGCTTGTCTACATAGACTGCATAATCTTCTATAGCTAGACATGGCAGTTAATGCGCAAACTAACCTCTACTGCTTGTCTACATAGACTGCATAATGTTCTATAGCTAGACATTGCCAGTTAATGTGCAAACTAACCTCTACTGCTTGTCTGCATAAACTGCATAATCTTCTATAGCTAGACATTGCAGTTAATGCGCAAACTAACCTCTACTGCTTGTCTACGTAGACTGCATAATCTTCTATAGCTAGTCATTGCAGTTAATGTGCAAACTAACCTCTACTGCTTGTCTGCATAGACTGCATAATCTTCTATAGCTAGACATTGCAGTTAATGCGCACACTAACCTCTACTTCTTGTCTACATAGACTGCGTAATCTTCTGTAACTAGACATTGCAGTTAATGCGCAGACTAACCTCTACTGCTTGTCTGCATGGACTGCATAATCTTCTATAGCTAGACATTGCAGTTAATGCGCAAACAAACCTCTACTGCTTGTCTGCATAGACTGCATAATCTTCTATAGCTAGACATTGCAGTTAATGTGCAAACTAACCTCTACTGCTTGTCTACATATACTGCATAATCTTCTGTAGCTAGACATTGCAGTTAATGCGCAAACTAACCTCTACTGCTTGTCTACATAGTCTGCATAATCTTCTATAGCTAGACATTGCAGTTAATGCGCAAACTAACCTCTACTGCTTGTCTACATAGTCTGCATAATCTTCTTTAGGTAGACATTGCAATTAATGCGCAAACTAACCTCTACTGCTTGTCTACATAGCCTGCATAATATTCTGTAGCTAGACGATGCCAGTTAATGCGCAAACTAACCTCTACTGCTTGTCTACATAGACTGCATAATATTCTGGAACTAGACGATACCAGTTAATGCGCAAACTAACCTCTACTGCTTGTCTACATAGACTGCATAATATTCTGCAGCTAGACGATGCCAGTTAATGCGCAAACTAACCTCTACTGCTTGTCTACATAGACTGCATAATATTCTGTAACTAGAAAATACCAGTTAACGCGCAAACTAAACTCTACTGCTTGTCTACATAGACTGCATAATATTCTGCAGCTAGACGATGCCAGTTCATGCGCAAACTAACCTCTACTGCTTGTCTACATAGACTGCATAATCTACTATAGCTAGACATTGCAGTTAATGCGCAAACTAACCTCTACTGCTTGTCTACATAGTCTACATAATCTTCTATAGCTAGTCATTGCAGTTAATATGTAAACTAACCTCTACTGCTTGTCTGCATAGACTGCATAATCTTCTATAGCTAGACATTGCAGTTAATGCGCAAACTAACCTCTACTGCTTGTCTGCATAGACTGCATATTCTTCTATAGCTAGACATTGCAGTTAAGTGCAAACTAACCTCTACTGCTTGTCTACATATACTGCATAATCTTCTGTAGCTAGACATTGCAGTTAATGCGCAAACTAACCTCTACCGCTTGTCTACATAGTCTGCATAATCTTCTATAGCTAGACATTGCAGTTAATGCGCAAACTAACCACTACTACTTGTCTACATAGTCTGCATAATCTTCTATAGCTAGACATTGCAATTAATGCGCAAACTAACCTCTACTGCTTGTCTACATAGACTGCATAATATTCTGTAGCTAGACGATGCCAGTTAATGCGCAAACTAACCTCTACTGCTTGTCTACATAGACTGCATAATATTCTGTAACTAGACGATACCAGTTAATGCGCAAACTAACCTCTACTGCTTGTCTACATAGACTGCATAATATTCTGTAGCTAGACGATGCAAGTAATTGCGCAAACTAACCTCTACTGCTTGTCTACAAAGACTGCATATTATTCTGTAGCTAGACGATGCCAGTTAATGCGCAAACTAACCTCTACTGCTTGTCTACATAGACTGCATAATCTTCTATAGCTAGACATTGTAGTTAATGCGCAAACTAACCTCTACTGCTTGTCTACATAGTCTACATAATCTTCTATAGCTCAGTCATTGCAGTTAATATGCAAACTAACCTCTACTGCTTGTCTGCATAGACTGCATAATCTTCTATAGCTAGACATTGCAGTTAATGCGCAAACTAACCTCTACTTTTTGTCTACATAGACTGCATAATCTTCTATAGCTAGACATTGCAGTTAATGCGCAAACAAACCTCTACTGCTTGTCTGCATAGATTGCATGATGTTCTATAACTAGACATTGCAGTTAATGTGCAAACTAACCTCTACTGCTTGTCTACATAGACTGCATAATGTTCTATAGCTAGACATTGCCAGTTAATGTGCAAACTAACCTCTACTGCTTGTCTACATAGACTGCATAATATTCTGTAGCTAGACGATGCCAGTTAATGCGCAAACTAACCTCTATTGCTTGTCTACATAGACTGCATAATCTTCTATAGCTAGACATTGCAATTAATGCGCAAACTAAACTTTACTGCTTGTCTACATAGACTGCATTTTATTCTGTAGCTAGACGATGCCAGTTAATGCGCAAACTAACCTCTACTGCTTGTCTACATAGTCTGCATAATCTTCTATAGCTAGACATTGCAGTTAATGCGCAAACTAACCTCTACTGCTTGTCTACATAGTCAGCATAATCTTCTATAGCTAGACATTGCAATTAATGCGCAAACTAACCTCTACTGCTTGTCTACATAGACTGCATAATATTCTGTAGCTAGACGATGCCAGTTAATGCGCAAACTAACCTCTACTGCTTGTCTACATAGACTGCATAATATTCTGTAACTAGACGATACCAGTTAATACGCAAACTAACCTCTACTGCTTGTCTACATAGACTGTATATTATTCTGTAGCTAGACGATGCCAGTTAATGCGCAACCATACACTACTGCTTGTCTACATAGACTGCATAATCTTCTATAGCTAGATATTGCAGTTATTGCGCAAACTAAACTCTACTGCTTGTCTACATAGACTGCATAATCTTCTATAGCTAGGCATTGCAATTATTGCGCAAACTAACCTCTACTGCTTGTCTACATAGGCAGCATAATATTATGTAGCTAGACGATGCCAGTTAATGCGCAAACTAACCTCTACTGCTTGTCTACATAGACTGCATAATCTTCTATAGCTAGATATTGCAGTTAATGCGCAAACTAAACTCTACTGCTTGTCTACATAGACTGCATAATCTTCTATAGCTAGACATTGCAGTTAATGCGCAAACTAACCTCCACTGCTTGTCTACATAGACTGCATAATATTCTGTAGCTAGACGATGCCGGTTAATGCGCAAACTAACCTCTACTGCTTGTCTACATAGACTGCATAATGTTCAATAGCTAGACATTATAGTTAATGCGCAAACTAACCTCTACTGCTTGTCTACATAGTCTGCATAATCTTCTATAGCTAGACATTGCAATTAATGCGCAAACTAACCTCTACTGCTTGTCTACATAGACTGCATAATATTCTGTAGCTAGACGATGCCAGTTAATGCGCAAACTAACCTCTACTGTTTGTCTACATAGACTGCAAAATATTCTGTAGCTAGTCGATGCTAGTTAATGCTCAAACTAACCTCTACTGCTTGTCTACATTGACTGCATAATCTTCTATAGCTAGACATTGCAGTTAATGCGCAAACTAACCTCTACTGCTTGTCTACATAGACTGCATAATATTCTGTAGCTAGACGATGCCAGTTAATGCGCAAACTAACCTCTACTGCTTGTCTACATAGACTGCATAATCTTCTATAGCTAGACATTGCAGTTAATGCGCAAACTAACCTCTACTGCTTGTCTACATAGTCTGCATAATCATCTATAGCTAGACATTGCAATTAATGCGCAAACTAACCTCTACTGCTTGTCTACATAGACTGCATAATATTCTGTAGCTAGACGATGCCAGTTAATGCGCAAACTAACCTCTACTGCTTGTCTACATAGACTGCATAATATTCTGTAACTAGACGATACCAGTTAATACGCACACTAACCTCTACTGCTTGTCTACATAGACTGCATAATATTCTGTAGCTAGACGATGCCAGTTAATGCGCAAACTAACCTCTACTGCTTGTCTACATAGACTGCATAATCTTCTATAGCTAGACATGGCAGTTAATGCGCAAACTAACCTCTACTGCTTGTCTACGTAGACTGCATGATCTTCTATAGCTAGTCATTGCAGTTAATGTGCAAACTAACCTCTACTGCTTGTCTGCATAGACTGCATAATCTTCTATAGCTAGACATTGCAGTTAATGCGCAAACTAACCTCTACTGCTTGTCTGCATGGACTGCATAATCTTCTAAAGCTAGACATTGCAATTAATGCGCAAACAAACCTCTACTGCTTGTCTGCATAGACTGCATAATCTTCTATAGCTAGACATTGCAGTTAATGTGCAAACTAACCTCTACTGCTTGTCTACATATACTGCATAATCTTCTGTAGCTAGACATTGCAGTTAATGCGCAAACTAACCTCTACTGCTTGTCTACATAGTCTGCATAATCTTCTATAGCTAGACATTGCAGATAATGCGCAAACTAACCTCTACTGCTTGTCTACATAGTCTGCATAATCTTCTTTAGCTAGACATTGCAATTAATGCGCAAACTAACCTCTAATGCTTGTCTACATAGACTGCATAATATTCTGTAGCTAGACGATGCCAGTTAATGCGCAAACTAACCTCTACTGCTTGTCTACATAGACTGCATAATATTCTGGAACTAGACGATACCAGTTAATGCGCAAACTAACCTCTACTGCTTGTCTACATAGACTGCATAATATTCTGCAGCTAGACGATGCCAGTTAATGCGCAAACTAACCTCTACTGCTTGTCTACATAGACTGCATAATATTCTGTAACTAGAAAATACCAGTTAATGCGCAAACTAACCTCTACTGCTTGTCTACATAGACTGCATAATATTCTGCAGCTAGACGATGCCAGTTCATGCGCAAACTAACCTCTACTGCTTGTCTACATAGACTGCATAATCTTCTATAGCTAGACATTGCAGTTAATGCGCAAACTAACCTCTACTGCTTGTCTACATAGACTGCATAATGTTCTATAGCTAGACATTTCCAGTTATTTTGTGCAAACTAACCTCTACTGCTTGTCTACATAGACTGCATAATCTTCTATAGCTAGACATTGTAGTTAATGCGCAAACTAACCTCTACTGCTTGTCTACATAGTCTACATAATCTTCTATAGCTAGTCATTGCAGTTAATATGCAAACTAACCTCTACTGCTTGTCTGCATAGACTGCATAATCTTCTATAGCTAGACATTGCAGTTAATGCGCAAACTAACCTCTACTTCTTGTCTACATAGACTGCATAATCTTCTGTAGCTAGACATTGCAGTTAATGCGCAAACTAACCTCTACTGCTTGTCTGCATAGACTGCATAATCTTCTATAGCTAGACATTGCAGTTAATGCGCAAACTATCCTCTACTGCTTGTCTGCATAGATTGCATAATGATCTATAACTAGACATTGCAGTTAATGTGCAAACTAACCACTCCTGCTTGTCTACATAGACTGCATAATGTTCTATAGCTAGACATTGCCAGTTAATGTGCAAACTAACCTCTACTGCTTGTCTACATAGACTGCATAATATTCTGTAGCTAGACGATGCCAGTTAATGCGCAAACTAACCTCTATTGCTTGTCTACATAGACTGCATAATCTTCTATAGCTAGACATTGCAATTAATGCGCAAACTAACCTTTACTGCTTGTCTACATAGACTGCATATTATTCTGTAGCTAGACGATGCCAGTTAATGCGCAAACTAACCTCTACTGCTTGTCTACATAGACTGCATAATCTTCTATAGCTAGACATTGTAGTTAATGCGCAAACTAACCTCTACTGCTTGTCTACATAGTCTGCATAATCTTCTATAGCTAGACATTGCAGTTAATGCGCAAACTAACCTCTACTGCTTGTCTACATAGACTGCATAATATTCTGTAGCTAGACGATGCAAGTTAATGCGCAAACTTTCCTCTACTGCTTGTCTACATAGTCTGCATAATATTCTGTAACTAGACGATACCAGTTAATGCGCAAACTAACCTCTACTGCTTGTCTACATTGACTGTATAATATTCTGTAGCTAGACGATGCCAGTTATTGCGCAAACTAACCTCTACTGCTTGTCTACATAGACTGCATAATCTTCTATAGCTAGATATTGCAGTTAATGCGCAAACTAAACTCTACTGCTTGTCTACATAGACTGCATAATCTTCTATAGCTAGACATTGCAATTAATGCGCAAACAAACCTCTACTGCTTGTCTGCATAGACTGCATAATCTTCTATAGCTAGACATTGCAGTTAATGTGCAAACTAACCTCTACTGCTTGTCTACATATACTGCATAATCTTCTGTAGCTAGACATTGCAGTTAATGCGCAAACTAACCTCTACTGCTTGTCTACATAGTCTGCATAATCTTCTATAGCTAGACATTGCAGATAATGCGCAAACTAACCTCTACTGCTTGTCTACATAGTCTGCATAATCTTCTTTAGCTAGACATTGCAATTAATGCGCAAACTAACCTCTAATGCTTGTCTACATAGACTGCATAATATTCTGTAGCTAGACGATGCCAGTTAATGCGCAAACTAACCTCTACTGCTTGTCTACATAGACTGCATAATATTCTGGAACTAGACGATACCAGTTAATGCGCAAACTAACCTCTACTGCTTGTCTACATAGACTGCATAATATTCTGCAGCTAGACGATGCCAGTTAATGCGCAAACTAACCTCTACTGCTTGTCTACATAGACTGCATAATATTCTGTAACTAGAAAATACCAGTTAATGCGCAAACTAACCTCTACTGCTTGTCTACATAGACTGCATAATATTCTGCAGCTAGACGATGCCAGTTCATGCGCAAACTAACCTCTACTGCTTGTCTACATAGACTGCATAATCTTCTATAGCTAGACATTGCAGTTAATGCGCAAACTAACCTCTACTGCTTGTCTACATAGACTGCATAATGTTCTATAGCTAGACATTTCCAGTTATTTTGTGCAAACTAACCTCTACTGCTTGTCTACATAGACTGCATAATCTTCTATAGCTAGACATTGTAGTTAATGCGCAAACTAACCTCTACTGCTTGTCTACATAGTCTACATAATCTTCTATAGCTAGTCATTGCAGTTAATATGCAAACTAACCTCTACTGCTTGTCTGCATAGACTGCATAATCTTCTATAGCTAGACATTGCAGTTAATGCGCAAACTAACCTCTACTTCTTGTCTACATAGACTGCATAATCTTCTGTAGCTAGACATTGCAGTTAATGCGCAAACTAACCTCTACTGCTTGTCTGCATAGACTGCATAATCTTCTATAGCTAGACATTGCAGTTAATGCGCAAACTATCCTCTACTGCTTGTCTGCATAGATTGCATAATGATCTATAACTAGACATTGCAGTTAATGTGCAAACTAACCACTCCTGCTTGTCTACATAGACTGCATAATGTTCTATAGCTAGACATTGCCAGTTAATGTGCAAACTAACCTCTACTGCTTGTCTACATAGACTGCATAATATTCTGTAGCTAGACGATGCCAGTTAATGCGCAAACTAACCTCTATTGCTTGTCTACATAGACTGCATAATCTTCTATAGCTAGACATTGCAATTAATGCGCAAACTAACCTTTACTGCTTGTCTACATAGACTGCATATTATTCTGTAGCTAGACGATGCCAGTTAATGCGCAAACTAACCTCTACTGCTTGTCTACATAGACTGCATAATCTTCTATAGCTAGACATTGTAGTTAATGCGCAAACTAACCTCTACTGCTTGTCTACATAGTCTGCATAATCTTCTATAGCTAGACATTGCAGTTAATGCGCAAACTAACCTCTACTGCTTGTCTACATAGACTGCATAATATTCTGTAGCTAGACGATGCAAGTTAATGCGCAAACTTTCCTCTACTGCTTGTCTACATAGTCTGCATAATATTCTGTAACTAGACGATACCAGTTAATGCGCAAACTAACCTCTACTGCTTGTCTACATTGACTGTATAATATTCTGTAGCTAGACGATGCCAGTTATTGCGCAAACTAACCTCTACTGCTTGTCTACATAGACTGCATAATCTTCTATAGCTAGATATTGCAGTTAATGCGCAAACTAAACTCTACTGCTTGTCTACATAGACTGCATAATCTTCTATAGCTAGACATTGCAATTAATGCGCAAACAAACCTCTACTGCTTGTCTGCATAGACTGCATAATCTTCTATAGCTAGACATTGCAGTTAATGTGCAAACTAACCTCTACTGCTTGTCTACATATACTGCATAATCTTCTGTAGCTAGACATTGCAGTTAATGCGCAAACTAACCTCTACTGCTTGTCTACATAGTCTGCATAATCTTCTATAGCTAGACATTGCAGTTAATGCGCAAACTAACCTCTACTGCTTGTCTACATAGTCTGCATAATCTTCTTTAGCTAGACATTGCAATTAATGCGCAAACTAACCTCTAATGCTTGTCTACATAGACTGCATAATATTCTGTAGCTAGACGATGCCAGTTAATGCGCAAACTAACCTCTACTGCTTGTCTACATAGACTGCATAATATTCTGGAACTAGACGATACCAGTTAATGCGCAAACTAACCTCTACTGCTAGTCTACATAGACTGCATAATATTCTGCAGCTAGACGATACCAGTTAATGCGCAAACTAACGTCTACTGCTTGTCTACATAGACTGCATAATATTCTGTAACTAGAAAATACCAGTTAATGCGCAAACTAACCTCTACTGCTTGTCTACATAGACTGCATAATATTCTGCAGCTAGACGATGCCAGTTCATGCGCAAACTAACCTCTACTGCTTGTCTACATAGACTGCATAATCTTCTATAGCTAGTCATTGCAGTTAATATGCAAACTAACCTCTACTGCTTGTCTACATAGTCTGCATAATCTTCTATAGCTAGACATTGCAGTTAATGCGCAAACTAACCTCTACTGCTTGTCTACATAGACTGCATAATCTTCTATAGCTAGACATGGCAGTTAATGCGCAAACTAACCTCTACTGCTTGTCTACATAGACTGCATAATGTTCTATAGCTAGACATTGCCAGTTAATGTGCAAACTAACCTCTACTGCTTGTCTGCATAAACTGCATAATCTTCTATAGCTAGACATTGCAGTTAATGCGCAAACTAACCTCTACTGCTTGTCTACGTAGACTGTATAATCTTCTATAGCTAGTCATTGCAGTTAATGTGCAAACTAACCTCTACTGCTTGTCTGCATAGACTGCATAATCTTCTATAGCTAGACATTGCAGTTAATGCGCACACTAACCTCTACTTCTTGTCTACATAGACTGCGTAATCTTCTGTAACTAGACATTGCAGTTAATGCGCAGACTAACCTCTACTGCTTGTCTGCATGGACTGCATAATCTTCTATAGCTAGACATTGCAGTTAATGCGCAAACAAACCTCTACTGCTTGTCTGCATAGACTGCATAATCTTCTATAGCTAGACATTGCAGTTAATGTGCAAACTAACCTCTACTGCTTGTCTACATATACTGCATAATCTTCTGTAGCTAGACATTGCAGTTAATGCGCAAACTAACCTCTACTGCTTGTCTACATAGTCTGCATAATCTTCTATAGCTAGACATTGCAGTTAATGCGCAAACTAACCTCTACTGCTTGTCTACATAGTCTGCATAATCTTCTTTAGGTAGACATTGCAATTAATGCGCAAACTAACCTCTACTGCTTGTCTACATAGCCTGCATAATATTCTGTAGCTAGACGATGCCAGTTAATGCGCAAACTAACCTCTACTGCTTGTCTACATAGACTGCATAATATTCTGGAACTAGACGATACCAGTTAATGCGCAAACTAACCTCTACTGCTTGTCTACATAGACTGCATAATATTCTGCAGCTAGACGATGCCAGTTAATGCGCAAACTAACCTCTACTGCTTGTCTACATAGACTGCATAATATTCTGTAACTAGAAAATACCAGTTAACGCGCAAACTAAACTCTACTGCTTGTCTACATAGACTGCATAATATTCTGCAGCTAGACGATTCCAGTTCATGCGCAAACTAACCTCTACTGCTTGTCTACATAGACTGCATAATCTACTATAGCTAGACATTGCAGTTAATGCGCAAACTAACCTCTACTGCTTGTCTACATAGTCTACATAATCTTCTATAGCTAGTCATTGCAGTTAATATGTAAACTAACCTCTACTGCTTGTCTGCATAGACTGCATAATCTTCTATAGCTAGACATTGCAGTTAATGCGCAAACTAACCTCTACTGCTTGTCTGCATAGACTGCATATTCTTCTATAGCTAGACATTGCAGTTAAGTGCAAACTAACCTCTACTGCTTGTCTACATATACTGCATAATCTTCTGTAGCTAGACATTGCAGTTAATGCGCAAACTAACCTCTACTGCTTGTCTACATAGTCTGCATAATCTTCTATAGCTAGACATTGCAGTTAATGCGCAAACTAACCACTACTACTTGTCTACATAGTCTGCATAATCTTCTATAGCTAGACATTGCAATTAATGCGCAAACTAACCTCTACTGCTTGTCTACATAGACTGCATAATATTCTGTAGCTAGACGATGCCAGTTAATGCGCAAACTAACCTCTACTGCTTGTCTACATAGACTGCATAATATTCTGTAACTAGACGATACCAGTTAATGCGCAAAATAACCTCTACTGCTTGTCTACATAGACTGCATAATATTCTGTAGCTAGACGATGCAAGTAATTGCGCAAACTAACCTCTACTGCTTGTCTACAAAGACTGCATATTATTCTGTAGCTAGACGATGCCAGTTAATGCGCAAACTAACCTCTACTGCTTGTCTACATAGACTGCATAATCTTCTATAGCTAGACATTGTAGTTAATGCGCAAACTAACCTCTACTGCTTGTCTACATAGTCTACATAATCTTCTATAGCTCAGTCATTGCAGTTAATATGCAAACTAACCTCTACTGCTTGTCTGCATAGACTGCATAATCTTCTATAGCTAGACATTGCAGTTAATGCGCAAACTAACCTCTACTTTTTGTCTACATAGACTGCATAATCTTCTATAGCTAGACATTGCAGTTAATGCGCAAACAAACCTCTACTGCTTGTCTGCATAGATTGCATGATGTTCTATAACTAGACATTGCAGTTAATGTGCAAACTAACCTCTACTGCTTGTCTACATAGACTGCATAATGTTCTATAGCTAGACATTGCCAGTTAATGTGCAAACTAACCTCTACTGCTTGTCTACATAGACTGCATAATATTCTGTAGCTAGACGATGCCAGTTAATGCGCAAACTAACCTCTATTGCTTGTCTACATAGACTGCATAATCTTCTATAGCTAGACATTGCAATTAATGCGCAAACTAAACTTTACTGCTTGTCTACATAGACTGCATTTTATTCTGTAGCTAGACGATGCCAGTTAATGCGCAAACTAACCTCTACTGCTTGTCTACATAGTCTGCATAATCTTCTATAGCTAGACATTGCAGTTAATGCGCAAACTAACCTCTACTGCTTGTCTACATAGTCAGCATAATCTTCTATAGCTAGACATTGCAATTAATGCGCAAACTAACCTCTACTGCTTGTCTACATAGACTGCATAATATTCTGTAGCTAGACGATGCCAGTTAATGCGCAAACTAACCTCTACTGCTTGTCTACATAGACTGCATAATATTCTGTAACTAGACGATACCAGTTAATGCGCAAACTAACCTCTACTGCTTGTCTACATAGACTGTATAATATTCTGTAGCTAGACGATGCCAGTTAATGCGCAACCTAACCACTACTGCTTGTCTACATAGACTGCATAATCTTCTATAGCTAGATATTGCAGTTATTGCGCAAACTAAACTCTACTGCTTGTCTACATAGACTGCATAATCTTCTATAGCTAGGCATTGCAATTATTGCGCAAACTAACCTCTACTGCTTGTCTACATAGACAGCATAATATTATGTAGCTAGACGATGCCAGTTAATGCGCAAACTAACCTCTACTGCTTGTCTACATAGACTGCATAATCTTCTATAGCTAGATATTGCAGTTAATGCGCAAACTAAACTCTACTGCTTGTCTACATAGACTGCATAATCTTCTATAGCTAGACATTGCAATTAATGCGCAAACTAACCTCTACTGCTTGTCTACATAGACTGCATAATATTCTGTAGCTAGACGATGCCAGTTAATGCGCAAACTAACCTCCACTGCTTGTCTACATAGACTGCATAATATTCTGTAGCTAGACGATGCCGGTTAATGCGCAAACTAACCTCTACTGCTTGTCTACATAGACTGCATAATGTTCAATAGCTAGACATTATAGTTAATGCGCAAACTAACCTCTACTGCTTGTCTACATAGTCTGCATAATCTTCTATAGCTAGACATTGCAATTAATGCGCAAACTAACCTCTACTGCTTGTCTACATAGACTGCATAATATTCTGTAGCTAGACGATGCCAGTTAATGCGCAAACTAACCTCTACTGCTTGTCTACATAGACTGCATAATATTCTGTAACTAGACGATACCAGTTAATACGCACACTAACCTCTACTGCTTGTCTACATAGACTGCATAATATTCTGTAGCTAGACGATGCCAGTTAATGCGCAAACTAACCTCTACTGCTTGTCTACATAGACTGCATAATCTTCTATAGCTAGACATGGCAGTTAATGCGCAAACTAACCTCTACTGCTTGTCTACATAGACTGCATAATGTTCTATAGCTAGACATTGCCAGTTAATGCGCAAACTAACCTCTACTGCTTGTCTACATAGACTGCATAATATTCTGGAACTAGACGATACCAGTTAATGCGCAAACTAACCTCAACTGCTTGTCTACATAGACTGCATAATATTCTGCAGCTAGACGATGCCAGTTAATGCGCAAACTAACCTCTACTGCTTGTCTACATAGACTGCATAATATTCTGTAACTAGAAAATACCAGTTAATGCGCAAACTAACCTCTACTGCTTGTCTACATAGACTGCATAATATTCTGCAGCTAGACGATGCCAGTTCATGCGCAAACTAACCTCTACTGCTTGTCTACATAGACTGCATAATCTTCTATAGCTAGACATTGCAGTTAATGCGCAAACTAACCTCTACTGCTTGTCTACATAGACTGCATAATCTTCTATAGCTAGACATTTCCAGTTATTTTGTGCAAACTAACCTCTACTGCTTGTCTACATATACTGCATAATCTTCTGTAGCTAGACATTGCAGTTAATGCGCAAACTAACCTCTACTGCTTGTCTACATAGTCTGCATAATCTTCTATAGCTAGACATTGCAGTTAATGCGCAAACTAACCTCTACTGCTTGTCTACATAGACTGCATAATCTTCTATAGCTAGACATGGCAGTTAATGCGCAAACTAACCTCTACTGCTTGTCTACATAGACTGCATAATGTTCTATAGCTAGACATTGCCAGTTAATGTGCAAACTAACCTCTACTGCTTGTCTGCATAAACTGCATAATCTTCTATAGCTAGACATTGCAGTTAATGCGCAAACTAACCTCTACTGCTTGTCTACGTAGACTGCATAATCTTCTATAGCTAGTCATTGCAGTTAATGTGCAAACTAACCTCTACTGCTTGTCTGCATAGACTGCATAATCTTCTATAGCTAGACATTGCAGTTAATGCGCACACTAACCTCTACTTCTTGTCTACATAGACTGCGTAATCTTCTGTAACTAGACATTGCAGTTAATGCGCAGACTAACCTCTACTGCTTGTCTGCATGGACTGCATAATCTTCTATAGCTAGACATTGCAGTTAATGCGCAAACAAACCTCTACTGCTTGTCTGCATAGACTGCATAATCTTCTATAGCTAGACATTGCAGTTAATGTGCAAACTAACCTCTACTGCTTGTCTACATATACTGCATAATCTTCTGTAGCTAGACATTGCAGTTAATGCGCAAACTAACCTCTACTGCTTGTCTACATAGTCTGCATAATCTTCTATAGCTAGACATTGCAGTTAATGCGCAAACTAACCTCTACTGCTTGTCTACATAGTCTGCATAATCTTCTTTAGGTAGACATTGCAATTAATGCGCAAACTAACCTCTACTGCTTGTCTACATAGCCTGCATAATATTCTGTAGCTAGACGATGCCAGTTAATGCGCAAACTAACCTCTACTGCTTGTCTACATAGACTGCATAATATTCTGGAACTAGACGATACCAGTTAATGCGCAAACTAACCTCTACTGCTTGTCTACATAGACTGCATAATATTCTGCAGCTAGACGATGCCAGTTAATGCGCAAACTAACCTCTACTGCTTGTCTACATAGACTGCATAATATTCTGTAACTAGAAAATACCAGTTAACGCGCAAACTAAACTCTACTGCTTGTCTACATAGACTGCATAATATTCTGCAGCTAGACGATGCCAGTTCATGCGCAAACTAACCTCTACTGCTTGTCTACATAGACTGCATAATCTACTATAGCTAGACATTGCAGTTAATGCGCAAACTAACCTCTACTGCTTGTCTACATAGTCTACATAATCTTCTATAGCTAGTCATTGCAGTTAATATGTAAACTAACCTCTACTGCTTGTCTGCATAGACTGCATAATCTTCTATAGCTAGACATTGCAGTTAATGCGCAAACTAACCTCTACTGCTTGTCTGCATAGACTGCATATTCTTCTATAGCTAGACATTGCAGTTAAGTGCAAACTAACCTCTACTGCTTGTCTACATATACTGCATAATCTTCTGTAGCTAGACATTGCAGTTAATGCGCAAACTAACCTCTACCGCTTGTCTACATAGTCTGCATAATCTTCTATAGCTAGACATTGCAGTTAATGCGCAAACTAACCACTACTACTTGTCTACATAGTCTGCATAATCTTCTATAGCTAGACATTGCAATTAATGCGCAAACTAACCTCTACTGCTTGTCTACATAGACTGCATAATATTCTGTAGCTAGACGATGCCAGTTAATGCGCAAACTAACCTCTACTGCTTGTCTACATAGACTGCATAATATTCTGTAACTAGACGATACCAGTTAATGCGCAAACTAACCTCTACTGCTTGTCTACATAGACTGCATAATATTCTGTAGCTAGACGATGCAAGTAATTGCGCAAACTAACCTCTACTGCTTGTCTACATAGACTGCATAATCTTCTATAGCTAGACATTGCAGTTAATGCGCAAACTAACCTCTACTGCTTGTCTACATAGTCTGCATAATCATCTATAGCTAGACATTGCAATTAATGCGCAAACTAACCTCTACTGCTTGTCTACATAGACTGCATAATATTCTGTAGCTAGACGATGCCAGTTAATGCGCAAACTAACCTCTACTGCTTGTCTACATAGACTGCATAATATTCTGTAACTAGACGATACCAGTTAATACGCACACTAACCTCTACTGCTTGTCTACATAGACTGCATAATATTCTGTAGCTAGACGATGCCAGTTAATGCGCAAACTAACCTCTACTGCTTGTCTACATAGACTGCATAATCTTCTATAGCTAGACATGGCAGTTAATGCGCAAACTAACCTCTACTGCTTGTCTACGTAGACTGCATGATCTTCTATAGCTAGTCATTGCAGTTAATGTGCAAACTAACCTCTACTGCTTGTCTGCATAGACTGCATAATCTTCTATAGCTAGACATTGCAGTTAATGCGCAAACTAACCTCTACTGCTTGTCTGCATGGACTGCATAATCTTCTAAAGCTAGACATTGCAATTAATGCGCAAACAAACCTCTACTGCTTGTCTGCATAGACTGCATAATCTTCTATAGCTAGACATTGCAGTTAATGTGCAAACTAACCTCTACTGCTTGTCTACATATACTGCATAATCTTCTGTAGCTAGACATTGCAGTTAATGCGCAAACTAACCTCTACTGCTTGTCTACATAGTCTGCATAATCTTCTATAGCTAGACATTGCAGATAATGCGCAAACTAACCTCTACTGCTTGTCTACATAGTCTGCATAATCTTCTTTAGCTAGACATTGCAATTAATGCGCAAACTAACCTCTAATGCTTGTCTACATAGACTGCATAATATTCTGTAGCTAGACGATGCCAGTTAATGCGCAAACTAACCTCTACTGCTTGTCTACATAGACTGCATAATATTCTGGAACTAGACGATACCAGTTAATGCGCAAACT
The DNA here is from genome assembly GCA_036971475.1 of Prosapia bicincta. Lineage (NCBI taxonomy): Eukaryota > Metazoa > Arthropoda > Insecta > Hemiptera > Cercopidae > Prosapia > Prosapia bicincta. The sequence continues at coordinate 182,836,197 of JBAIZL010000004.1, read as the reverse complement.
AACCTCTACTGCTTGTCTACATAGACTGCATAATATTCTGCAGCTAGACGATGCCAGTTAATGCGCAAACTAACCTCTACTGCTTGTCTACATAGACTGCATAATATTCTGTAACTAGAAAATACCAGTTAATGCGCAAACTAACCTCTACTGCTTGTCTACATAGACTGCATAATATTCTGCAGCTAGACGATGCCAGTTCATGCGCAAACTAACCTCTACTGCTTGTCTACATAGACTGCATAATCTTCTATAGCTAGACATTGCAGTTAATGCGCAAACTAACCTCTACTGCTTGTCTACATAGACTGCATAATGTTCTATAGCTAGACATTTCCAGTTATTTTGTGCAAACTAACCTCTACTGCTTGTCTACATAGACTGCATAATCTTCTATAGCTAGACATTGTAGTTAATGCGCAAACTAACCTCTACTGCTTGTCTACATAGTCTACATAATCTTCTATAGCTAGTCATTGCAGTTAATATGCAAACTAACCTCTACTGCTTGTCTGCATAGACTGCATAATCTTCTATAGCTAGACATTGCAGTTAATGCGCAAACTAACCTCTACTTCTTGTCTACATAGACTGCATAATCTTCTGTAGCTAGACATTGCAGTTAATGCGCAAACTAACCTCTACTGCTTGTCTGCATAGACTGCATAATCTTCTATAGCTAGACATTGCAGTTAATGCGCAAACTATCCTCTACTGCTTGTCTGCATAGATTGCATAATGATCTATAACTAGACATTGCAGTTAATGTGCAAACTAACCACTCCTGCTTGTCTACATAGACTGCATAATGTTCTATAGCTAGACATTGCCAGTTAATGTGCAAACTAACCTCTACTGCTTGTCTACATAGACTGCATAATATTCTGTAGCTAGACGATGCCAGTTAATGCGCAAACTAACCTCTATTGCTTGTCTACATAGACTGCATAATCTTCTATAGCTAGACATTGCAATTAATGCGCAAACTAACCTTTACTGCTTGTCTACATAGACTGCATATTATTCTGTAGCTAGACGATGCCAGTTAATGCGCAAACTAACCTCTACTGCTTGTCTACATAGACTGCATAATCTTCTATAGCTAGACATTGTAGTTAATGCGCAAACTAACCTCTACTGCTTGTCTACATAGTCTGCATAATCTTCTATAGCTAGACATTGCAGTTAATGCGCAAACTAACCTCTACTGCTTGTCTACATAGACTGCATAATATTCTGTAGCTAGACGATGCAAGTTAATGCGCAAACTTTCCTCTACTGCTTGTCTACATAGTCTGCATAATATTCTGTAACTAGACGATACCAGTTAATGCGCAAACTAACCTCTACTGCTTGTCTACATTGACTGTATAATATTCTGTAGCTAGACGATGCCAGTTATTGCGCAAACTAACCTCTACTGCTTGTCTACATAGACTGCATAATCTTCTATAGCTAGATATTGCAGTTAATGCGCAAACTAAACTCTACTGCTTGTCTACATAGACTGCATAATCTTCTATAGCTAGACATTGCAATTAATGCGCAAACAAACCTCTACTGCTTGTCTGCATAGACTGCATAATCTTCTATAGCTAGACATTGCAGTTAATGTGCAAACTAACCTCTACTGCTTGTCTACATATACTGCATAATCTTCTGTAGCTAGACATTGCAGTTAATGCGCAAACTAACCTCTACTGCTTGTCTACATAGTCTGCATAATCTTCTATAGCTAGACATTGCAGATAATGCGCAAACTAACCTCTACTGCTTGTCTACATAGTCTGCATAATCTTCTTTAGCTAGACATTGCAATTAATGCGCAAACTAACCTCTAATGCTTGTCTACATAGACTGCATAATATTCTGTAGCTAGACGATGCCAGTTAATGCGCAAACTAACCTCTACTGCTTGTCTACATAGACTGCATAATATTCTGGAACTAGACGATACCAGTTAATGCGCAAACTAACCTCTACTGCTTGTCTACATAGACTGCATAATATTCTGCAGCTAGACGATGCCAGTTAATGCGCAAACTAACCTCTACTGCTTGTCTACATAGACTGCATAATATTCTGTAACTAGAAAATACCAGTTAATGCGCAAACTAACCTCTACTGCTTGTCTACATAGACTGCATAATATTCTGCAGCTAGACGATGCCAGTTCATGCGCAAACTAACCTCTACTGCTTGTCTACATAGACTGCATAATCTTCTATAGCTAGACATTGCAGTTAATGCGCAAACTAACCTCTACTGCTTGTCTACATAGACTGCATAATGTTCTATAGCTAGACATTTCCAGTTATTTTGTGCAAACTAACCTCTACTGCTTGTCTACATAGACTGCATAATCTTCTATAGCTAGACATTGTAGTTAATGCGCAAACTAACCTCTACTGCTTGTCTACATAGTCTACATAATCTTCTATAGCTAGTCATTGCAGTTAATATGCAAACTAACCTCTACTGCTTGTCTGCATAGACTGCATAATCTTCTATAGCTAGACATTGCAGTTAATGCGCAAACTAACCTCTACTTCTTGTCTACATAGACTGCATAATCTTCTGTAGCTAGACATTGCAGTTAATGCGCAAACTAACCTCTACTGCTTGTCTGCATAGACTGCATAATCTTCTATAGCTAGACATTGCAGTTAATGCGCAAACTATCCTCTACTGCTTGTCTGCATAGATTGCATAATGATCTATAACTAGACATTGCAGTTAATGTGCAAACTAACCACTCCTGCTTGTCTACATAGACTGCATAATGTTCTATAGCTAGACATTGCCAGTTAATGTGCAAACTAACCTCTACTGCTTGTCTACATAGACTGCATAATATTCTGTAGCTAGACGATGCCAGTTAATGCGCAAACTAACCTCTATTGCTTGTCTACATAGACTGCATAATCTTCTATAGCTAGACATTGCAATTAATGCGCAAACTAACCTTTACTGCTTGTCTACATAGACTGCATATTATTCTGTAGCTAGACGATGCCAGTTAATGCGCAAACTAACCTCTACTGCTTGTCTACATAGACTGCATAATCTTCTATAGCTAGACATTGTAGTTAATGCGCAAACTAACCTCTACTGCTTGTCTACATAATCTGCATAATCTTCTATAGCTAGACATTGCAGTTAATGCGCAAACTAACCTCTACTGCTTGTCTACATAGACTGCATAATATTCTGTAGCTAGACGATGCAAGTTAATGCGCAAACTTTCCTCTACTGCTTGTCTACATAGTCTGCATAATATTCTGTAACTAGACGATACCAGTTAATGCGCAAACTAACCTCTACTGCTTGTCTACATTGACTGTATAATATTCTGTAGCTAGACGATGCCAGTTATTGCGCAAACTAACCTCTACTGCTTGTCTACATAGACTGCATAATCTTCTATAGCTAGATATTGCAGTTAATGCGCAAACTAAACTCTACTGCTTGTCTACATAGACTGCATAATCTTCTATAGCTAGACATTGCAATTAATGCGCAAACAAACCTCTACTGCTTGTCTGCATAGACTGCATAATCTTCTATAGCTAGACATTGCAGTTAATGTGCAAACTAACCTCTACTGCTTGTCTACATATACTGCATAATCTTCTGTAGCTAGACATTGCAGTTAATGCGCAAACTAACCTCTACTGCTTGTCTACATAGTCTGCATAATCTTCTATAGCTAGACATTGCAGTTAATGCGCAAACTAACCTCTACTGCTTGTCTACATAGTCTGCATAATCTTCTTTAGCTAGACATTGCAATTAATGCGCAAACTAACCTCTAATGCTTGTCTACATAGACTGCATAATATTCTGTAGCTAGACGATGCCAGTTAATGCGCAAACTAACCTCTACTGCTTGTCTACATAGACTGCATAATATTCTGGAACTAGACGATACCAGTTAATGCGCAAACTAACCTCTACTGCTAGTCTACATAGACTGCATAATATTCTGCAGCTAGACGATACCAGTTAATGCGCAAACTAACCTCTACTGCTTGTCTACATAGACTGCATAATATTCTGTAACTAGAAAATACCAGTTAATGCGCAAACTAACCTCTACTGCTTGTCTACATAGACTGCATAATATTCTGCAGCTAGACGATGCCAGTTCATGCGCAAACTAACCTCTACTGCTTGTCTACATAGACTGCATAATCTTCTATAGCTAGTCATTGCAGTTAATATGCAAACTAACCTCTACTGCTTGTCTACATAGTCTGCATAATCTTCTATAGCTAGACATTGCAGTTAATGCGCAAACTAACCTCTACTGCTTGTCTACATAGACTGCATAATCTTCTATAGCTAGACATGGCAGTTAATGCGCAAACTAACCTCTACTGCTTGTCTACATAGACTGCATAATGTTCTATAGCTAGACATTGCCAGTTAATGTGCAAACTAACCTCTACTGCTTGTCTGCATAAACTGCATAATCTTCTATAGCTAGACATTGCAGTTAATGCGCAAACTAACCTCTACTGCTTGTCTACGTAGACTGTATAATCTTCTATAGCTAGTCATTGCAGTTAATGTGCAAACTAACCTCTACTGCTTGTCTGCATAGACTGCATAATCTTCTATAGCTAGACATTGCAGTTAATGCGCACACTAACCTCTACTTCTTGTCTACATAGACTGCGTAATCTTCTGTAACTAGACATTGCAGTTAATGCGCAGACTAACCTCTACTGCTTGTCTGCATGGACTGCATAATCTTCTATAGCTAGACATTGCAGTTAATGCGCAAACAAACCTCTACTGCTTGTCTGCATAGACTGCATAATCTTCTATAGCTAGACATTGCAGTTAATGTGCAAACTAACCTCTACTGCTTGTCTACATATACTGCATAATCTTCTGTAGCTAGACATTGCAGTTAATGCGCAAACTAACCTCTACTGCTTGTCTACATAGTCTGCATAATCTTCTATAGCTAGACATTGCAGTTAATGCGCAAACTAACCTCTACTGCTTGTCTACATAGTCTGCATAATCTTCTTTAGGTAGACATTGCAATTAATGCGCAAACTAACCTCTACTGCTTGTCTACATAGCCTGCATAATATTCTGTAGCTAGACGATGCCAGTTAATGCGCAAACTAACCTCTACTGCTTGTCTACATAGACTGCATAATATTCTGGAACTAGACGATACCAGTTAATGCGCAAACTAACCTCTACTGCTTGTCTACATAGACTGCATAATATTCTGCAGCTAGACGATGCCAGTTAATGCGCAAACTAACCTCTACTGCTTGTCTACATAGACTGCATAATATTCTGTAACTAGAAAATACCAGTTAACGCGCAAACTAAACTCTACTGCTTGTCTACATAGACTGCATAATATTCTGCAGCTAGACGATTCCAGTTCATGCGCAAACTAACCTCTACTGCTTGTCTACATAGACTGCATAATCTACTATAGCTAGACATTGCAGTTAATGCGCAAACTAACCTCTACTGCTTGTCTACATAGTCTACATAATCTTCTATAGCTAGTCATTGCAGTTAATATGTAAACTAACCTCTACTGCTTGTCTGCATAGACTGCATAATCTTCTATAGCTAGACATTGCAGTTAATGCGCAAACTAACCTCTACTGCTTGTCTGCATAGACTGCATATTCTTCTATAGCTAGACATTGCAGTTAAGTGCAAACTAACCTCTACTGCTTGTCTACATATACTGCATAATCTTCTGTAGCTAGACATTGCAGTTAATGCGCAAACTAACCTCTACTGCTTGTCTACATAGTCTGCATAATCTTCTATAGCTAGACATTGCAGTTAATGCGCAAACTAACCACTACTACTTGTCTACATAGTCTGCATAATCTTCTATAGCTAGACATTGCAATTAATGCGCAAACTAACCTCTACTGCTTGTCTACATAGACTGCATAATATTCTGTAGCTAGACGATGCCAGTTAATGCGCAAACTAACCTCTACTGCTTGTCTACATAGACTGCATAATATTCTGTAACTAGACGATACCAGTTAATGCGCAAAATAACCTCTACTGCTTGTCTACATAGACTGCATAATATTCTGTAGCTAGACGATGCAAGTAATTGCGCAAACTAACCTCTACTGCTTGTCTACAAAGACTGCATATTATTCTGTAGCTAGACGATGCCAGTTAATGCGCAAACTAACCTCTACTGCTTGTCTACATAGACTGCATAATCTTCTATAGCTAGACATTGTAGTTAATGCGCAAACTAACCTCTACTGCTTGTCTACATAGTCTACATAATCTTCTATAGCTCAGTCATTGCAGTTAATATGCAAACTAACCTCTACTGCTTGTCTGCATAGACTGCATAATCTTCTATAGCTAGACATTGCAGTTAATGCGCAAACTAACCTCTACTTTTTGTCTACATAGACTGCATAATCTTCTATAGCTAGACATTGCAGTTAATGCGCAAACAAACCTCTACTGCTTGTCTGCATAGATTGCATGATGTTCTATAACTAGACATTGCAGTTAATGTGCAAACTAACCTCTACTGCTTGTCTACATAGACTGCATAATGTTCTATAGCTAGACATTGCCAGTTAATGTGCAAACTAACCTCTACTGCTTGTCTACATAGACTGCATAATATTCTGTAGCTAGACGATGCCAGTTAATGCGCAAACTAACCTCTATTGCTTGTCTACATAGACTGCATAATCTTCTATAGCTAGACATTGCAATTAATGCGCAAACTAAACTTTACTGCTTGTCTACATAGACTGCATTTTATTCTGTAGCTAGACGATGCCAGTTAATGCGCAAACTAACCTCTACTGCTTGTCTACATAGTCTGCATAATCTTCTATAGCTAGACATTGCAGTTAATGCGCAAACTAACCTCTACTGCTTGTCTACATAGTCAGCATAATCTTCTATAGCTAGACATTGCAATTAATGCGCAAACTAACCTCTACTGCTTGTCTACATAGACTGCATAATATTCTGTAGCTAGACGATGCCAGTTAATGCGCAAACTAACCTCTACTGCTTGTCTACATAGACTGCATAATATTCTGTAACTAGACGATACCAGTTAATGCGCAAACTAACCTCTACTGCTTGTCTACATAGACTGTATAATATTCTGTAGCTAGACGATGCCAGTTAATGCGCAACCTAACCACTACTGCTTGTCTACATAGACTGCATAATCTTCTATAGCTAGATATTGCAGTTATTGCGCAAACTAAACTCTACTGCTTGTCTACATAGACTGCATAATCTTCTATAGCTAGGCATTGCAATTATTGCGCAAACTAACCTCTACTGCTTGTCTACATAGACAGCATAATATTATGTAGCTAGACGATGCCAGTTAATGCGCAAACTAACCTCTACTGCTTGTCTACATAGACTGCATAATCTTCTATAGCTAGATATTGCAGTTAATGCGCAAACTAAACTCTACTGCTTGTCTACATAGACTGCATAATCTTCTATAGCTAGACATTGCAATTAATGCGCAAACTAACCTCTACTGCTTGTCTACATAGACTGCATAATATTCTGTAGCTAGACGATGCCAGTTAATGCGCAAACTAACCTCCACTGCTTGTCTACATAGACTGCATAATATTCTGTAGCTAGACGATGCCGGTTAATGCGCAAACTAACCTCTACTGCTTGTCTACATAGACTGCATAATGTTCAATAGCTAGACATTATAGTTAATGCGCAAACTAACCTCTACTGCTTGTCTACATAGTCTGCATAATCTTCTATAGCTAGACATTGCAATTAATGCGCAAACTAACCTCTACTGCTTGTCTACATAGACTGCATAATATTCTGTAGCTAGACGATGCCAGTTAATGCGCAAACTAACCTCTACTGCTTGTCTACATAGACTGCATAATATTCTGTAACTAGACGATACCAGTTAATACGCACACTAACCTCTACTGCTTGTCTACATAGACTGCATAATATTCTGTAGCTAGACGATGCCAGTTAATGCGCAAACTAACCTCTACTGCTTGTCTACATAGACTGCATAATCTTCTATAGCTAGACATGGCAGTTAATGCGCAAACTAACCTCTACTGCTTGTCTACATAGACTGCATAATGTTCTATAGCTAGACATTGCCAGTTAATGCGCAAACTAACCTCTACTGCTTGTCTACATAGACTGCATAATCTTCTATAGCTAGACATTGCAGTTAATGCGCAAACTAACCTCTACTGCTTGTCTACATAGTCTGCATAATCATCTATAGCTAGACATTGCAATTAATGCGCAAACTAACCTCTACTGCTTGTCTACATAGACTGCATAATATTCTGTAGCTAGACGATGCCAGTTAATGCGCAAACTAACCTCTACTGCTTGTCTACATAGACTGCATAATATTCTGTAACTAGACGATACCAGTTAATACGCACACTAACCTCTACTGCTTGTCTACATAGACTGCATAATATTCTGTAGCTAGACGATGCCAGTTAATGCGCAAACTAACCTCTACTGCTTGTCTACATAGACTGCATAATCTTCTATAGCTAGACATGGCAGTTAATGCGCAAACTAACCTCTACTGCTTGTCTACATAGACTGCATAATGTTCTATAGCTAGACATTGCCAGTTAATGTGCAAACTAACCTCTACTGCTTGTCTGCATAAACTGCATAATCTTCTATAGCTAGACATTGCAGTTAATGCGCAAACTAACCTCTACTGCTTGTCTACGTAGACTGCATAATCTTCTATAGCTAGTCATTGCAGTTAATGTGCAAACTAACCTCTACTGCTTGTCTGCATAGACTGCATAATCTTCTATAGCTAGACATTGCAGTTAATGCGCAAACTAACCTCTACTGCTTGTCTGCATGGACTGCATAATCTTCTAAAGCTAGACATTGCAATTAATGCGCAAACAAACCTCTACTGCTTGTCTGCATAGACTGCATAATCTTCTATAGCTAGACATTGCAGTTAATGTGCAAACTAACCTCTACTGCTTGTCTACATATACTGCATAATCTTCTGTAGCTAGACATTGCAGTTAATGCGCAAACTAACCTCTACTGCTTGTCTACGTAGTCTGCATAATCTTCTATAGCTAGACATTGCAGATAATGCGCAAACTAACCTCTACTGCTTGTCTACATAGTCTGCATAATCTTCTTTAGCTAGACATTGCAATTAATGCGCAAACTAACCTCTAATGCTTGTCTACATAGACTGCATAATATTCTGTAGCTAGACGATGCCAGTTAATGCGCAAACTAACCTCTACTGCTTGTCTACATAGACTGCATAATATTCTGGAACTAGACGATACCAGTTAATGCGCAAACTAACCTCTACTGCTTGTCTACATAGACTGCATAATATTCTGCAGCTAGACGATGCCAGTTAATGCGCAAACTAACCTCTACTGCTTGTCTACATAGACTGCATAATATTCTGTAACTAGAAAATACCAGTTAATGCGCAAACTAACCTCTACTGCTTGTCTACATAGACTGCATAATATTCTGCAGCTAGACGATGCCAGTTCATGCGCAAACTAACCTCTACTGCTTGTCTACATAGACTGCATAATCTTCTATAGCTAGACATTGCAGTTAATGCGCAAACTAACCTCTACTGCTTGTCTACATAGACTGCATAATGTTCTATAGCTAGACATTTCCAGTTATTTTGTGCAAACTAACCTCTACTGCTTGTCTACATAGACTGCATAATCTTCTATAGCTAGACATTGTAGTTAATGCGCAAACTAACCTCTACTGCTTGTCTACATAGTCTACATAATCTTCTATAGCTAGTCATTGCAGTTAATATGCAAACTAACCTCTACTGCTTGTCTGCATAGACTGCATAATCTTCTATAGCTAGACATTGCAGTTAATGCGCAAACTAACCTCTACTTCTTGTCTACATAGACTGCATAATCTTCTGTAGCTAGACATTGCAGTTAATGCGCAAACTAACCTCTACTGCTTGTCTGCATAGACTGCATAATCTTCTATAGCTAGACATTGCAGTTAATGCGCAAACTATCCTCTACTGCTTGTCTGCATAGATTGCATAATGATCTATAACTAGACATTGCAGTTAATGTGCAAACTAACCACTCCTGCTTGTCTACATAGACTGCATAATGTTCTATAGCTAGACATTGCCAGTTAATGTGCAAACTAACCTCTACTGCTTGTCTACATAGACTGCATAATATTCTGTAGCTAGACGATGCCAGTTAATGCGCAAACTAACCTCTATTGCTTGTCTACATAGACTGCATAATCTTCTATAGCTAGACATTGCAATTAATGCGCAAACTAACCTTTACTGCTTGTCTACATAGACTGCATATTATTCTGTAGCTAGACGATGCCAGTTAATGCGCAAACTAACCTCTACTGCTTGTCTACATAGACTGCATAATCTTCTATAGCTAGACATTGTAGTTAATGCGCAAACTAACCTCTACTGCTTGTCTACATAGTCTGCATAATCTTCTATAGCTAGACATTGCAGTTAATGCGCAAACTAACCTCTACTGCTTGTCTACATAGACTGCATAATATTCTGTAGCTAGACGATGCCAGTTAATGCGCAAACTATCCTCTACTGCTTGTCTACATAGTCTGCATAATATTCTGTAACTAGACGATACCAGTTAATGCGCAAACTAACCTCTACTGCTTGTCTACGTTGACTGTATAATATTCTGTAGCTAGACGATGCCAGTTATTGCGCAAACTAACCTCTACTGCTTGTCTACATAGACTGCATAATCTTCTATAGCTAGATATTGCAGTTAATGCGCAAACTAAACTCTACTGCTTGTCTACATAGACTGCATAATCTTCTATAGCTAGACATTGCAATTAATGCGCAAGCAAACCTCTACTGCTTGTCTGCATAGACTGCATAATCTTCTATAGCTAGACATTGCAGTTAATGTGCAAACTAACCTCTACTGCTTGTCTACATATACTGCATAATCTTCTGTAGCTAGACATTGCAGTTAATGCGCAAACTAACCTCTACTGCTTGTCTACATAGTCTGCATAATCTTCTATAGCTAGACATTGCAGTTAATGCGCAAACTAACCTCTACTGCTTGTCTACATAGTCTGCATAATCTTCTTTAGCTAGACATTGCAATTAATGCGCAAACTAACCTCTAATGCTTGTCTACATAGACTGCATAATATTCTGTAGCTAGACGATGCCAGTTAATGCGCAAACTAACCTCTACTGCTTGTCTACATAGACTGCATAATATTCTGGAACTAGACGATACCAGTTAATGCGCAAACTAACCTCTACTGCTAGTCTACATAGACTGCATAATATTCTGCAGCTAGACGATACCAGTTAATGCGCAAACTAACCTCTACTGCTTGTCTACATAGACTGCATAATATTCTGTAACTAGAAAATACCAGTTAATGCGCAAATTAACCTCTACTGCTTGTCTACATAGACTGCATAATATTCTGCAGCTAGACGATGCCAGTTCATGCGCAAACTAACCTCTACTGCTTGTCTACATAGACTGCATAATCTTCTATAGCTAGTCATTGCAGTTAATATGCAAACTAACCTCTACTGCTTGTCTGCATAGACTGCATAATCTTCTATAGCTAGACATTGCAGTTAATGCGCAAACTAACCTCTACTTCTTGTCTACATAGACTGCATAATCTTCCGTAGCTAGACATTGCAGTTAATGCGCAAACTAACCTCTATTGCTTGTCTACATAGTCTACATAATCTTCTATAGCTAGTCATTGCAGTTAATATGCAAACTAACCTCTACTGCTTGTCTGCATAGACTGCATAATCTTCTATAGCTAGACATTGCAGTTAATGCGCAAACTAACCTCTACTTCTTGTCTACATAGACTGCATAATCTTCTGTAGCTAGACATTGCAGTTAATGCGCAAACTAACCTCTACTGCTTGTCTGCATAGACTGCATAATCTTCTATAGCTAGACATTGCAGTTAATGCGCAAACTATCCTCTACTGCTTGTCTGCATAGATTGCATAATGATCTATAACTAGACATTGCAGTTAATGTGCAAACTAACCACTACTGCTTGTCTACATAGACTGCATAATGTTCTATAGCTAGACATTGCCAGTTAATGTGCAAACTAACCTCTACTGCTTGTCTACATAGACTGCATAATATTCTGTAGCTAGACGATGCCAGTTAATGCGCAAACTAACCTCTATTGCTTGTCTACATAGACTGCATAATCTTCTATAGCTAGACATTGCAATTAATGCGCAAACTAACCTTTACTGCTTGTCTACATAGACTGCATATTATTCTGTAGCTAGACGATGCCAGTTAATGCGCAAACTAACCTCTACTGCTTGTCTACATAGACTGCATAATCTTCTATAGCTAGACATTGTAGTTAATGCGCAAACTAACCTCTACTGCTTGTCTACATAGTCTGCATAATCTTCTATAGCTAGACATTGCAGTTAATGCGCAAACTAACCTCTACTGCTTGTCTACATAGACTGCATAATATTCTGTAGCTAGACGATGCCAGTTAATGCGCAAACTAACCTCTACTGCTTGTCTACATAGACTGCATAATATTCTGTAACTAGACGATACCAGTTAATGCGCAAACTAACCTCTACTGCTTGTCTACATAGACTGTATAATATTCTGTAGCTAGACGATGCCAGTTATTGCGCAAACTAACCTCTACTGCTTGTCTACATAGACTGCATAATCTTCTATAGCTAGGCATTGCAATTATTGCGCAAACTAACCTCTACTGCTTGTCTACATAGACTGCATAATATTATGTAGCTAGACGATGCCAGTTAATGCGCAAACTAACCTCTACTGCTTGTCTACATAGACTGCATAATCTTCTATAGCTAGATATTGCAGTTAATGCGCAAACTAAACTCTACTGCTTGTCTACATTGACTGCATAATCTTCTATAGCTAGACATTGCAGTTAATGCGCAAACTAACCTCCACTGCTTGTCTACATAGACTGCATAATATTCTGTAGCTAGACGATGCCGGTTAATGCGCAAACTAACCTCTACTGCTTGTCTACATAGACTGCATAATGTTCAATAGCTAGACGTTGCAGTTAATGCGCAAACTAACCTCTACTGCTTGTCTACATAGTCTGCATAATCTTCTATAGCTAGACATTGCAATTAATGAGCAAACTAACCTCTACTGCTTGCCTACATAGACTGCATAATATTCTGTAGCTAGACGATGCCAGTTAATGCGCAAACTAACCTCTACTGCTTGTCTACATAAACTGCATAATATTCTGTAGCTAGTCGATGCCAGTTAATGCTCAAACTAACCTCTACTGCTTGTCTACATAGACTGCATAATCTTCTATAGCTAGACATTGCAGTTAATGCGCAAACTAACCTCTACTGCTTGTCTACATAGACTGCATAATATTCTGTAGCTAGACGATGCCAGTTAATGCGCAAACTAACATCTACTGCTTGTCTACATAGACTGCATAATCTTCTATAGCTAGACATTGCAGTTAATGCGCAAACTAACCTCTACCGCTTGTCTTTATAGTCTGCATAATCTTCTATAGCTAAACATTTCAGTTAATGCGCAAACTAACCTCTACTGCTTGTCTACATAGTCTGCATAATCATCTATAGCTAGATATTGCAATTAATGCGCAAACTAACCTCTACTGCTTGTCTACATAGACTGCATAATATTATGTAGCTAGACGATGCCAGTTAATGCGCAAACTAACCTCTACTGCTTGTCTACATAGACTGCATAATCTTCTATAGCTAGATATTGCAGTTAATGCGCAAACTAAACTCTACTGCTTGTCTACATTGACTGCATAATCTTCTATAGCTAGACATTGCAGTTAATGCGCAAACTAACCTCCACTGCTTGTCTACATAGACTGCATAATATTCTGTAGCTAGACGATGCCGGTTAATGCGCAAACTAACCTCTACTGCTTGTCTACATAGACTGCATAATGTTCAATAGCTAGACGTTGCAGTTAATGCGCAAACTAACCTCTACTGCTTGTCTACATAGACTGCATAATATTCTGTAACTAGACGATACCAGTTAATACGCACACTAACTTCTACTGCTTGTCTACATAGACTGCATAATATTCTGTAGCTAGACGATGCCAGTTAATGCGCAAACTAACCTCTACTGCTTGTCTACATAGACTGCATAATCTTCTATAGCTAGACATGGCAGTTAATGCGCAAACTAACCTCTACTGCTTGTCTACATAGACTGCATAATGTTCTATAGCTAGACATTGCCAGTTAATGTGCAAACTAACCTCTACTGCTTGTCTGCATAAACTGCATAATCTTCTATATCTAGACATTGCAGTTAATGCGCAAACTAACCTCTACTGCTTGTCTACGTAGACTGCATAATCTTCTATAGCTAGTCATTGCAGTTAATGTGCAAACTAACCTCTACTGCTTGTCTGCATAGACTGCATAATCTTCTATAGCTAGACATTGCAGTTAATGCGCAAACTAACCTCTACTTCTTGTCTACATAGACTGCGTAATCTTCTGAAACTAGACATTGCAGTTAATGCGCAAACTAACCTCTACTGCTTGTCTGCATGGACTGCATAATCTTCTATAGCTAGACATTGCAATTAATGCGCAAACAAACCTCTACTGCTTGTCTGCATAGACTGCATAATCTTCTATAGCTAGACATTGCAGTTAATGTGCAAACTATCCTCTACTGCTTGTCTACATATACTGCATAATCTTCTGTAGCTAGACATTGCAGTTAATGCGCAAACTAACATCTACTGCTTGTCTACATAGTCTGCATAATCTTCTATAGCTAGACATTGCAGTTAATGCGCAAACTAACCTCTACTGCTTGTCTACATAGTCTGCATAATCTTCTTTAGCTAGACATTGCAATTAATGCGCAAACTAACCTCTACTGCTTGTCTACATAGACTGCATAATATTCTGTAGCTAGACGATGCCAGTTAATGTGCAAACTAACCTCTACTGCTTGTCTACATAGACTGCATAATATTCTGGAACTAGACGATGCCAGTTAATGCGCAAACTAACCTCTACTGCTTGTCTACATAGACTGCATAATATTCTGCAGCTAGACGATGCCAGTTAATGCGCAAACTAACCTCTACTGCTTGTCTACATAGACTGCATAATATTCTGTAACTAGAAAATACCAGTTAATGCGCAAACTAACCTCTACTGCTTGTCTACATAGACTGCATAATATTCTGCAGCTAGACGATGCCAGTTCATGTGCAAACTAACCTCTACTGCTTGTCTACATAGATTGCATAATCTTCTATAGCTAGACATTGCAGTTAATGCGCAACCTAACCTCTACTGCTTGTCTACATAGACTGCATAATGTTCTATAGCTAGACATTTCCAGTTATTTTGTGCAAACTAACCTCTACTGCTTGTCTACATAGACTGCATAATCTTCTATAGCTAGTCATTGCAGTTAATGCGCAAACTAACCTCTACTGCTTGTCTACATAGACTGCATAATATTCTGTAGAAAGACGATGCCAGTTAATGCGCAAACTAACCTCTACTGCTTGTCTACATAGTCTGCATAATCTTCTATAGCTAGACATTGCAATTAATGCGCAAACTAACCTCTACTGCTTGTCTACATAGACTGCATAATATTCTGTAGCTAGTAGATGCCAGTTAATGCTCAAACTAACCTCTACTTCTTGTCTGCATAGACTGCATAATCTTCTATAGCTAGACATTGCAGTTAATGCGCAAACTAACCTCTACTCCTTGGCTACATAGACTGCATAATATTGTGTAGCTAGACGATGCCAGTTAATGCTCAAACTAACCTCTACTACTTGTCTACATAGACTGCATAATATTCTGTAGCTAGACGATGCCAGTTAATGCGCAAACTAACCTCTACTGCTTGTCTACATAAACTGCATAATATTCTGTAGCTAGTCGATGCCAGTTAATGCTCAAACTAACCTCTACTTCTTGTCTACATAGACTGCATAATCTTCTATAGCTAGACATTGCAGTTAATGCGCAAACTAACCTCTACTGCTTGTCTACATAGACTGCATAATATTCTGTAGCTAGACGATGCCAGTTAATCCGCAAACTAACCTCTACTGCTTGTCTACATAGACTGCATAATCTTCTATAGCTAGACATTGCAGTTAATGCGCAAACTAACCTCTACTGCTTGTCTACATAGTCTGCATAATCTTCTATAGCTAGACATTGCAGTTAATGCGCAAACTAACCTCTACTGCTTGTCTACATAGTCTGCATAATCTTCTATAGCTAGACATTGCAATTAATGCGCAAACTAACCTCTACTGCTTGTCTACCTAGACTGCATAATATTCTGTAGCTAGACGATGCCAGTTAATGCGCAAACTAACCTCTACTGCTTGTCTACATAGACTGCATAATATTCTGTAACTAGACGATACCAGTTAATGCGCAAACTAACCTCTACTGCTTGTCTAGATAGACTGCATAATATTCTGTAGCTAGATGATGCCAGTTAATGCGCAAACTAACCTCTACTGCTTGTCTACATAGACTGCATAATCTTCTATAGCTAGACATTGCAGTTAATGCGCAAACTAACCTCTACTGCTTGTCTACATAGGCTGCATAATGTTCTATAGCTAGACATTGCCAGTTAATGTGCAAACTAACCTCTACTGCTTGTCTGCATAAACTGCATAATCTTCTATAGCTAGACATTGCAGTTAATGCGCAAACTAACCTCTACTGCTTGTCTACATAGACTGCATAATCTTCTATAGCTAGTCATTGCAGTTAATGTGCAAACTAACCTCTACTGCTTGTCTGCATAGACTGCATAATCTTCTATAGCTAGACATTGCAGGTAATGCGCAAACTAACCTCTACTTCTTGTCTACATAGACTGCATAATCTTCTGTAGCTAGACATTGCAGTTAATGCTCAAACTAACCTCTACTGCTTGTCTGCATAGACTGCATAATCTTCTATAGCTAGACATTGCAATTCATGCGCAAACTAACCTCTACTGCTTGTCTGCATAGACTGCATAATCTTCTATAGCTAGACATTGCAGTTAATGCGCAAACTAACCTCTACTGCTTGTCTGCATAGACTGCATAATCTTCTATAGCTAGACATTGCAGTTAAGTGCAAACTAACCTCTACTGCTTGTCTACATATACTGCATAATCGTCTGTAGCTAGACATTGCAGTTAATGCGCAAACTAACCTCTACTGCTTGTCTACATAGTCTACATAATCTTCTATAGCTAGTCATTGCAGTTAATATGCAAACTATCCTCTACTGCTTGTCTGCATAGACTGCATAATCTTCTATAGCTAGACATTGCAGTTAATGCGCAAACTAACCTCTACTGCATGTCTACATAGACTGCATAATCTTCTGTAGCTAGACATTGCAGTTAATGCGCAAACTAACCTCTACTGCTTGTCTGCATAGACTGCATAATCTTCTATAGCTAGACATTGCAGTTAATGCGCAAACTAACCTCTACTGCTTGTCTGCATAGATTGCATAATGTTCTATAACTAGCCATTGCAGTTAATGTGCAAACTAACCTCTACTGCTTGTCTACATAGACTGCATAATGTTCTATAGCTAGACATTGCCAGTTAATGTGCAAACTAACCTCTACTGCTTGTCTACATAGACTGCATAATATTCTGTAGCTAGACGATGCCAGTTAATGCGCAAACTAACCTCTATTGCTTGTCTACATAGACTGCATAATCTTCTATAGCTAGACATTGCAATTAATGCGCAAACTAACCTTTACTGCTTGTCTACATAGACTGCATATTATTCTGTAGCTAGACGATGCCAGTTAATGCGCAAACTAACCTCTACTGCTTGTCTACATAGACTGCATAATCTTCTATAGCTAGACATTGCAGGTAATGCGCAAACTAACCTCTACTGCTTGTCTACATAGTCTGCATAATCTTCTATAGCTAAACATTGCAGTTAATGCGCAAACTAACCTCTACTGCTTGTCTACATAGTCTGCATAATCATCTATAGCTAGACATTGCAATTAATGCGCAAACTAACTTCTACTGCTTGTCTACATAGACTGCATAATATTCTGTAGCTAGACGATGCCAGTTATTGCGCAAACTAACCTCTACTGCTTGTCTACATAGACTGCATAATATTCTGTAACTAGACGATACCAGTTAATACGCACACTAACCTCTACTGCTTGTCTACATAGACTGCATAATATTCTGTAGCTAGACGATGCCAGTTAATGCACAAACTAACCTCTACTGCTTGTCTACATAGACTGCATAATCTTCTATAGCTAGACATGGCAGTTAATGCGCAAACTAACCTCTACTGCTTGTCTACATAGACAGCATAATGTTCTATAGCTAGACATTGCAGTTAATGTGCAAACTAACCTCTACTGCTTGTCTGCATAGACTGCATAATCTTCTATAGCTAGACATTGCAGTTAATACGCAAACTAACCTCTACTTCTTGTCTACATAGACTGCGTAATCTTCTGTAACTAGACATTGCAGTTAATGCGCAAACTAACCTCTACTGCTTGTCTGCATGGACTGCATAATCTTCTATAGCTAGACATTGCAATTAATGCGCAAACAAACCTCTACTGCTTGTCTGCATAGACTGCATAATCTTCTATAGCTAGACATTGCAGTTAATGTGCAAACTAACCTCTATTGCTTGTCTACATATACTGCATAATCTTCTGTAGCTAGACATTGCAGTTAATGCGCAAACTAACCTCTACTGCTTGTCTACATAGTCTGCATAATCTTCTATAGCTAGACATTGCAGTTAATGCGCAAACTAACCTCTACTGCTTGTCTACATAGACTGCATAATATTCTGTAACTAGAAAATACCAGTTAATGCGCAAACTAACCTCTACTGCTTGTCTACATAGACTGCATAATATTCTGCAGCTAGACGATGCCAGTTCATGCGCAAACTAACCTCTACTGCTTGTCTTCATAGACTGCATAATCTTCTATAGCTAGTCATTGCAGTTAATGCGCAAACTAACCTCTACTGCTTGTCTACATAGACTGCATAATATTCTGTAGCTAGACGATGCCAGTTAATGCGCAAACTAACCTCTACTGCTTGTCTACATAGTCTGCATAATCTTCTATAGCTAGACATTGCAATTAATGCGCAAACTAACCTCTACTGCTTGTCTACATTGACTGCATAATATTCTGTAGCTAGACGATGCCAGTTAATGCGCAAACTAACCTCTACTGCTTGTCTACATAGACTGCATAATATTCTGTAGCTAGTAGATGCCAGTTAATGCTCAAACTAACCTCTACTTCTTGTCTACATAGACTGCATTATCTTCTATAGCTAGACATTGCAGTTAATGCGCAAACTAACCTCTACTGCTTGGCTACATAGACTGCATAATATTCTGTAGCTAGACGATGCCATTTAATGCGCAAACTAACCTCTACTGCTTGTCTACATAGACTGCATAATCTTCTATAGCTAGACATTGCATTTAATGCGCAAACTAACCTCTACTGCTTGTCTACATAGTCTGCATAATCTTCTATAGCTAGACATTGCAGTTAATGCGCAAACTAACCTCTACTGCTTGTCTACATAGTCTGCATAATCTTATATAGCTAGACATTGCAATTAATGCGCAAACTAACCTATACTGCTTGTCTACATAGACTGCATAATATTTTGTTGCTAGACGATGCCAGTTAATGCGCAAACTAACCTCTACTGCTTGTCTACATAGACTGCATAATATTCTGTAACTAGACGATACCAGTTAATGCGCAAACTAACCTCTACTGCTTGTCTACATAGACTGCATAATATTCTGTAGCTAGACGATGCCAGTTAATGCGCAAACTAACCTCTACTGCTTGTCTACATAGACTGCATAATGTTCTATAGCTAGACATTGCCAGTTAATGTGCAAACTAACCTCTACTGCTTGTCTGCATAAACTGCATAATCTTCTATAGCTAGACATTGCAGTTAATGCGCAAACTAACCTCTACTGCTTGTCTACATAGACTGCATAATCTTCTATAGCTAGTCATTGCAGTTAATATGCAAACTAACCTCTACTGCTTGACTGCATAGACTGCATAAACTTCTATAGCTAGACATTGCAGTTAATGCGCAAACTAACCTCTACTTCTTGTCTACATAGACTGCATAATCTTCTGTAGCTAGACATTGCAGTTAATGCGCAAACTAACCTCTACTGCTTGTCTACATAGACTGCATAATATTCTGTAGCTAGTAGATGCCAGTTAATGCTCAAACTAACCTCTACTTCTTGTCTACATAGACTGCATTATCTTCTATAGCTAGACATTGCAGTTAATGCGCAAACTAACCTCTACTGCTTGGCTACATAGACTGCATAATATTCTGTAGCTAGACGATGCCATTTAATGCGCAAACTAACCTCTACTGCTTGTCTACATAGACTGCATAATCTTCTATAGCTAGTCATTGCATTTAATGCGCAAACTTACCTCTACTGCTTGTCTACATAGTCTGCATAATCTTCTATAGCTAGACATTGCAGTTAATGCGCAAACTAACCTCTACTGCTTGTCTACATAGTCTGCATAATCTTATATAGCTAGACATTGCAATTAATGCGCAAACTAACCTATACTGCTTGTCTACATAGACTGCATAATATTCTGTTGCTAGACGATGCCAGTTAATGCGCAAACTAACCTCTACTGCTTGTCTACATAGACTGCATAATATTCTGTAACTAGACGATACCAGTTAATGCGCAAACTAACCTCTACTGCTTGTCTACATAGACTGCATAATATTCTGTAGCTAGACGATGCCAGTTAATGCGCAAACTAACCTCTACTGCTTGTCTACATAGACTGCATAATATTCTGTAGCTAGTCGATGCCAGTTAATGTTCAAACTAACCTCTACTGCTTGTCTACATAGACTGCATAATCTTCTATAGCTAGACATTGCAATTAAAGCGCAAACTAACCTCTACTGCTTGTCTACATGGACTGCATAATATTCTGTAGCTAGACGATGCCAGTTAATGCGCAAACTAACCTCTACTGCTTGTCTACATAGACTGCATAATCTTCTATAGCTAGACATTGCAGTTAATGCGCAAACTAACCTCTACTGCTTGTCTACATAGTCTGCATAATCATCTATAGCTAGACATTGCAATTAATGCGCAAACTAACTTCTACTGCTTGTCTACATAGACTGCATAATATTCTGTAGCTAGACGATGCCAGTTATTGCGCAAACTAAACTCTACTGCTTGTCTACATAAACTGCATAATATTCTGTAACTAGACGATACCAGTTAATACGCACACTAACCTCTACTGCTTGTCTACATAGACTGCATAATATTCTGTAGCTAGACGATGCCAGTTAATGCACAAACTAACCTCTACTGCTTGTCTACATAGACTGCATAATCTTCTATAGCTAGACATGGCAGTTAATGCGCAAACTAACCTCTACTGCTTGTCTACATAGACTGCATAATGTTCTATAGCTAGACATTGCCAGTTAATGTGCAAACTAACCTCTACTGCTTGTCTGCATAAACTGCATAATCTTCTATAGCTAGACATTGCAGTTAATGCGCAAACTAACCTCTACTGCTTGTCTACGTAGACTGCATAATCTTCTATAGCTAGTCATTGCAGTTAATGTGCAAACTAACCTCTACTGCTTGTCTGCATAGACTGCATAATCTTCTATAGCTAGACATTGCAGTTAATGCGCAAACTAACCTCTACTTCTTGTCTACATAGACTGCGTAATCTTCTGTAACTAGACATTGCAGTTAATGCGCAAACTAACCTCTACTGCTTGTCTGCATGGACTGCATAATCTTCTATAGCTAGACATTGCAATTAATGCGCAAACAAACCTCTACTGCTTGTCTGCATAGACTGCATAATCTTCTATAGCTAGACATTGCAGTTAATGTGCAAACTAACCTCTATTGCTTGTCTACATATACTGCATAATCTTCTGTAGCTAGACATTGCAGTTAATGCGCAAACTAACCTCTACTGCTTGTCTACATAGTCTGCATAATCTTCTATAGCTAGACATTGCAGTTAATGCGCAAACTAACCTCTACTGCTTGTCTACATAGACTGCATAATATTCTGTAACTAGAAAATACCAGTTAATGCGCAAACTAACCTCTACTGCTTGTCTACATAGACTGCATAATATTCTGCAGCTAGACGATGCCAGTTAATGCGCAAACTAACCTCTACTGCTTGTCTACATAGACTGCATAATATTCTGTAACTAGAAAATACCAGTTAATGCGCAAACTAACCTCTACTGCTTGTCTACATAGACTGCATAATATTCTGCAGCTAGACGATGCCAGTTCATGCGCAAACTAACCTCTACTGCTTGTCTACATAGACTGCATAATCTTCTATAGCTAGACATTGCAGTTAATGCGAAACCTAACCTCTACTGCTTGTCTACATAGACTGCATAATGTTCTATAGCTAGACATTTCCAGTTATTTTGTGTAAACTAACCTCTACTGCTGCTTGTCTACATAGACTGCATAATCTTCTATAGCTAGTCATTGCAGTTAATGCGCAAACTAACCTCTACAGCTTGTCTACATAGACTGCATAATATTCTGTAGAAAGACGATGCCAGTTAATGCGCAAACTAACCTCTACTGCTTGTCTACATAGTCTGCATAATCTTCTATAGCTAGACATTGCAGTTAATGCGCAAACTAACCTCTACTGCTTGTCTACATAGACTGCATAATGTTCTATAGCTAGACATTGCCAGTTAATGTGCAAACTAACCTCTACTGCTTGTCTGCATAAACTGCATAATCTTCTATAGCTAGACATTGCAGTTAATGCGCAAACTAACCTCTACTGCTTGTCTACATAGACTGCATAATCTTCTATAGCTAGTCATTGCAGTTAATGTGCAAACTAACCTCTACTGCTTGTCTGCATAGACTGCATAATCTTCTATAGCTAGACATTGCAGGTAATGCGCAAACTATCCTCTACTTCTTGTCTACATAGACTGCATAATCTTCAGTAGCTAGACATTGCAGTTAATGCTCAAACTAACCTCTACTGCTTGTCTGCATAGACTGCATAATCTTCTATAGCTAGACATTGCAATTCATGCGCAAACTAACCTCTACTGCTTGTCTGCATAGACTGCATAATCTTCTATAGCTAGACATTGCAGTTAATGCGCAAACTAACCTCTACTGCTTGTCTGCATAGACTGCATAATCTTCTATAGCTAGACATTGCAGTTAAGAGCAAACTAACCTCTACTGCTTGTCTACATATACTGCATAATCGTCTGTAGCTAGACATTGCAGTTAATGCGCAAACTAACCTCTACTGCTTGTCTACATAGTCTGCATAATCTTCTATAGCTAGACATTGCATTTAATGCGCAAACTAACCTCTACTGCTTGTCTACATAGACTGCATAATATTCTGTAGCTAGACGATGCCGGTTAATGCGCAAACTAACCTCTACTGCTTGTCTACATAGACTGCATAATATTCTGTAACTAGACGATACCAGTTAATGCGCAAACTAACCTCTACTGCTTGTCTACATAGACTGCATAATATTCTGTAGCTAGACGATGCAAGTTAATGCGCAAACTAACCTCTACTGCTTGTCTACATAGACTGCATATTATTCTGTAGCTAGACGATGCCAGTTAATGCGCAAACTAACCTCTACTGCTTGTCTACATAGACTGCATAATCTTCTATAGCTAGACATTGTAGTTATTGCGCAAACTAACCTCTACTGCTTGTCTACATAGTCTACAAAATCTTCTATAGCTAGTCATTGCAGTTAATATGCAAACTATCCTCTACTGCTTGTCTGCATAGACTGCATAATCTTCTATAGCTAGACATTGCAGTTAATGCGCAAACTAACCTCTACTGCTTGTCTACATAGACTGCATAATCTTCTGTAGCTAGACATTGCAGTTAATGCGCAAACTAACCTCTACTGCTTGTCTGCATAGACTGCATAATCTTCAGTAGCTAGACATTGCAGTTAATGCGCAAACTAACCTCTACTGCTTGTCTGCATAGATTGCATAATGTTCTATAACTAGCCATTGCAGTTAATGTGCAAACTAACCTCTACTGCTTGTCTACATAGACTGCATAGTGTTCTATAGCTAGACATTGCCAGTTAATGTGCAAACTAACCTCTACTGCTTGTCTACATAGACTGCATAATATTCTGTAGCTAGACGATGCCAGTTAATGCGCAAACTAACCTCTATTGCTTGTCTACATAGACTGCATAATCTTCTATAGCTAGACATTGCAATTAATGCGCAAACTAACCTTTACTGCTTGTCTACATAGACTGCATATTATTCTGTAGCTAGACGATGCCGGTAATTGCGCAAACTAACCTCTACTGCTTGTCTACATAGTCAGCATAATCTTCTATAGCTAGACATTGCAATTAATGCGCAAACTAACCTCTACTGCTTGTCTACATAGACTGCATAATATTCTGTAGCTAGACGATGCCAGTTAATGCGCAAACTAACCTCTACTGCTTGTCTACATAGTCTGCATAATCTTCTATAGCTAAACATTGCAGTTAATGCGCAAACTAACCTCTACTGCTTGTCTACATAGTCTGCATAATCATCTATAGCTAGACATTGCAATTAATGGACAAACTAACTTCTACTGCTTGTCTACATAGACTGCATAATATTCTGTAGCTAGACGATGCCAGTTATTGCGCAAACTAACCTCTACTGCTTGTCTACATAGACTGCATAATATTCTGTAACTAGACGATACCAGTTAATACGCACACTAACCTCTACTGCTTGTCTACATAGACTGCATAATATTCTGTAGCTAGACGATGCCAGTTAATGCACAAACTAACCTCTACTGCTTGTCTACATAGACTGCATAATCTTCTATAGCTAGACATGGCAGTTAATGCGCAAACTAACCTCTACTGCTTGTCTACATAGACTGCATAATGTTCTATAGCTAGACATTGCCAGTTAATGTGCAAACTAACCTCTACTGCTTGTCTGCATAAACTGCTTAATCTTCTATAGCTAGACATTGCAGTTAATGCGCAAACTAACCTCTACTGCTTGTCTACGTAGACTGCATAATCTTCTATAGCTAGTCATTGCAGTTAATGTGCAAACTAACCTCTACTGCTTGTCTGCATAGACTGCATAATCTTCTATAGCTAGACATTGCAGTTAATGCGCAAACTAACCTCTACTTCTTGTCTACATAGACTGCGTAATCTTCTGTAACTAGACATTGCAGTTAATGCGCAAACTAACCTCTACTGCTTGTCTGCATGGACTGCATAATCTTCTATAGCTAGACATTGCAATTAATGCGCAAACAAACCTCTACTGCTTGTCTGCATAGACTGCATAATCTTCTATAGCTAGACATTGCAGTTAATGTGCAAACTAACCTCTATTGCTTGTCTACATATACTGCATAATCTTGTGTAGCTAGACATTGCAGTTAATGCGCAAACTAACCTCTACTGCTTGTCTACATAGTCTGCATAATCTTCTATAGCTAGACATTGCAGTTAATGCGCAAACTAACCTCTACTGCTTGTCTACATAGTCTGCATAATCTTCTTTAGCTAGACATTGCAATTAATGCGCAAACTAACCTCTACTGCTTGTCTACATAGACTGCATAATATTCTGCAGCTAGACGATGCCAGTTAATGCGCAAACTAACCTCTACTGCTTGTCTACATAGACTGCATAATATTCTGTAACTAGAAAATACCAGTTAATGCGCAAACTAACCTCTACTGCTTGTCTACATAGACTGCATAATATTCTGCAGCTAGACGATGCCAGTTCATGCGCAAACTATCATCTACTGCTTGTCTACATAGACTGCATAATCTTCTATAGCTAGTCATTGCAGTTAATGCGCAAACTAACCTCTACTGCTTGTCTACATTGACTGCATAATATTCTGTAGCTAGACGATGCCAGTTAACGCGCAAACTAACCTCTACTGCTTGTCTACATAGACTGCATAATATTCTGTAGCTAGTAGACGCCAGTTAATGCTCAAACTAACCTCTACTTCTTGTCTACATGGACTGCATTATCTTCTATAGCTAGACATTGCAGTTAATGCGCAAACTAACCTCTACTGCTTGGCTACATAGACTGCATAATATTCTGTAGCTAGACGATGCCAGTTAATGCGCAAACTAACCTCTACTGCTTGTCTACATAGACTGCATAATGTTCTATAGCTAGACATTTCCAGTTATTTTGTGCAAACTAACCTCTACTGCTTGTCTACATAGACTGCATAATCTTCTATAGCTAGTCATTGCAGTTAATGCGCAAACTAACCTCTACAGCTTGTCTACATAGACTGCATAATATTCTGTAGAAAGACGATGCCAGTTAATGCGCAAACTAACCTCTACTGCTTGTCTACATAGTCTGCATAATCTTCTATAGCTAGACATTGCAATTAATGCGCAAACTAACCTCTACTGCTTGTCTACATAGACTGCATAATATTCTGTAGCTAGTAGATGCCAGTTAATGCTCAAACTAACCTCTACTTCTTGTCTGCATAGACTGCATAATCTTCTATAGCTAGACATTGCAGTTAATGCGCAAACTAACCTCTACTCCTTGGCTACATAGACTGCATAATATTCTGTAGCTAGACGATGCCAGTTAATGCGCAAACTAACCTCTACTACTTGTCTACATAGACTGCATAATATTCTGTAGCTAGACGATGCCAGTTAATGCGCAAACTAACCTCTACTGCTTGTCTACATAAACTGCATAATATTCTGTAGCTAGTCGATGCCAGTTGATGCTCAAACTAACCTCTACTTCTTGTCTACATAGACTGCATAATCTTCTATAGCTAGACATTGCAGTTAATGCGCAAACTAACCTCTACTGCTTGTCTACATAGACTGCATAATATTCTGTAGCTAGACGATGCCATTTAATCCGCAAACTAACCTCTACTGCTTGTCTACATAGTCTGCATAGTCTTCTATAGCTAGACATTGCAATTAATGCGCAAACTAACCTCTACTGCTTGTCTACATCGACTGCATAATATTCTGTAACTAGACGATACCAGTTAATGCGCAAACTAACCTCTACTGCTTGTCTAGATAGACTGCATAATATTCTGTAGCTAGATGATGCCAGTTAATGCGCAAACTAACCTCTACTGCTTGTCTACATAGACTGCATAATCTTCTATAGCTAGACATTGCAGTTAATGCGCAAACTAACCTCTACTGCTTGTCTACATAGACTGCATAATGTTCTATAGCTAGACATTGCCAGTTAATGTGCAAACTAACCTCTACTGCTTGTCTGCATAAACTGCATAATCTTCTATAGCTAGACATTGCAGTTAATGCGCAAACTAACCTCTACTGCTTGTCTACATAGACTGCATAATCTTCTATAGCTAGTCATTGCAGTTAATGTGCAAACTAACCTCTACTGCTTGTCTGCATAGACTGCATAATCTTCTATAGCTAGACATTGCAGGTAATGCGCAAACTAACCTCTACTTCTTGTCTACATAGACTGCATAATCTTCTGTAGCTAGACATTGCAGTTAATGCTCAAACTAACCTCTACTGCTTGTCTGCATAGACTGCATAATCTTCTATAGCTAGACTTTGCAATTCATGCGCAAACTAACCTCTACTGCTTGTCTGCATAGACTGCATAATCTTCTATAGCTAGACATTGCAGTTAATGCGCAAACTAACCTCTACTGCTTGTCTGCATAGACTGCATAATCTTCTATAGCTAGACATTGCAGTTAAGTGCAAACTAACCTCTACTGCTTGTCTACATATACTGCATAATCGTCTGTAGCTAGACATTGCAGTTAATGCGCAAACTAACCTCTACTGCTTGTCTACATAGTCTGCATAATCTTCTATAGCTAGACATTGCAGTTAATGCGCAAACTAACCTCTACTGCTTGTCTACATAGACTGCATAATATTCTGTAGCTAGACGATGCCAGTTAATGCGCAAACTAACCTCTACTGCTTGTCTACATAGACTGCATAATATTCTGTAACTAGACGATACCAGTTAATGCGCAAACTAACCTCTACTGCTTGTCTACATAGACTGCATAATATTCTGTAGCTAGACGATGCAAGTTAATGCGCAAACTAACCTCTACTGCTTGTCTACATAGACTGCATATTATTCTGTAGCTAGACGATGCAAGTTAATGCGCAAACTAACCTCTACTGCTTGTCTACATAGACTGCATAATCTTCTATAGCTAGATATTGTAGTTATTGCGCAAACTAAACTCTACTGCTTGTCTACATAGTCTACATAATCTTCTATAGCTAGTCATTGCAGTTAATATGCAAACTATATTCTACTGCTTGTCTGCATAGACTGCATAATCTTCTATAGCTAGACATTGCAGTTAATGCGCAAACTAACCTCTACTGCTTGTCTACATAGACTGCATAATCTTCTGTAGCTAGACATTGCAGTTAATGCGCAAACTAACCTCTACTGCTTGTCTGCATAGACTGCATAATCTTCTATAGCTAGACATTGCAGTTAATGCGCAAACTAACCTCTACTGCTTGTCTGCATAGATTGCATAATGTTCTATAACTAGCCATTGCAATTAATGTGCAAACTAACCTCTACTGCTTGTCTACATAGACTGCATAATTTTCTATAGCTAGACATTGCCAGTTAATGTGCAAACTAACCTCTACTGCTTGTCTACATAGACTGCATAATATTCTGTAGCTAGACGATGCCAGTTAATGCGCAAACTAACCTCTATTGCTTGTCTACATAGACTGCATAATCTTCTATAGCTAGACATTGCAATTAATGCGCAAAGTAACCTTTACTGCTTGTCTACATAGACTGCATATTATTCTGTAGCTAGACGATGCCAGTAATTGCGCAAACTAACTTCTACTGCTTGTCTACATAGTCAGCATAATCTTCTATAGCTAGACATATCAATTAATGCGCAAACTAACCTCTACTGCTTGTCTACATAGACTGCATAATATTCTGTAGCTAGACGATGCCAGTTAATGCGCAAACTAACCTCTACTGCTTGTCTACATAGACTGCATAATATTCTGTAGCTAGTCGATGCCAGTTAATGCTCAAACTAACCTCTACTGCTTGTCTACATAGACTGCATAATCTTCTATAGCTAGACATTGCAGTTAAAGCGCAAACTAACCTCTACTGCTTGTCTACATAGACTGCATAATATTCTGTAGCTAGACGATGCCAATTAATGCGCAAACTAACCTCTACTGCTTGTCTACATAGACTGCATAATCTTCTATAGCTAGACATTGCAGTTAATGCGCAAACTAACCTCTACTGCTTGTCTACATAGTCTGCATAATCTTCTATAGCTAAACATTGCAGTTAATGCGCAAACTAACCTCTACTGCTTGTCTACATAGTCTGCATAATCATCTATAGCTAGACATTGCAATTAATGCGCAAACTCACTTCTACTGCTTGTCTACATAGACTGCATAATATTCTGTAGCTAGACGATGCCAGTTATTGCGCAAACTAACCTCTACTGCTTGTCTACATAGACTGCATAATATTCTGTAACTAGACGATACCAGTTAATACGCACACTAACCTCTACTGCTTGTCTACATAGACTGCATAATATTCTGTAGCTAGACGATGCCAGTTAATGCACAAACTAACCTCTACTGCTTGTCTAAATAGACTGCATAATCTTCTATAGCTAGACATGGCAGTTAATGCACAAACTAACCTCTACTGCTTGTCTGCATAAACTGCATAATCTTCTATAGCTAGACATTGCAGTTAATGCGCAAACTAACCTCTACTGCTTGTCTACGTAGACTGCATAATCTTCTATAGCTAGTCATTGCAGTTAATGTGCAAACTAACCTCTACTGCTTGTCTGCATAGACTGCATAATCTTCTATAGCTAGACATTGCAGTTAATGCGCAAACTAACCTCTACTTCTTGTCTACATAGACTGCGTAATCTTCTGTAACTAGACATTGCAGTTAATGCGCAAACTAACCTCTACTGCTTGTCTGCATGGACTGCATAATCTTGTATAGCTAGACATTGCAATTAATGCGCAAACAAACCTCTACTGCTTGTCTGCATAGACTGCATAATCTTCTATAGCTAGACATTGCAGTTAATGTGCAAACTAACCTCTATATCTTGTCTACATATACTGCATAATCTTCTGTAGCTAGGCATTGCAGTTAATGCGCAAACTAACCTCTACTGCTTGTCTACATAGTCTGCATAATCTTTTATAGCTAGATATTGCAGTTAATGCGCAAACTAACCTCTACTGCTTGTCTACATAGTCTGCATAATCTTCTTTAGCTAGACATTGCAATTAATGCGCAAACTAACCTCTACTGCTTGTCTACATAGACTGCATAATATTCTGCAGCTAGACGATGCCAGTTAATGCGCAAACTAACCTCTACTGCTTGTCTACATAGACTGCATAATATTCTGTAACTAGAAAATACCAGTTAATGCGCAAACTAACCTCTACTGCTTGTCTACATAGACTGCATAATATTCTGCAGCTAAACGATGCCAGTTCATGCGCAAACTAACCTCTACTGCTTGTCTACATAGACTGCATAATCTTCTATAGCTAGTCATTGCAGTTAATGCGCAAACTAACCTCTACTGCTTGTCTACATTGACTGCATAATATTCTGTAGATAGACGATGCCAGTTAACGCGCAAACTAACCTCTACTGCTTGTCTACATAGACTGCATAATATTCTGTAGCTAGTAGATGCCAGTTAATGCTCAAACTAACCTCTACTTCTTGTCTACATAGACTGCATTATCTTCTATAGCTAGACATTGCAGTTAATGCGCAAACAAACCTCTACTGCTTGGCTACATAGACTGCATAATATTCTGTAGCTAGACGATGCCAGTTAATGCGCAAACTAACCTCTACTGCTTGTCTACATAGACTGCATAATCTTCTATAGCTAGACATTGCATTTAATGCGCAAACTAACCTCTACTGCTTGTCTACATAGTCTGCATAATCTTCTATAGCTAGACATTGCAGTTAATGCGCAAACTAACCTCTACTGCTTGTCTACATAGTCTGCATAATCTTATATAGCTAGACATTGCAATTAATGCGCAAACTAACCTATACTGCTTGACTACATAGACTGCATAATCTTCTGTAGCTAGACATTGCAGTTAATGCGCAAACTAACCTCTACTGCTTGTCTACATAGACTGCATAATATTCTGGAACTAGACGATACCAGTTAATGCGCAAACTAACCTCTACTGCTTGTCTACATAGACTGCAAATATTCTGCAGCTAGACGATGCCAGTTAATGCGCAAACTAACCTCTACTGCTTGTTTACATAGACTGCATAATATTCTGTAACTAGAAAATACCAGTTAATGCGCAAACTAACCTCTACTGCTTGTCTACATAGACTGCATAATATTCTGCAGCTAGACGATGCCTGTTCATGCGCAAACTAACCTCTACTGCTTGTCTACATAGACTGCATAATCTTCTATAGCTAGACATTGCAGTTAATGCACAAACTAACCTCTACTGCTTGTCTACATAGACTGCATAATCTTCTATAGCTAGTCATTGCAGTTAATGCGCAAACTAACCTCTACTGCTTGTCTACATAGACTGCATAATATTCTGTAGCTAGACGATGCCAGTTAATGCTCAAACTAACCTCTACTGCTTGTCTACATAGACTGCATAATATTCTGCAGCTAGACGATGCCAGTTCATGCGCAAACTAACCTCTACTGCTTGTCTACATAGACTGCATAATCTTCTATAGCTAGTCATTGCAGTTAATGCGCAAACTAAACTCTACTGCTTGTCTACATTGACTGCATAATATTCTGTAGCTAGACGATGCCAGTTAACGCGCAAACTAACCTCTACTGCTTGTCTACATAGACTGCATAATATTCTGTAGCTAGTAGATGCCAGTTAATGCTCAAACTAACCTCTACTTCTTGTCTACATAGACTGCATTATCTTCTATAGCTAGACATTGCAGTTAATGCGCAAACTAACCTCTACTGCTTGGCTACATAGACTGCATAATATTCTGTAGCTAGACGATGCCAGTTAATGCGCAAACTAACCTCTACTGCTTGTCTACATAGACTGCATAATCTTCTATAGCTAGACATTGCATTTAATGCGCAAACTAACCTCTACTGCTTGTCTACATAGTCTGCATAATCTTCTATAGCTAGACATTGCAGTTAATGCGCAAACTAACCTCTACTGCTTGTCTACATAGTCTGCATAATCTTACATAGCTAGACATTGCAATTAATGCGCAAACTAACCTATACTGCTTGTCTACATAGACTGCATAATCTTCTGTAGCTAGACATTGCAGTTAATGCGCAAACTAACCTCTACTGCTTGTCTACATAGACTGCATAATATTCTGGAACTAGACGATACCAGTTAATGCGCAAACTAACCTCTACTGCTTGTCTACATAGACTGCAAATATTCTGCAGCTAGACGATGCCAGTTAATGCGCAAACTAACCTCTACTGCTTGTCTACATAGACTGCATAATATTCTGTAACTAGAAAATACCAGTTAATGCGCAAACTAACCTCTACTGCTTGTCTACATAGACTGCATAATATTCTGCAGCTAGACGATGCCTGTTCATGCGCAAACTAACCTCTACTGCTTGTCTACATAGACTGCATAATCTTCTATAGCTAGACATTGCAGTTAATGCGCAAACTAACCTATACTGCTTGTCTACATAGACTGCATAATCTTCTGTAGCTAGACATTGCAGTTAATGCGCAAACTAACCTCTACTGCTTGTCTACATAGACTGCATAATATTCTGGAACTAGACGATACCAGTTAATGCGCAAACTAACCTCTACTGCTTGTCTACATAGACTGCAAATATTCTGTAGCTAGACGATGCCAGTAATTGCGCAAACTAACTTCTACTGCTTGTCTACATAGTCAGCATAATCTTCTATAGCTAGACATTGCAATTAATGCGCAAACTAACCTCTACTGCTTGTCTACATAGACTGCATAGTATTCTGTAGCTAGACGATGCCAGTTAATGCGCAAACTAACCTCTACTGCTTGTCTACATAGACTGCATAATATTCTGTAGCTAGTCGATGCCAGTTAATGCTCAAACTAACCTCTACTGCTTGTCTACATAGACTGCATAATCTTCTATAGCTAGACATTGCAGTTAAAGCGCAAACTAACCTCTACTGCTTGTCTACATAGACTGCATAATATTCTGTAGCTAGACGATGCCAATTAATGCGCAAACTAACCTCTACTGCTTGTCTACATAGACTGCATAATCTTCTATAGCTAGACATTGCAGTTAATGCGCAAACTAACCTCTACTGCTTGTCTACATAGTCTGCATAATCTTCTATAGCTAAACATTGCAGTTAATGCGCAAACTAACCTCTACTGCTTGTCTACATAGTCTGCATAATCATCTATAGCTAGACATTGCAATTAATGCGCAAACTCACTTCTACTGCTTGTCTACATAGACTGCATAATATTCTGTAGCTAGACGATGCCAGTTATTGCGCAAACTAACCTCTACTGCTTGTCTACATAGACTGCATAATATTCTGTAACTAGACGATACCAGTTAATACGCACACTAACCTCTACTGCTTGTCTACATAGACTGCATAATATTCTGTAGCTAGACGATGCCAGTTAATGCACAAACTAACCTCTACTGCTTGTCTAAATAGACTGCATAATCTTCTATAGCTAGACATGGCAGTTAATGCACAAACTAACCTCTACTGCTTGTCTGCATAAACTGCATAATCTTCTATAGCTAGACATTGCAGGTAATGCGCAAACTAACCTCTACTGCTTGTCTACGTAGACTGCATAATCTTCTATAGCTAGTCATTGCAGTTAATGTGCAAACTAACCTCTACTGCTTGTCTGCATAGACTGCATAATCTTCTATAGCTAGACATTGCAGTTAATGCGCAAACTAACCTCTACTTCTTGTCTACATAGACTGCGTAATCTTCTGTAACTAGACATTGCAGTTAATGCGCAAACTAACCTCTACTGCTTGTCTGCATGGACTGCATAATCTTGTATAGCTAGACATTGCAATTAATGCGCAAACAAACCTCTACTGCTTGTCTGCATAGACTGCATAATCTTCTATAGCTAGACATTGCAGTTAATGTGCAAACTAACCTCTATATCTTGTCTACATATACTGCATAATCTTCTGTAGCTAGGCATTGCAGTTAATGCGCAAACTAACCTCTACTGCTTGTCTACATAGTCTGCATAATCTTCTATAGCTAGATATTGCAGTTAATGCGCAAACTAACCTCTACTGCTTGTCTACATAGTCTGCATAATCTTCTTTAGCTAGACATTGCAATTAATGCGCAAACTAACCTCTACTGCTTGTCTACATAGACTGCATAATATTCTGCAGCTAGACGATGCCAGTTAATGCGCAAACTAACCTCTACTGCTTGTCTACATAGACTGCATAATATTCTGTAACTAGAAAATACCAGTTAATGCGCAAACTAACCTCTACTGCTTGTCTACATAGACTGCATAATATTCTGCAGCTAGACGATGCCAGTTCATGCGCAAACTAACCTCTACTGCTTGTCTACATAGACTGCATAATCTTCTATAGCTAGTCATTGCAGTTAATGCGCAAACTAACCTCTACTGCTTGTCTACATTGACTGCATAATATTCTGTAGCTAGACGATGCCAGTTAACGCGCAAACTAACCTCTACTGCTTGTCTACATAGACTGCATAATATTCTGTAGCTAGTAGATGCCAGTTAATGCTCAAACTAACCTCTACTTCTTGTCTACATAGACTGCATTATCTTCTATAGCTAGACATTGCAGTTAATGCGCAAACAAACCTCTACTGCTTGGCTACATAGACTGCATAATATTCTGTAGCTAGACGATGCCAGTTAATGCGCAAACTAACCTCTACTGCTTGTCTACATAGACTGCATAATCTTCTATAGCTAGACATTGCATTTAATGCGCAAACTAACCTCTACTGCTTGTCTACATAGTCTGCATAATCTTCTATAGCTAGACATTGCAGTTAATGCGCAAACTAACCTCTACTGCTTGTCTACATAGTCTGCATAATCTTATATAGCTAGACATTGCAATTAATGCGCAAACTAACCTATACTGCTTGACTACATAGACTGCATAATCTTCTGTAGCTAGACATTGCAGTTAATGCGCAAACTAACCTCTACTGCTTGTCTACATAGACTGCATAATATTCTGGAACTAGACGATACCAGTTAATGCGCAAACTAACCTCTACTGCTTGTCTACATAGACTGCAAATATTCTGCAGCTAGACGATGCCAGTTAATGCGCAAACTAACCTCTACTGCTTGTTTACATAGACTGCATAATATTCTGTAACTAGAAAATACCAGTTAATGCGCAAACTAACCTCTACTGCTTGTCTACATAGACTGCATAATATTCTGCAGCTAGACGATGCCTGTTCATGCGCAAACTAACCTCTACTGCTTGTCTACATAGACTGCATAATCTTCTATAGCTAGACATTGCAGTTAATGCACAAACTAACCTCTACTGCTTGTCTACATAGACTGCATAATCTTCTATAGCTAGTCATTGCAGTTAATGCGCAAACTAACCTCTACTGCTTGTCTACATAGACTGCATAATATTCTGTAGCTAGACGATGCCAGTTAATGCTCAAACTAACCTCTACTGCTTGTCTACATAGACTGCATAATATTCTGCAGCTAGACGATGCCAGTTCATGCGCAAACTAACCTCTACTGCTTGTCTACATAGACTGCATAATCTTCTATAGCTAGTCATTGCAGTTAATGCGCAAACTAAACTCTACTGCTTGTCTACATTGACTGCATAATATTCTGTAGCTAGACGATGCCAGTTAACGCGCAAACTAACCTCTACTGCTTGTCTACATA
Organism: Prosapia bicincta; assembly: GCA_036971475.1. Taxonomy (NCBI): domain Eukaryota; kingdom Metazoa; phylum Arthropoda; class Insecta; order Hemiptera; family Cercopidae; genus Prosapia; species Prosapia bicincta. Next base: position 182,799,898 of record JBAIZL010000004.1, on the reverse strand, counting down.
GACTGCATAATATTCTGTAGCTAGTAGATGCCAGTTAATGCTCAAACTAACCTCTACTTCTTGTCTACATAGACTGCATTATCTTCTATAGCTAGACATTGCAGTTAATGCGCAAACTAACCTCTACTGCTTGGCTACATAGACTGCATAATATTCTGTAGCTAGACGATGCCAGTTAATGCGCAAACTAACCTCTACTGCTTGTCTACATAGACTGCATAATCTTCTATAGCTAGACATTGCATTTAATGCGCAAACTAACCTCTACTGCTTGTCTACATAGTCTGCATAATCTTCTATAGCTAGACATTGCAGTTAATGCGCAAACTAACCTCTACTGCTTGTCTACATAGTCTGCATAATCTTACATAGCTAGACATTGCAATTAATGCGCAAACTAACCTATACTGCTTGTCTACATAGACTGCATAATCTTCTGTAGCTAGACATTGCAGTTAATGCGCAAACTAACCTCTACTGCTTGTCTACATAGACTGCATAATATTCTGGAACTAGACGATACCAGTTAATGCGCAAACTAACCTCTACTGCTTGTCTACATAGACTGCAAATATTCTGCAGCTAGACGATGCCAGTTAATGCGCAAACTAACCTCTACTGCTTGTCTACATAGACTGCATAATATTCTGTATTTAGAAAATACCAGTTAATGCGCAAACTAACCTCTACTGCTTGTCTACATAGACTGCATAATATTCTGCAGCTAGACGATGCCTGTTCATGCGCAAACTAACCTCTACTGCTTGTCTACATAGACTGCATAATCTTCTATAGCTAGACATTGCAGTTAATGCGCAAACTAACCTCTACTGCTTGTCTACATAGACTGCATAATCTTCTATAGCTAGTCATTGCAGTTAATGCGCAAACTAACCTCTACTGCTTGTCTACATAGACTGCATAATATTCTGTAGCTAGACGATGCCAGTTAATGCGCAAACTAACCTCTACTGCTTGTCTACGTAGTCTGCATAATCTTCTATAGCTAGACATTGCAATTAATGCGCAAACTAACCTCTACTGCTTGTCTACATTGACTGCATAACATTCTGTAGGTAGACGATGCCAGGTAATGCGCAAACTAACCTCTACTGCTTGTCTACATAGACTGCATTATATTCTGTAGCTAATAGATGCCAGTTAATGCTCAAACTAACCTCTACTGCTTGTCTGCATAGACTGCATAATTTTCTATAGCTAGACATTGCAGTTAATGTGCAAACTAACCTCTACTGCTTGTCTACATAGTCTGCAAAATCTTCTATAGCTAGACATTGCAGTTAATGCGCAAACTAACCACTACTGCTTGTCTACATAGTCTGCATAATCTTCTATAGCTAGACATTGCAATTAATGCGCAAACTAACCTCTACTGCTTGTCTACATAGACTGCATAATATTCTGTAGCTAGACGATGCCAGTTAATGCGCAAACTAACCTCTACTGCTTGTCTACATAGACTGCATATTATTCTGTAGCTAGACGATGCCAGTTAATGCGCAAACTAACCTCTACTGCTTGTCTACATGGTCTACATAATCTTCTATAGCTAGTCATTGCAGTTAATGCGCAAACTAACCTCTACTGCTTGTCTACATAGACTGCATAATCTTCTATAGCTAGACATTGCAGTTAATGCGCAAACTAACCTCTACTGCTTGTCTACATAGACTGCATAATCTTCTGTAGCTAGACATTGCAGTTAATGCGTAAACTAACCACTACTGCTTGTCTGCATAGACTGCATAATCTTCTATAGCTAGACATTGCAGTTAATGCGCAAACTAACCTCTACTGCTTGTCTGCATAGATTGCATAATGTTCTATAACTAGCCATTGCAGTTAATGTGCAAACTAACCTCTACTGCTTGTCTACATAGACGGCATAATGTTCTATAGCTAGACATTGCCAGTTTATGTGCAAACTAACCTCTACTGCTTGTCTACATAGACTGCATAATATTCTGTAGCTAGACGATGCCAGTTAATGCGCAAACTAACCTCTATTGCTTGTCTACATAGACTGCATAATCTTCTATAGCTAGACATTGCAATTAATGCGCAAACTAACCTTTACTGCTTGTCTACATAGACTGCATATTATTCTGTAGCTAGACGATGCCAGTTAATGCGCAAACTAACCTCTACTGCTTGTCTACATAGTCTGCATAATCTTCTATAGCTAGACATTGCAGTTATTGCGCAAACTAACCTCTACTGCTTGTCTACATAGTCAGCATAATCTTCTATAGCTAGACATTGCAATTAATGCGCAAACTAACCTCTACTGCTTGTCTACATAGACTGCATAATATTCTGTAGCTAGACGATGCCAGTTAATGCGCAAACTAACCTCTACTGCTTGTCTACATAGACTGCATAATATTCTGTAACTAGACAATGCCAGTTAATGCGCAAACTAACCTCTACTGCTTGTCTACATAGACTGTATAATGTTCTGTAGCTAGACGATGCCAGTTAATGCGCAAACTAACCTCTACTGCTTGTCTACATAGACTGCATAATCTTCTATAGCTAGGCATTGCAATTATTGGGAAAACTAACCTCTACTGCTTGTCTACATAGACTGCATAATATTATGTAGCTAGACGATGCCAGTTAATGCGCAAACTAACGTCTACTGCTTGTCTACATAGACTGCATAATCTTCTATAGCTAGATATTGCAGTTAATGCGCAAACTAAACTCTACTGCTTGTCTACATAGACTGCATAATCTTCTATAGCTAGACATTGCAGTTAATGCGCAAACTAACCTCCACTGCTTGTCTACATAGACTGCATAATATTCTGTAGCTAGTCGATGCCAGTTAATGCTCAAACTAACCTCTACTGCTTGTCTACATAGACTGCATAATCTTCTATAGCTAGACATTGCAGTTATTGCGCAAACTAACCTCTACTGCTTGTCTACATAGACTGCATAATATTCTGTAGCTAGACGATGCCAGTTAATGCGCAAACTAACCTCTACTGCTTGTCTACATAGACTGCATAATCTTCTATAGCTAGACATGGCAGTTAATGCGCAAACTAACCTCTACTGCTTGTCTACATAGACTGCATAATCTTCTATAGCTAGACATGGCAGTTAATGCGCAAACTAACCTCTACTGCTTGTCTACATAGACTGCATAATCTTCTATAGCTAGACATTGCAGTTAATGCGCAAACTAACCTCTACAGCTTGTCTACGTAGACTGCATAATCTTCTATAGCTAGTCATTGCAGTTAATGTGCAAACTAACCTCTACTGCTTGTCTGCATAGACTGCATAATCTTCTATAGCTAGACATTGCAGTTAATGCGCAAACTAACCTCTACTTCTTGTCTACATAGACTGCGTAATCTTCTGTAACTAGACATTGCAGTTAATGGGCAAACTAACCTCTACTGCTTGTCTGCATGGACTGCATAATCTTCTATAGCTAGACATTGCAATTAATGCGCAAACAAACCTCTACTGCTTGTCTGCATAGACTGCATAATCTTCTATAGCTAGACACTGCAGTTAATGTGCAAACTAACCTCTATTGCTTGTCTACATATACTGCATAATCTTCTGTAGCTAGACATTGCAGTTAATGCGCAAACTAACCTCTACTGATTGTCTACATAGTCTGCATAATCTTCTATAGCTAGACATTGCAGTTAATGCGCAAACTAACCTCTACTGCTTGTCTACATAGTCTGCATAATCTTCTTTAGCTAGACATTGCAATTAATGCGCAAACTAACCTCTACTGCTTGTCTACATAGACTGCATAATATTCTGTAGCTAGACGATGCCAGTTAATGCGCAAACTAACCTCTACTGCTTGTCTACATAGACTGCATAATATTCTGGAACTAGACGATACCAGTTAGTGCGCAAACTAACCTCTACTGCTTGTCTACATAGACTGCATAATATTCTGCAGCTAGACGATGCCAGTAATTGCGCAAACTAACCTCTACTGCTTGTCTACATAGACTGCATAATATTCTGTAACTAGAAAATACCAGTTAATGCGCAAACTAATCTCTACTGCTTGTCTATATAGACTGCATAATATTCTGCAGCTAGACGATGCCAGTTCATGCGCAAACTAACCTCTACTGCTTGTCTACATAGACTGCATAATCTTCTATAGCTAGACATTGCAGTTAATGCGCAAACTAACCTCTACTGCTTGTCTACATAGACTGCATAATGTTCTATAGCTAGACATTTCCAGTTATTTTGTGCAAACTAACCTCTACTGCTTGTCTACATAGACTGCATAATCTTCTATAGCTAGTCATTGCAGTTAATGCGCAAACTAACCTCTACTGCTTGTCTACATAGACTGCATAATATTCTGTAGCTAGACGATGCCAGTTAATGCGCAAACTAACCTCTACTGCTTGTCTACATAGTCTGCATAATCTTCTATAGCTAGACATTGCAATTAATGCGCAAACTAACCTCTACTGCTTGTCTACATTGACTGCATAATATTCTGTAGCTAGACGATGCCAGTTAATGCGCAAACTAACCTCTACTGCTTGTCTACATAGACTGCATAATATTCTGTAGCTAGTAGATGCCAGTTAATGCTCAAACTAACCTCTACTTCTTGTCTACATAGACTGCATAATCTTCTATAGCTAGACATTGCAATTAATGCGCAAACAAACCTCTACTGCTTGTCTGCATAGACTGCATAATCTTCTATAGCTAGACACTGCAGTTAATGTGCAAACTAACCTCTATTGCTTGTCTACATATACTGCATAATCTTCTGTAGCTAGACATTGCAGTTAATGCGCAAACTAACCTCTATTGCTTGTCTACATATACTGCATAATCTTCTGTAGCTAGACATTGCAGTTAATGCGCAAACTAACCTCTACTGCTTGTCTACATAGTCTGCATAATCTTATATAGCTAGACATTGCAATTAATGCGCAAACTAACCTATACTGCTTGACTACATAGACTGCATAATCTTCTGTAGCTAGACATTGCAGTTAATGCGCAAACTAACCTCTACTGCTTGTCTACATAGACTGCATAATATTCTGGAACTAGACGATACCAGTTAATGCGCAAACTAACCTCTACTGCTTGTCTACATAGACTGCAAATATTCTGCAGCTAGACGATGCCAGTTAATGCGCAAACTAACCTCTACTGCTTGTTTACATAGACTGCATAATATTCTGTAACTAGAAAATACCAGTTAATGCGCAAACTAACCTCTACTGCTTGTCTACATAGACTGCATAATATTCTGCAGCTAGACGATGCCTGTTCATGCGCAAACTAACCTCTACTGCTTGTCTACATAGACTGCATAATCTTCTATAGCTAGACATTGCAGTTAATGCACAAACTAACCTCTACTGCTTGTCTACATAGACTGCATAATCTTCTATAGCTAGTCATTGCAGTTAATGCGCAAACTAACCTCTACTGCTTGTCTACATAGACTGCATAATATTCTGTAGCTAGACGATGCCAGTTAATGCTCAAACTAACCTCTACTGCTTGTCTACATAGACTGCATAATATTCTGCAGCTAGACGATGCCAGTTCATGCGCAAACTAACCTCTACTGCTTGTCTACATAGACTGCATAATCTTCTATAGCTAGTCATTGCAGTTAATGCGCAAACTAACCTCTACTGCTTGTCTACATTGACTGCATAATATTCTGTAGCTAGACGATGCCAGTTAACGCGCAAACTAACCTCTACTGCTTGTCTACATAGACTGCATAATATTCTGTAGCTAGTAGATGCCAGTTAATGCTCAAACTAACCTCTACTTCTTGTCTACATAGACTGCATTATCTTCTATAGCTAGACATTGCAGTTAATGCGCAAACTAACCTCTACTGCTTGGCTACATAGACTGCATAATATTCTGTAGCTAGACGATGCCAGTTAATGCGCAAACTAACCTCTACTGCTTGTCTACATAGACTGCATAATCTTCTATAGCTAGACATTGCATTTAATGCGCAAACTAACCTCTACTGCTTGTCTACATAGTCTGCATAATCTTCTATAGCTAGACATTGCAGTTAATGCGCAAACTAACCTCTACTGCTTGTCTACATAGTCTGCATAATCTTACATAGCTAGACATTGCAATTAATGCGCAAACTAACCTATACTGCTTGTCTACATAGACTGCATAATCTTCTGTAGCTAGACATTGCAGTTAATGCGCAAACTAACCTCTACTGCTTGTCTACATAGACTGCATAATATTCTGGAACTAGACGATACCAGTTAATGCGCAAACTAACCTCTACTGCTTGTCTACATAGACTGCAAATATTCTGCAGCTAGACGATGCCAGTTAATGCGCAAACTAACCTCTACTGCTTGTCTACATAGACTGCATAATATTCTGTAACTAGAAAATACCAGTTGATGCGCAAACTAACCTCTACTGCTTGTCTACATAGACTGCATAATATTCTGCAGCTAGACGATGCCTGTTCATGCGCAAACTAACCTCTACTGCTTGTCTACATAGACTGCATAATCTTCTATAGCTAGACATTGCAGTTAATGCGCAAACTAACCTCTACTGCTTGTCTACATAGACTGCATAATCTTCTATAGCTAGTCATTGCAGTTAATGCGCAAACTAACCTCTACTGCTTGTCTACATAGACTGCATAATATTCTGTAGCTAGACGATGCCAGTTAATGCGCAAACTAACCTCTACTGCTTGTCTACATAGTCTGCATAATCTTCTATAGCTAGACATTGCAATTAATGCGCAAACTAACCTCTACTGCTTGTCTACATTGACTGCATAACATTCTGTAGCTAGACGATGCCAGTTAATGCGCAAACTAACCTCTACTGCTTGTCTACATAGACTGCATTATATTCTGTAGCTAATAGATGCCAGTTAATGCTCAAACTAACCTCTACTGCTTGTCTGCATAGACTGCATAATTTTCTATAGCTAGACATTGCAGTTAATGTGCAAACTAACCTCTACTGCTTGTCTACATAGTCTGCATAATCTTCTATAGCTAGACATTGCAGTTAATGCGCAAACTAACCACTACTGCTTGTCTACATAGTCTGCATAATCTTCTATAGCTAGACATTGCAATTAATGCGCAAACTAACCTCTACTGCTTGTCTACATAGACTGCATAATATTCTGTAGCTAGACGATGCCAGTTAATGCGCAAACTAACCTCTACTGCTTGTCTACATAGACTGCATATTATTCTGTAGCTAGACGATGCCAGTTAATGCGCAAACTAACCTCTACTGCTTGTCTACATAGTCTACATAATCTTCTATAGCTAGTCATTGCAGTTAATATGCATACTAACCTCTACTGCTTGTCTGCATAGACTGCATAATCTTCTATAGCTAGACATTGCAGTTAATGCGCAAACTAACCTCTACTGCTTGTCTACATAGACTGCATAATCTTCTGTAGCTAGACATTGCAGTTAATGCGTAAACTAACCACTACTGCTTGTCTGCATAGACTGCATAATCTTCTATAGCTAGACATTGCAGTTAATGCGCAAACTAACCTCTACTGCTTGTCTGCATAGATTGCATAATGTTCTATAACTAGCCATTGCAGTTAATGTGCAAACTAACCTCTACTGCTTGTCTACATAGACGGCATAATGTTCTATAGCTAGACATTGCCAGTTTATGTGCAAACTAACCTCTACTGCTTGTCTACATAGACTGCATAATATTCTGTAGCTAGACGATGCCAGTTAATGCGCAAACTAACCTCTATTGCTTGTCTACATAGACTGCATAATCTTCTATAGCTAGACATTGCAATTAATGCGCAAACTAACCTTTACTGCTTGTCTACATAGACTGCATATTATTCTGTAGCTAGACGATGCCAGTTAATGCGCAAACTAACCTCTACTGCTTGTCTACATAGTCTGCATAATCTTCTATAGCTAGACATTGCAGTTATTGCGCAAACTAACCTCTACTGCTTGTCTACATAGTCAGCATAATCTTCTATAGCTAGACATTGCAATTAATGCGCAAACTAACCTCTACTGCTTGTCTACATAGACTGCATAATATTCTGTAGCTAGACGATGCCAGTTAATGCGCAAACTAACCTCTACTGCTTGTCTACATAGACTGCATAATATTCTGTAACTAGACAATGCCAGTTAATGCGCAAACTAACCTCTACTGCTTGTCTACATAGACTGTATAATGTTCTGTAGCTAGACGATGCCGGTTAATGCGCAAACTAACCTCTACTGCTTGTCTACATAGACTGCATAATCTTCTATAGCTAGGCATTGCAATTATTGGGAAAACTAACCTCTACTGCTTGTCTACATAGACTGCATAATATTATGTAGCTAGACGATGCCAGTTAATGCGCAAACTAACGTCTACTGCTTGTCTACATAGACTGCATAATCTTCTATAGCTAGATATTGCAGTTAATGCGCAAACTAAACTCTACTGCTTGTCTACATAGACTGCATAATCTTCTATAGCTAGACATTGCAGTTAATGCGCAAACTAACCTCCACTGCTTGTCTACATAGACTGCATAATATTCTGTAGCTAGTCGATGCCAGTTAATGCTCAAACTAACCTCTACTGCTTGTCTACATAGACTGCATAATCTTCTATAGCTAGACATTGCAGTTAATGCGCAAACTAACCTCTACTGCTTGTCTACATAGACTGCATAATATTCTGTAGCTAGACGATGCCAGTTAATGCGCAAACTAACCTCTACTGCTTGTCTACATAGACTGCATAATCTTCTATAGCTAGACATGGCAGTTAATGCGCAAACTAACCTCTACTGCTTGTCTACATAGACTGCATAATCTTCTATAGCTAGACATGGCAGTTAATGCGCAAACTAACCTCTACTGCTTGTCTACATAGACTGCATAATCTTCTATAGCTAGACATTGCAGTTAATGCGCAAACTAACCTCTACAGCTTGTCTACGTAGACTGCATAATCTTCTATAGCTAGTCATTGCAGTTAATGTGCAAACTAACCTCTACTGCTTGTCTGCATAGACTGCATAATCTTCTATAGCTAGACATTGCAGTTAATGCGCAAACTAACCTCTACTTCTTGTCTACATAGACTGCGTAATCTTCTGTAACTAGACATTGCAGTTAATGGGCAAACTAACCTCTACTGCTTGTCTGCATGGACTGCATAATCTTCTATAGCTAGACATTGCAATTAATGCGCAAACAAACCTCTACTGCTTGTCTGCATAGACTGCATAATCTTCTATAGCTAGACACTGCAGTTAATGTGCAAACTAACCTCTATTGCTTGTCTACATATACTGCATAATCTTCTGTAGCTAGACATTGCAGTTAATGCGCAAACTAACCTCTACTGATTGTCTACATAGTCTGCATAATCTTCTATAGCTAGACATTGCAGTTAATGCGCAAACTAACCTCTACTGCTTGTCTACATAGTCTGCATAATCTTCTTTAGCTAGACATTGCAATTAATGCGCAAACTAACCTCTACTGCTTGTCTACATAGACTGCATAATATTCTGTAGCTAGACGATGCCAGTTAATGCGCAAACTAACCTCTACTGCTTGTCTACATAGACTGCATAATATTCTGGAACTAGACGATACCAGTTAGTGCGCAAACTAACCTCTACTGCTTGTCTACATAGACTGCATAATATTCTGCAGCTAGACGATGCCAGTAATTGCGCAAACTAACCTCTACTGCTTGTCTACATAGACTGCATAATATTCTGTAACTAGAAAATACCAGTTAATGCGCAAACTAATCTCTACTGCTTGTCTATATAGACTGCATAATATTCTGCAGCTAGACGATGCCAGTTCATGCGCAAACTAACCTCTACTGCTTGTCTACATAGACTGCATAATCTTCTATAGCTAGACATTGCAGTTAATGCGCAAACTAACCTCTACTGCTTGTCTACATAGACTGCATAATGTTCTATAGCTAGACATTTCCAGTTATTTTGTGCAAACTAACCTCTACTGCTTGTCTACATAGACTGCATAATCTTCTATAGCTAGTCATTGCAGTTAATGCGCAAACTAACCTCTACTGCTTGTCTACATAGACTGCATAATATTCTGTAGCTAGACGATGCCAGTTAATGCGCAAACTAACCTCTACTGCTTGTCTACATAGTCTGCATAATCTTCTATAGCTAGACATTGCAATTAATGCGCAAACTAACCTCTACTGCTTGTCTACATTGACTGCATAATATTCTGTAGCTAGACGATGCCAGTTAATGCGCAAACTAACCACTACTGCTTGTCTACATAGACTGCATAATATTCTGTAGCTAGTAGATGCCAGTTAATGCTCAAACTAACCTCTACTTCTTGTCTACATAGACTGCATAATCTTCTATAGCTAGACATTGCAGTTAATCCGCAAACTAACCTCTACTGCTTGGCTACATAGACTGCATAATATTCTGTAGCTAGACGATGCCAGTTAATGCGCAAACTAACCTCTACTGCTTGTCTACATAGACTGCAAATATTCTGCAGCTAGACGATGCCAGTTAATGCGCAAACTAACCTCTACTGCTTGTTTACATAGACTGCATAATATTCTGTAACTAGAAAATACCAGTTAATGCGCAAACTAACCTCTACTGCTTGTCTACATAGACTGCATAATATTCTGCAGCTAGACGATGCCTGTTCATGCGCAAACTAACCTCTACTGCTTGTCTACATAGACTGCATAATCTTCTATAGCTAGACATTGCAGTTAATGCACAAACTAACCTCTACTGCTTGTCTACATAGACTGCATAATCTTCTATAGCTAGTCATTGCAGTTAATGCGCAAACTAACCTCTACTGCTTGTCTACATAGACTGCATAATATTCTGTAGCTAGCCGATGCCAGTTAATGCGCAAACTAACCTCTACTGCTTGTCTACATAGTCTGCATAATCTTCTATAGCTAGACATTGCAATTAATGCGCAAACTAACCTCTACTGCTTGTCTACATTGACTGCATAACATTCTGTAGCTAGACGATGCCAGTTAATGCGCAAACTAACCTCTACTGCTTGTCTACATAGACTGTATTATATTCTGTAGCTAATAGATGCCAGTTAATGCTCAAACTAACCTCTACTGCTTGTCTACATAGACTGCATAATATTCTGCAGCTAGACGATGCCAGTTCATGCGCAAACTAACCTCTACTGCTTGTCTACATAGACTGCATAATCTTCTATAGCTAGTCATTGCAGTTAATGCGCAAACTAACCTCTACTGCTTGTCTACATTGACTGCATAATATTCTGTAGCTAGACGATGCCAGTTAACGCGCAAACTAACCTCTACTGCTTGTCTACATAGACTGCATAATATTCTGTAGCTAGTAGATGCCAGTTAATGCTCAAACTAACCTCTACTTCTTGTCTACATAGACTGCATTATCTTCTATAGCTAGACATTGCAGTTAATGCGCAAACTAACCTCTACTGCTTGGCTACATAGACTGCATAATATTCTGTAGCTAGACGATGCCAGTTAATGCGCAAACTAACCTCTACTGCTTGTCTACATAGACTGCATAATCTTCTATAGCTAGACATTGCATTTAATGCGCAAACTAACCTCTACTGCTTGTCTACATAGTCTGCATAATCTTCTATAGCTAGACATTGCAGTTAATGCGCAAACTAACCTCTACTGCTTGTCTACATAGTCTGCATAATCTTATATAGCTAGACATTGCAATTAATGCGCAAACTAACCTATACTGCTTGTCTACATAGACTGCATAATCTTCTGTAGCTAGACATTGCAGTTAATGCGCAAACTAACCTCTACTGCTTGTCTACATAGACTGCATAATATTCTGGAACTAGACGATACCAGTTAATGCGCAAACTAACCTCTACTGCTTGTCTACATAGACTGCAAATATTCTGCAGCTAGACGATGCCAGTTAATGCGCAAACTAACCTCTACTGCTTGTCTACATAGACTGCATAATATTCTGTAACTAGAAAATACCAGTTAATGCGCAAACTAACCTCTACTGCTTCTCTACATAGACTGCATAATATTCTGCAGCTAGACGATGCCTGTTCATGCGCAAACTAACCTCTACTGCTTGTCTACATAGACTGCATAATCTTCTATAGCTAGACATTGCAGTTAATGCGCAAACTAACCTCTACTGCTTGTCTACATAGACTGCATAATCTTCTATAGCTAGTCATTGCAGTTAATGCGCAAACTAACCTCTACTGCTTGTCTACATAGACTGCATAATATTCTGTAGCTAGACGATGCCAGTTAATGCGCAAACTAACCTCTACTGCTTGTCTACATAGTCTGCATAATCTTCTATAGCTAGACATTGCAATTAATGCGCAAACTAACCTCTACTGCTTGTCTACATTGACTGCATAACATTCTGTAGCTAGACGATGCCAGTTAATGCGCAAACTAACCTCTACTGCTTGTCTACATAGACTGCATTATATTCTGTAGCTAATAGATGCCAGTTAATGCTCAAACTAACCTCTACTGCTTGTCTGCATAGACTGCATAAATTTCTATAGCTAGACATTACAGTTAATGTGCAAACTAACCTCTACTGCTTGTCTACATAGTCTGCATAATCTTCTATAGCTAGACATTGCAGTTAATGCGCAAACTAACCACTACTGCTTGTCTACATAGTCTGCATAATCTTCTATAGCTAGACATTGCAATTAATGCGCAAACTAACCTCTACTGCTTGTCTACATAGACTGCATAATATTCTGTAGCTAGACGATGCCAGTTAATGCGCAAACTAACCTCTACTGCTTGTCTACATAGACTGCATATTATTCTGTAGCTAGACGATGCCAGTTAATGCGCAAACTAACCTCTACTGCTTGTCTACATAGTCTACATAATCTTCTATAGCTAGTCATTGCAGTTAATATGCATACTAACCTCTACTGCTTGTCTGCATAGACTGCATAATCTTCTATAGCTAGACATTGCAGTTAATGCGCAAACTAACCTCTACTGCTTGTCTACATAGACTGCATAATCTTCTGTAGCTAGACATTGCAGTTAATGCGTAAACTAACCACTACTGCTTGTCTGCATAGACTGCATAATCTTCTATAGCTAGACATTGCAGTTAATGCGCAAACTAACCTCTACTGCTTGTCTGCATAGATTGCATAATGTTCTATAACTAGCCATTGCAGTTAATGTGCAAACTAACCTCTACTGCTTGTCTACATAGACGGCATAATGTTCTATAGCTAGACATTGCCAGTTTATGTGCAAACTAACCTCTACTGCTTGTCTACATAGACTGCATAATATTCTGTAGCTAGACGATGCCAGTTAATGCGCAAACTAACCTCTATTGCTTGTCTACATAGACTGCATAATCTTCTATAGCTAGACATTGCAATTAATGCGCAAACTAACCTTTACTGCTTGTCTACATAGACTGCATATTATTCTGTAGCTAGACGATGCCAGTTAATGCGCAAACTAACCTCTACTGCTTGTCTACATAGTCTGCATAATCTTCTATAGCTAGACATTGCAGTTATTGCGCAAACTAACCTCTACTGCTTGTCTACATAGTCAGCATAATCTTCTATAGCTAGACATTGCAATTAATGCGCAAACTAACCTCTACTGCTTGTCTACATAGACTGCATAATATTCTGTAGCTAGACGATGCCAGTTAATGCGCAAACTAACCTCTACTGCTTGTCTACATAGACTGCATAATATTCTGTAACTAGACGATGCCAGTTAATGCGCAAACTAACCTCTACTGCTTGTCTACATAGACTGTATAATGTTCTGTAGCTAGACGATGCCAGTTAATGCGCAAACTAACCTCTACTGCTTGTCTACATAGACTGCATAATCTTCTATAGCTAGGCATTGCAATTATTGGGAAAACTAACCTCTACTGCTTGTCTACATAGACTGCATAATATTATGTAGCTAGACGATGCCAGTTAATGCGCAAACTAACGTCTACTGCTTGTCTACATAGACTGCATAATCTTCTATAGCTAGATATTGCAGTTAATGCGCAAACTAAACTCTACTGCTTGTCTACATAGACTGCATAATCTTCTATAGCTAGACATTGCAGTTAATGCGCAAACTAACCTCCACTGCTTGTCTACATAGACTGCATAATATTCTGTAGCTAGTCGATGCCAGTTAATGCTCAAACTAACCTCTACTGCTTGTCTACATAGACTGCATAATCTTCTATAGCTAGACATTGCAGTTAATGCGCAAACTAACCTCTACTGCTTGTCTACATAGACTGCATAATATTCTGTAGCTAGACGATGCCAGTTAATGCGCAAACTAACCTCTACTGCTTGTCTACATAGACTGCATAATCTTCTATAGCTAGACATTGCAGTTAATGCGCAAACTAACCTCTACTGCTTGTCTACATAGTCTGCATAATCTTCTATAGCTAAACATTGCAGTTAATGCGCAAACTAACCTCTACTGCTTGTCTACATAGACTGCATAATCATCTATAGCTAGACATTGCAATTAATGCGCAAACTAACCTCTACTGCTTGTCTACATAGACTGCATAATATTCTGTAGCTAGACGATGCCAGTTATTGCGCAAACTAACCTCTACTGCTTGTCTACATAGACTGCATAATATTCTGTAACTAGACGATACCAGTTATTACGCACACTAACCTCTACTGCTTGTCTACATAGACTGCATAATATTCTGTAGCTAGACGATGCCAGTTAATGCGCAAACTAACCTCTACTGCTTGTCTACATAGACTGCATAATCTTCTATAGCTAGACATGGCAGTTAATGCGCAAACTAACCTCTACTGCTTGTCTACATAGACTGCATAATCTTCTATAGCTAGACATTGCAGTTAATGCGCAAACTAACCTCTACAGCTTGTCTACGTAGACTGCATAATCTTCTATAGCTAGTCATTGCAGTTAATGTGCAAACTAACCTCTACTGCTTGTCTGCATAGACTGCATAATCTTCTATAGCTAGACATTGCAGTTAATGCGCAAACTAACCTCTACTTCTTGTCTACATAGACTGCGTAATCTTCTGTAACTAGACATTGCAGTTAATGGGCAAACTAACCTCTACTGCTTGTCTGCATGGACTGCATAATCTTCTATAGCTAGACATTGCAATTAATGCGCAAACAAACCTCTACTGCTTGTCTGCATAGACTGCATAATCTTCTATAGCTAGACACTGCAGTTAATGTGCAAACTAACCTCTATTGCTTGTCTACATATACTGCATAATCTTCTGTAGCTAGACATTGCAGTTAATGCGCAAACTAACCTCTACTGATTGTCTACATAGTCTGCATAATCTTCTATAGCTAGACATTGCAATTAATGCGCAAACTAACCTCTACTGCTTGTCTACATAGACTGCATAATATTCTGTAGCTAGACGATGCCAGTTAATGCGCAAACTAACCTCTACTGCTTGTCTACATAGACTGCATAATATTCTGTAACTAGACGATGCCAGTTAATGCGCAAACTAACCTCTACTGCTTGTCTACATAGACTGTATAATGTTCTGTAGCTAGACGATGCCAGTTAATGCGCAAACTAACCTCTACTGCTTGTCTACATAGACTGCATAATCTTCTATAGCTAGGCATTGCAATTATTGGGAAAACTAACCTCTACTGCTTGTCTACATAGACTGCATAATATTATGTAGCTAGACGATGCCAGTTAATGCGCAAACTAACGTCTACTGCTTGTCTACATAGACTGCATAATCTTCTATAGCTAGATATTGCAGTTAATGCGCAAACTAAACTCTACTGCTTGTCTACATAGACTGCATAATCTTCTATAGCTAGACATTGCAGTTAATGCGCAAACTAACCTCCACTGCTTGTCTACATAGACTGCATAATATTCTGTAGCTAGTCGATGCCAGTTAATGCTCAAACTAACCTCTACTGCTTGTCTACATAGACTGCATAATCTTCTATAGCTAGACATTGCAGTTAATGCGCAAACTAACCTCTACTGCTTGTCTACATAGACTGCATAATATTCTGTAGCTAGACGATGCCAGTTAATGCGCAAACTAACCTCTACTGCTTGTCTACATAGACTGCATAATCTTCTATAGCTAGACATTGCAGTTAATGCGCAAACTAACCTCTACTGCTTGTCTACATAGTCTGCATAATCTTCTATAGCTAAACATTGCAGTTAATGCGCAAACTAACCTCTACTGCTTGTCTACATAGACTGCATAATCATCTATAGCTAGACATTGCAATTAATGCGCAAACTAACCTCTACTGCTTGTCTACATAGACTGCATAATATTCTGTAGCTAGACGATGCCAGTTATTGCGCAAACTAACCTCTACTGCTTGTCTACATAGACTGCATAATATTCTGTAACTAGACGATACCAGTTATTACGCACACTAACCTCTACTGCTTGTCTACATAGACTGCATAATATTCTGTAGCTAGACGATGCCAGTTAATGCGCAAACTAACCTCTACTGCTTGTCTACATAGACTGCATAATCTTCTATAGCTAGACATGGCAGTTAATGCGCAAACTAACCTCTACTGCTTGTCTACATAGACTGCATAATCTTCTATAGCTAGACATTGCAGTTAATGCGCAAACTATCCTCTACAGCTTGTCTACGTAGACTGCATAATCTTCTATAGCTAGTCATTGCAGTTAATGTGCAAACTAACCTCTACTGCTTGTCTGCATAGACTGCATAATCTTCTATAGCTAGACATTGCAGTTAATGCGCAAACTAACCTCTACTTCTTGTCTACATAGACTGCGTAATCTTCTGTAACTAGACATTGCAGTTAATGGGCAAACTAACCTCTACTGCTTGTCTGCATGGACTGCATAATCTTCTATAGCTAGACATTGCAATTAATGCGCAAACAAACCTCTACTGCTTGTCTGCATAGACTGCATAATCTTCTATAGCTAGACACTGCAGTTAATGTGCAAACTAACCTCTATTGCTTGTCTACATATACTGCATAATCTTCTGTAGCTAGACATTGCAGTTAATGCGCAAACTAACCTCTACTGATTGTCTACATAGTCTGCATAATCTTCTATAGCTAGACATTGCAGTTAATGCGCAAACTAACCTCTACTGCTTGTCTACATAGTCTGCATAATCTTCTTTAGCTAGACATTGCAATTAATGCGCAAACTAACCTCTACTGCTTGTCTACATAGACTGCATAATATTCTGTAGCTAGACGATGCCAGTTAATGCGCAAACTAACCTCTACTGCTTGTCTACATAGACTGCATAATATTCTGGAACTAGACGATACCAGTTAGTGCGCAAACTAACCTCTACTGCTTGTCTACATAGACTGCATAATATTCTGCAGCTAGACGATGCCAGTAATTGCGCAAACTAACCTCTACTGCTTGTCTACATAGACTGCATAATATTCTGTAACTAGAAAATACCAGTTAATGCGCAAACTAACCTCTACTGCTTGTCTATATAGACTGCATAATATTCTGCAGCTAGACGATGCCAGTTCATGCGCAAACTAACCTCTACTGCTTGTCTACATAGACTGCATAATCTTCTATAGCTAGACATTGCAGTTAATGCGCAAACTAACCTCTACTGCTTGTCTACATAGACTGCATAATGTTCTATAGCTAGACATTTCCAGTTATTTTGTGCAAACTAACCTCTACTGCTTGTCTACATAGACTGCATAATCTTCTATAGCTAGTCATTGCAGTTAATGCGCAAACTAACCTCTACTGCTTGTCTACATAGACTGCATAATATTCTGTAGCTAGACGATGCCAGTTAATGCGCAAACTAACCTCTACTGCTTGTCTACATAGTCTGCATAATCTTCTATAGCTAGACATTGCAATTAATGCGCAAAATAACCTCTACTGCTTGTCTACATTGACTGCATAATATTCTGTAGCTAGACGATGCCAGTTAATGCGCAAACTAACCTCTACTGCTTGTCTACATAGACTGCATAATATTCTGTAGCTAGTAGATGCCAGTTAATGCTCAAACTAACCTCTACTTCTTGTCTACATAGACTGCATAATCTTCTATAGCTAGACATTGCAGTTAATCCGCAAACTAACCTCTACTGCTTGGCTACATAGACTGCATAATATTCTGTAGCTAGACGATGCCAGTTAATGCGCAAACTAACCTCTACTGCTTGTCTACATAGACTGCATAATCTTCTATAGCTAGACATTGCATTTAATGCGCAAACTAACCTCTACTGCTTGTCTACATAGTCTGCATAATCTTCTATAGCTAGACATTGCAGTTAATGCGCAAACTAACCTCTACTGCTTGTCTACATAGTCTGCATAATCTTATATAGCTAGACATTGCAATTAATGCGCAAACTAACCTATACTGCTTGTCTACATAGACTGCATAATATTCTGTTGCTAGACGATGCCAGTTAATGCGCAAACTAACCTCTACTGCTTGTCTACATAGACTGCATAATATTCTGTAACTAGACGATACCAGTTAATGCGCAAACTAACCTCTACTGCTTGTCTACATAGACTGCATAATATTCTGTAGCTAGACGATGCCAGTTAATGCGCAAACTAACCTCTACTGCTTGTCTACATAGACTTCATAATGTTCTATAGCTAGACATTGCCAGTTAATGTGCAAACTAACCTCTACTGCTTGTCTGCATAGACTGCATAATCTTCTATAGCTAGACATTGCAGTTAATGTGCAAACTAACCTCTACTGCTTGTCTACATAGACTGCATAATCTTCTGTAGCTAGACATTGCAGTTAATGCGCAAACTAACCTCTACTGCTTGTCTACATATACTGCATAATCTTCTATAGCTAGACATTGCAGTTAATGTGCAAACTAACCTCTACTGCTTGTCTGCATAAACTGCATAATCTTCTATAGCTAGACATTGCAGTTAATGCGCAAACTAACCTCTACTGCTTGTCTACATAGACTGCATAATCTTCTATAGCTAGTCATTGCAGTTAATATGCAAACTAACCTCTACTGCTTGACTGCATAGACTGCATAATCTTCTATAGCTAGACATTGCAGTTAATGCGCAAACTAACCTCTACTTCTTGTCTACATAGACTGCATAATCTTCTGTAGCTAGACATTGCAGTTAATGCGCAAACTAACCTCTACTGCTTGTCTGCATAGATTGCATAATGTTCTATAGCTAGACATTGCAATTAATGCGCAAACTAACCTCTACTGCTTGTCTGCATAGACTGCATAATCTTCTATAGCTAGACATTGCAGTTAATGCGCAAACTAACCTCTACTGCTTGTCTGCATAGACTGCATAATCTTCTATAGCTAGACATTGCAGTTAATGTGCAAACTAACCTCTACTGCTTGTCTACATAGACTGCATAACCTTCTGTAGCTAGACATTGCAGTTAATGCGCAAAATAACCTCTACTGCTTGTCTACATATACTGCATAATCTTCTATAGCTAGACATTGCAGTTAATGTGCAAACTAACCTCTACTGCTTGTCTGCATAGACTGCATAATCTTCTATAGCTAGACATTGCAGTTAATGTGCAAACTAACCTCTACTGCTTGTCTGCATAGACTGCATAATCTTCTATAGCTAGACATTGCAGTTAATGCGCAAACTAATCTCTACTGCTTGTCTACATAGACTGCATAATCTTCTGTAGCTAGACATTGCAGTTAATGTGCAAACTAACCTCTACTGCTTGTCTGCATAGACTGCATAATCTTCTATAGCTAGACATTGCAGTTAAAGCGCAAACTAACCTCTACTGCTTGTCTACATAGACTGCATAATCTTCTGTAGCTAGACATTGCAGTTAATGCGCAAACTAACCTCTACTGCTTGTCTACATAGACTGCATAATATTCTGGAACTAGACGATACCAGTTAATGCGCAAACTAACCTCTACTGCTTGTCTACATAGACTGCAAATATTCTGCAGCTAGACGATGCCAGTTAATGCGCAAACTAACCTCTACTGCTTGTCTACATAGACTGCATAATATTCTGTAACTAGAAAATACCAGTTAATGCGCAAACTAACCTCTACTGCTTGTCTACATAGACTGCATAATATTCTGCAGCTAGACGATGCCTGTTCATGCGCAAACTAACCTCTACTGCTTGTCTACATAGACTGCATAATCTTCTATAGCTAGACATTGCAGTTAATGCGCAAACTAACCTCTACTGCTTGTCTACATAGACTGCATAATCTTCTATAGCTAGTCATTGCAGTTAATGCGCAAACTAACCTCTACTGCTTGTCTACATAGACTGCATAATATTCTGTAGCTAGACGATGCCATTTAATGCGCAAACTAACCTCTACTGCTTGTCTACATAGTCTGCATAATCTTCTATAGCTAGACATTGCAATTAATGCGCAAACTAACCTCTACTGCTTGTCTACATTGACTGCATAACATTCTGTAGCTAGACGATGCCAGTTAATGCGCAAACTAACCTCTACTGCTTGTCTACATAGACTGCATTATATTCTGTAGCTAATAGATGCCAGTTAATGCTCAAACTAACCTCTACTGCTTGTCTGCATAGACTGCATAATTTTCTATAGGTAGACATTGCAGTTAATGTGCAAACTAACCTCTACTGCTTGTCTGCATAGACTGCATAATCTTCTATAGCTAGACATTGCAGTTAAAGCGCAAACTAACCTCTACTGCTTGTCTACATAGACTGCATAATCTTCTGTAGCTAGACATTGCAGTTAATGCGCAAACTAACCTCTACTGCTTGTCTACATAGACTGCATAATATTCTGGAACTAGACGATACCAGTTAATGCGCAAACTAACCTCTACTGCTTGTCTACATAGACTGCAAATATTCTGCAGCTAGACGATGCCAGTTAATGCGCAAACTAAACTCTACTGCTTGTCTACATAGACTGCATAATATTCTGTAACTAGAAAATACCAGTTAATGCGCAAACTAACCTCTACTGCTTGTCTACATAGACTGCATAATATTCTGTAACTAGACGATACCAGTTAATGCGCAAACTAACCTCTACTGCTTGTCTACATAGACTGCATAATATTCTGTAGCTAGACGATGCCAGTTAATGCGCAATCTTACCTCTACTGCTTGTCTACATAGACTGCATAATGTTCTATAGCTAGACATTGCCAGTTAATGTGCAAACTAACCTCTACTGCTTGTCTGCATAAACTGCATAATCTTCTATAGCTAGACATTGCAGTTAATGCGCAAACTAACCTCTACTGCTTGTCTACATAGACTGCATAATCTTCTATAGCTAGTCATTGCAGTTAATGTGCAAACTAACCTCTACTGCTTGACTGCATAGACTGCATAATCTTCTATAGCTAGACATTGCAGTTAATGCGCAAACTAACCTCTACGTCTTGTCTACATAGACTGCATAATTTTCTGTAGCTAGACATTGCAGTTAATGCGCAAACTAACCTCTACTGCTTGTCTGCATAGACTGCATAGTCTTCTATAGCTAGACATTGCAATTAATGCGCAAACTAACCTCTACTGCTTGTCTGCATAGACTGCATAATCTTCTATAGCTAGACATTGCAGTTAATGCGCAAACTAACCTCTACTGCTTGTCTGCATAGACTGCATAATCTTCTATAGCTAGACATTGCAGTTAATGTGCAAACTAAACTCTACTGCTTGTCTACATATACTGCATAATCTTCTGTAGCTAGACATTGCAGTTAATGCGCAAACTAACCTCTACTGCTTGTCTACATAGTCTGCATAATCTTCTATAGCTAGACATTGCAGTTAATGCGCAAACTAACCACTACTGCTTGTCTACATAGTCTGCATAATCTTCTATAGCTAGACATTGCAATTAATGCGCAAACTAACCTCTACTGCTTGTCTACACAAACTGCATAATATTCTGTAACTAGGCGATACCATTTAATGCGCAAACTAACCTCTACTGCTTGTCTACATAGACTGCATAATATTCTGTAGCTAGACGATGCACGTTAATGCGCAAACTAACCTCTACTGCTTGTCTACATAGACTGCATATTATTCTGTAGCTAGACGATGCCAGTTAATGCGCAAACTAACCTCTACTGATTGTCTACATAGTCTACATAATCCTCTATAGCTAGTCATTGCAGTTAATATGCAAACTAACCTCTACTGCTTGTCTGCATAGACTGCATAATCTTCTATAGCTAGACATTGCAGTTAATGCGCAAACTAACCTCTACTGCTTGTCTACATAGACTGCATAATCTTCTGTAGCTAGACATTGCAGTTAATGCGTAAACTAACCACTACTGCTTGTCTGCATAGACTGCATAATCTTCTATAGCTAGACATTGCAGTTAATGCGCAAACTAACCTCTACTGCTTGTCTGCATAGATTGCATAATGTTCTATAACTAGCCATTGCAGTTAATGTGCAAACTAACCTCTACTGCTTGTCTACATAGACGGCATAATGTTCTATAGCTAGACATTGCCAGTTAATGTGCAAACTAACCTCTACTGCTTGTCTACATAGACTGCATAATATTCTGTAGCTAGACGATGCCAGTTAATGCGCAAACTAACCTCTATTGCTTGTCTACATAGACTGCATAATCTTCTATAGCTAGACATTGCAATTAATGCGCAAACTAACCTTTACTGCTTGTCTACATGGACTGCATATTATTCTGTAGCTAGACGATGCCAGTTAATGCGCAAACTAACCTCTACTGCTTGTCTACATAGTCTGCATAATCTTCTATAGCTAGACATTGCAGTTATTGCGCAAACTAACCTCTACTGCTTGTCTACATAGTCAGCATAATCTTCTATAGCTAGACATTGCAATTAATGCGCAAACTAACCTCTACTGCTTGTCTACATAGACTGCATAATATTCTGTAGCTAGACGATGCCAGTTAATGCGCAAACTAACCTCTACTGCTTGTCTACATAGACTGCATAATATTCTGTAACTAGACGATGCCAGTTAATGCGCAAAATAACCTCTACTGCTTGTCTACATAGACTGTATAATTTTCTGTAGCTAGACGATGCCAGTTAATGCGCAAACTAAACTCTACTGCTTGTCTACATAGACTGCATAATCTTCTATAGCTAGGCATTGCAATTATTGCGAAAACTAACCTCTACTGCTTGTCTACATAGACTGCATAATATTATGTAGCTAGACGATGCCAGTTAATGCGCAAACTAACCTCTACTGCTTGTCTACATAGACTGCATAATCTTCTATAGCTAGATATTGCAGTTAATGCGCAAACTAAACTCTACTGCTTGTCTACATAGACTGCATAATCTTCTATAGCTAGACATTGCAGTTAATGCGCAAACTAACCTCTACTGCTTGTCTACATAGTCAGCATAATCTTCTATAGCTAGACATTGCAATTAATGCGCAAACTAACCTCTACTGCTTGTCTACATAGACTGCATAATATTCTGTAGCTAGACGATGCCAGTTAATGCGCAAACTAACCTCTACTGCTTGTCTACATAGACTGCATAATATTCTGTAACTAGACGATGCCAGTTAATGCGCAAAATAACCTCTACTGCTTGTCTACATAGACTGTATAATTTTCTGTAGCTAGACGATGCCAGTTAATGCGCAAACTAAACTCTACTGCTTGTCTACATAGACTGCATAATCTTCTATAGCTAGGCATTGCAATTATTGCGAAAACTAACCTCTACTGCTTGTCTACATAGACTGCATAATATTATGTAGCTAGACGATGCCAGTTAATGCGCAAACTAACCTCTACTGCTTGTCTACATAGACTGCATAATCTTCTATAGCTAGATATTGCAGTTAATGCGCAAACTAAACTCTACTGCTTGTCTACATAGACTGCATAATCTTCTATAGCTAGACATTGCAGTTAATGCGCAAACTAACCTCCACTGCTTGTCTACATAGACTGCATAATATTCTGTAGCTAGACGATGCCGGTTAATGCGCAAACTAACCTCTACTGCTTGTCTACATAGACTGCATAATGTTCAATAGCTAGACATTGCAGTTAATGCGCAAACTAACCTCTACTGCTTGTCTACATAGTCTGCATAATCTTCTATAGCTAGACATTGCAATTAATTCGCAAACTAACCTCTATTGCTTGTCTACATAGACTGCATAATATTCTGTAGCTAGACGATGCCAGTTAATGCGCAAACTAACCTCTACTGCTTGTCTACATAGACTGCATAATATTCTGTAGCTAGTCGATGCCAGGTAATGCTCAAACTAACCTCTACTGCTTTTCTACATAGACTGCATAATCTTCTATTGCTAGACATTGCAGTTAATGCGCAAACTAACCTCTACTGCTTGTCTACATAGACTGCATAATATTCTGTAGCTAGACGATGCCAGTTAATGCGCAAACTAACCTCTACTGCTTGTCTACATAGACTGCATAATCTTCTATAGCTAGACATTGCAGTTAATGCGCAAACTAACCTCTACTGCTTGTCTACATAGTCTGCATAATCTTCTATAGCTAAACATTGCAGTTAATGCGCAAACTAACCTCTACTGCTTGTCTACATAGTCTGCACAATCATCTATAGCTAGACATTGCAATTAATGCGCAAACTAACCTCTACTGCTTGTCTACATAGACTGCATAATATTCTGTAGCTAGACGATGCCAGTTATTGCGCAAACTAACCTCTACTGCTTGTCTACATAGACTGCATAATATTCTGTAACTAGACGATACCAGTTATTACGCACACTAACCTCTACTGCTTGTCTACATAGACTGCATAATATTCTGTAGCTAGACGATGCCAGTTAATGCGCAAACTAACCTCTACTGCTTGTCTACATAGACTGCATAATCTTTTATAGCTAGACATGGCAGTTTATGCTCAAACTAACCTCTACTGCTTGTCTACATAGACTGCATAATGTTCTATAGCTAGACATTGCCAGTTAATGTGCAAACTAATCTCTACTGCTTGTCTGCATAAACTGCATAATCTTCTATAGCTAGACATTGCAGTTAATGCGCAAACTAACCTCTACTGCTTGTCTACGTAGACTGCATAATCTTCTATAGCTAGTCATTGCAGTTAATGTGCAAACTAACCTCTACTGCTTGTCTGCATGGACTGCATAATCTTCTATAGCTAGACATTGCAATTAATGCGCAAACAAACCTCTACTGCTTGTCTGCATAGACTGCATAATCTTCTATAGCTAGACATTGCAGTTAATGTGCAAACTAACCTCTATATCTTGTCTACATATACTGCATAATCTTCTGTAGCTAGGCATTGCAGTTAATGCGCAAACTAACCTCTACTGCTTGTCAACATAGTCTGCATAATCTTCTATAGCTAGACATTGCAGTTAATGCGCAAACTAACCTCTACTGCTTGTCTACATAGTCTGCATAATCTTCTTTAGCTAGACATTGCAATTAATGCGCAAACTAACCTCTACTGCTTGTCTACATAGACTGCATAATATTCTGCAGCTAGACGATGCCAGTTAATGCGCAAACTAACCTCTACTGCTTGTCTACATAGACTGCATAATATTCTGTAACTAGAAAATACCAGTTAATGCGCAAACTAACCTCTACTGCTTGTCTACATAGACTGCATAATATTCTGCAGCTAGACGATGCCAGTTCATGCGCAAACTAACCTCTACTGCTTGTCTACATAGACTGCATAATCTTCTATAGCTAGTCATTGCAGTTAATGCGCAAACTAACCTCTACAGCTTGTCTACATTGACTGCATAATATTCTGTAGCTAGACGATGCCAGTTAACGCGCAAACTAACCTCTACTGCTTGTCTACATAGACTGCATAATATTCTGTAGCTAGTAGATGCCAGTTAATGCTCAAACTAACCTCTACTTCTTGTCTACATAGACTGCATTATCTTCTATAGCTAGACATTGCACTTAATGCGCAAACTAACCTTTACTGCTTGTCTACATAGACTGCATATTATTCTGTAGCTAGACGATGCCAGTTAATGCGCAAACTAACCTCTACTGCTTGTCTACATAGTCTGCATAATCTTCTATAGCTAGACATTGCAGTTATTGCGCAAACTAACCTCTACTGCTTGTCTACATAGTCAGCATAATCTTCTATAGCTAGACATTGCAATTAATGCGCAAACTAACCTCTACGTCTTGTCTACATAGACTGCATAATCTTCTGTAGCTAGACATTGCAGTTAATGCGCAAACTAACCTCTACTGCTTGTCTGCATAGACTGCATAGTCTTCTATAGCTAGACATTGCAATTAATGCGCAAACTAACCTCTACTGCTTGTCTGCATAGACTGCATAATCTTCTATAGCTAGACATTGCAGTTAATGCGCAAACTAACCTCTACTGCTTGTCTGCATAGACTGCATAATCTTCTATAGCTAGACATTGCAGTTAATGTGCAAACTAAACTCTACTGCTTGTCTACATATACTGCATAATCTTCTGTAGCTAGACATTGCAGTTAATGCGCAAACTAACCTCTACTGCTTGTCTACATAGTCTGCATAATATTCTGTAGCTAGACGATGCCAGTTAATGCGCAAACTAACCTCTACTGCTTGTCTACATAGACTGCATAATATTCTGTAGCTAGACGATGCACGTTAATGCGCAAACTAACCTCTACTGCTTGTCTACATAGACTGCATATTATTCTGTAGCTAGACGATGCCAGTTAATGCGCAAACTAACCTCTACTGATTGTCTACATAGTCTACATAATCTTCTATAGCTAGTCATTGCAGTTAATATGCAAACTAACCTCTACTGCTTGTCTGCATAGACTGCATAATCTTCTATAGCTAGACATTGCAGTTAATGCGCAAACTAACCTCTACTGCTTGTCTACATAGACTGCATTATCTTCTGTAGCTAGACATTGCAGTTAATGCGTAAACTAACCACTACTGCTTGTCTGCATAGACTGCATAATCTTCTATAGCTAGACATTGCAGTTAATGCGCAAACTAACCTCTACTGCTTGTCTGCATAGATTGCATAATGTTCTATAACTAGCCATTGCAGTTAATGTGCAAACTAACCTCTACTGCTTGTCTACATAGACGGCATAATGTTCTATAGCTAGACATTGCCAGTTAATGTGCAAACTAACTTCTACTGCTTGTCTACATAGACTGCATAATATTCTGTAGCTAGACGATGCCAGTTAATGCGCAAACTAACCTCTATTGCTTGTCTACATAGACTGCATAATCTTCTATAGCTAGACATTGCAATTATTGCGCAAACTAACCTTTACTGCTTGTCTACATGGACTGCATATTATTCTGTAGCTAGACGATGCCAGTTAATGCGCAAACTAACCTCTACTGCTTGTCTACATAGTCTGCATAATCTTCTATAGCTAGACATTGCAGTTATTGCGCAAACTAACCTCTACTGCTTGTCTACATAGTCAGCATAATCTTCTATAGCTAGACATTGCAATTAATGCGCAAACTAACCTCTACTGCTTGTCTACATAGACTGCATAATATTCTGTAGCTAGACGATGCCAGTTAATGCGCAAACTAACCTCTACTGCTTGTCTACATAGACTGCATAATATTCTGTAACTAGACGATGCCAGTTAATGCGCAAAATAACCTCTACTGCTTGTCTACATAGACTGTATAATTTTCTGTAGCTAGACGATGCCAGTTAATGCGCAAACTAAACTCTACTGCTTGTCTACATAGACTGCATAATCTTCTATAGCTAGGCATTGCAATTATTGCGAAAACTAACCTCTACTGCTTGTCTACATAGACTGCATAATATTATGTAGCTAGACGATGCCAGTTAATGCGCAAACTAACCTCTACTGCTTGTCTACATAGACTGCATAATCTTCTATAGCTAGATATTGCAGTTAATGCGCAAACTAAACTCTACTGCTTGTCTACATAGACTGCATAATCTTCTATAGCTAGACATTGCAGTTAATGCGCAAACTAACCTCCACTGCTTGTCTACATAGACTGCATAATATTCTGTAGCTAGACGATGCCGGTTAATGCGCAAACTAACCTCTACTGCTTGTCTACATAGACTGCATAATGTTCAATAGCTAGACATTGCAGTTAATGCGCAAACTAACCTCTACTGCTTGTCTACATAGTCTGCATAATCTTCTATAGCTAGACATTGCAATTAATTCGCAAACTAACCTCTACTGCTTGTCTACATAGACTGCATAATATTCTGTAGCTAGACGATGCCAGTTAATGCGCAAACTAACCTCTACTGCTTGTCTACATAGACTGCATAATATTCTGTAGCTAGTCGATGCCAGGTAATGCTCAAACTAACCTCTACTGCTTTTCTACATAGACTGCATAATCTTCTATTGCTAGACATTGCAGTTAATGCGCAAACTAACCTCTACTGCTTGTCTACATAGACTGCATAATATTCTGTAGCTAGACGATGCCAGTTAATGCGCAAACTAACCTCTACTGCTTGTCTACATAGACTGCATAATCTTCTATAGCTAGACATTGCAGTTAATGCGCAAACTAACCTCTACTGCTTGTCTACATAGTCTGCATAATCTTCTATAGCTAAACATTGCAGTTAATGCGCAAACTAACCTCTACTGCTTGTCTACATAGTCTGCATAATCATCTATAGCTAGACATTGCAATTAATGCGCAAACTAACCTCTACTGCTTGTCTACATAGACTGCATAATATTCTGTAGCTAGACGATGCCAGTTATTGCGCAAACTAACCTCTACTGCTTGTCTACATAGACTGCATAATATTCTGTAACTAGACGATACCAGTTATTACGCACACTAACCTCTACTGCTTGTCTACATAGACTGCATATTATTCTGTAGCTAGACGATGCCAGTTAATGCGCAAACTAACCTCTACTGCTTGTCTACATAGACTGCATAATCTTTTATAGCTAGACATGGCAGTTTATGCTCAAACTAACCTCTACTGCTTGTCTACATAGACTGCATAATGTTCTATAGCTAGACATTGCCAGTTAATGTGCAAACTAACCTCTACTGCTTGTCTGCATAAACTGCATAATCTTCTATAGCTAGACATTGCAGTTAATGCGCAAACTAACCTCTACTGCTTGTCTACGTAGACTGCATAATCTTCTATAGCTAGTCATTGCAGTTAATGTGCAAACTAACCTCTACTGCTTGTCTGCATGGACTGCATAATCTTCTATAGCTAGACATTGCAATTAATGCGCAAACAAACCTCTACTGCTTGTCTGCATAGACTGCATAATCTTCTATAGCTAGACATTGCAGTTAATGGGCAAACTAACCTCTATATCTTGTCTACATATACTGCATAATCTTCTGTAGCTAGGCATTGCAGTTAATGCGCAAACTAACCTCTACTGCTTGTCTACATAGTCTCCATAATCTTCTATAGCTAGACATTGCAGTTAATGCGCAAACTAACCTCTACTGCTTGTCTACATAGTCTGCATAATCTTCTTTAGCTAGACATTGCAATTAATGCGCAAACTAACCTCTACTGCTTGTCTACATAGACTGCATAATATTCTGCAGCTAGACGATGCCAGTTAATGCGCAAACTAACCTCTACTGCTTGTCTACATAGACTGCATAATATTCTGTAACTAGAAAATACCAGTTAATGCGCAAACTAACCTCTACTGCTTGTCTACATAGACTGCATAATATTCTGCAGCTAGACGATGCCAGTTCATGCGCAAACTAACCTCTACTGCTTGTCTACATAGACTGCATAATCTTCTATAGCTAGTCATTGCAGTTAATGCGCAAACTAACCTCTACTGCTTGTCTACATTGACTGCATAATATTCTGTAGCTAGACGATGCCAGTTAACGCGCAAACTAACCTCTACTGCTTGTCTACATAGACTGCATAATATTCTGTAGCTAGTAGATGCCAGTTAATGCTCAAACTAACCTCTACTTCTTGTCTACATAGACTGCATTATCTTCTATAGCTAGACATTGCACTTAATGCGCAAACTAACCTTTACTGCTTGTCTACATAGACTGCATATTATTCTGTAGCTAGACGATGCCAGTTAATGCGCAAACTAACCTCTACTGCTTGTCTACATAGTCTGCATAATCTTCTATAGCTAGACATTGCAGTTATTGCGCAAACTAACCTCTACTGCTTGTCTACATAGTCAGCATAATCTTCTATAGCTAGACATTGCAATTAATGCGCAAACTAACCTCTACTGCTTGTCTACATAGACTGCATAATATTCTGTAGCTAGACGATGCCAGTTAATGCGCAAACTAACCTCTACTGCTTGTCTACATAGACTGCATAATATTCTGTAACTAGACGATGCCAGTTAATGCGCAAACTAACCTCTACTGCTTGTCTACATAGACTGTATAATGTTCTGTAGCTAGACGATGCCAGTTAATGCGCAAACTAACCTCTACTGCTTGTCTACATAGACTGCATAATCTTCTATAGCTAGGCATTGCAATTATTGGGAAAACTAACCTCTACTGCTTGTCTACATAGACTGCATAATATTATGTAGCTAGACGATGCCAGTTAATGCGCAAACTAACGTCTACTGCTTGTCTACATAGACTGCATAATCTTCTATAGCTAGATATTGCAGTTAATGCGCAAACTAAACTCTACTGCTTGTCTACATAGACTGCATAATCTTCTATAGCTAGACATTGCAGTTAATGCGCAAACTAACCTCCACTGCTTGTCTACATAGACTGCATAATATTCTGTAGCTAGACGATGCCGGTTCATGCGCAAACTAACCTCTACTGCTTCTCTACATAGACTGCATAATGTTCAATAGCTAGACATTGCAGTTAATGCGCAAACTAACCTCTACTGCTTGTCTACATAGTCTGCATAATCTTCTATAGCTAGACATTGCAATTAATTCGCAAACTAACCTCTACTGCTTGTCTACATAGACTGCATAATATTCTGTAGCTAGACGATGCCAGTTAATGCGCAAACTAACCTCTACAGCTTGTCTACATAGACTGCATAATATTCTGTAGCTAGTCGATGCCAGTTAATGCTCAAAAATAACCTCTACTGCTTGTCTACATAGACTGCATATTCTTCTATAGCTAGACATTGCAGTTAATGCGCAAACTAACCTCTACTGCTTGTCTACATAGACTGCATAATATTCTGTAGCTAGACGATGCCAGTTAATGCGCAAACTAACCTCTACTGCTTGTCTACATAGACTGCATAATCTTCTATAGCTAGACATTGCAGTTAATGCGCAAACTAACCTCTACTGCTTGTCTACATAGTCTGCATAATCTTCTATAGCTAAACATTGCAGTTAATGCGCAAACTAACCTCTACTGCTTGTCTACATAGACTGCATAATCATCTATAGCTAGACATTGCAATTAATGCGCAAACTAACCTCTACTGCTTGTCTACATAGACTGCATAATATTCTGTAGCTAGACGATGCCAGTTATTGCGCAAACTAACCTCTACTGCTTGTCTACATAGACTGCATAATATTCTGTAACTAGACGATAAAAGTTATTACGCACACTAACCTCTACTGCTTGTCTACATAGACTGCATAATATTCTGTAGCTAGACGATGCCAGTTAATGCGCAAACTAACCTCTACTGCTTGTCTACATAGACTGCATAATCTTCTATAGCTAGACATGGCAGTTAATGCGCAAACTAACCTCTACTTCTTGTCTACATAGACTGCATAATGTTCTATAGCTAGACATTGCCAGTTAATGTGCAAACTAACCTCTACTGCTTGTCTGCATGGACTGCATAATCTTCTATAGCTAGACATTGCAATTAATGCGCAAACAAACCTCTACTGCTTGTCTGCATAGACTGCATAATCTTCTATAGCTAGACACTGCAGTTAATGTGCAAACTAACCTCTATTGCTTGTCTACATATACTGCATAATCTTCTGTAGCTAGACATTGCAGTTAATGCGCAAACTAACCTCTACTGCTTGTCTACATAGTCTGCATAATCTTCTATAGCTAGACATTGCAGTTAATGCGCAAACTAACCTCTACTGCTTGTCTACATAGTCTGCATAATCTTCTTTAGCTAGACATTGCAATTAATGCGCAAACTAACCTCTACTGCTTGTCTACATAGACTGCATAATATTCTGTAGCTAGACGATGCCAGTTAATGCGCAAACTAACCTCTACTGCTTGTCTACATAGACTGCATAATATTCTGGAACTAGACGATACCAGTTAGTGCGCAAACTAACCTCTACTGCTTGTCTACATAGACTGCATAATATTCTGTAGCTAGACGATGCCAGTTAATGCGCAAACTAACCTCTACTGCTTGTCTACATAGTCTGCATAATCTTCTATAGCTAGACATTGCAATTAATGCGCAAACTAACCTCTACTGCTTGTCTACATTGACTGCATAATATTCTGTAGCTAGACGATGCCAGTTAATGCGCAAACTAACCTCTACTGCTTGTCTACATAGACTGCATAATATTCTGTAGCTAGTAGATGCCAGTTAATGCTCAAACTAACCTCTACTTCTTGTCTACATAGACTGCATAATCTTCTATAGCTAGACATTGCAATTAATGCGCAAACTAACCTTTACTGCTTGTCTACATAGACTGCATATTATTCTGTAGCTAGACGATGCCAGTTAATGCGCAAACTAACCTCTACTGCTTGTCTACATAGTCTGCATAATCTTCTATAGCTAGACATTGCAGTTATTGCGCAAACTAACCTCTACTGCTTGTCTACATAGTCAGCATAATCTTCTATAGCTAGACATTGCAATTAATGCGCAAACTAACCTCTACTGCTTGTCTACATAGACTGCATAATCTTCTATAGCTAGACATTGCAGTTAATGTGCAAACTAACCTCTACTGCTTGTCTGCATAGACTGCATAATCTTCTATAGCTAGACATTGCAGTTAATGCGCAAACTAACCTCTACTGCTTGTCTACATAGACTGCATAATCTTCTGTAGCTAGACATTGCAGTTAATGTGCAAACTAACCTCTACTGCTTGTCTGCATAGACTGCATAATTTTCTATAGCTAGACATTGCAGTTAATGTGCAAACTAACCTCTACTGCTTGTCTGCATAGACTGCATAATCTTCTATAGCTAGACATTGCAGTTAAAGCGCAAACTAACCTCTACTGCTTGTCTACATAGACTGCATAATCTTCTGTAGCTAGACATTGCAGTTAATGCGCAAACTAACCTCTACTGCTTGTCTACATAGACTGCATAATATTCTGGAACTAGACGATACCAGTTAATGCGCAAACTAACCTCTACTGCTTGTCTACATAGACTGCAAATATTCTGCAGCTAGACGATGCCAGTTAATGCGCAAACTAACCTCTACTGCTTGTCTACATAGACTGCATAATATTCTGTAACTAGAAATTACCAGTTAATGCGCAAACTAACCTCTACTGCTTGTCTACATAGACTGCATAATATTCTGCAGCTAGACGATGCCTGTTCATGCGCAAACTAACCTCTACTGCTTGTCTACATAGACTGCATAATCTTCTATAGCTAGACATTGCAGTTAATGCGCAAACTAACCTCTACTGCTTGTCTACATAGACTGCATAATCTTCTATAGCTAGTCATTGCAGTTAATGCGCAAACTAACCTCTACTGCTTGTCTACATAGACTGCATAATATTCTGTAGCTAGACGATGCCAGTTCATGCGCAAACTAACCTCTACTGCTTGTCTACATAGTCTGCATAATCTTCTATAGCTAGACATTGCAATTAATGCGCAAACTAACCTCTACTGCTTGTCTACATTGACTGCATAACATTCTGTAGCTAGACGATGCCAGTTAATGCGCAAACTAACCTCTACTGCTTGTCTACATAGACTGCATTATATTCTGTAGCTAATAGATGCCAGTTAATGCTCAAACTAACCTCTACTGCTTGTCTGCATAGACTGCATAATTTTCTATAGCTAGACATTGCAGTTAATGTGCAAACTAACCTCTACTGCTTGTCTGCATAGACTGCATAATCTTCTATAGCTAGACATTGCAGTTAAAGCGCAAACTAACCTCTACTGCTTGTCTACATAGACTGCATAATCTTCTGTAGCTAAACATTGCAGTTAATGCGCAAACTAACCTCTACTGCTTGTCTACATAGACTGCATAATATTCTGGAACTAGACGATACCAGTTAATGCGCAAACTAACCTCTACTGCTTGTCTACATAGACTGCAAATATTCTGGAGCTAGACGATGCCAGTTAATGCGCAAACTAAACTCTACTGCTTGTCTACATAGACTGCATAATATTCTGTAACTAGAAAATACCAGTTAATGCGCAAACTAACCTCTACTGCTTGTCTACATAGACTGCATAATATTCTGTAACTAGACGATACCGGTTAATGCGCAAACTAACCTCTACTGCTTGTCTACATAGACTGCATAATATTCTGTAGCTAGACGATGCCAGTTAATGCGCAAACTAACCTCTACTGCTTGTCTACATAGACTGCATAATGTTCTATAGCTAGACATTGCCAGTTAATGTGCAAACTAACCTCTACTGCTTGTCTGCATAAACTGCATAATCTTCTATAGCTAGACATTGCAGTTAATGCGCAAACTAACCTCTACTGCTTGTCTACATAGACTGCATAATCTTCTATAGCTAGTCATTGCAGTTAATGTGCAAACTAACCTCTACTGCTTGACTGCATAGACTGCATAATCTTCTATAGCTAGACATTGCAGTTAATGCGCAAACTAACCTCTACTTCTTGTCTACATAGACTGCATAATCTTCTGTAGCTAGACATTGCAGTTAATGCGCAAACTAACCTCTACTGCTTGTCTGCATAGACTGCATAGTCTTCTATAGCTAGACATTGCAATTAATGCGCAAACTAACCTCTACTGCTTGTCTGCATAGACTGCATAATCTTCTATAGCTAGACATTGCAGTTAATGCGCAAACTAACCTCTACTGCTTGTCTGCATAGACTGCATAATCTTCTATAGCTAGACATTGCAGTTAATGTGCAAACTAACCTCTACTGCTTGTCTACATATACTGCATAATCTTCTGTAGCTAGACATTGCAGTTAATGCGCAAACTAACCTCTACTGCTTGTCTACATAGTCTGCATAATCTTCTATAGCTAGACATTGCATTTAATGCGCAAACTAACCACTACTGCTTGTCTACATAGTCTGCATAATCTTCTATAGCTAGACATTGCAATTAATGCGCAAACTAACCTCTACTGCTTGTCTACATAGACTGCATAATATTCTGTAGCTAGACGATGCCAGTTAATGCGCAAACTAACCTCTACTGCTTGTCTACATAGACTGCATAATATTCTGTAACTAGACGATACCAGTTAATGCGCAAACTAACCTCTACTGCTTGTCTACATAGACTGCATAATATTCTGTAGCTAGACGATGCACGTTAATGCGCAAACTAACCTCTACTGCTTGTCTACATAGACTGCATATTATTCTGTAGCTAGACGATGCCAGTTAATGCGCAAACTAACCTCTACTGCTTGTCTACATAGTCTACATAATCTTCTATAGCTAGTCATTGCAGTTAATATGCAAACTAACCTCTACTGCTTGTCTGCATAGACTGCATAATCTTCTATAGCTAGACATTGCAGTTAATGCGCAAACTAACCTCTACTGCTTGTCTACATAGACTGCATAATCTTCTGTAGCTAGACATTGCAGTTAATGCGTAAACTAACCACTACTGCTTGTCTGCATAGACTGCATAATCTTCTATAGCTAGACATTGCAGTTAATGCGCAAACTAACCTCTACTGCTTAACTGCATAGATTGCATAATGTTCTATAACTAGCCATTGCAGTTAATGTGCAAACTAACCTCTACTGCTTGACTACATAGACGGCATAATGTTCTATAGCTAGACATTGCCAGTTAATGTGCAAACTAACCTCTACTGCTTGTCTATATAGACTGCATAATATTCTGCAGCTAGACGATGCCAGTTCATGCGCAAACTAACCTCTACTGCTTGTCTACATAGACTGCATAATCTTCTATAGCTAGACATTGCAGTTAATGCGCAAACTAACCTCTACTGCTTGTCTACATAGACTGCATAATGTTCTATAGCTAGACATTTCCAGTTATTTTGTGCAAACTAACCTCTACTGCTTGTCTACATAGACTGCATAATCTTCTATAGCTAGTCATTGCAGTTAATGCGCAAACTAACCTCTACTGCTTGTCTACATAGACTGCATAATATTCTGTAGCTAGACGATGCCAGTTAATGCGCAAACTAACCTCTACTGCTTGTCTACATAGTCTGCATAATCTTCTATAGCTAGACATTGCAATTAATGCGCAAACTAACCTCTACTGCTTGTCTACATTGACTGCATAATATTCTGTAGCTAGACGATGCCAGTTAATGCGCAAACTAACCTCTACTGCTTGTCTACATAGACTGCATAATATTCTGTAGCTAGTAGATGCCAGTTAATGCTCAAACTAACCTCTACTTCTTGTCTACATAGACTGCATAAACTTCTATAGCTAGACATTGCAGTTAATCCGCAAACTAACCTCTACTGCTTGGCTACATAGACTGCATAATATTCTGTAGCTAGACGATGCCAGTTAATGCGCAAACTAACCTCTACTGCTTGTCTACATAGACTGCATAATCTTCTATAGCTAGACATTGCATTTAATGCGCAAACTAACCTCTACTGCTTGTCTACATAGTCTGCATAATCTTCTATAGCTAGACATTGCAGTTAATGCGCAAACTAACCTCTACTGCTTGTCTACATAGTCTGCATAATCTTATATAGCTAGACATTGCAATTAATGCGCAAACTAACCTATACTGCTTGTCTACATAGACTGCATAATATTCTGTTGCTAGACGATGCCAGTTAATGCGCAAACTAACCTCTACTGCTTGTCTACATAGACTGCATAATATTCTGTAACTAGACGATACCAGTTAATGCGCAAACTAACCTCTACTGCTTGTCTACATAGACTGCATAATATTCTGTAGCTAGACGATGCCAGTTAATGCGCAAACTAACCTCTACTGCTTGTCTACATAGACTGCATAATGTTCTATAGCTAGACATTGCCAGTTAATGTGCAAACTAACCTCTACTGCTTGTCTGCATAGACTGCATAATCTTCTATAGCTAGACATTGCAGTTAATGTGCAAACTAACCTCTACTGCTTGTCTACATAGACTGCATAATCTTCTGTAGCTAGACATTGCAGTTAATGCGCAAACTAACCTCTACTGCTTGTCTACATATACTGCATAATCGTCTATAGCTAGACATTGCAGTTAATGTGCAAACTAACCTCTACTGCTTGTCTGCATAAACTGCATAATCTTCTATAGCTAGACATTGCAGTTAATGCGCAAACTAACCTCTACTGCTTGTCTACATAGACTGCATAATCTTCTATAGCTAGTCATTGCAGTTAATATGCAAACTAACCTCTACTGCTTGACTGCATAGACTGCATAATCTTCTATAGCTAGACATTGCAGTTAATGCGCAAACTAACCTCTACTTCTTGTCTACATAGACTGCATAATCTTCTGTAGCTAGACATTGCAGTTAATGCGCAAACTAACCTCTACTGCTTGTCTGCATAGACTGCATAATGTTCTATAGCTAGACATTGCAATTAATGCGCAAACTAACCTCTACTGCTTGTCTGCATAGACTGCATAATCTTCTATAGCTAGACATTGCAGTTAATGCGCAAACTAACCTCTACTGCTTGTCTGCATAGACTGCATAATCTTCTATAGCTAGACATTGCAGTTAATGTGCAAACTAACCTCTACTGCTTGTCTACATAGACTGCATAACCTTCTGTAGCTAGACATTGCAGTTAATGCGCAAACTAACCTCTACTGCTTGTCTACATATACTGCATAATCTTCTATAGCTAGACATTGCAGTTAATGTGCAAACTAACCTCTACTGCTTGTCTGCATAGACTGCATAATCTTCTATAGCTAGACATTGCAGTTAATGTGCAAACTAACCTCTACTGCTTGTCTGCATAGACTGCATAATCTTCTATAGCTAGACATTGCAGTTAATGCGCAAACTAACCTCTACTGCTTGTCTACATAGACTGCATAATCTTCTGTAGCTAGACATTGCAGTTAATGTGCAAACTAACCTCTACTGCTTGTCTGCATAGACTGCATAATTTTCTATAGCTAGACATTGCAGTTAATGTGCAAACTAACCTCTACTGCTTGTCTGCATAGACTGCATAATCTTCTATAGCTAGACATTGCAGTTAAAGCGCAAACTAACCTCTACTGCTTGTCTACATAGACTGCATAATCTTCTGTAGCTAGACATTGCAGTTAATGCGCAAACTAACCTCTACTGCTTGTCTACATAGACTGCATAATATTCTGGAACTAGACGATACCAGTTAATGCGCAAACTAACCTCTACTGCTTGTCTACATAGACTGCAAATATTCTGCAGCTAGACGATGCCAGTTAATGCGCAAACTAACCTCTACTGCTTGTCTACATAGACTGCATAATATTCTGTAACTAGAAATTACCAGTTAATGCGCAAACTAACCTCTACTGCTTGTCTACATAGACTGCATAATATTCTGCAGCTAGACGATGCCTGTTCATGCGCAAACTAACCTCTACTGCTTGTCTACATAGACTGCATAATCTTCTATAGCTAGACATTGCAGTTAATGCGCAAACTAACCTCTACTGCTTGTCTACATAGACTGCATAATCTTCTATAGCTAGTCATTGCAGTTAATGCGCAAACTAACCTCTACTGCTTGTCTACATAGACTGCATAATATTCTGTAGCTAGACGATGCCAGTTAATGCGCAAACTAACCTCTACTGCTTGTCTACATAGTCTGCATAATCTTCTATAGCTAGACATTGCAATTAATGCGCAAACTAACCTCTACTGCTTGTCTACATTGACTGCATAACATTCTGTAGCTAGACGATGCCAGTTAATGCGCAAACTAACCTCTACTGCTTGTCTACATAGACTGCATTATATTCTGTAGCTAATAGATGCCAGTTAATGCTCAAACTAACCTCTACTGCTTGTCTGCATAGACTGCATAATTTTCTATAGCTAGACATTGCAGTTAATGTGCAAACTAACCTCTACTGCTTGTCTGCATAGACTGCATAATCTTCTATAGCTAGACATTGCAGTTAAAGCGCAAACTAACCTCTACTGCTTGTCTACATAGACTGCATAATCTTCTGTAGCTAAACATTGCAGTTAATGCGCAAACTAACCTCTACTGCTTGTCTACATAGACTGCATAATATTCTGGAACTAGACGATACCAGTTAATGCGCAAACTAACCTCTACTGCTTGTCTACATAGACTGCAAATATTCTGGAGCTAGACGATGCCAGTTAATGCGCAAACTAAACTCTACTGCTTGTCTACATAGACTGCATAATATTCTGTAACTAGAAAATACCAGTTAATGCGCAAACTAACCTCTACTGCTTGTCTACATAGACTGCATAATATTCTGTAACTAGACGATACCAGTTAATGCGCAAACTAACCTCTACTGCTTGTCTACATAGACTGCATAATATTCTGTAGCTAGACGATGCCAGTTAATGCGCAAACTAACCTCTACTGCTTGTCTACATAGACTGCATAATGTTCTATAGCTAGACATTGCCAGTTAATGTGCAAACTAACCTCTACTGCTTGTCTGCATAAACTGCATAATCTTCTATAGCTAGACATTGCAGTTAATGCGCAAACTAACCTCTACTGCTTGTCTACATAGACTGCATAATCTTCTATAGCTAGTCATTGCAGTTAATGCGCAAACTAACCTCTACTGCTTGTCTGCATAGACTGCATAGTCTTCTATAGCTAGACATTGCAATTAATGCGCAAACTAACCTCTACTGCTTGTCTGCATAGACTGCATAATCTTCTATAGCTAGACATTGCAGTTAATGCGCAAACTAACCTCTACTGCTTGTCTGCATAGACTGCATAATCTTCTATAGCTAGACATTGCAGTTAATGTGCAAACTAACCTCTACTGCTTGTCTACATATACTGCATAATCTTCTGTAGCTAGACATTGCAGTTAATGCGCAAACTAACCTCTACTGCTTGTCTACATAGTCTGCATAATCTTCTATAGCTAGACATTGCAGTTAATGCGCAAACTAACCACTACTGCTTGTCTACATAGTCTGCATAATCTTCTATAGCTAGACATTGCAATTAATGCGCAAACTAACCTCTACTGCTTGTCTACATAGACTGCATAATATTCTGTAGCTAGACGATGCCAGTTAATGCGCAAACTAACCTCTACTGCTTGTCTACATAGACTGCATAATATTCTGTAACTAGACGATACCAGTTAATGCGCAAACTAACCTCTACTGCTTGTCTACATAGACTGCATAATATTCTGTAGCTAGACGATGCACGTTAATGCGCAAACTAACCTCTACTGCTTGTCTACATAGACTGCATATTATTCTGTAGCTAGACGATGCCAGTTAATGCGCAAACTAACCTCTACTGCTTGTCTACATAGTCTACATAATCTTCTATAGCTAGTCATTGCAGTTAATATGCAAACTAACCTCTACTGCTTGTCTGCATAGACTGCATAATCTTCTATAGCTAGACATTGCAGTTAATGCGCAAACTAACCTCTACTGCTTGTCTACATAGACTGCATAATCTTCTGTAGCTAGACATTGCAGTTAATGCGTAAACTAACCACTACTGCTTGTCTGCATAGACTGCATAATCTTCTATAGCTAGACATTGCAGTTAATGCGCAAACTAACCTCTACTGCTTGTCTGCATAGATTGCATAATGTTCTATAACTAGCCATTGCAGTTAATGTGCAAACTAACCTCTACTGCTTGTCTACATAGACGGCATAATGTTCTATAGCTAGACATTGCCAGTTAATGTGCAAACTAACCTCTACTGCTTGTCTACATAGACTGCATAATATTCTGTAGCTAGACGATGCCAGTTAATGCGCAAACTAACCTCTATTGCTTGTCTACATAGACTGCATAATCTTCTATAGCTAGACATTGCAATTAATGCGCAAACTAACCTTTACTGCTTGTCTACATAGACTGCATATTATTCTGTAGCTAGACGATGCCAGTTAATGCGCAAACTAACCTCTACTGCTTGTCTACATAGTCTGCATAATCTTCTATAGCTAGACATTGCAGTTATTGCGCAAACTAACCTCTACTGCTTGTCTACATAGTCAGCATAATCTTCTATAGCTAGACATTGCAATTAATGCGCAAACTAACCTATACTGCTTGTCTACATAGACTGCATAATATTCTGTAGCTAGACGATGCCAGTTAATGCGCAAACTAACCTCTACTGCTTGTCTACATAGACTGCATAATATTCTGTAACTAGACGATGCCAGTTAATGCGCAAAATAACCTCTACTGCTTGTCTACATAGACTGTATAATTTTCTGTAGCTAGACGATGCCAGTTAATGTGCAAACTAACCTCTACTGCTTGTCTGCATAGACTGCATAATCTTCTATAGCTAGACATTGCAGTTAATGTGCAAACTAACCTCTACTGCTTGTCTGCATAGACTGCATAATCTTCTATAGCTAGACATTGCAGTTAATGCGCAAACTAACCTCTACTGCTTGTCTACATAGACTGCATAATCTTCTGTAGCTAGACATTGCAGTTAATGTGCAAACTAACCTCTACTGCTTGTCTGCATAGACTGCATAATTTTCTATAGCTAGACATTGCAGTTAATGTGCAAACTAACCTCTACTGCTTGTCTGCATAGACTGCATAATCTTCTATAGCTAGACATTGCAGTTAAAGCGCAAACTAACCTCTACTGCTTGTCTACATAGACTGCATAATCTTCTGTAGCTAGACATTGCAGTTAATGCGCAAACTAACCTCTACTGCTTGTCTACATAGACTGCATAATATTCTGGAACTAGACGATACCAGTTAATGCGCAAACTAACCTCTACTGCTTGTCTACATAGACTGCAAATATTCTGCAGCTAGACGATGCCAGTTAATG
Organism: Prosapia bicincta; assembly: GCA_036971475.1. Taxonomy (NCBI): domain Eukaryota; kingdom Metazoa; phylum Arthropoda; class Insecta; order Hemiptera; family Cercopidae; genus Prosapia; species Prosapia bicincta. The sequence goes on along the minus strand of JBAIZL010000004.1, from coordinate 182,757,536 downwards.
CGCAAACTAACCTCTACTGCTTGTCTACATAGACTGCATAATATTCTGTAACTAGAAATTACCAGTTAATGCGCAAACTAACCTCTACTGCTTGTCTACATAGACTGCATAATATTCTGCAGCTAGACGATGCCTGTTCATGCGCAAACTAACCTCTACTGCTTGTCTACATAGACTGCATAATCTTCTATAGCTAGACATTGCAGTTAATGCGCAAACTAACCTCTACTGCTTGTCTACATAGACTGCATAATCTTCTATAGCTAGTCATTGCAGTTAATGCGCAAACTAACCTCTACTGCTTGTCTACATAGACTGCATAATATTCTGTAGCTAGACGATGCCAGTTCATGCGCAAACTAACCTCTACTGCTTGTCTACATAGTCTGCATAATCTTCTATAGCTAGACATTGCAATTAATGCGCAAACTAACCTCTACTGCTTGTCTACATTGACTGCATAACATTCTGTAGCTAGACGATGCCAGTTAATGCGCAAACTAACCTCTACTGCTTGTCTACATAGACTGCATTATATTCTGTAGCTAATAGATGCCAGTTAATGCTCAAACTAACCTCTACTGCTTGTCTGCATAGACTGCATAATTTTCTATAGCTAGACATTGCAGTTAATGTGCAAACTAACCTCTACTGCTTGTCTGCATAGACTGCATAATCTTCTATAGCTAGACATTGCAGTTAAAGCGCAAACTAACCTCTACTGCTTGTCTACATAGACTGCATAATCTTCTGTAGCTAAACATTGCAGTTAATGCGCAAACTAACCTCTACTGCTTGTCTACATAGACTGCATAATATTCTGGAACTAGACGATACCAGTTAATGCGCAAACTAACCTCTACTGCTTGTCTACATAGACTGCAAATATTCTGGAGCTAGACGATGCCAGTTAATGCGCAAACTAAACTCTACTGCTTGTCTACATAGACTGCATAATATTCTGTAACTAGAAAATACCAGTTAATGCGCAAACTAACCTCTACTGCTTGTCTACATAGACTGCATAATATTCTGTAACTAGACGATACCGGTTAATGCGCAAACTAACCTCTACTGCTTGTCTACATAGACTGCATAATATTCTGTAGCTAGACGATGCCAGTTAATGCGCAAACTAACCTCTACTGCTTGTCTACATAGACTGCATAATGTTCTATAGCTAGACATTGCCAGTTAATGTGCAAACTAACCTCTACTGCTTGTCTGCATAAACTGCATAATCTTCTATAGCTAGACATTGCAGTTAATGCGCAAACTAACCTCTACTGCTTGTCTACATAGACTGCATAATCTTCTATAGCTAGTCATTGCAGTTAATGTGCAAACTAACCTCTACTGCTTGACTGCATAGACTGCATAATCTTCTATAGCTAGACATTGCAGTTAATGCGCAAACTAACCTCTACTTCTTGTCTACATAGACTGCATAATCTTCTGTAGCTAGACATTGCAGTTAATGCGCAAACTAACCTCTACTGCTTGTCTGCATAGACTGCATAGTCTTCTATAGCTAGACATTGCAATTAATGCGCAAACTAACCTCTACTGCTTGTCTGCATAGACTGCATAATCTTCTATAGCTAGACATTGCAGTTAATGCGCAAACTAACCTCTACTGCTTGTCTGCATAGACTGCATAATCTTCTATAGCTAGACATTGCAGTTAATGTGCAAACTAACCTCTACTGCTTGTCTACATATACTGCATAATCTTCTGTAGCTAGACATTGCAGTTAATGCGCAAACTAACCTCTACTGCTTGTCTACATAGTCTGCATAATCTTCTATAGCTAGACATTGCATTTAATGCGCAAACTAACCACTACTGCTTGTCTACATAGTCTGCATAATCTTCTATAGCTAGACATTGCAATTAATGCGCAAACTAACCTCTACTGCTTGTCTACATAGACTGCATAATATTCTGTAGCTAGACGATGCCAGTTAATGCGCAAACTAACCTCTACTGCTTGTCTACATAGACTGCATAATATTCTGTAACTAGACGATACCAGTTAATGCGCAAACTAACCTCTACTGCTTGTCTACATAGACTGCATAATATTCTGTAGCTAGACGATGCACGTTAATGCGCAAACTAACCTCTACTGCTTGTCTACATAGACTGCATATTATTCTGTAGCTAGACGATGCCAGTTAATGCGCAAACTAACCTCTACTGCTTGTCTACATAGTCTACATAATCTTCTATAGCTAGTCATTGCAGTTAATATGCAAACTAACCTCTACTGCTTGTCTGCATAGACTGCATAATCTTCTATAGCTAGACATTGCAGTTAATGCGCAAACTAACCTCTACTGCTTGTCTACATAGACTGCATAATCTTCTGTAGCTAGACATTGCAGTTAATGCGTAAACTAACCACTACTGCTTGTCTGCATAGACTGCATAATCTTCTATAGCTAGACATTGCAGTTAATGCGCAAACTAACCTCTACTGCTTAACTGCATAGATTGCATAATGTTCTATAACTAGCCATTGCAGTTAATGTGCAAACTAACCTCTACTGCTTGTCTACATAGACGGCATAATGTTCTATAGCTAGACATTGCCAGTTAATGTGCAAACTAACCTCTACTGCTTGTCTACATAGACTGCATAATATTCTGTAGCTAGACGATGCCAGTTAATGCGCAAACTAACCTCTATTGCTTGTCTACATAGACTGCATAATCTTCTATAGCTAGACATTGCAATTAATGCGCAAACTAATCTTTACTGCTTGTCTACATAGACTGCATATTATTCTGTAGCTAGACGATGCCAGTTAATGCGCAAACTAACCTCTACTGCTTGTCTACATAGTCTGCATAATCTTCTATAGCTAGACATTGCAGTTATTGCGCAAACTAACCTCTACTGCTTGTCTACATAGTCAGCATAATCTTCTATAGCAAGACATTGCAATTAATGCGCAAACTAACCTCTACTGCTTGTCTACATAGACTGCATAATATTCTGTAGCTAGACGATGCCAGTTAATGCGCAAACTAACCTCTACTGCTTGTCTACATAGACTGCATAATATTCTGTAACTAGACGATGCCAGTTAATGCGCAAAATAACCTCTACTGCTTGTCTACATAGACTGTATAATTGTCTGTAGCTAGACGATGCCAGTTAATGCGCAAACTAAACTCTACTGCTTGTCTACATAGACTGCATAATCTTCTATAGCTAGGCATTGCAATTATTGCGCAAACTAACCTCTACTGCTTGTCTACATAGACTGCATAATCTTCTATAGCTAGATATTGCAGTTAATGCGCAAACTAAACTCTACTGCTTGTCTACATAGACTGCATAATCTTCTATAGCTAGACATTGCAGTTAATGCGCAAACTAACCTCCACTGCTTGTCTACATAGACTGCAAATTATTCTGTAGCTAGACGATGCCGGTTAATGCGCAAACTAACCTCTACTGCTTGTCTACATAGACTGCATAATGTTCAATAGCTAGACATTGCAGTTAATGCGCAAACTAACCTCTACTGCTTGTCTACATAGTCTGGATAATCTTCTATAGCTAGACATTGCAATTAATTCGCAAACTAACCTCTACTGCTTGTCTACATAGACTGCATAATATTCTGTAGCTAGACGATGCCAGTTAATGCGCAAACTAACCTCTACTGTTTGTCTACATAGACTGCATAATATTCTGTAGCTAGTCGATGCCAGTTAATGCTCAAACTAACCTCTACTGCTTTTCTACATAGACTGCATAATCTTCTATTGCTAGACATTGCAGTTAATGCGCAAACTAACCTCTACTGCTTGTCTACATAGACTGCATAATATTCTGTAGCTAGACGATGCCAGTTAATGCGCAAACTAACCTCTACTGCTTGTCTACATAGACTGCATAATCTTCTATAGCTAGACATTGCAGTTAATGCGCAAACTAACCTCTACTGCTTGTCTACATAGTCTGCATAATCTTCTATAGCTAAACATTGCAGTTAATGCGCAAACTAACCTCTACTGCTTGTCTACATAGTCTGCATAATCATCTATAGCTAGACATTGCAATTAATGCGCAAACTAACCTCTACTGCTTGTCTACATAGACTGCATAATATTCTGTAGCTAGACGATGCCAGTTATTGCGCAAACTAACCTCTACTGCTTGTCTACATAGACTGCACAATATTCTGTAACTAGACGATACCAGTTATTACGCACACTAACCTCTACTGCTTGTCTACATAGACTGCATAATATTCTGTAGCTAGACGATGCCAGTTAATGCGCAAACTAACCTCTACTGCTTGTCTACATAGACTGCATAATCTTCTATAGCTAGACATGGCAGTTTATGCGCAAACTAACCTCTACTGCTTGTCTACATAGACTGCATAATGTTCTATAGCTAGACATTGCCAGTTAATGTGCAAACTAACCTCTACTGCTTGTCTGCATAAACTGCATAATCTTCTATAGCTAGACATTGCAGTTAATGCGCAAACTAACCTCTACTGCTTGTCTACGTAGACTGCATAATCTTCTATAGCTAGTCATTGCAGTTAATGTGCAAACTAACCTCTACTGGTTGTCTGCATAGACTGCATAATCTTCTATAGCTAGACATTGCAGTTAATGCGCAAACTAACCTCTACTTCTTGTCTACATAGACTGCGTAATCTTCTGTAACTAGACATTGCAGTTAATGCGCAAACTAACCTCTACTGCTTGTCTGCATGGACTGCATAATCTTCTATAGCTAGACATTGCAATTAATGCGCAAACAAACCTCTACTGCTTGTCTCCATAGACTGCATAATCTTCTATAGCTAGACACTGCAGTTAATGTGCAAACTAACCTCTATTGCTTGTCTACATATACTGCATAATCTTCTGTAGCTAGACATTGCAGTTAATGCGCAAACTAACCTCTACTGCTTGTCTACATAGTCTGCATAATCTTCTATAGCTAGACATTGCAGTTAATGCGCAAACTAACCTCTACTGCTTGTCTACATAGTCTGCATAATCTTCTTTAGCTAGACATTGCAATTAATGCGCAAACTAACCTCTACTGCTTGTCTACATAGACTGCATAATATTCTGTAGCTAGACGATGCCAGTTAATGCGCAAACTAACCTCTACTGCTTGTCTACATAGACTGCATAATATTCTGGAACTAGACGATACCAGTTAGTGCGCAAACTAACCTCTACTGCTTGTCTACATAGACTGCATAATATTCTGCAGCTAGACAATTCCAGTTAATGCGCAAACTAAGCTCTACTGCTTGTCTACATAGACTGCATAATATTCTGTAACTAGAAAATACCAGTTAATGTGCAAACTAACCTCTACTGCTTGTCTACATAGACTGCATAATATTCTGCAGCTAGACGATGCCAGTTCATGCGCAAACTAACCTCTACTGCTTGTCTACATAGACTGCATAATCTTCTATAGCTAGACATTGCAGTTAATGCGCAAACTAACCTCTACTGCTTGTCTACATAGACTGCATAATGTTCTATAGCTAGACATTTCCAGTTATTTTGTGCAAACTAACCTCTACTGCTTGTCTACATAGACTGCATAATCTTCTATAGCTAGTCATTGCAATTAATGCGCAAACTAACCTCTACTGCTTGTCTACATAGACTGCATAATATTCTGTAGCTAGACGATGCCAGTTAATGCGCAAACTAACCTCTACTGCTTGTCTACATAGTCTGCATAATCTTCTATAGCTAGACATTGCAATTAATGCGCAAACTAACCTCTACTGCTTGTCTACATTGACTGCATAATATTCTGTAGCTAGACGATGCCAGTTAATGCGCAAACTAACCTCTACTGCTTGTCTACATAGACTGCATAATATTCTGTAGCTAGTAGATGCCAGTTAATGCTCAAACTAACCTCTACTTCTTGTCTACATAGACTGCATAATCTTCTATAGCTAGACATTGCAGTTAATCCGCAAACTAACCTCTACTGCTTGGCTACATAGACTGCATAATATTCTGTAGCTAGACGATGCCAGTTAATGCGCAAACTAACCTCTACTGCTTGTCTACATAGACTGCATAATCTTCTATAGCTAGACATTGCATTTAATGCGCAAACTAACCTCTACTGCTTGTCTACATAGTCTGCATAATCTTCTATAGCTAGACATTGCAGTTAATGCGCAAACTAACCTCTACTGCTTGTCTACATAGTCTGCATAATCTTATATAGCTAGACATTGCAATTAATGCGCAAACTAACCTATACTGCTTGTCTACATAGACTGCATAATATTCTGTTGCTAGACGATGCCAGTTAATGCGCAAACTAACCTCTACTGCTTGTCTACATAGTCTGCATAATCTTATATAGCTAGACATTGCAATTAATGCGCAAACTAACCTATACTGCTTGTCTACATAGACTGCATAATATTCTGTTGCTAGACGATGCCAGTTAATGCGCAAACTAACCTCTACTGCTTGTCTACATAGACTGCATAATATTCTGTAACTAGACGATACCAGTTAATGCGCAAACTAACCTCTACTGCTTGTCTACATAGACTGCATAATATTCTGTAGCTAGACGATGCCAGTTAATGCGCAAACTAACCTCTACTGCTTGTCTACATAGACTGCATAATGTTCTATAGCTAGACATTGCCAGTTAATGTGCAAACTAACCTCTACTGCTTGTCTGCATAAACTGCATATACTTCTATAGCTAGACATTGCAGTTAATGCGCAAACTAACCTCTACTGCTTGTCTACATAGACTGCATAATCTTCTATAGCTAGTCATTGCAGTTAATATGCAAACTAACCTCTACTGCTTGACTGCATAGACTGCATAATCTTCTATAGCTAGACATTGCAGTTAATGCGCAAACTAACCTCTACTTCTTGTCTACATAGACTGCATAATCTTCTGTAGCTAGACATTGCAGTTAATGCGCAAACTAACCTCTACTGCTTGTCTGCATAGACTGCATAATCTTCTATAGCTAGACATTGCAGTTAATGTGCAAACTAACCTCTACCGCTTGTCTACATAGACTGCATAATCTTCTGTAGCTAGACATTGCAGTTAATGCGCAAACTAACCTCTACTACTTGTCTACATATACTGCATAATCTTCTATAGCCAGACATTGCAGTTAATGTGCAAACTAAACTCTACTGCTTGTCTGCATAGACTGCATAATCTTCTATAGCTAGACATTGCAGTTAATGTGCAAACTAACCTCTACTGCTTGTCTGCATAGACTGCATAATCTTCTATAGCTAGACATTGCAGTTAATGCGCAAACTAACCTCTACTGCTTGTCTACATAGACTGCATAATCTTCTGTAGCTAGACATTGCAGTTAATGTGCAAACTAACCTCTACTGCTTGTCTGCATAGACTGCGAAATTTTCTATAGCTAGACATTGCAGTTAATGTGCAAACTAACCTCTACTGCTTGTCTGCATAGACTGCATAATCTTCTATAGCTAGACATTGCAGTTAAAGCGCAAACTAACCTCTACTGCTTGTCTACATAGACTGCATAATCTTCTGTAGCTAGACATTGCAGTTAATGCGCAAACTAACCTCTACTGCTTGTCTACATAGACTGCATAATATTCTGGAACTAGACGATACCAGTTAATGCGCAAACTAACCTCTACTGCTTGTCTACATAGACTGCAAATATTCTGCAGCTAGACGATGCCAGTTAATGCGCAAACTAACCTCTACTGCTTGTCTACATAGACTGCATAATATTCTGTAACTAGAAAATACCAGTTAATGCGCAAACTAACCTCTACTGCTTGTCTACATAGACTGCATAATATTCTGCAGCTAGACGATGCCTGTTCATGCGCAAACTAACCTCTACTGCTTGTCTACATAGACTGCATAATCTTCTATAGCTAGACATTGCAGTTAATGCGCAAACTAACCTCTACTGCTTGTCTACATAGACTGCATAATGTTCTATAGCTAGACATTTCCAGTTATTTTGTGCAAACTAACCTCTACTGCTTGTCTACATAGACTGCATAATCTTCTATAGCTAGTCATTGCAGTTAATGCGCAAACTAACCTCTACTGCTTGTCTACATAGACTGCATAATATTCTGTAGCTAGACGATGCCAGTTAATGCGCAAACTAACCTCTACTGCTTGTCTACATCGTCTGCATAATCTTCTATAGCTAGACATTGCAATTAATGCGCAAACTAACCTATACTGCTTGTCTACATTGACTGCATAATATTCTGTAGCTAGACGATGCCAGTTAATGCGCAAACTAACCTCTACTGCTTGTCTACATAGACTGCAAAATATTCTGTAGCCAATAGATGCCAGTTAATGCTCAAACTAACCTCTACTTCTTGTCTACATAGACTGCATAATCTTCTATAGCTAGGCATTGCAGTTAATGCGCAAACTAACCTCTACTGCTTGGCTACATAGACTGCATAATATTCTGTAGCTAGACGATGCCAGTTAATGCGCAAACTAACCTCTACTGCTTGTCTACATAGACTGCATAATCTTCTATAGCTAGACATTGCATTTAATGCGCAAACTAACCTATACTGCTTGTCTACATAGTCTGCATAATCTTCTATAGCTAGACATTGCAGTTAATGCGCAAACTAACCTCTACTGCTTGTCTACATAGTCTGCATAATCTTATATAGCTAGACATTGCAATTAATGCGCAAACTAACCCATACTGCTTGTCTACATAGCTTGCATAATATTCTGTTGCAAGACGATGCCAGTTAATGCGCAAACTAACCTCTACTGCTTGTCTACATAGACTGCATAATATTCTGTAACTAGACGATACCAGTTAATGCGCAAACTAACCTCTACTGCTTGTCTACATAGACTGCATAATATTCTGTAGCTAGACGATGCCAGTTAATGCGCAAACTAACCTCTACTGCTTGTCTACATAGACTGCATAATGTTCTATAGCTAGACATTGCCAGTTAATGTGCAAACTAACCTCTACTGCTTGTCTGCATAAACTGCATAATCTTCCATAGCTAGACATTGCAGTTAATGCGCAAACTAACCTCTACTGCTTGTCTACATAGACTGCATAATCTTCTATAGCTAGTCATTGCAGTTAATATGCAAACTAACCTCTACTGCTTGACTGCATAGACTGCATAATCTTCTATAGCTAGACATTGCAGTTAATGCGCAAACTAACCTCTACTTCTTGTCTACATAGACTGCATAATCTTCTGTAGCTAGACATTGCAGTTAATGCGCAAACTAACCTCTACTGCTTGTCTGCATAGACTGCATAATCTTCTATAGCTAGACATTGCAGTTAATGTGCAAACTAACCTCTACCGCTTGTCTACATAGACTGCATAATCTTCTGTAGCTAGACATTGCAGTTAATGCGCAAACTAACCTCTACTACTTGTCTACATATACTGCATAATCTTCTATAGCCAGACATTGCAGTTAATGTGCAAACTAACCTCTACTGCTTGTCTGCATAGACTGCATAATCTTCTATAGCTAGACATTGCAGTTAATGTGCAAACTAACCTCTACTGCTTGTCTGCATAGACTGCATAATCTTCTATAGCTAGACATTGCAGTTAATGCGCAAACTAACCTCTACTGCTTGTCTACATAGACTGCATAATCTTCTGTAGCTAGACATTGCAGTTAATGTGCAAACTAACCTCTACTGCTTGTCTGCATAGACTGCGAAATCTTCTATAGCTAGACATTGCAGTTAATGTGCAAACTAACCTCTACTGCTTGTCTGCATAGACTGCATAATCTTCTATAGCTAGACATTGCAGTTAAAGCGCAAACTAACCTCTACTGCTTGTCTACATAGACTGCATAATCTTCTGTAGCTAGACATTGCAGTTAATGCGCAAACTAACCTCTACTGCTTGTCTACATAGACTGCATAATATTCTGGAACTAGACGATACCAGTTAATGCGCAAACTAACCTCTACTGCTTGTCTACATAGACTGCATAATGTTCTATAGCTAGACATTTCCAGTTATTTTGTGCAAACTAACCTCTACTGCTTGTCTACATAGACTGCATAATCTTCTATAGCTAGTCATTGCAGTTAATGCGCAAACTAACCTCTACTGCTTGTCTACATAGACTGCATAATATTCTGTAGCTAGACGATGCCAGTTAATGCGCAAACTAACCTCTACTGCTTGTCTACATCGTCTGCATAATCTTCTATAGCTAGACATTGCAATTAATGCGCAAACTAACCTATACTGCTTGTCTACATAGACTGCATAATATTCTGTAGCTAGACGATGCCAGTTAATGCGCAAACTAACCTCTACTGCTTGTCTACATAGACTGCATAATGTTCTATAGCTAGACATTGCCAGTTAATGTGCAAACTAACCTCTACTGCTTGTCTGCATAAACTGCATATACTTCTATAGCTAGACATTGCAGTTAATGCGCAAACTAACCTCTACTGCTTGTCTACATAGACTGCATAATCTTCTATAGCTAGTCATTGCAGTTAATATGCAAACTAACCTCTACTGCTTGACTGCATAGACTGCATAATCTTCTATAGCTAGACATTGCAGTTAATGCGCAAACTAACCTCTACTTCTTGTCTACATAGACTGCATAATCTTCTGTAGCTAGACATTGCAGTTAATGCGCAAACTAACCTCTACTGCTTGTCTGCATAGACTGCATAATCTTCTATAGCTAGACATTGCAGTTAATGTGCAAACTAACCTCTACCGCTTGTCTACATAGACTGCATAATCTTCTGTAGCTAGACATTGCAGTTAATGCGCAAACTAACCTCTACTACTTGTCTACATATACTGCATAATCTTCTATAGCCAGACATTGCAGTTAATGTGCAAACTAACCTCTACTGCTTGTCTGCATAGACTGCATAATCTTCTATAGCTAGACATTGCAGTTAATGTGCAAACTAACCTCTACTGCTTGTCTGCATAGACTGCATAATCTTCTATAGCTAGACATTGCAGTTAATGCGCAAACTAACCTCTACTGCTTGTCTACATAGACTGCATAATCTTCTGTAGCTAGACATTGCAGTTAATGTGCAAACTAACCTCTACTGCTTGTCTGCATAGACTGCGAAATTTTCTATAGCTAGACATTGCAGTTAATGTGCAAACTAACCTCTACTGCTTGTCTGCATAGACTGCATAATCTTCTATAGCTAGACATTGCAGTTAAAGCGCAAACTAACCTCTACTGCTTGTCTACATAGACTGCATAATCTTCTGTAGCTAGACATTGCAGTTAATGCGCAAACTAACCTCTACTGCTTGTCTACATAGACTGCATAATATTCTGGAACTAGACGATACCAGTTAATGCGCAAACTAACCTCTACTGCTTGTCTACATAGACTGCAAATATTCTGCAGCTAGACGATGCCAGTTAATGCGCAAACTAACCTCTACTGCTTGTCTACATAGACTGCATAATATTCTGTAACTAGAAAATACCAGTTAATGCGCAAACTAACCTCTACTGCTTGTCTACATAGACTGCATAATATTCTGCAGCTAGACGATGCCTGTTCATGCGCAAACTAACCTCTACTGCTTGTCTACATAGACTGCATAATCTTCTATAGCTAGACATTGCAGTTAATGCGCAAACTAACCTCTACTGCTTGTCTACATAGACTGCATAATGTTCTATAGCTAGACATTTCCAGTTATTTTGTGCAAACTAACCTCTACTGCTTGTCTACATAGACTGCATAATCTTCTATAGCTAGTCATTGCAGTTAATGCGCAAACTAACCTCTACTGCTTGTCTACATAGACTGCATAATATTCTGTAGCTAGACGATGCCAGTTAATGCGCAAACTAACCTCTACTGCTTGTCTACATCGTCTGCATAATCTTCTATAGCTAGACATTGCAATTAATGCGCAAACTAACCTATACTGCTTGTCTACATTGACTGCATAATATTCTGTAGCTAGACGATGCCAGTTAATGCGCAAACTAACCTCTACTGCTTGTCTACATAGACTGCAAAATATTCTGTAGCCAATAGATGCCAGTTAATGCTCAAACTAACCTCTACTTCTTGTCTACATAGACTGCATAATCTTCTATAGCTAGGCATTGCAGTTAATGCGCAAACTAACCTCTACTGCTTGGCTACATAGACTGCATAATATTCTGTAGCTAGACGATGCCAGTTAATGCGCAAACTAACCTCTACTGCTTGTCTACATAGACTGCATAATCTTCTATAGCTAGACATTGCATTTAATGCGCAAACTAACCTATACTGCTTGTCTACATAGTCTGCATAATCTTCTATAGCTAGACATTGCAGTTAATGCGCAAACTAACCTCTACTGCTTGTCTACATAGTCTGCATAATCTTATATAGCTAGACATTGCAATTAATGCGCAAACTAACCCATACTGCTTGTCTACATAGCTTGCATAATATTCTGTTGCTAGACGATGCCAGTTAATGCGCAAACTAACCTCTACTGCTTGTCTACATAGACTGCATAATATTCTGTAACTAGACGATACCAGTTAATGCGCAAACTAACCTCTACTGCTTGTCTACATAGACTGCATAATATTCTGTAGCTAGACGATGCCAGTTAATGCGCAAACTAACCTCTACTGCTTGTCTACATAGACTGCATAATGTTCTATAGCTAGACATTGCCAGTTAATGTGCAAACTAACCTCTACTGCTTGTCTGCATAAACTGCATAATCTTCCATAGCTAGACATTGCAGTTAATGCGCAAACTAACCTCTACTGCTTGTCTACATAGACTGCATAATCTTCTATAGCTAGTCATTGCAGTTAATATGCAAACTAACCTCTACTGCTTGACTGCATAGACTGCATAATCTTCTATAGCTAGACATTGCAGTTAATGCGCAAACTAACCTCTACTTCTTGTCTACATAGACTGCATAATCTTCTGTAGCTAGACATTGCAGTTAATGCGCAAACTAACCTCTACTGCTTGTCTGCATAGACTGCATAATCTTCTATAGCTAGACATTGCAGTTAATGTGCAAACTAACCTCTACCGCTTGTCTACATAGACTGCATAATCTTCTGTAGCTAGACATTGCAGTTAATGCGCAAACTAACCTCTACTACTTGTCTACATATACTGCATAATCTTCTATAGCCAGACATTGCAGTTAATGTGCAAACTAACCTCTACTGCTTGTCTGCATAGACTGCATAATCTTCTATAGCTAGACATTGCAGTTAATGTGCAAACTAACCTCTACTGCTTGTCTGCATAGACTGCATAATCTTCTATAGCTAGACATTGCAGTTAATGCGCAAACTAACCTCTACTGCTTGTCTACATAGACTGCATAATCTTCTGTAGCTAGACATTGCAGTTAATGTGCAAACTAACCTCTACTGCTTGTCTGCATAGACTGCGAAATCTTCTATAGCTAGACATTGCAGTTAATGTGCAAACTAACCTCTACTGCTTGTCTGCATAGACTGCATAATCTTCTATAGCTAGACATTGCAGTTAAAGCGCAAACTAACCTCTACTGCTTGTCTACATAGACTGCATAATCTTCTGTAGCTAGACATTGCAGTTAATGCGCAAACTAACCTCTACTGCTTGTCTACATAGACTGCATAATATTCTGGAACTAGACGATACCAGTTAATGCGCAAACTAACCTCTACTGCTTGTCTACATAGACTGCATAATGTTCTATAGCTAGACATTTCCAGTTATTTTGTGCAAACTAACCTCTACTGCTTGTCTACATAGACTGCATAATCTTCTATAGCTAGTCATTGCAGTTAATGCGCAAACTAACCTCTACTGCTTGTCTACATAGACTGCATAATATTCTGTAGCTAGACGATGCCAGTTAATGCGCAAACTAACCTCTACTGCTTGTCTACATCGTCTGCATAATCTTCTATAGCTAGACATTGCAATTAATGCGCAAACTAACCTATACTGCTTGTCTACATTGACTGCATAATATTCTGTAGCTAGACGATGCCAGTTAATGCGCAAACTAACCTCTACTGCTTGTCTACATAGACTGCAAAATATTCTGTAGCCAATAGATGCCAGTTAATGCTCAAACTAACCTCTACTTCTTGTCTACATAGACTGCATAATCTTCTATAGCTAGGCATTGCAGTTAATGCGCAAACTAACCTCTACTGCTTGGCTACATAGACTGCATAATATTCTGTAGCTAGACGATGCCAGTTATTGCGCAAACTAACCTCTACTGCTTGTCTACATAGACTGCATAATCTTCTATAGCTAGACATTGCATTTAATGCGCAAACTAACCTATACTGCTTGTCTACATAGTCTGCATAATCTTCTATAGCTAGACATTGCAGTTAATGCGCAAACTAACCTCTACTGCTTGTCTACATAGTCTGCATAATCTTATATAGCTAGACATTGCAATTAATGCGCAAACTAACCCATACTGCTTGTCTACATAGCTTGCATAATATTCTGTTGCTAGACGATGCCAGTTAATGCGCAAACTAACCTCTACTGCTTGTCTACATAGACTGAATAATATTCTGTAACTAGACGATACCAGTTAATGCGCAAACTAACCTCTACTGCTTGTCTACATAGACTGCATAATATTCTGTAGCTAGACGATGCCAGTTAATGCGCAAACTAACCTCTACTGCTTGTCTACATAGACTGCATAATGTTCTATAGCTAGACATTGCCAGTTAATGTGCAAACTAACCTCTACTGCTTGTCTGCATAGACTGCATAATCTTCTATAGCTAGACATTGCAGTTAAAGCGCAAACTAACCTCTACTGCTTGTCTACATAGACTGCATAATCTTCTGTAGCTAGACATTGCAGTTAATGCGCAAACTAACCTCTACTGCTTGTCTACATAGACTGCATAATATTCTGGAACTAGACGATACCAGTTAATGCGCAAACTAACCTCTACTGCTTGTCTACATAGACTGCATAATGTTCTATAGCTAGACATTTCCAGTTATTTTGTGCAAACTAACCTCTACTGCTTGTCTACATAGACTGCATAATCTTCTATAGCTAGTCATTGCAGTTAATGCGCAAACTAACCTCTACTGCTTGTCTACATAGACTGCATAATATTCTGTAGCTAGACGATGCCAGTTAATGCGCAAACTAACCTCTACTGCTTGTCTACATCGTCTGCATAATCTTCTATAGCTAGACATTGCAATTAATGCGCAAACTAACCTATACTGCTTGTCTACATTGACTGCATAATATTCTGTAGCTAGACGATGCCAGTTAATGCGCAAACTAACCTCTACTGCTTGTCTACATAGACTGCAAAATATTCTGTAGCCAATAGATGCCAGTTAATGCTCAAACTAACCTCTACTTCTTGTCTACATAGACTGCATAATCTTCTATAGCTAGGCATTGCAGTTAATGCGCAAACTAACCTCTACTGCTTGGCTACATAGACTGCATAATATTCTGTAGCTAGACGATGCCAGTTATTGCGCAAACTAACCTCTACTGCTTGTCTACATAGACTGCATAATCTTCTATAGCTAGACATTGCATTTAATGCGCAAACTAACCTATACTGCTTGTCTACATAGTCTGCATAATCTTCTATAGCTAGACATTGCAGTTAATGCGCAAACTAACCTCTACTGCTTGTCTACATAGTCTGCATAATCTTATATAGCTAGACATTGCAATTAATGCGCAAACTAACCCATACTGCTTGTCTACATAGCTTGCATAATATTCTGTAGCTAGACGATGCCAGTTAATGCGCAAACTAACCTCTACTGCTTGTCTACATAGACTGCAAATATTCTGCAGCTAGACGATGCCAGTTAATGCGCAAACTAACCTCTACTGCTTGTCTACATAGACTGCATAATATTCTGTAACTAGAAAATACCAGTTAATGCGCAAACTAACCTCTACTGCTTGTCTACATAGACTGCATAATATTCTGCAGCTAGACGATGCCTGTTCATGCGCAAACTAACCTCTACTGCTTGTCTACATAGACTGCATAATCTTCTATAGCTAGACATTGCAGTTAATGCGCAAACTAACCTCTACTGCTTGTCTACATAGACTGCATAATGTTCTATAGCTAGACATTTCCAGTTATTTTGTGCAAACTAACCTCTACTGCTTGTCTACATAGACTGCATAATCTTCTATAGCTAGTCATTGCAGTTAATGCGCAAACTAACCTCTACTGCTTGTCTACATAGACTGCATAATATTCTGTAGCTAGACGATGCCAGTTAATGCGCAAACTAACCTCTACTGCTTGTCTACATCGTCTGCATAATCTTCTATAGCTAGACATTGCAATTAATGCGCAAACTAACCAATACTGCTTGTCTACATTGACTGCATAATATTCTGTAGCTAGACGATGCCAGTTAATGCGCAAACTAACCTCTACTGCTTGTCTACATAGACTGCAAAATATTCTGTAGCCAATAGATGCCAGTTAATGCTCAAACTAACCTCTACTTCTTGTCTACATAGACTGCATAATCTTCTATAGCTAGGCATTGCAGTTAATGCGCAAACTAACCTCTACTGCTTGGCTACATAGACTGCATAATATTCTGTAGCTAGACGATGCCAGTTAATGCGCAAACTAACCTCTACTGCTTGTCTACATAGACTGCATAATCTTCTATAGCTAGACATTGCATTTAATGCGCAAACTAACCTATACTGCTTGTCTACATAGTCTGCATAATCTTCTATAGCTAGACATTGCAGTTAATGCGCAAACTAACCTCTACTGCTTGTCTACATAGTCTGCATAATCTTATATAGCTAGACATTGCAATTAATGCGCAAACTAACCCATACTGCTTGTCTACATAGCTTGCATAATATTCTGTTGCTAGACGATGCCAGTTAATGCGCAAACTAACCTCTACTGCTTGTCTACATAGACTGCATAATATTCTGTAACTAGACGATACCAGTTAATGCGCAAACTAACCTCTACTGCTTGTCTACATAGACTGCATAATATTCTGTAGCTAGACGATGCCAGTTAATGCGCAAACTAACCTCTACTGCTTGTCTACATAGACTGCATAATGTTCTATAGCTAGACATTGCCAGTTAATGTGCAAACTAACCTCTACTGCTTGTCTGCATAAACTGCATAATCTTCCATAGCTAGACATTGCAGTTAATGCGCAAACTAACCTCTACTGCTTGTCTACATAGACTGCATAATCTTCTATAGCTAGTCATTGCAGTTAATATGCAAACTAACCTCTACTGCTTGACTGCATAGACTGCATAATCTTCTATAGCTAGACATTGCAGTTAATGCGCAAACTAACCTCTACTTCTTGTCTACATAGACTGCATAATCTTCTGTAGCTAGACATTGCAGTTAATGCGCAAACTAACCTCTACTGCTTGTCTGCATAGACTGCATAATCTTCTATAGCTAGACATTGCAGTTAATGTGCAAACTAACCTCTACCGCTTGTCTACATAGACTGCATAATCTTCTGTAGCTAGACATTGCAGTTAATGCGCAAACTAACCTCTACTACTTGTCTACATATACTGCATAATCTTCTATAGCCAGACATTGCAGTTAATGTGCAAACTAACCTCTACTGCTTGTCTGCATAGACTGCATAATCTTCTATAGCTAGACATTGCAGTTAATGTGCAAACTAACCTCTACTGCTTGTCTGCATAGACTGCATAATCTTCTATAGCTAGACATTGCAGTTAATGCGCAAACTAACCTCTACTGCTTGTCTACATAGACTGCATAATCTTCTGTAGCTAGACATTGCAGTTAATGTGCAAACTAACCTCTACTGCTTGTCTGCATAGACTGCGAAATCTTCTATAGCTAGACATTGCAGTTAATGTGCAAACTAACCTCTACTGCTTGTCTGCATAGACTGCATAATCTTCTATAGCTAGACATTGCAGTTAAAGCGCAAACTAACCTCTACTGCTTGTCTACATAGACTGCATAATCTTCTGTAGCTAGACATTGCAGTTAATGCGCAAACTAACCTCTACTGCTTGTCTACATAGACTGCATAATATTCTGGAACTAGACGATACCAGTTAATGCGCAAACTAACCTCTACTGCTTGTCTACATAGACTGCATAATGTTCTATAGCTAGACATTTCCAGTTATTTTGTGCAAACTAACCTCTACTGCTTGTCTACATAGACTGCATAATCTTCTATAGCTAGTCATTGCAGTTAATGCGCAAACTAACCTCTACTGCTTGTCTACATAGACTGCATAATATTCTGTAGCTAGACGATGCCAGTTAATGCGCAAACTAACCTCTACTGCTTGTCTACATCGTCTGCATAATCTTCTATAGCTAGACATTGCAATTAATGCGCAAACTAACCTATACTGCTTGTCTACATTGACTGCATAATATTCTGTAGCTAGACGATGCCAGTTAATGCGCAAACTAACCTCTACTGCTTGTCTACATAGACTGCAAAATATTCTGTAGCCAATAGATGCCAGTTAATGCTCAAACTAACCTCTACTTCTTGTCTACATAGACTGCATAATCTTCTATAGCTAGGCATTGCAGTTAATGCGCAAACTAACCTCTACTGCTTGGCTACATAGACTGCATAATATTCTGTAGCTAGACGATGCCAGTTATTGCGCAAACTAACCTCTACTGCTTGTCTACATAGACTGCATAATCTTCTATAGCTAGACATTGCATTTAATGCGCAAACTAACCTATACTGCTTGTCTACATAGTCTGCATAATCTTCTATAGCTAGACATTGCAGTTAATGCGCAAACTAACCTCTACTGCTTGTCTACATAGTCTGCATAATCTTATATAGCTAGACATTGCAATTAATGCGCAAACTAACCCATACTGCTTGTCTACATAGCTTGCATAATATTCTGTTGCTAGACGATGCCAGTTAATGCGCAAACTAACCTCTACTGCTTGTCTACATAGACTGCATAATATTCTGTAACTAGACGATACCAGTTAATGCGCAAACTAACCTCTACTGCTTGTCTACATAGACTGCATAATATTCTGTAGCTAGACGATGCCAGTTAATGCGCAAACTAACCTCTACTGCTTGTCTACATAGACTGCATAATGTTCTATAGCTAGACATTGCCAGTTAATGTGCAAACTAACCTCTACTGCTTGTCTGCATAGACTGCATAATCTTCTATAGCTAGACATTGCAGTTAAAGCGCAAACTAACCTCTACTGCTTGTCTACATAGACTGCATAATCTTCTGTAGCTAGACATTGCAGTTAATGCGCAAACTAACCTCTACTGCTTGTCTACATAGACTGCATAATATTCTGGAACTAGACGATACCAGTTAATGCGCAAACTAACCTCTACTGCTTGTCTACATAGACTGCATAATGTTCTATAGCTAGACATTTCCAGTTATTTTGTGCAAACTAACCTCTACTGCTTGTCTACATAGACTGCATAATCTTCTATAGCTAGTCATTGCAGTTAATGCGCAAACTAACCTCTACTGCTTGTCTACATAGACTGCATAATATTCTGTAGCTAGACGATGCCAGTTAATGCGCAAACTAACCTCTACTGCTTGTCTACATCGTCTGCATAATCTTCTATAGCTAGACATTGCAATTAATGCGCAAACTAACCTATACTGCTTGTCTACATTGACTGCATAATATTCTGTAGCTAGACGATGCCAGTTAATGCGCAAACTAACCTCTACTGCTTGTCTACATAGACTGCAAAATATTCTGTAGCCAATAGATGCCAGTTAATGCTCAAACTAACCTCTACTTCTTGTCTACATAGACTGCATAATCTTCTATAGCTAGGCATTGCAGTTAATGCGCAAACTAACCTCTACTGCTTGGCTACATAGACTGCATAATATTCTGTAGCTAGACGATGCCAGTTATTGCGCAAACTAACCTCTACTGCTTGTCTACATAGACTGCATAATCTTCTATAGCTAGACATTGCATTTAATGCGCAAACTAACCTATACTGCTTGTCTACATAGTCTGCATAATCTTCTATAGCTAGACATTGCAGTTAATGCGCAAACTAACCTCTACTGCTTGTCTACATAGTCTGCATAATCTTATATAGCTAGACATTGCAATTAATGCGCAAACTAACCCATACTGCTTGTCTACATAGCTTGCATAATATTCTGTAGCTAGACGATGCCAGTTAATGCGCAAACTAACCTCTACTGCTTGTCTACATAGACTGCATAATATTCTATAGCTAGACATTGCCAGTTAATGTGCAAACTAACCTCTACTGCTTGTCTGCATAAACTGCATAATCTTCTATAGCTAGACATTGCAGTTAATGCGCAAACTAACCTCTACTGCTTGTCTACATAGACTGCATAATCTTCTATAGCTAGTCATTGCAGTTAATGCGCAAACTAACCTCTACTTCTTGTCTACATAGACTGCATAATCTTCTGTAGCTAGACATTGCAGTTAATGCGCAAACTAACCTCTACTGCTTGTCTGCATAGACTGCATAATCTTCTATAGCTAGACATTGCAATTAATGCGCAAACTAACCTCTACTGCTTGTCTGCATAGACTGCATAATCTTCTATAGCTAGACATTGCAGTTAATGCGCAAACTAACCTCTACTGCTTGTCTGCATAGACTGCATAATCTTCTATAGCTAGACATTGCAGTTAATGTGCAAACTAACCTCTACTGCTTGTCTACATAGACTGCATAATCTTCTGTAGCTAAAGTCGGTTCAGAATGTGTTTGCACCTGATGTAAACACTATCACGAGGCGAACACGTGCAAGGGACGGTAAGCTATGAGTCCGGTTCACAATCATGCATCGGCAATTGGGCTACGTCTTACACTGGTACACTTAATCATTCGAAAAAGAGAATTATAGACTAATGAAAGTAATAAGACTATTCAATAATTTATGCTACAAGTTTTTAACTTACCATGTTATTATTTCATGTTTAAGGGGTCTGCAAAATCCGATTCCGATGACGACGATGACGACGAGGAACTGTCGTCAACAGCTATGACGAATGGCTCGATGTCTTCAATTATATTGTCTAATTTCCACATATTCGACTCTTCAACGTCCACCACATGTTTCACATATTTTTCCCACTTATCAGGTGTAACACGCGAGACACCTTCGGTTAACAGTCTGTGCACCTCTTTAATGTTAAAAGACACATTGTTAGACGCAACATAACCTTTAACCTCGGCCCATACCATTTCTATTGGGTTTAATTCGCAGTGATAAGGAGGGGTTCTCAAAACTATTCTATTTGTTTCTTTAGCAATTTCATCGATAACGTATTTTTTGTAATTTGGCCTATGAAAGGAAACGAGTTTTAGTAATTCGACCTTCAACATGGATTCATCTGAAAAAATCCCTTTGTCAGTCAACCAATTTCGAATTTGTTGCTTATTCCAACGGGTCGTAGGTAAGCGTTCTACTTGTACAGAATGATACGGAGCGTTGTCCATTACGATAACGCAGTTGTTGTCCAATTTCTGTATTATCGCGGAAAACCATTCTTTAAAATTTTCACCATTCATTTCTGAATGGTAGTCAGTATCTGATTTTGATTCGAAAATCAACAGTCCATCTTCTACAAAACCTTTTTGTGACCCAATATGAGTGACAATAAGTCTCTTACCCTTTCCAGTTGGACATTTTAAACCCGCCGACAGACCCCTCAGAAAAGCATCTTTACTGGAACAGACTGACTTATCTGTCCAAACCTTTGATTTCGTATGGCCTGCATTGACCCACGTTTCGTCCAAATAATAAATCGTACGACCTTCCTCGCGATAGGCTTTTATTTTTCTTAAGTAATCTCTTCTCCATAGAATAATATCTTCTTTGTCCAACAGTATACTTTTACGGTTACGTTTCTCATACTTGAAATTTAGCTTTTTTAATATGTGAAACAAAGTGGTTCGTCTTAGGTTAGGTAAGCCTAACTGTTCGTCGGTATTAACTAAGTGTAGTACTTTATTTAAAGTCGGATGTTCGTTTTTAAAAAATAACTCGTGTACTTTCTTTCTTATAGCAGTTTTTAAAAAGTCATCCATATTATTAAAAATAGTTTTGGTTTTTGGTTTCCTTTTGGCAGGAGACTTCAGCGTACCCGTTTCTTTTTTTTCTTTAACGATTGAAAAAACACTTCGAGCAGAAATTCCTGCAGATATCGCTACTTTCTGCAAGATGTCTTTGATACGGCATTCTGGATTTTCATCCTTTAAATTTTTATAAAGGCGTAAAATAACTTGTTTTTGCCCGGAGTGTATTACTTGTCCTCGTTTATTTTTTTTGACAGGGGATGACATTGCTTAAAAGTTAATCCTTAAAAACTTAACAACACCACAAACTCACAAACACAAATATAACAAACAACGATCTTAAATTATTCCACTGTCACTCACAACTAAAAAATGTTAGGCACAATAAACAGACGAACAAATGTAACCATGGACGTTTCCAGACTAACTGTTAATCGGGCGGCAGGATATTTCAGTTTTGTCACGAGGTCACTCAGCCAATAGGGTTGCCGAAATCGTTATGTTCACGTGAACAGTTCACCACTCCCTGGCGCAAACACATCCTGAACAGACAGTAGACATTGCAGTTAATGCGCAAACTAACCTCTACTGCTTGTCTACATAGACTGCATAATCTTCTATAGCTAGACATTGCAGTTAATGTGCAAACTAACCTCTACTGCTTGTCTGCATAGACTGCATAATCTTCTATAGCTAGACATTGGAGTTAATGTGCAAACTAACCTCTACTGCTTGTCTGCATAGACTGCACAATCTTCTATAGCTAGACATTGCAGTTAATGCGCAAACTAACCTCTACTGCTTGTCCACATAGACTGCATAATCTTCTGTAGCTAGACATTGCAGTTAATGTGCAAACTAACCTCTACTGCTTGTCTGCATAGACTGCATAATTTTCTATAGCTAGACATTGCAGTTAATGTGCAAACTAAACTCTACTGCTTGTCTGCATAGACTGCATAATCTTCTATAGCTAGACATTGCAGTTAAAGCGCAAACTAACCTCTACTGCTTGTCTACATAGACTGCATAATCTTCTGTAGCTAGACATTGCAGTTAATGCGCAAACTAACCTCTACTGCTTGTCTACATAGACTGCATAATATTCTGGAACTAGACGATACCAGTTAATGCGCAAACTAACCTCTACTGCTTGTCTACATAGACTGCAAATATTCTGCAGCTAGACGATGCCAGTTAATGCGCAAACTAACCTCTACTGCTTGTCTACATAGACTGCATAATATTCTGTAACTAGAAAATACCAGTTAATGCGCAAACTAACCTCTACTGCTTGTCTACATAGACTGCATAATATTCTGCAGCTAGACGATGCCAGTTCATGCGCAAACTAACCTCTACTGCTTGTCTACATAGACTGCATAATCTTCTATAGCTAGACATTGCAGTTAATGCGCAAACTAACATCTACTGCTTGTCTACATAGACTGCATAATGTTCTATAGCTAGACATTTCCAGTTATTTTGTGCAAACTAACCTCTACTGCTTGTCTACATAGACTGCATAATCTTCTATAGCTAGTCATTGCAGTTAATGCGCAAACTAACCTCTACTGCTTGTCTACATAGACTGCATAATATTCTGTAGCTAGACGATGCCAGTTAATGCGCAAACTAACCTCTACTGCTTGTCTACATAGTCTGCATAATCTTCTATAGCTAGACATTGCAATTAATGAGCAAACTAACCTCTACTGCTTGTCTACATTGACTGAATAATATTCTGTAGCTAGACGATGCCAGTTATTGCGCAAACTAACCTCTACTGCTTTTCTACATAGACTGCATAATATTCTGTAGCTAGTAGATGCCAGTTAATGCTCAAACTAACCTCTACTTCTTGTCTACATAGACTGCATAATCTTCTATAGCTAGACATTGCAGTTAATGCGCAAACTAACCTCTACTGCTTGGCTACATAGACTGCATAATATTCTGTAGCTAGACGATGCCAGTTAATGCGCAAACTAACCTCTACTGCTTGTCTACATAGACTGCATAATCTTCTATAGCTAGACATTGCAGTTAATGCGCAAACTAACCTCTACTGCTTGTCTACATAGTCTGCATAATCTTCTATAGCTAGACATTGCAGTTAATGCGCAAACTAAACTCTACTGCTTGTCTACATAGTCTGCATAATCTTATATAGCTAGACATTGCAATTAATGCGCAAACTAACCTATACTGCTTGTCTACATAGACTGCATAATATTCTGTTGCTAGACGATGCCAGTTAATGCGCAAACTAACCTCTACTGCTTGTCTACATAGACTGCATAATATTCTGTAACTAGACGATACCAGTTAATGCGCAAACTAACCTCTACTGCTTGTCTACATAGACTGCATAATATTCTGTAGCTAGACGATGCCAGTTAATGCGCAAACTAACCTCTACTGCTTGTCTACATAGACTGCATAATGTTCTATAGCTAGACATTGCCAGTTAATGTGCAAACTAACCTCTACTGCTTGTCTGCATAAACTGCATATTCTTCTATAGCTACACATTGCAGTTAATGTGCAAACTAACCTCTACTGCTTGTCTACATAGACTGCAAAATCTTCTATAGCTAGTCATTGCAGTTAATGTGCAAACTAACCTCTACTGCTTGACTGCATAGACTGCATAATCTTCTATAGCTAGACATTGCAGTTAATGCGCAAACTAACCTCTACTTCTTGTCTACATAGACTGCATAATTTTCTGTATCTAGACATTGCAGTTAATGCGCAAACTAACCTCTACTGCTTGTCTGCATAGACTGCATAATCTTCTATAGCTAGACATTGCAATTAATGCGCAAACTAACCTCTACTGCTTGTCTGCATAGACTGCATAATCTTCTATAGCTAGACATTGCAGTTAATGCGCAAACTAACCTCTACTGCTTGTCTGCATAGACTGCATAATCTTCTATAGCTAGTCATTGCAGTTAATGTGCAAACTAACCTCTACTGCTTGTCTACATAGACTGCATAAACTTCTGTAGCTAGACATAGCAGTTAATGCGCAAACTAACCTCTACTGCTTGTCTACATAGACTGCATAATCTTCTCTAGCTAGACATTGCAGTTAATGTGCAAACTAACCTCTACTGCTTGTCTGCATAGACTGCATAATCTTCTATAGCTAGACATTGCAGTTAATGTGAAAACTAACCTCTACTGCTTGTCTGCATAGACTGCATAATCTTCTATAGCTAGACATTGCAGTTAATGCGCAAACTAACCTCTACTGCTTGTCTACATAGACTGCATAATCTTCTGTAGCTAGACATTGCAGTTAATGTGCAAACTAACCTCTACTGCTTGTCTGCATAGACTGCATAATCTTCTATAGCTAGACATTGCAGTTAAAGCGCAAACTAACCTCTACTGCTTGTCTACATAGACTGCATATTCTTCTGTAGCTAGACATTGCAGTTAATGCGCAAACTAACCTCTACTGCTTGTCTGCAAAGACTGCATAATGTTCTATAGCTAGACATTGCGGTTAATGCGCAAACTAACCTCTACTGCTTGTCTACATAGACTGCATGATCTTCTGTAGCTAGACATTGCTGTTAATGCGCAAAGTAACCTCTACTGCTTGTCTGCATAGACTGCATAATCTTCTATAGCTAGACATTGCAGTTAATGCGCAAACTAACCTCTACTGCTTGTCTGCATAGACTGCATAATCTTCTATAGCTAGACATTGCAGTTAATGTGCAAACTAACCTCTACTGCTTGCCTACATAGACTGCATAATCTTCTATAGCTAGACATTGCAGTTAATGCGCAAACTAACCTCTACTGCTTGTCTACATAGACTGCATAATTTTCTGTAGCTAGACGATGCCAGTTAATGCGCAAACTAACCTCTACTTCTTGTCTACATAGACTGCATAATGTTCTATAGCTAGACATTGCAGTTAATGTGCAAACTAACCTCTACTGCTTGTCTACATAGACTGCATAATGTTCTATAGCTAGACATTGCAGTTAATGCGCAAACTAACCTCTACTGCTTGTCTGCATAGACTGCATAGTGTTCTATAGCTAGACATTGCAGTTAATGTGCAAACTAAACTCTACTGCTTGTCTACATAGACTGCATAATGTTCTATAGCTAGACATTGCCGGTTAATGCGCAAACTAACCTCTACTGCTTGTCTACATAGACTGCATAATCTTCTGTAGCTGGACATTGCAGTTAATGCGCAAACTAACCTCTACTGCTTGTCTGCATAGACTGCATAATCTTCTATAGCTAGACATTGCAGTTAATGCGCAAACTAACCTCTACTGCTTGTCTACATTGACAGCATAATCTTCTGTAGCTAGACGATGCCAATTAATGCGCAAACTAACCTCTACTGCTTGTCTACATAGACTCCATAATCTTCTATAGCTAGACATTGCAGTTAATGCGCAAACTAACCTCTACTGCTTGTCTACATAGACTGCATAATCTTCTGTAGCTAGACATTGCAGTTAATGTGCAAACTAACCTCTACTGCTTGTCTGCATAGACTGCATAATCTTCTATAGCTAGACATTGCAGTTAAAGCGCAAACTAACCTCTACTGCTTGTCTACATAGACTGCATATTCTTCTGTAGCTAGACATTGCAGTTAATGCGCAAACTAACCTCTACTGCTTGTCTGCATAGACTGCATAATGTTCTATAGCTAGACATTGCGGTTAATGCGCAAACTAACCTCTACTGCTTGTCTACATAGACTGCATGATCTTCTGTAGCTAGACATTGCTGTTAATGCGCAAAGTAACCTCTACTGCTTGTCTGCATAGACTGCATAATCTTCTATAGCTAGACATTGCAGTTAATGCGCAAACTAACCTCTACTGCTTGTCTGCATAGACTGCATAATCTTCTATAGCTAGACATTGCAGTTAATGTGCAAACTAACCTCTACTGCTTGCCTACATAGACTGCATAATCTTCTATAGCTAGACATTGCAGTTAATGCGCAAACTAACCTCTACTGCTTGTCTACATAGACTGCATAATTTTCTGTAGCTAGACGATGCCAGTTAATGCGCAAACTAACCTCTACTTCTTGTCTACATAGACTGCATAATGTTCTATAGCTAGACATTGCAGTTAATGTGCAAACTAACCTCTACTGCTTGTCTACATAGACTGCATAATGTTCTATAGCTAGACATTGCAGTTAATGCGCAAACTAACCTCTACTGCTTGTCTGCATAGACTGCATAGTGTTCTATAGCTAGACATTGCAGTTAATGTGCAAACTAAACTCTACTGCTTGTCTACATAGACTGCATAATGTTCTATAGCTAGACATTGCCAGTTAATGCGCAAACTAACCTCTACTGCTTGTCTACATAGACTGCATAATCTTCTGTAGCTGGACATTGCAGTTAATGCGCAAACTAACCTCTACTGCTTGTCTGCATAGACTGCATAATCTTCTATAGCTAGACATTGCAGTTAATGCGCAAACTAACCTCTACTGCTTGTCTACATTGACAGCATAATCTTCTGTAGCTAGACGATGCCAATTAATGCGCAAACTAACCTCTACTGCTTGTCTACATAGACTGCATAATCTTCTATAGCTAGATATTGCAGTTAATGCTCAAACTAACCTCTACTGATTGTCTACATAGTCTGCATAATCTTCTATTGCTAGACATTGCAGTTAATGCGCAAACTAACCTCTACTGCTTGTCTACATAGTCTGCATAATCTTATATAGCTAGACATTGCAGTTAATGCGCAAACTAACCTCTACTGCTTGTCTACATAAACTGCATAATCTTCTGTAGCTAGACATTGCAGTTAATGCGCAAACTAACCTCTACTGCTTGTCTACATTGACTGCATAATTTTCTGTAGCTAGACGATGCCAGTTAATGCGCAAACTAACCTCTACTGCTTGTCTACATAGACTGCATAATCTTCTATGGCTAGACATTGCAGTTAATGCGCAAACTAACCTCTACTGCTTGTCTACATAGACTGCATAATCTTCTGTAGCTAGTCATTGCAGTTAATGCGCAAACTAACCTCTACTGCTTGTCTGCATAGACTGCATAATCTTCTATAGCTAGACATTGCAGTTAATGCGCAAACTAAACTCTACTGCTTGTCTACATTGACTGCATAATTTTCTGTAGCTAGACGATGCCAGTTAATGCGCAAACTAACCTCTACTGCTTGTCTACATAGACTGCATAATCTTCTATAGCTAGACATTGCAGTTAATGCGCAAACTAACCTCTACTGCTTGTCTACATAGACTGCATAATCTTCTGTAGCTAGACATTGCAGTTAATGCGCAAACTAACCTCTACTGCTTGTCTCCATAGACTGCATAATCTTCTATAGCTAGACATTGCAGTTAATGTGCAAACTAACCTCTACTTCTTGTCTGCATAGACTGCATAATCTTCTATATATTTAGACATTGCAGTTAATGCGCAAACTAACCTCTACTGCTTGTCTACATAATCTGCATAATCTTCTATAGCTAGACATTGCAGTTAATGCGCAAACTAACCTCTACTGCTTGTCTACATAGACTGCATAATCTTCTATAGCTAGACATTGCAGTTAATGCGCAAACTAACCTCTACTGCTTGTCTACATAGACTGCATAATCTTCTGTAGCTAGACATTGCAGTTAATGCGCAAACTAACCTCTACTGCTTGTCTACATAGACTGCATAATATTCTGTAGCTAGACGATGCCAGTTAATGCGCAAACTAACCTCTACTGCTTGTCTACATAGTCTGCATAATCTTCTATAGCTAGACATTGCAATTAATGCGCAAACTAACCTATACTGCTTGTCTACATTGACTGCATAATATTCTGTAGCTAGACGATGCCAGTTAATGCGCAAACTAACCTCTACTGCTTGTCTACATAGACTGCATAATATTCTGTAGCTAATAGATGCCAGTTAATGCTCAAACTAACCTCTACTTCTTGTCTACATAGACTGCATAATGTTCTATAGCTAGACATTGCAGTTAATGTGCAAACTAACCTCTACTGCTTGTCTACATAGACTGCATAATGTTCTATAGCTAGACATTGCAGTTAATGCGCAAACTAACCTCTACTGCTTGTCTGCATAGACTGCATATTTTTCTATAGCTAGACATTGCAGTTAATGTGCAAACTAAACTCTACTGCTTGTCTACATAGACTGCATAATGTTCTATAGCTAGACATTGCCAGTTAATGCGCAAACTAACCTCTACTGCTTGTCTACATAGACTGCATAATCTTCTGTAGCTGGACATTGCAGTTAATGCGCAAATTAACCTCTACTGCTTGTCTGCATAGACTGCATAATCTTCTATAGCTAGACATTGCAGTTAATGCGCAAACTAACCTCTACTGCTTGTCTACATTGACAGCATAATCTTCTGTAGCTAGACGATGCCAATTAATGCGCAAACTAACCTCTACTGCTTGTCTACATAGACTCCATAATCTTCTATAGCTAGACATTGCAGTTAATGCGCAAACTAACCTCTACTGCTTGTCTACATAGACTGCATAATCTTCTGTAGCTAGACATTGCAGTTAATGTGCAAACTAACCTCTACTGCTTGTCTGCATAGACTGCATAATCTTCTATAGCTAGACATTGCAGTTAAAGCGCAAACTAACCTCTACTGCTTGTCTACATAGACTGCATATTCTTCTGTAGCTAGACATTGCAGTTAATGCGCAAACTAACCTCTACTGCTTGTCTGCATAGACTGCATAATGTTCTATAGCTAGACATTGCGGTTAATGCGCAAACTAACCTCTACTGCTTGTCTACATAGACTGCATGATCTTCTGTAGCTAGACATTGCTGTTAATGTGCAAAGTAACCTCTACTGCTTGTCTGCATAGACTGCATAATCTTCTATAGCTAGACATTGCAGTTAATGCGCAAACTAACCTCTACTGCTTGTCTGCATAGACTGCATAATCTTCTATAGCTAGACATTGCAGTTAATGTGCAAACTAACCTCTACTGCTTGCCTACATAGACTGCATAATCTTCTATAGCTAGACATTGCAGTTAATGCGCTAACTAACCTCTACTGCTTGTCTACATAGACTGCATAATTTTCTGTAGCTAGACGATGCCAGTTAATGCGCAAACTAACCTCTACTTCTTGTCTACATAGACTGCATAATGTTCTATAGCTAGACATTGCAGTTAATGTGCAAACTAACCTCTACTGCTTGTCTACATTGACTGCATAATGTTCTATAGCTAGACATTGCAGTTAATGCGCAAACTAACCTCTACTGCTTGTCTGCATAGACTGCATAGTGTTCTATAGCTAGACATTGCAGTTAATGTGCAAACTAAACTCTACTGCTTGTCTACATAGACTGCATAATGTTCTATAGCTAGACATTGCCAGTTAATGCGCAAACTAACCTCTACTGCTTGTCTACATAGACTGCATAATCTTCTGTAGCTGGACATTGCAGTTAATGCGCAAACTAACCTCTACTGCTTGTCTGCATAGACTGCATAATCTTCTATAGCTAGACATTGCAGTTAATGCGCAAACTAACCTCTACTGCTTGTCTACATTGACAGCATAATCTTCTGTAGCTAGACGATGCCAATTAATGCGCAAACTAACCTCTACTGCTTGTCTACATAGACTCCATAATCTTCTATAGCTAGACATTGCAGTTAATGCGCAAACTAACCTCTACTGCTTGTCTACATATACTGCATAATCTTCTGTAGCTAGACATTGCAGTTAATGCGCAAACTAACCTCTACTGCTTGTCTGCATAGACTGCATAATCTTCTATAGCTAGACATTGCAGTTAATGTGCAAACTAACCTCTACTTCTTGTCAGCATAGACTGCATAATCTTCTATATATTTAGACATTGGAGTTAATGCGCAAACTAATCTCTACTGCTTGTCTACATAGACTGCATAATCTTCTGTAGCTAGACATTGCAGTTAATGCGCACACTAACCTCTACTGCTTGGCTACATAGACTGCATAATATTCTGTAGCTAGACGATGCCAGTTAATGCGCAAACTAACCTCTACTGCTTGACTACATAGACTGCATAATCTTCTATAGCTAGATATTGCAGTTAATGCTCAAACTAACCTCTACTGCTTGTCTACATAGTCTGCATAATCTTCTATAGCTAGACATTGCAGTTAATGCGCAAACTAACCTCTACTGCTTGTCTACATAGTCTGCATAATCTTATATAGCTAGACATTGCAATTAATGCGCAAACTAACCTATACTGCTTGTCTACATAGACTGCATAATATTCTGTTGCTAGACGATGCCAGTTAATGCGCAAACTAACCTCTACTGCTTGTCTACATAGACTCCATTATCTTCTATAGCTAGACATTGCTGTTAATGCGCAAAGTAACCTCTACTGCTTGTCTGCAAAGACTGCATAATCTTCTATAGCTAGACATTGCAGTTAATGCGCAAACTAATCTATACTGCTTGTCTACATAGACTGCATAATCTTCTGTAGCTAGACGATGCCAGTTAATGCGCAAACTAACCTCTACTGCTTGTCTACATAGACTCCATAATCTTCTATAGCTAGACATTGCAGTTAATGCGCAAACTAACCTCTACTGCTTGTCTACATAGACTGCATACTTTTCTGTAGCTAGACGATGCCAGTTAATGCGCAAACTAACCTCTACTTCTTGTCTACATAGACTGCATAATGTTCTATAGCTAGACATTGCAGTTAATGTGCAAACTAACCTCTACTGCTTGTCTACATAGACTGCATAATGTTCTATAGCTAGACATTGCAGTTAATGCGCAAACTAACCTCTACTGCTTGTCTGCATAGACTGCATAATGTTCTATAGCTAGACATTGCAGTTAATGTGCAAACTAACCTCTACTGCTTGTCTACATAGACTGCATAATGTTCTATAGCTAGACATTGCCAGTTAATGTGCAAACTAACCTCTACTGCTTGTCTACATAGACTGCATAATATTCTGTAGCTAGACGATGCCAGTTAATGCGCAAACTAACCTCTACTGCTTGTCTGCATAGACTGCATAATCTTCTATAGCTAGACATTGCAGTTAATGCGCAAACTAACCTCTACTGCTTGTCTACATAGACTGCATAATCTTCTGTAGCTAGACATTGCAGTTAATGCGCAAACTAACCTCTACTGCTTGTCTGCATAGACTGGATAATCTTCTATAGCTAGACATTGCAGTTAATGCTCAAACTAACCTCTACTGCTTGTCTACATTGACAGCATAATCTTCTGTAGCTAGACGATGCCAGTTAATGCGCAAACTAACCTCTACTGCTTGTCTACATAGACTCCATAATCTTCTATAGCTAGACATTGCAGTTAATGCGCAAACTAACCTCTACTGCTTGTCTACATAGACTGCATAATCTTCTGTAGCTAGACATTGCAGTTAATGCGCAAACTAACCTCTACTGCTTGTCTGCATAGACTGCATAATCTTCTATAGCTAGACATTGCAGTTAATGTGCAAACAAACCTCTACTTCTTGTCAGCATAGACTGCATAATCTTCTATATATTTAGACATTGCAGTTAATACGCAAACTAACCTCTACTGCTTGTCTACATAGACTGCATAATCTTCTGTAGCTAGACATTGCAGTTAATGCGCACACTAACCTCTACTGCTTGGCTACATAGACTGCATAATATTCTGTAGCTAGACGATGCCAGTTAATGCGCAAACTAACCTCTACTGCTTGTCTACATAGACTGCATAATCTTCTATAGCTAGATATTGCAGTTAATGCTCAAACTAACCTCTACTGATTGTCTACATAGTCTGCATAATCTTCTATAGCTAGACATTGCAGTTAATGCGCAAACTAACCTCTACTGCTTGTCTACATAGTCTGCATAATCTTATATAGCTAGACATTGCAGTTAATGCGCAAACTAACCTCTACTGCTTGTCTACATAAACTGCATAATCTTCTGTAGCTAGACATTGCAGTTAATGCGCAAACTAACCTCTACTGCTTGTCTACATTGACTGCATAATTTTCTGTAGCTAGACGATGCCAGTTAATGCGCAAACTAACCTCTACTGCTTGTCTACATAGACTGCATAATCTTCTATAGCTAGACATTGCAGTCAATGCGCAAACTAACCTCTACTGCTTGTCTACATAGACTGCATAATCTTCTGTAGCTATTCATTGCAGTTAATGCGCAAAGTAACCTCTACTGCTTGTCTGCATAGACTGCATAATCTTCTATAGCTAGACATTGCAGTTAATGCGCAAACTAACCTCTACTGCTTGTCTACATTGACTGCATAATTTTCTGTAGCTAGACGATGCCAGTTAATGCGCAAACTAACCTCTACTGCTTGTCTACATAGACTGCATAATCTTCTATAGCTAGACATTGCAGTTAATGCGCAAACTAACCTCTACTGCTTGTCTACATAGACTGCATAATCTTCTGTAGCTAGACATTGCAGTTAATGCGCAAACTAACCTTTACTGCTTGTCTGCATAGACTGCATAATCTTCTATAGCTAGACATTGCAGTTAATGTGCAAACTAACCTCTACTTCTTGTCTGCATAGACTGCATAATCTTCTATATATTTAGACATTGCAGTTAATGCGCAAACTAACCTCTACTGCTTGTCTACATAATCTGCATAATCTTCTTAAGCTAGACATTGCAGTTAATGCGCAAACTAACCTCTACTGCTTGTCTACATAGACTGCATAATCTTCTGTAGCTAGACATTGCAGTTAATGCGCAAACTAACCTCTACTGCTTGTCTACATAGACTGCATAATATTCTGTAGCTAGACGATGCCAGTTAATGCGCAAACTAACCTATACTGCTTGTCTACATAGTCTGCATAATCTTCTATAGCTAGACATTGCAATTAATGCGCAAACTAATATATACTGCCTGTCTACATTGACTGCATAATATTCTGTAGCTAGACGATGCCAGTTAATGCGCAAACTAACCTCTACTGCTTGTCTACATAGACTGCATAATATTCTGTAGCTAATAGATGCCAGTTAATGCTCAAACTAACCTCTACTTCTTGTCTACATAGACTGCATAATCTTCTATAGCTAGGCATTGCAGTTAATGCGCATACTAACCTCTACTGCTTGGCTACATAGACTGCATAATATTCTGTAGCTAGACGATGCCAGTTAATGCGCAAACTAACCTCTACTGCTTGTCTACATAGTCTGCATAATCTTATATAGCTAGACATTGCAATTAATGCGCAAACTAACCCATACTGCTTGTCTACATAGACTGCATAATATTCTGTTGCTAGACGATGCCAGTTAATGCGCAAACTAACCTCTACTGCTTGTCTACATAGACTGCATAATATTCTGTAACTAGACGATACCAGTTAATGCGCAAACTAACCTCTACTGCTTGTCTACATAGACTGCATAATATTCTGTAGCTAGACGATGCCAGTTAATGCGCAAACTAACCTCTACTGCTTGTCTACATAGACTGAATAATGTTCTATAGCTAGACATTGCCAGTTAATGTGCAAACTAACCTCTACTGCTTGTCTGCATAAACTGCATAATCTTCTATAGCTAGACATTGCAGTTAATGCGCAAACTAACCTCTACTGCTTGTCTACATAGACTGCATAATCTTCTATAGCTAGTCATTGCAGTTAATGTGCAAACTAACCTCTACTGCTTGACTGCATAGACTGCATAATCTTCTATAGCTAGACATTGCAGTTAATGCGCAAACTAACCTCTACTTCTTGTCTACATAGACTGCATAATCTTCTGTAGCTAGACATTGCAGTTAATGCGCAAACTAACCTCTACTGCTTGTCTGCATAGACTGCATAATCTTCTATAGCTAGACATTGCAATTAATGCGCAAACTAACCTCTACTGCTTGTCTGCATAGACTGCATAATCTTCTATAGCTAGACATTGCAGTTAATGTGCAAACTAACCTCTACTGCTTGTCTACATAGACTGCATAATCTTCTGTAGCTAGACATTGCAGTTAATGCGCAAACTAACCTCTACTGCTTGTCTACAAGAACTGCATAATCTTCTATAGCTAGACATTGCAGTTAATGTGCAAACTAACCTCTCTTGCTTGTCTGCATAGACTGCATAATCTTCTATAGCTAGACATTGGAGTAATTGTGCAAACTAACCTCTACTGCTTGTCTGCATAGACTGCACAATCTTCTATAGCTAGACATTGCAGTTAATGCGCAAACTAACCTCTACTGCTTGTCCACATAGACTCCATAATCTTCTGTAGCTAGACATTGCAGTTAATGTGCAAACTAACCTCTACTGCTTGTCTGCATAGACTGCATAATTTTCTATAGCTAGACATTGCAGTTAATGTGCAAACTAACCTCTACTGCTTGTCTGCATAGACTGCATAATCTTCTATAGCTAGACATTGCAGTTAAAGCGCAAACTAACCTCTACTGCTTGTCTACATAGACTGCATAATCTTCTGTAGCTAGACATTGCAGTTAATGCGCAAACTAACCTCTACTGCTTGTCTACATAGACTGCATAATGTTCTATAGCTAGACATTGCCAGTTAATGTGCAAACTAACCTCTACTGCTTGTCTGCATAAACTGCATAATCTTCTATAGCCAGACATTGCAGTTAATGTGCAAACTAACCTCTACTGCTTGTCTACATAGACTGCATAATCTTCTATAGCTAGTCATTGCAGTTAATGTGCAAACTAACCTCTACTGCTTGACTGCATAGACTGCATAATCTTCTATAGCTAGACATTGCAGTTAATGCGCAAACTAACCTCTACTTCTTGTCTACGTAGACTGCATAATTTTCTGTAGCTAGACATTGCAGTTAATGCGCAAACTAACCTCTACTGCTTGTCTGCATAGACTGCATAATCTTCTATAGCTAGACATTGCAATTAATGCGCATACTAACCTCTACTGCTTGTCTGCATAGACTGCATAATCTTCAATAGCTAGACATTGCAGTTAATGCGCAAATCACCTCTACTGCTTGTCTGCATAGACTGCATCATCTTCTATAGCTAGTCATTGCAGTTAATGTGCAAACTAACCTCTACTGCTTGTCTACATAGACTGCATAATCTTCTGTAGCTAGACATTGCAGTTAATGCGCAAACTAACCTCTACTGCTTGTCTACATAGACTGCATAATCTTCTCTAGCTAGACATTGGAGTAAATGTGCAAACTAACCTCTACTGCTTGTCTGCATAGACTGCATAATCTTCTATAGCTAGACATTGCAGTTAATGTGAAAACTAACCTCTACTGCTTGTCTGCATAGACTGCATAATCTTCTATAGCTAGACATTGCAGTTAATGCGCAAACTAACCTCTACTACTTGTCTACATAGACTGCATAATCTTCTGTAGCTAGACATTGCAGTTAATGTGCAAACTAACCTCTACTGCTTGTCTGCATAGACTGCATAATCTTCTATAGCTAGACATTGCAGTTAAAGCGCAAACTAACCTCTACTGCTTGTCTACATAGACTGCATATTCTTCTGTAGCTAGACATTGCAGTTAATGCGCAAACTAACCTCTACTGCTTGTCTGCATAGACTGCATAATGTTCTATAGCTAGACATTGCGGTTAATGCGCAAACTAACCTCTACTGCTTGTCTACATAGACTGCATGATCTTCTGTAGCTAGACATTGCTGTTAATGCGCAAAGTAACCTCTACTGCTTGTCTGCATAGACTGCATAATCTTCTATAGCTAGACATTGCAGTTAATGCGCAAACTAACCTATACTGCTTGTCTACATAGACTGCATAATCTTCTGTAGCTAGACGATGCCAGTTAATGCGCAAACTAACCTCTACTGCTTGTCTACATAGACTCCATAATCTTCTATAGCTAGACATTGCAGTTAATGCGCAAACTAACCTCTACTGCTTGTCTACATAGACTGCATAAT
Source organism: Prosapia bicincta (assembly GCA_036971475.1). Classification (NCBI taxonomy): domain Eukaryota; kingdom Metazoa; phylum Arthropoda; class Insecta; order Hemiptera; family Cercopidae; genus Prosapia; species Prosapia bicincta. The sequence continues at coordinate 182,720,342 of JBAIZL010000004.1, read as the reverse complement.
CTTCTGTAGCTAGACAATTCAGTTAATGCGCAAACTAACCTCTACTGCTTGTCTGCATAGACTGCATAATCTTCTATAGCTAGACATTGCAGTTAATGCGCAAACTAACCTCTACAATTGTCTGCATAGACTGCATAATGTTCTATAGCTAGACATTGCAGTTAATGCGCAAACTAACCTCTGCTGCTTGTCTACATAGACTGCGTAATCTTCTGTAGCTAGACATTGCTGTTAATGCGCAAACTAACCCCTACTGCTTGTCTGCATAGACTGCATAATCTTCTATAGCTAGACATTGCAGTTAATGTGCAAACTAACCTCTACTTCTTGTCTGCATAGACTGCATAATCTTCTATATATTTAGACATTGCAGTTAATTCGCAAACTAACCTCTACTGCTTGTCTACATAGACTGCATAATCTTCTGTAGCTAGACATTGCAGTTAATGCGCAAACTAAGCTCTACTGCTTGTCTACATAGATTGCATAATTTTCTGTAGCTAGACGATGCCAGTTAATGCGCAAACTAACCTCTACTTCTTGTCTACATAGACTGCATAATGTTCTATAGCTAGACATTGCAGTTAATGTGCAAACTAACCTCTACTGCTTGTCTACATAGACTGCATAATGTTCTATAGCTAGACATTGCAGTTAATGCGCAAACTAACCTCTACTGCTTGTCTGCATAGACTGCATAGTGTTCTATAGCTAGACATTGCAGTTAATGCTCAAACTAACCTCTACTGATTGTCTACATAGTCTGCATAATCTTCTATAGCTAGACATTGCAGTTAATGCGCAAACTAACCTCTACTGCTTGTCTACATAGTCTGCATAATCTTATATAGCTAGACATTGCAGTTAATGCGCAAACTAACCTCTACTGCTTGTCTACATAAACTGCATAATCTTCTGTAGCTAGACATTGCAGTTAATGCGCAAACTAACCTCTACTGCTTGTCTACATTGACTGCATAATTTTCTGTAGCTAGACGATGCCAGTTAATGCGCAAACTAACCTCTACTGCTTGTCTACATAGACTGCATAATCTTCTATAGCTAGACATTGCAGTTAATGCGCAAACTAACCTCTACTGCTTGTCTACATAGACTGCATAATCTTCTGTAGCTAGTCATTGCAGTTAATGCGCAAACTAACCTCTACTGCTTGTCTGCATAGACTGCATAATCTTCTATAGCTAGACATTGCAGTTAATGCGCAAACTAACCTCTACTGCTTGTCTACATTGACTGCATAATTTTCTGTAGCTAGACGATGCCAGTTAATGCGCAAACTAACCTCTACTGCTTGTCTACATAGACTGCATAGTCTTCTATAGCTAGACATTGCAGTTAATGCGCAAACTAACCTCTACTGCTTGTCTACATAGACTGCATAATCTTCTGTAGCTAGACATTGCAGTTAATGCGCAAACTAACCTTTACTGCTTGTCTGCATAGACTGCATAATCTTCTATAGCTAGACATTGCAGTTAATGTGCAAACTAACCTCTACTTCTTGTCTGCATAGACTGCATAATCTTCTATATATTTAGACATTGCAGTTAATGCGCAAACTAACCTCTACTGCTTGTCTACATAATCTGCATAATCTTCTTAAGCTAGACATTGCAGTTAATGCGCAAACTAACCTCCACTGCTTGTCTACATAGACTGCATAATCTTCTGTAGCTAGACATTGCAGTTAATGCGCAAACTAACCTCTACTGCTTGTCTACATAGACTGCATAATATTCTGTAGCTAGACGATGCCAGTTAATGCGCAAACTAACCTATACTGCTTGTCTACATAGTCTGCATAATCTTCTATAGCTAGACATTGCAATTAATGCGCAAACTAATATATACTGCCTGTCTACATTGACTGCATAATATTCTGTAGCTAGACGATGCCAGTTAATGCGCAAACTAACCTCTACTGCTTGTCTACATAGACTGCATAATATTCTGTAGCTAATAGATGCCAGTTAATGCTCAAACTAACCTCTACTTCTTGTCTACATAGACTGCATAATCTTCTATAGCTAGGCATTGCAGTTAATGCGCATACTAACCTCTACTGCTTGGCTACATAGACTGCATAATATTCTGTAGCTAGACGATGCCAGTTAATGCGCAAACTAACCTCTACTGCTTGTCTACATAGTCTGCATAATCTTATATAGCTAGACATTGCAATTAATGCGCAAACTAACCCATACTGCTTGTCTACATAGACTGCATAATATTCTGTTGCTAGACGATGCCAGTTAATGCGCAAACTAACCTCTACTGCTTGTCTACATAGACTGCATAATATTCTGTAACTAGACGATACCAGTTAATGCGCAAACTAACCTCTACTGCTTGTCTACATAGACTGCATAATATTCTGTAGCTAGACGATGCCAGTTAATGCGCAAACTAACCTCTACTGCTTGTCTACATAGACTGAATAATGTTCTATAGCTAGACATTGCCAGTTAATGTGCAAACTAACCTCTACTGCTTGTCTGCATAAACTGCATAATCTTCTATAGCTAGACATTGCAGTTAATGCGCAAACTAACCTCTACTGCTTGTCTACATAGACTGCATAATCTTCTATAGCTAGTCATTGCAGTTAATGTGCAAACTAACCTCTACTGCTTGACTGCATAGACTGCATAATCTTCTATAGCTAGACATTGCAGTTAATGCGCAAACTAACCTCTACTTCTTGTCTACATAGACTGCATAATCTTCTGTAGCTAGACATTGCAGTTAATGCGCAAACTAACCTCTACTGCTTGTCTGCATAGACTGCATAATCTTCTATAGCTAGACATTGCAATTAATGCGCAAACTAACCTCTACTGCTTGTCTGCATAGACTGCATAATCTTCTATAGCTAGACATTGCAGTTAATGTGCAAACTAACCTCTACTGCTTGTCTACATAGACTGCATAATCTTCTGTAGCTAGACATTGCAGTTAATGCGCAAACTAACCTCTACTGCTTGTCTACAAGAACTGCATAATCTTCTATAGCTAGACATTGCAGTTAATGTGCAAACTAACCTCTCTTGCTTGTCTGCATAGACTGCATAATCTTCTATAGCTAGACATTGGAGTAATTGTGCAAACTAACCTCTACTGCTTGTCTGCATAGACTGCACAATCTTCTATAGCTAGACATTGCAGTTAATGCGCAAACTAACCTCTACTGCTTGTCCACATAGACTCCATAATCTTCTGTAGCTAGACATTGCAGTTAATGTGCAAACTAACCTCTACTGCTTGTCTGCATAGACTGCATAATTTTCTATAGCTAGACATTGCAGTTAATGTGCAAACTAACCTCTACTGCTTGTCTGCATAGACTGCATAATCTTCTATAGCTAGACATTGCAGTTAAAGCGCAAACTAACCTCTACTGCTTGTCTACATAGACTGCATAATCTTCTGTAGCTAGACATTGCAGTTAATGCGCAAACTAACCTCTACTGCTTGTCTACATAGACTGCATAATGTTCTATAGCTAGACATTGCCAGTTAATGTGCAAACTAACCTCTACTGCTTGTCTGCATAAACTGCATAATCTTCTATAGCCAGACATTGCAGTTAATGTGCAAACTAACCTCTACTGCTTGTCTACATAGACTGCATAATCTTCTATAGCTAGTCATTGCAGTTAATGTGCAAACTAACCTCTACTGCTTGACTGCATAGACTGCATAATCTTCTATAGCTAGACATTGCAGTTAATGCGCAAACTAACCTCTACTTCTTGTCTACGTAGACTGCATAATTTTCTGTAGCTAGACATTGCAGTTAATGCGCAAACTAACCTCTACTGCTTGTCTGCATAGACTGCATAATCTTCTATAGCTAGACATTGCAATTAATGCGCATACTAACCTCTACTGCTTGTCTGCATAGACTGCATAATCTTCAATAGCTAGACATTGCAGTTAATGCGCAAATCACCTCTACTGCTTGTCTGCATAGACTGCATCATCTTCTATAGCTAGTCATTGCAGTTAATGTGCAAACTAACCTCTACTGCTTGTCTACATAGACTGCATAATCTTCTGTAGCTAGACATTGCAGTTAATGCGCAAACTAACCTCTACTGCTTGTCTACATAGACTGCATAATCTTCTCTAGCTAGACATTGGAGTAAATGTGCAAACTAACCTCTACTGCTTGTCTGCATAGACTGCATAATCTTCTATAGCTAGACATTGCAGTTAATGTGAAAACTAACCTCTACTGCTTGTCTGCATAGACTGCATAATCTTCTATAGCTAGACATTGCAGTTAATGCGCAAACTAACCTCTACTACTTGTCTACATAGACTGCATAATCTTCTGTAGCTAGACATTGCAGTTAATGTGCAAACTAACCTCTACTGCTTGTCTGCATAGACTGCATAATCTTCTATAGCTAGACATTGCAGTTAAAGCGCAAACTAACCTCTACTGCTTGTCTACATAGACTGCATATTCTTCTGTAGCTAGACATTGCAGTTAATGCGCAAACTAACCTCTACTGCTTGTCTGCATAGACTGCATAATGTTCTATAGCTAGACATTGCGGTTAATGCGCAAACTAACCTCTACTGCTTGTCTACATAGACTGCATGATCTTCTGTAGCTAGACATTGCTGTTAATGCGCAAAGTAACCTCTACTGCTTGTCTGCATAGACTGCATAATCTTCTATAGCTAGACATTGCAGTTAATGCGCAAACTAACCTATACTGCTTGTCTACATAGACTGCCTAATCTTCTGTAGCTAGACGATGCCAGTTAATGCGCAAACTAACCTCTACTGCTTGTCTACATAGACTCCATAATCTTCTATAGCTAGACATTGCAGTTAATGCGCAAACTAACCTCTACTGCTTGTCTACATAGACTGCATAATCTTCTGTAGCTAGACAATTCAGTTAATGCGCAAACTAACCTCTACTGCTTGTCTGCATAGACTGCATAATCTTCTATAGCTAGACATTGCAGTTAATGCGCAAACTAACCTCTACAATTGTCTGCATAGACTGCATAATGTTCTATAGCTAGACATTGCAGTTAATGCGCAAACTAACCTCTGCTGCTTGTCTACATAGACTGCGTAATCTTCTGTAGCTAGACATTGCTGTTAATGCGCAAACTAACCCCTACTGCTTGTCTGCATAGACTGCATAATCTTCTATAGCTAGACATTGCAGTTAATGTGCAAACTAACCTCTACTTCTTGTCTGCATAGACTGCATAATCTTCTATATATTTAGACATTGCAGTTAATTCGCAAACTAACCTCTACTGCTTGTCTACATAGACTGCATAATCTTCTGTAGCTAGACATTGCAGTTAATGCGCAAACTAACCTCTACTGCTTGTCTACATAGTCTGCATAATCTTATATAGCTAGACATTGCAATTAATGCGCAAACTAACCCATACTGCTTGTCTACATAGACTGCATAATATTCTGTTGCTAGACGATGCCAGTTAATGCGCAAACTAACCTCTACTGCTTGTCTACATAGACTGCATAATATTCTGTAACTAGACGATACCAGTTAATGCGCAAACTAACCTCTACTGCTTGTCTACATAGACTGCATAATATTCTGTAGCTAGACGATGCCAGTTAATGCGCAAACTAACCTCTACTGCTTGTCTACATAGACTGAATAATGTTCTATAGCTAGACATTGCCAGTTAATGTGCAAACTAACCTCTACTGCTTGTCTGCATAAACTGCATAATCTTCTATAGCTAGACATTGCAGTTAATGCGCAAACTAACCTCTACTGCTTGTCTACATAGACTGCATAATCTTCTATAGCTAGTCATTGCAGTTAATGTGCAAACTAACCTCTACTGCTTGACTGCATAGACTGCATAATCTTCTATAGCTAGACATTGCAGTTAATGCGCAAACTAACCTCTACTTCTTGTCTACATAGACTGCATAATCTTCTGTAGCTAGACATTGCAGTTAATGCGCAAACTAACCTCTACTGCTTGTCTGCATAGACTGCATAATCTTCTATAGCTAGACATTGCAATTAATGCGCAAACTAACCTCTACTGCTTGTCTGCATAGACTGCATAATCTTCTATAGCTAGACATTGCAGTTAATGTGCAAACTAACCTCTACTGCTTGTCTACATAGACTGCATAATCTTCTGTAGCTAGACATTGCAGTTAATGCGCAAACTAACCTCTACTGCTTGTCTACAAGAACTGCATAATCTTCTATAGCTAGACATTGCAGTTAATGTGCAAACTAACCTCTCTTGCTTGTCTGCATAGACTGCATAATCTTCTATAGCTAGACATTGGAGTAATTGTGCAAACTAACCTCTACTGCTTGTCTGCATAGACTGCACAATCTTCTATAGCTAGACATTGCAGTTAATGCGCAAACTAACCTCTACTGCTTGTCCACATAGACTCCATAATCTTCTGTAGCTAGACATTGCAGTTAATGTGCAAACTAACCTCTACTGCTTGTCTGCATAGACTGCATAATTTTCTATAGCTAGACATTGCAGTTAATGTGCAAACTAACCTCTACTGCTTGTCTGCATAGACTGCATAATCTTCTATAGCTAGACATTGCAGTTAAAGCGCAAACTAACCTCTACTGCTTGTCTACATAGACTGCATAATCTTCTGTAGCTAGACATTGCAGTTAATGCGCAAACTAACCTCTACTGCTTGTCTACATAGACTGCATAATGTTCTATAGCTAGACATTGCCAGTTAATGTGCAAACTAACCTCTACTGCTTGTCTGCATAAACTGCATAATCTTCTATAGCCAGACATTGCAGTTAATGTGCAAACTAACCTCTACTGCTTGTCTACATAGACTGCATAATCTTCTATAGCTAGTCATTGCAGTTAATGTGCAAACTAACCTCTACTGCTTGACTGCATAGACTGCATAATCTTCTATAGCTAGACATTGCAGTTAATGCGCAAACTAACCTCTACTTCTTGTCTACGTAGACTGCATAATTTTCTGTAGCTAGACATTGCAGTTAATGCGCAAACTAACCTCTACTGCTTGTCTGCATAGACTGCATAATCTTCTATAGCTAGACATTGCAATTAATGCGCATACTAACCTCTACTGCTTGTCTGCATAGACTGCATAATCTTCAATAGCTAGACATTGCAGTTAATGCGCAAATCACCTCTACTGCTTGTCTGCATAGACTGCATCATCTTCTATAGCTAGTCATTGCAGTTAATGTGCAAACTAACCTCTACTGCTTGTCTACATAGACTGCATAATCTTCTGTAGCTAGACATTGCAGTTAATGCGCAAACTAACCTCTACTGCTTGTCTACATAGACTGCATAATCTTCTCTAGCTAGACATTGGAGTAAATGTGCAAACTAACCTCTACTGCTTGTCTGCATAGACTGCATAATCTTCTATAGCTAGACATTGCAGTTAATGTGAAAACTAACCTCTACTGCTTGTCTGCATAGACTGCATAATCTTCTATAGCTAGACATTGCAGTTAATGCGCAAACTAACCTCTACTACTTGTCTACATAGACTGCATAATCTTCTGTAGCTAGACATTGCAGTTAATGTGCAAACTAACCTCTACTGCTTGTCTGCATAGACTGCATAATCTTCTATAGCTAGACATTGCAGTTAAAGCGCAAACTAACCTCTACTGCTTGTCTACATAGACTGCATATTCTTCTGTAGCTAGACATTGCAGTTAATGCGCAAACTAACCTCTACTGCTTGTCTGCATAGACTGCATAATGTTCTATAGCTAGACATTGCGGTTAATGCGCAAACTAACCTCTACTGCTTGTCTACATAGACTGCATGATCTTCTGTAGCTAGACATTGCTGTTAATGCGCAAAGTAACCTCTACTGCTTGTCTGCATAGACTGCATAATCTTCTATAGCTAGACATTGCAGTTAATGCGCAAACTAACCTATACTGCTTGTCTACATAGACTGCATAATCTTCTGTAGCTAGACGATGCCAGTTAATGCGCAAACTAACCTCTACTGCTTGTCTACATAGACTCCATAATCTTCTATAGCTAGACATTGCAGTTAATGCGCAAACTAACCTCTACTGCTTGTCTACATAGACTGCATAATCTTCTGTAGCTAGACAATTCAGTTAATGCGCAAACTAACCTCTACTGCTTGTCTGCATAGACTGCATAATCTTCTATAGCTAGACATTGCAGTTAATGCGCAAACTAACCTCTACAATTGTCTGCATAGACTGCATAATGTTCTATAGCTAGACATTGCAGTTAATGCGCAAACTAACCTCTGCTGCTTGTCTACATAGACTGCGTAATCTTCTGTAGCTAGACATTGCTGTTAATGCGCAAACTAACCCCTACTGCTTGTCTGCATAGACTGCATAATCTTCTATAGCTAGACATTGCAGTTAATGTGCAAACTAACCTCTACTTCTTGTCTGCATAGACTGCATAATCTTCTATATATTTAGACATTGCAGTTAATTCGCAAACTAACCTCTACTGCTTGTCTACATAGACTGCATAATCTTCTGTAGCTAGACATTGCAGTTAATGCGCAAACTAAGCTCTACTGCTTGTCTACATAGATTGCATAATTTTCTGTAGCTAGACGATGCCAGTTAATGCGCAAACTAACCTCTACTTCTTGTCTACATAGACTGCATAATGTTCTATAGCTAGACATTGCAGTTAATGTGCAAACTAACCTCTACTGCTTGTCTACATAGACTGCATAATGTTCTATAGCTAGACATTGCAGTTAATGCGCAAACTAACCTCTACTGCTTGTCTGCATAGACTGCATAGTGTTCTATAGCTAGACATTGCAGTTAATGTGCAAACTAACCTCTACTGCTTGTCTACATAGACTGCATAATGTTCTATAGCTAGACATTGCCAGTTAATGCGCAAACTAACCTCTACTGCTTGTCTACATAGACTGCATAATCTTCTGTAGCTAGACATTGCAGTTAATGCGCAAACTAACCTCTACTGCTTGTCTGCATAGACTGCATAATGTTCTATAGCTAGACATTGCAGTTAATGCGCAAACTAACCTCTACTGCTTGTCTACATTGACAGCATAATCTTCTGTAGCTAGACGATGCCAATTAATGCGCAAACTAACCTCTACTGCTTGTCTACATAGACTCCATAATCTTCTATAGCTAGACATTGCAGTTAATGCGCAAACTAACCTCTACTGCTTGTCTACATAGACTGCATAATCTTCTGTAGCTAGACATTGCAGTTAATGCGCAAACTAACTTCTACTGCTTGTCTGCATAGACTGCATAATCTTCTATAGCTAGACATTGCAGTTAATGTGCAAACTAACCTCTACTTCTTGTCAGCATAGACTGCATAATCTTCTACATATTTAGACATTGCAGTTAATGCGCAAACTAACCTCTACTGCTTGTCTACATAGACTGCATAATCTTCTGTAGCTAGACATTGCAGTTAATGCGCACACTAACCTCTACTGCTTGTCTACATAGACTGCATAATATTCTGTAGCTAGACGATGCCAGTTAATGCGCAAACTAACCTCTACTGCTTGTCTACATAGACTGCATAATATTCTGTAACTAGACGATACCAGTTAATGCGCAAACTAACCTCTACTGCTTGTCTACATAGACTGCATAATATTCTGTAGCTAGACGATGCCAGTTAATTCGCAAACTAACCTCTACTGCTTGTCTACATAGACTGCATAATGTTCTATAGCTAGACATTGCCAGTTAATGTGCAAACTAACCTCTACTGCTTGTCTGCATAAACTGCATAATCTTCTATAGCCAGACATTGCAGTTAATGTGCAAACTAACCTCTACTGCTTGTCTACATAGACTGCATAATCTTCTATAGCTAGTCATTGCAGTTAATGTGCAAACTAACCTCTACTGCTTGACTGCATAGACTGCATAATCTTCTATAGCTAGACATTGCAGTTAATGCGCAAACTAACCTCTACTTCTTGTCTACATAGACTGCATAATTTTCTGTAGCTAGACATTGCAGTTAATGCGCAAACTAACCTCTACTGCTTGTCTGCATAGACTGCATAATCTTCTATAGCTAGACATTGCAATTAATGCGCAAACTAACCTCTACTGCTTGTCTGCATAGACTGCATAATCTTCAATAGCTAGACATTGCAGTTAATGCGCAAACTAACCTCTACTGCTTGTCTGCATAGACTGCATCATCTTCTATAGCTAGTCATTGCAGTTAATGTGCAAACTAACCTCTACTGCTTGTCTACATAGACTGCATAATCTTCTGTAGCTAGACATTGCAGTTAATGCGCAAACTAACCTCTACTGCTTGTCTACATAGACTGCATAATCTTCTCTAGCTAGACATTGCAGTAAATTTGCAAACTAACCTCTACTGCTTGTCTGCATAGACTGCATAATCTTCTATAGCTAGACATTGCAGTTAATGTGAAAACTAACCTCTACTGCTTGTCTGCATAGACTGCATAATCTTCTATAGCTAGACATTGCAGTTAATGCGCAAACTAACCTCTACTACTTGTCTACATAGACTGCATAATCTTCTGTAGCTAGACATTGCAGTTAATGTGCAAACTAACCTCTACTGCTTGTCTGCATAGACTGCATAATCTTCTATAGCTAGACATTGCAGTTAAAGCGCAAACTAACCTCTACTGCTTGTCTACATAGACTGCATATTCTTCTGTAGCTAGACATTGCAGTTAATGCGCAAACTAACCTCTACTGCTTGTCTGCATAGACTGCATAATGTTCTATAGCTAGACATTGCGGTTAATGCGCAAACTAACCTCTACTGCTTGTCTACATAGACTGCATGATCTTCTGTAGCTAGACATTGCTGTTAATGCGCAAAGTAACCTCTACTGCTTGTCTGCATAGACTGCATAATCTTCTATAGCTAGACATTGCAGTTAATGCGCAAACTAACCTATACTGCTTGTCTACATAGACTGCATAATCTTCTGTAGCTAGACGATGCCAGTTAATGCGCAAACTATCCTCTACTGCTTGTCTACATAGACTCCATAACCTTCTATAGCTAGACATTGCAGTTAATGCGCAAACTAACCTCTACTGCTTGTCTACATAGACTGCATAATCTTCTGTAGCTAGACAATTCAGTTAATGCGCAAACTAACCTCTACTGCTTGTCTGCATAGACTGCATAATCTTCTATAGCTAGACATTGCAGTTAATGCGCAAACTAACCTCTACAATTGTCTGCATAGACTGCATAATGTTCTATAGCTAGACATTGCAGTTAATGCGCAAACTAACCTCTGCTGCTTGTCTACATAGACTGCGTAATCTTCTGTAGCTAGACATTGCTGTTAATGCGCAAACTAACCCCTACTGCTTGTCTGCATAGACTGCATAATCTTCTATAGCTAGACATTGCAGTTAATGTGCAAACTAACCTCTACTTATTGTCTGCATAGACTGCATAATCTTCTATATATTTAGACATTGCAGTTAATTCGCAAACTAACCTCTACTGCTTGTCTACATAGACTGCATAATCTTCTGTAGCTAGACATTGCAGTTAATGCGCAAACTAAGCTCTACTGCTTGTCTACATAGACTGCATAATTTTCTGTAGCTAGACGATGCCAGTTAATGCGCAAACTAACCTCTACTTCTTGTCTACATAGACTGCATAATGTTCTATAGCTAGACATTGCAGTTAATGTGCAAACTAACCTCTACTGCTTGTCTACATAGACTGCATAATGTTCTATAGCTAGACATTGCAGTTAATGCGCAAACTAACCTCTACTGCTTGTCTGCATAGACTGCATAGTGTTCTATAGCTAGACATTGCAGTTAATGTGCAAACTAACCTCTACTGCTTGTCTACATAGACTGCATAATGTTCTATAGCTAGACATTGCCAGTTAATGCGCAAACTAACCTCTACTGCTTGTCTACATAGACTGCATAATCTTCTGTAGCTAGACATTGCAGTTAATGCGCAAACTAACCTCTACTGCTTGTCTGCATAGACTGCATAATGTTCTATAGCTAGACATTGCAGTTAATGCGCAAACTAACCTCTACTGCTTGTCTACATTGACAGCATAATCTTCTGTAGCTAGACGATGCCAATTAATGCGCAAACTAACCTCTACTGCTTGTCTACATAGACTCCATAATCTTCTATAGCTAGACATTGCAGTTAATGCGCAAACTAACCTCTACTGCTTGTCTACATAGACTGCATAATCTTCTGTAGCTAGACATTGCAGTTAATGCGCAAACTAACTTCTACTGCTTGTCTGCATAGACTGCATAATGTTCTATAGCTAGACATTGCAGTTAATGCGCAAACTAACCTCTACTGCTTGTCTACATAGACTCCATAATCTTCTATAGCTAGACATTGCAGTTAATGCGCAAACTAACCTCTACTGCTTGTCTACATAGACTGCATAATCTTCTATAGCTAGACATTGCAGTTAATGCGCAAACTAACCTCTACTGCTTGTCTACATAGACTGCATAATCTTCTGTAGCTAGACATTGCAGTTAATGCGCACACTAACCTCTACTGCTTGGCTACATAGACTGCAAAATATTCTGTAGCTAGACGATGCCAGTTAATGCGCAAACTAACCTCTACTGCTTGACTACATAGACTGCATAATCTTCTATAGCTAGATATTGCAGTAATGCTCAAACTAACCTCTACTGCTTGTCTACATAGTCTGCATAATCTTCTATAGCTAGACATTGCAGTTAATGCGCAAACTAACCTCTACTGCTTGTCTACATAGTCTGCATAATCTTATATAGCTAGACATTGCAATTAATGCGCAAACTAACCTATACTGCTTGTCTACATAGACTGCATAATATTCTGTTGCTAGACGATGCCAGTTAATGCGCAAACTAATCTATACTGCTTGTCTACATAGACTGCATAATCTTCTGTAGCTAGATGATGCCAGTTAATGCGCAAACTAACCTCTACTGCTTGTCTACATAGACTCCATAATCTTCTATAGCTAGACATTGCAGTTAATGCGCAAACTAACCTCTACTGCTTGTCTACATAGACTGCATAATCTTCTGTAGCTAGACATTGCAGTTAATGCGCAAACTAACCTCTACTGCTTGTCTGCATAGACTGCATAATCTTCTATAGTTAGACATTGCAGTTAATGAGCAAACTAACCTCTACTGCTTGTCTGCATAGACTGCATAATGTTCTATAGCTAGACATTGCAGTTAATGCGCAAACTAACCTCTACTGCTTGTGTACATAGACTGCATGATCTTCTGTAGCTAGACATTGCTGTTAATGCGCAAACTAACCCCTACTGCTTGTCTGCATAGACTGCATAATCTTCTATAGCTAGACATTGCAGTTAATGTGCAAACTAACCTCTACTTCTTGTCTGCATAGACTGCATAATCTTCTATATATTTAGACATTGCAGTTAATGCGCAAACTAACCTCTACTGCTTGTCTACATAGACTGCATAATCTTCTGTAGCTAGACATTGCTGTTAATGCGCAAACTAACCTCTACTGCTTGCCTACATAGACTGCATAATCTTCTATAGCTAGACATTGCAGTTAATGCGCAAACTAACCTCTACTGCTTGTCTACATAGACTGCATACTTTTCTGTAGCTAGACGATGCCAGTTAATGCGCAAACTAACCTCTACTTCTTGTCTACATAGACTGCATAATGTTCTATAGCTAGACATTGCAGTTAATGTGCAAACTAACCTCTACTGCTTGTCTACATAGACTGCATAATGTTCTATAGCTAGACATTGCAGTTAATGCGCAAACTAACCTCTACTGCTTGTCTGCATAGACTGCATAATGTTCTATAGCTAGACATTGCAGTTAATGTGCAAACTAACCTCTACTGCTTGTCTACATAGACTGCATAATGTTCTATAGCTATACATTGCCAGTTAATGTGCAAACTAACCTCTACTGCTTGTCTACATAGACTGCATAATATTCTGTAGCTAGACGATGCCAGTTAATGCGCAAACTAACCTCTACTGCTTGTCTGCATAGACTGCATAATCTTCTATAGCTAGACATTGCAGTTAATGCGCAAACTAACCTCTACTGCTTGTCTACATAGACTGCATAATCTTCTGTAGCTAGACATTGCAGTTAATGCGCAAACTAACCTCTACTGCTTGTCTGCATAGACTGCATAATCTTCTATAGCTAGACATTGCAGTTAATGCTCAAACTAACCTCTACTGCTTGTCTACATTGACAGCATAATCTTCTGTAGCTAGACGATGCCAGTTAATGCGCAAACTAACCTCTACTGCTTGTCTACATAGACTCCATAATCTTCTATAGCTAGACATTGCAGTTAATGCGCAAACTAACCTCTACTGCTTGTCTACATAGACTGCATAATCTTCTGTAGCTAGACATTGCAGTTAATGCGCAAACTAACCTCTACTGCTTGTCTGCATAGACTGCATAATCATCTATAGCTAGACATTGCAGTTAGTGTGCAAACTAACCTCTACTTCTTGTCAGCATAGACTGCATAATCTTCTATATATTTAGACATTGCAGTTAATACGCAAACTAACCTCTACTGCTTGTCTACATAGACTGCATAATCTTCTGTAGCTAGACATTGCAGTTAATGCGCACACTAACCTCTACTGCTTGGCTACATAGACTGCATAATATTCTGTAGCTAGACGATGCCAGTTAATGCGCAAACTAACCTCTACTGCTTGTCTACATAGACTGCATAATCTTCTATAGCTAGATATTGCAGTTAATGCTCAAACTAACCTCTACTGATTGTCTACATAGTCTGCATAATCTTCTATAGCTAGACATTGCAGTTAATGCGCAAACTAACCTCTACTGCTTGTCTACATAGTCTGCATAATCTTATATAGCTAGACATTGCAGTTAATGCGCAAACTAACCTCTACTGCTTGTCTACATAAACTGCATAATCTTCTGTAGCTAGACATTGCAGTTAATGCGCAAACTAACCTCTACTGCTTGTCTGCATAGACTGCATAATCTTCTATAGCTAGACATTGCAGTTAATGCGCAAACTAACCTCTACTGCTTGTCTGCATAGACTGCATAATGTTCTATAGCTAGACATTGCAGTTAATGTGCAAACTAACCTCTACTGCTTGTCTACATAGACTGCATAATGTTCTATTGGTAGACATTGCAGTTAATGCGCAAACTAACCTCTACTGCTTGTCTGCATAGACTGCATAATGTTCTATAG
The DNA here is from genome assembly GCA_036971475.1 of Prosapia bicincta. Classification (NCBI taxonomy): domain Eukaryota; kingdom Metazoa; phylum Arthropoda; class Insecta; order Hemiptera; family Cercopidae; genus Prosapia; species Prosapia bicincta. The sequence continues at coordinate 182,705,026 of JBAIZL010000004.1, read as the reverse complement.
CTAGACATTGCAGTTAATGTGCAAACTAACCTCTACTGCTTGTCTACATAGACTGCATAATCTTCTATAGCTAGACATTGCCAGTTAATGTGCAAACTAACCTCTACTGCTTGTCTACATAGACTGCATAATATTCTGTAGCTAGACGATGCCAGTTAATGCGCAAACTAACCTCTACTGCTTGTCTACATAGACTGCATAATATTCTGTAGCTAGACGATGCCAGTTATTGCGCAAACTAACCTCTACTGCTTTTCTACATAGACTGCATAATATTCTGTAGCTAGTAGATGCCAGTTAATGCGCAAACTAACCTCTACTGCTTGTCTACATAGACCGCATAATCTTCTGTAGCTAGACATTGCAGTTAATGCGCAAACTAACCTCTACTGCTTCTGCATAGACTGCATAATCTTCTATAGCTAGAGATTGCAGTTAATGCTCAAACTAACCTCTACTGCTTGTCTACATTGACAGCATAATCTTCTGTAGCTAGACGATGCCAGTTAATGCGCAAACTAACCTCTACTGCTTGTCTACATAGACTCCATAATCTTCTATAGCTAGACATTGCAGTTAATGCGCAAACTAACCTCTACTGCTTGTCTACATAGACTGCATAATCTTCTGTAGCTAGACATTGCAGTTAATGCGCAAACTAACCTCTACTGCTTGTCTACATAGACTGCATAATATTCTATAGCTAGACATTGCAGTTAATGTGCAAACTAACCTCTACTGCTTGTCTACATAGACTGCATAATATTCTGTAGCTAGACGATGCCAGTTATTGCGCAAACTAACCTCTACTGCTTTTCTACATAGACTGCATAATATTCTGTAGCTAGTAGATGCCAGTTAATGCGCAAACTAACCTCTACTGCTTGTCTACATAGACTGCATAAGCTTCTGTAGCTAGACATTGCAGTTAATGCGCAAACTAACCTCTACTGCTTGTCTGCATAGACTGCATAATCTTCTATAGCTAGACATTGCAGTTAATGCGCAAACTAACCTCTACTGCTTGTCTACATAGACTGCATAATCTTCTGTAGCTAGACATTGCAGTTAATGCGCAAACTAACCTCTACTGCTTGTCTGCATAGACTGCATAATCTTCTATAGCTAGACATTGCAGTTAATGCTCAAACTAACCTCTACTGCTTGTCTACATTGACAGCATAATCTTCTGTAGCTAGACGACGCCAGTTAATGCGCAAACTAACCTCTACTGCTTGTCTACATAGACTCCATAATCTTCTATAGCTTGACATTGCAGTTAATGCGCAAACTAACCTCTACTGCTTGTCTACATAGACTGCATAATCTTCTGTAGCTAGACATTGCAGTTAATGCGCAAACTAACCTCTACTGCTTGTCTGCATAGACTGCATAATCTTCTATAGCTAGACATTGCATTTAATGTTCAAACTAACCTCTACTTCTTGTCAGCATAGACTGCATAATCTTCTATATATTTAGACATTGCAGTTAATACGCAAACTAACCTCTACTGCTTGTCTACATAGACTGCATAATCTTCTGTAGCTAGACATTGCAGTTAATGCGCACACTAACCTCTACTGCTTGGCTACATAGACTGCATAATATTCTGTAGCTAGACGATGCCAGTTAATGCGCAAACTAACCTCTACTGCTTGTCTACATAGACTGCATAATCTTCTATAGCTAGATATTGCAGTTAATGCTCAAACTAACCTCTACTGATTGTCTACATAGTCTGCATAATCTTCTATAGCTAGACATTGCAGTTAATGCGCAAACTAACCTCTACTGCTTGTCTACATAGTCTGCATAATCTTATATAGCTAGACATTGCAGTTAATGCGCAAACTAACCTCTACTGCTTGTCTACATAAACTGCATAATCTTCTGTAGCTAGACATTGCAGTTAATGCGCAAACTAACCTCTACTGCTTGTCTGCATAGACTGCATAATCTTCTATAGCTAGACATTGCAGTTAATGCGCAAACTAACCTCTACTGCTTGTCTGCATAGACTGCATAATGTTCTATAGCTAGACATTGCAGTTAATGTGCAAACTAACCTCTACTGCTTGTCTACATAGACTGCATAATGTTCTATTGGTAGACATTGCAGTTAATGCGCAAACTAACCTCTACTGCTTGTCTGCATAGACTGCATAATGTTCTATAGCTAGACATTGCAGTTAATGCGCAAACTAACCTCTACTGCTTGTCTGCATAGACTGCATAATCTTCTATAGCTAGGCATTGCAGTTAATGCGCAAACTAACCTCTACTGCTTGTCTACATTGACTGCATAATTTTCTGTAGCTAGACGATGCCGGTTAATGCGCAAACTAACCTCTACTGCTTGTCTACATAGACTGCATAATCTTCTATAGCTAGACATTGCAGTTAATGCGCAAACTAACCTCTACTGCTTGTCTGCATAGACTGCATAATCTTCTATAGCTAGACATTGCAGTTAATGTGCAAACTAACCTCTACTTCTTGTCTGCATAGACTGCATAATCTTCTATATATTTAGACATTGCAGTTAATGCGCAAACTAACCTCTACTGCTTGTCTACATAATCTGCATAATCTTCTATAGCTAGACATTGCAGTTAATGCGCAAACTAACCTCTACTGCTTGTCTACATAGTCTGCATAATCTTATATAGCTAGACATTGCAATTAATGCGCAAACTAACCTATACTGCTTGTCTACATAGACTGCATAATATTCTGTTGCTAGACGATGCCAGTTAATGCGCAAACTAACCTCTACTGTTTGTCTACTTAGACTGCATAATATTCTGTAACTAGACGATACCAGTTAATGCGCAAACTAACCTCTACTGCTTGTCTACATAGACTGCATAATATTCTGTAGCTAGACGATGCCAGTTAATGCGCAAACTAACCTCTACTGCTTGTCTACATAGACTGCATAATCTTCTATAGCTAGACATTGCAGTTAATGCGCAAACTAACCTCTACTGCTTGTCTACATAGACTGCATAATGTTCTATAGCTAGACATTGCCAGTTAATGTGCAAACAAACCTCTAGTGCTTGTCTGCATAAACTGCATAATCTTCTATAGCTAGACATTGCAGTTAATGCGCAAACTAACCTCTACTGCTTGTCTACATAGACTGCATAATCTTCTATAGCTAGTCATTGCAGTTATTGTGCAAACTAACCTCTACTGCTTGTCTGCATAGACTGCATAATCTTCTATAGCTAGACATTGCAGTTAATGCGCAAACTAACCTCTAATTCTTGTCTACATAGACTCCATAATCTTCTGTAGCTAGACATTGCAGTTAATGCGCAAACTAACCTCTACTGCTTGTCTGCATAGACTGCATAATCTTCTATAGCTAGACATTGCAATTAATGCGCAAACTAACCTCTACAGCTTGTCTGCATAGACTGCATAATCTTCTATATCTAGACATTGCAGTTAATGCGCAAACTAACCTCTACTGCTTGTCTGCATAGACTGCATAATCTTCTATAGCTAGACATTGCAGTTAATATGCAAACTAACCTCTACTGCTTGTCTACATAGACTGCATAATCTTCTGTAGCTAGAAATTGCAGTTTTTGCGCAAACTAACCTCTACTGCTTGTCTACATAGACTGCATAATCTTCTGTAGCTAGACATTGCAGTTAATGTGCAAACTAACCTCTACTGCTTGTCTGCATAGACTGCATAATTTTCTATAGCTAGACATTGCAGTTAATGTGCAAACTAACCTCTACTGCTTGTCTGCATAGACTGCATAATGTTCTATAGCTAGACATTGCAGTTAATGCGCAAACTAAACTCTACTGCTTGTCTACATAGACTGCATGATCTTCTGTAGCTAGACATTGCTGTTAATGCGCAAACTAACCTCTACTGCTTGTCTGCATAGACTGCATAATCTTCTATAGCTAGACATTGCAGTTAATGCGCAAACTAACCTCTACTGCTTGTCTGCATAGACTGCATAATCTTCTATAGCTAGACATTGCAGTTAATGCGCAAACTAACCTCTACTGCTTGTCTACATAGACTGCACAATGTTCTATAGCTAGACATTGCAGTTAATGCGCAAACTAACCTCTACTGCTTGTCTACATAGACTGCATAATCTTCTGCAGCAAGACATTGCAGTTAATGCGCAAACTAACCTCTACTGCTTGTCTGCATAGACTGCATAATCTTCTATATATTTAGACATTGCAGTTAATGCGCAAACTAACCTCTACTGCTTGTCTACATAGACTGCATAATCTTCTGTAGCTAGACATTGCAGTTAATGCGCAAACTAACCTCTACTGCTTGTCTACATAGACTGCATAATCTTCTGTAGCTAGACATTGCAGTTAATGCGCAAACTAACCTCTACTGCTTGCCTACATAGACTGCATAATCTTCTATAGCTAGACATTGCAGTTAATGCGCAAACTAACCTCTACTGCTTGTCTACATAGACTGCATAATCTTCTGTAGCTAGACGATGCCAGTTAATGCGCAAACTAACCTCTACTTCTTGTCTACATAGACTGCATAATGTTCTATAGCTAGACATTGCAGTTAATGTGCAAACTAACCTCTACTGCTTGTCTACATAGACTGCATAATCTTCTGTAGCTAGACGATGCCAGTTAATGCGCAAACTAACCTCTACTTCTTGTCTACATAGACTGCATAATGTTCTATAGCTAGACATTGCAGTTAATGTGCAAACTAACCACTACTGCTTGTCTACATAGACTGCATAATGTTCTATTGGTAGACATTGCAGTTAATGCGCAAACTAACCTCTACTGCTTGTCTGCATAGACTGCATAATGTTCTATAGCTAGACATTGCAGTTAATGTGCAAACTAACCTCTACTGCTTATCTACATAGACTGCATAATCTTCTATAGCTAGACATTGCCAGTTAATGTGCAAACTAACCTCTACTGCTTGTCTACATAGACTGCATAATATTCTGTAGCTAGACGATGCCAGTTAATGCGCAAACTAACCTCTACTGCTTGTCTACATAGACTCCATAATCTTCTATAGCTAGACATTGCAGTTAATGCGCAAACTAACCTCTACTGCTTGTCTACATAGACTGCATAATCTTCTGTAGCTAGACTTTGCAGTTAATGCGCAAACTAACCTCTCCTGCTTGTCTGCATAGACTGCATAATCTTCTATAGCTAGACATTGCAGTTAACGCGCAAACTAACCTCTACTGCTTGTCTACATTGACTGCATAATCTTCTGTAGCTAGACGATGCCAGTTAATGCGCAAACTAACCTCTACTGCTTGTCTACATAGACTCCATAATCTTCTATAGCTAGACATTGCAGTTAATGCGCAAACTAACCTCTACTGCTTGTCTACATAGACTGCATAATCTTCTGTAGCTAGACAATGCAGTTAATGCGCAAACTAACCTCTACTGCTTGTCTGCATAGACTGCATAATCTTCTATAGCTAGACATTGCAGTTAATGTGCAAACTAACCTCTACTTCTTGTTTGCATAGACTGCATAATCTTCTATATATATAGACATTGCAGTTAATGCGCAAACTAACCTCTACTGCTTGTCTACATAGACTGCATAATCTTCTGTAGCTAGACATTGCAGTTAATGCGCAAACTAACCTCTACTGCTTGGCTACATAGACTGCATAATATTCTGTAGCTAGACGATGCCAGTTAATGCGCAAACTAACCTCTACTGCTTGTCTACATAGACTGCATAATCTTCTATAGCTAGACATTGCAGTTAATGCGCAAACTAACCTCTACTGCTTGTCTACATAGTCTGCATAATCTTCTATAGCTAGACATTGCAGTTAATGCGCAAACTAACCTCTACTGCTTGTCTACATAGTCTGCATAATCTTATATAGCTAGACATTGCAATTAATGCGCAAACTAAGCTCTACTGCTTGTCTGCATAGACTGCATAATCTTCTATAGCTAGACATTGCAGTTAAGGCGGAAACTAACCTCTACTGCTTGTCTACATTGACTGCATAATCTTCTGTAGCTAGACGATGCCAGTTAATGCGCAAACTAACCTCTAATGCTTGTCTACATAGACTCCATAATCTTCTATAGCTAGACATTGCAGTTAATGCGCAAACTAACCTCTACTGCTTGTCTACATAGACTGCATAATCTTCTGTAGCTAGACATTGCAGTTAATGCGCAAACTAACCTCTACTCCTTGTCTGCATAGACTGCATAATCTTCTATAGCTAGACATTGCAGTTAATGTGCAAACTAACCTCTACTTCTTGTCTGCATAGACTGCATAATCTTCTATATATTTAGACATTGCAGTTAATGCGCAAACTAACCTCTACTGCTTGTCTACATAGACTGCATAATGTTCTATAGCTAGACATTGCAGTTAATGTGCAAACTAACCACTACTGCTTGTCTACATAGACTGCATAATGTTCTATTGGTAGACATTGCAGTTAATGCGCAAACTAACCTCTACTGCTTGTCTGCATAGACTGCATAATGTTCTATAGCTAGACATTGCAGTTAATGTGCAAACTAACCTCTACTGCTTATCTACATAGACTGCATAATCTTCTATAGCTAGACATTGCCAGTTAATGTGCAAACTAACCTCTACTGCTTGTCTACATAGACTGCATAATATTCTGTAGCTAGACGATGCCAGTTAATGCGCAAACTAACCTCTACTGCTTGTCTACATAGACTCCATAATCTTCTATAGCTAGACATTGCAGTTAATGCGCAAACTAACCTCTACTGCTTGTCTACATAGACTGCATAATCTTCTGTAGCTAGACTTTGCAGTTAATGCGCAAACTAACCTCTACTGCTTGTCTGCATAGACTGCATAATCTTCTATAGCTAGACATTGCAGTTAACGCGCAAACTAACCTCTACTGCTTGTCTACATTGACTGCATAATCTTCTGTAGCTAGACGATGCCAGTTAATGCGCAAACTAACCTCTACTGCTTGTCTACATAGACTCCATAATCTTCTATAGCTAGACATTGCAGTTAATGCGCAAACTAACCTCTACTGCTTGTCTACATAGACTGCATAATCTTCTGTAGCTAGACAATGCAGTTAATGCGCAAACTAACCTCTACTGCTTGTCTGCATAGACTGCATAATCTTCTATAGCTAGACATTGCAGTTAATGTGCAAACTAACCTCTACTTCTTGTTTGCATAGACTGCATAATCTTCTATATATATAGACATTGCAGTTAATGCGCAAACTAACCTCTACTGCTTGTCTACATAGACTGCATAATCTTCTGTAGCTAGACATTGCAGTTAATGCGCAAACTAACCTCTACTGCTTGGCTACATAGACTGCATAATATTCTGTAGCTAGACGATGCCAGTTAATGCGCAAACTAACCTCTACTGCTTGTCTACATAGACTGCATAATCTTCTATAGCTAGACATTGCAGTTAATGCGCAAACTAACCTCTACTGCTTGTCTACATAGTCTGCATAATCTTCTATAGCTAGACATTGCAGTTAATGCGCAAACTAACCTCTACTGCTTGTCTACATAGTCTGCATAATCTTATATAGCTAGACATTGCAATTAATGCGCAAACTAAGCTCTACTGCTTGTCTGCATAGACTGCATAATCTTCTATAGCTAGACATTGCAGTTAAGGCGCAAACTAACCTCTACTGCTTGTCTACATTGACTGCATAATCTTCTGTAGCTAGACGATGCCAGTTAATGCGCAAACTAACCTCTAATGCTTGTCTACATAGACTCCATAATCTTCTATAGCTAGACATTGCAGTTAATGCGCAAACTAACCTCTACTGCTTGTCTACATAGACTGCATAATCTTCTGTAGCTAGACATTGCAGTTAATGCGCAAACTAACTTCTACTCCTTGTCTGCATAGACTGCATAATCTTCTATAGCTAGACATTGCAGTTAATGTGCAAACTAACCTCTACTTCTTGTCTGCATAGACTGCATAATCTTCTATATATTTAGACATTGCAGTTAATGCGCAAACTAACCTCTACTGCTTGTCTACATAGACTGCATAATCTTCTGTTGCTAGACATTGCAGTTAATGCGCAAACTAACCTCTACTGCTTGGCTACATAGACTGCATAATATTCTGTAGCTAGACGATGCCAGTTAATGCGCAAACTAACCTCTACTGCTTGTGTACATAGACTGCATGATCTTCTGTAGCTAGACATTGCTGTTAATGCGCAAACTAACCCCTACTGCTTGTCTGCATAGACTGCATAATCTTCTGTAGCTAGACATTGCAGTTAATGCGTAAACTAACCTCTACTCCTTGTCTGCATAGACTGCATAATCTTCTATAGCTAGACATTGCAGTTAATGTGCAAACTAACCTCTACTTCTTGTCTGCATAGACTGCATAATCTTCTATATATTTAGACATTGCAGGTAATGCGCAAACTAACCTCTACTGCTTGTCTACATAGACTGCATAATCTTCTGTAGCTAGACATTGCAGTTAATGCGCAAACTAACCTCTACTGCTTGGCTACATAGACTGCAAAATATTCTGTAGCTAGACGATGCCAGTTAATGCGCAAACTAACCTCTACTGCTTGTCTACATTGACTGCATAATCTTCTGTAGCTAGACGATGCCAGTTAATGCGCAAACTAACCTCTAATGCTTGTCTACATAGACTCCATAATCTTCTATAGCTAGACATTGCAGTTAATGTGCAAACTAACCTCTACTTCTTGTCTGCATAGACTGCATAATCTTCTATATATTTAGACATTGCAGTTAATGCGCAAACTAACCTCTACTTCTTGTCTACATAGACTGCATAATGTTCTGTAGCTAGACATTGCTGTTAATGCGCAAACTAACCTCTACTGCTTGTCTACATAGACTGCATAATGTTCTATAGCTAGACATTGCAGTTAATGCGCAAACTAACCTCTACTGCTTGTCTGCATAGACTGCATAATGTTCTATAGCTAGACATTGCAGTTAATGCGCAAACTAACCTCTACTGCTTGTCTACATAGACTGCATAATCTTCTGTAGCTAGACATTGCAGATAATGCGCAAACTAACCTCTACTGCTCGTCTGCATAGACTGCATAATCTTCTATAGCTAGACATTGCAGTTAATGCGCAAACTAACCTCTACTGCTTGTCTACATAGACTGCATAATCTTTTATAGCTAGACATTGCAGTTAATGTGCAAACTAACCTCTACTTCTTGTCAGCATAGACTGCATAATCTTCTATATATTTAGACATTGCAGTTAATACGCAAACTAACCTCTACTGCTTGTCTACATAGACTGCATAATCTTCTGTAGCTAGACATTGCAGTTAATGCGCACACTAACCTCTACTGCTTGGCTACATAGACTGCATAATATTCTGTAGCTAGACGATGCCAGTTAATGCGCAAACTAACCTCTACTGCTTGTCTACATAGACTGCATAATCTTCTATAGCTAGACATTGCAGTTAATGCGAAAAACTAACCTCTACTGCTTGTCTACATAGACTGCATAATGTTCTATAGCTAGACATTGCCAGTTAATGTGCAAACAAACCTCTACTGCTTGTCTGCATAAACTGCATAATCTTCTATAGCTAGACATTGCAGTTAAAGCGCAAACTAACCTCTACTGCTTGTCTACATAGACTGCATAATCTTCTATAGCTAGTCATTGCAGTTAATGTGCAAACTAACCTCTACTGCTTGTCTACATAGACTGCATAATCTTCTGTAGCTAGACATTGCAGTTAATGCGCACACTAACCTCTACTGCTTGGCTACATAGACTGCATAATATTCTGTAGCTAGACGATGCCAGTTAATGCGCAAACTAACCTCTACTGCTTGTCTACATAGACTGCATAATCTTCTATAGCTAGACATTGCAGTTAATGCGCAAACTAACCTCTACTGCTTGTCTACATAGACTGCATAATGTTCTATAGCTAGACATTGCCAGTTAATGTGCAAACAAACCTCTACTGCTTGTCTGCATAAACTGCATAATCTTCTATAGCTAGACATTGCAGTTAATGCGCAAACTAACCTCTACTGCTTGTCTACATAGACTGCATAATCTTCTATAGCTAGTCATTGCAGTTAATGTGCAAACTAACCTCTACTGCTTGTCTGCATAGACTGCATAATCTTCTATAGCTAGACATTGCAGTTAATGCGCAAACTAACCTCTAATTCTTGTCTACATAGACTCCATAATCTTCTGTAGCTAGACATTGCAGTTAATGCGCAAACTAACCTCTACTGCTTGTCTGCATAGACTGCATAATCTTCTATAGCTAGACATTGCAATTAATGCGCAAACTAACCTCTACTGCTTGTCTGCATAGACTGCATAATCTTCTATAGCTAGACATTGCAGTTAATGCGCAAACTAACCTCTACTGCTTGTCTGCATAGACTGCATAATCTTCTATAGCTAGACATTGCCGTTAATGTGCAAACTAACCTCTACTGCTTGTCTACATAGACTGCATAATCTTCTGTAGCTAGAAATTGCAGTTTTTGCGCAAACTAACCTCTACTGCTTGTCTACATAGACTGCATAATCTTCTGTAGCTAGACATTGCAGTTAATGTGCAAACTAACCTCTACTGCTTGTCTGCATAGACTGCATAATTTTCTATAGCTAGACATTGCAGTTAATGTGCAAACTAACCTCTACTGCTTGTCTGCATAGACTGCATAATGTTCTATAGCTAGACATTGCAGTTAATGCGCAAACTAAACTCTACTGCTTGTCTACATAGACTGCATGATCTTCTGTAGCTAGACATTGCTGTTAATGCGCAAACTAACCTCTACTGCTTGTCTGCATAGACTGCATAATCTTCTATAGCTAGATATTGCAGTTAATGCGCAAACTAACCTCTACTGCTTGTCTGCATAGACTGCATAATCTTCTATAGCTAGACATTGCAGTTAATGCGCAAACTAACCTCTACTGCTTGTCTACATAGACTGCACAATGTTCTATAGCTAGACATTGCAGTTAATGTGCAAACTAACCTCTACTGCTTGTCTACATAGACTGCATAATCTTCTGCAGCTAGACATTGCAGTTAATGCGCAAACTAACCTCTACTGCTTGTCTGCATAGACTGCATAATCTTCTATAGCTAGACATTGCAGTTAATGTGCAAACTAACCTCTACTTCTTGTCTGCATAGACTGCATAATCTTCTATATATTTAGACATTGCAGTTAATGCGCAAACTAACCTCTACTGCTTGTCTACATAGACTGCATAATCTTCTGTAGCTAGACATTGCAGTTAATGCGCAAACTAACCTCTACTGCTTGTCTACATAGACTGCATAATCTTCTGTAGCTAGACATTGCAGTTAATGCGCAAACTAACCTCTACTGCTTGCCTACATAGACTGCATAATCTTCTATAGCTAGACATTGCAGTTAATGCGCAAACTAACCTCTACTGCTTGTCTACATAGACTGCATAATCTTCTGTAGCTAGACGATGCCAGTTAATGCGCAAACTAACCTCTACTTCTTGTCTACATAGACTGCATAATGTTCTATAGCTAGACATTGCAGTTAATGTGCAAACTAACCTCTACTGCTTGTCTACATAGACTGCATAATCTTCTGTAGCTAGACGATGCCAGTTAATGCGCAAACTAACCTCTACTTCTTGTCTACATAGACTGCATAATGTTCTATAGCTAGACATTGCAGTTAATGTGCAAACTAACCACTACTGCTTGTCTACATAGACTGCATAATGTTCTATTGGTAGACATTGCAGTTAATGCGCAAACTAACCTCTACTGCTTGTCTGCATAGACTGCATAATGTTCTATAGCTAGACATTGCAGTTAATGTGCAAACTAACCTCTACTGCTTATCTACATAGACTGCATAACCTTCTATAGCTAGACATTGCCAGTTAATGTGCAAACTAACCTCTACTGCTTGTCTACATAGACTGCATAATATTCTGTAGCTAGACGATGCCAGTTAATGCGCAAACTAACCTCTACTGCTTGTCTACATAGACTCCATAATCTTCTATAGCTAGACATTGCAGTTAATGCGCAAACTAACCTCTACTGCTTGTCTACATAGACTGCATAATCTTCTGTAGCTAGACTTTGCAGTTAATGCGCAAACTAACCTCTACTGCTTGTCTGCATAGACTGCATAATCTTCTATAGCTAGACATTGCAGTTAACGCGCAAACTAACCTCTACTGCTTGTCTACATTGACTGCATAATCTTCTGTAGCTAGACGATGCCAGTTAATGCGCAAACTAACCTCTACTGCTTATCTACATAGACTGCATAATCTTCTATAGCTAGACATTGCAGTTAATGCGCAAACTAACCTCTACTGCTTGTCTACATAGACTGCATAATCTTCTGTAGCTAGACGATGCCAGTTAATGCGCAAACTAACCTCTACTGCTTATCTACATAGACTGCATAATCTTCTATAGCTAGACATTGCAGTTAATGCGCAAACTAACCTCTACTGCTTGTCTACATAGACTGCATAATCTTCTGTAGCTAGACGATGCCAGTTAATGCGCAAACTAACCTCTACTTCTTGTCTACATAGACTGCATAATGTTCTATAGCTAGACATTGCAGTTAATGTGCAAACTAACCTCTACTGCTTGTCTACATAGACTGCATAATCTTCTGTAGCTAGACGATGCCAGTTAATGCGCAAACTAACCTCTACTTCTTGTCTACATAGACTGCATAATGTTCTATAGCTAGACATTGCAGTTAATGTGCAAACTAACCACTACTGCTTGTCTACATAGACTGCATAATGTTCTATTGGTAGACATTGCAGTTAATGCGCAAACTAACCTCTACTGCTTGTCTGCATAGACTGCATAATGTTCTATAGCTAGACATTGCAGTTAATGTGCAAACTAACCTCTACTGCTTATCTACATAGACTGCATAATCTTCTATAGCTAGACATTGCCAGTTAATGTGCAAACTAACCTCTACTGCTTGTCTACATAGACTGCATAATATTCTGTAGCTAGACGATGCCAGTTAATGCGCAAACTAACCTCTACTGCTTGTCTACATAGACTCCATAATCTTCTATAGCTAGACATTGCAGTTAATGCGCAAACTAACCTCTACTGCTTGTCTACATAGACTGCATAATCTTCTGTAGCTAGACTTTGCAGTTAATGCGCAAACTAACCTCTACTGCTTGTCTGCATAGACTGCATAATCTTCTATAGCTAGACATTGCAGTTAACGCGCAAACTAACCTCTACTGCTTGTCTACATTGACTGCATAATCTTCTGTAGCTAGACGATGCCAGTTAATGCGCAAACTAACCTCTACTGCTTGTCTACATAGACTCCATAATCTTCTATAGCTAGACATTGCAGTTAATGCGCAAACTAACCTCTACTGCTTGTCTACATAGACTGCATAATCTTCTGTAGCTAGACAATGCAGTTAATGCGCAAACTAACCTCTACTGCTTGTCTGCATAGACTGCATAATCTTCTATAGCTAGACATTGCAGTTAATGTGCAAACTAACCTCTACTTCTTGTTTGCATAGACTGCATAATCTTCTATATATATAGACATTGCAGTTAATGCGCAAACTAACCTCTACTGCTTGTCTACATAGACTGCATAATCTTCTGTAGCTAGACATTGCAGTTAATGCGCAAACTAACCTCTACTGCTTGGCTACATAGACTGCATAATATTCTGTAGCTAGACGATGCCAGTTAATGCGCAAACTAACCTCTACTGCTTGTCTACATAGACTGCATAATCTTCTATAGCTAGACATTGCAATTAATGCGCAAACTAACCTCTACTGCTTGTCTACATAGTCTGCATAATCTTCTATAGCTAGACATTGCAGTTAATGCGCAAACTAACCTCTACTGCTTGTCTACATAGTCTGCATAATCTTATATAGCTAGACATTGCAATTAATGCGCAAACTAACCTCTACTGCTTGTCTACATTGACTGCATAATCTTCTGTAGCTAGACGATGCCAGTTAATGCGCAAACTAACCTCTAATGCTTGTCTACATAGACTCCATAATCTTCTATAGCTAGACATTGCAGTTAATGCGCAAACTAACCTCTACTGCTTGTCTACATAGACTGCATAATCTTCTGTAGCTAGACATTGCAGTTAATGCGCAAACTAACCTCTACTCCTTGTCTGCATAGACTGCATAATCTTCTATAGCTAGACATTGCAGTTAATGTGCAAACTAACCTCTACTTCTTGTCTGCATAGACTGCATAATCTTCTATATATTTAGACATTGCAGTTAATGCGCAAACTAACCTCTACTGCTTGTCTACATAGACTGCATAATCTTCTGTTGCTAGACATTGCAGTTAATGCGCAAACTAACCTCTACTGCTTGGCTACATAGACTGCATAATATTCTGTAGCTAGACGATGCCAGTTAATGCGCAAACTAACCTCTACTGCTTGTGTACATAGACTGCATGATCTTCTGTAGCTAGACATTGCTGTTAATGCGCAAACTAACCCCTACTGCTTGTCTGCATAGACTGCATAATCTTCTGTAGCTAGACATTGCAGTTAATGCGTAAACTAACCTCTACTCCTTGTCTGCATAGACTGCATAATCTTCTATAGCTAGACATTGCAGTTAATGTGCAAACTAACCTCTACTTCTTGTCTGCATAGACTGCATAATCTTCTATATATTTAGACATTGCAGGTAATGCGCAAACTAACCTCTACTGCTTGTCTACATAGACTGCATAATCTTCTGTAGCTAGACATTGCAGTTAATGCGCAAACTAACCTCTACTGCTTGGCTACATAGACTGCAAAATATTCTGTAGCTAGACGATGCCAGTTAATGCGCAAACTAACCTCTACTGCTTGTCTACATTGACTGCATAATCTTCTGTAGCTAGACGATGCCAGTTAATGCGCAAACTAACCTCTAATGCTTGTCTACATAGACTCCATAATCTTCTATAGCTAGACATTGCAGTTAATGTGCAAACTAACCTCTACTTCTTGTCTGCATAGACTGCATAATCTTCTATATATTTAGACATTGCAGTTAATGCGCAAACTAACCTCTACTTCTTGTCTACATAGACTGCATAATCTTCTGTAGCTAGACATTGCTGTTAATGCGCAAACTAACCTCTACTGCTTGCCTACATAGACTGCATAATCTTCTATAGCTAGACATTGCAGTTAATGCGCAAACTAACCTCTACTGCTTGTCTACATAGACTGCATACTTTTCTGTAGCTAGACGATGCCAGTTAATGCGCAAACTAACCTCTACTTCTTGTCTACATAGACTGCATAATGTTCTATAGCTAGACATTGCAGTTAATGTGCAAACTAACCTCTACTGCTTGTCTACATAGACTGCATAATGTTCTATAGCTAGACATTGCAGTTAATGCGCAAACTAACCTCTACTGCTTGTCTGCATAGACTGCATAATGTTCTATAGCTAGACATTGCAGTTAATGCGCAAACTAACCTCTACTGCTTGTCTACATAGACTGCATAATCTTCTGTAGCTAGACATTGCAGATAATGCGCAAACTAACCTCTACTGCTCGTCTGCATAGACTGCATAATCTTCTATAGCTAGACATTGCAGTTAATGCGCAAACTAACCTCTACTGCTTGTCTACATAGACTGCATAATCTTCTATAGCTAGACATTGCAGTTAATGTGCAAACTAACCTCTACTTCTTGTCAGCATAGACTGCATAATCTTCTATATATTTAGACATTGCAGTTAATACGCAAACTAACCTCTACTGCTTGTCTACATAGACTGCATAATCTTCTGTAGCTAGACATTGCAGTTAATGCGCACACTAACCTCTACTGCTTGGCTACATAGACTGCATAATATTCTGTAGCTAGACGATGCCAGTTAATGCGCAAACTAACCTCTACTGCTTGTCTACATAGACTGCATAATCTTCTGCAGCTAGACATTGCAGTTAATGCGCAAACTAACCTCTACTGCTTGTCTGCATAGACTGCATAATCTTCTATAGCTAGACATTGCAGTTAATGTGCAAACTAACCTCTACTTTTTGTCTGCATAGACTGCATAATCTTCTATATATTTAGACATTGCAGTTAATGCGCAAACTAACCTCTACTGCTTGTCTACATAGACTGCATAATCTTCTGTAGCTAGACATTGCAGTTAATGCGCAAACTAACCTCTACTGCTTGTCTACATAGACTGCATAATCTTCTGTAGCTAGACATTGCAGTTAATGCGCAAACTAACCTCTACTGCTTGCCTACATAGACTGCATAATCTTCTATAGCTAGACATTGCAGTTAATGCGCAAACTAACCTCTACTGCTTGTCTACATAGACTGCATAATCTTCTGTAGCTAGACGATGCCAGTTAATGCGCAAACTAACCTCTACTTCTTGTCTACATAGACTGCATAATGTTCTATAGCTAGACATTGCAGTTAATGTGCAAACTAACCTCTACTGCTTGTCTACATAGACTGCATAATCTTCTGTAGCTAGACGATGCCAGTTAATGCGCAAACTAACCTCTACTTCTTGTCTACATAGACTGCATAATGTTCTATAGCTAGACATTGCAGTTAATGTGCAAACTAACCACTACTGCTTGTCTACATAGACTGCATAATGTTCTATTGGTAGACATTGCAGTTAATGCGCAAACTAACCTCTACTGCTTGTCTGCATAGACTGCATAATGTTCTATAGCTAGACATTGCAGTTAATGTGCAAACTAACCTCTACTGCTTGTCTACATAGACTGCATAATCTTCTATAGCTAGACATTGCCAGTTAATGTGCAAACTAACCTCTACTGCTTGTCTACATAGACTGCATAATATTCTGTAGCTAGACGATGCCAGTTAATGCGCAAACTAACCTCTACTGCTTGTCTACATAGACTCCATAATCTTCTATAGCTAGACATTGCAGTTAATGCGCAAACTAACCTCTACTGCTTGTCTACATAGACTGCATAATCTTCTGTAGCTAGACATTGCAGTTAATGCGCAAACTAACCTCTACTGCTTGTCTGCATAGACTGCATAATCTTCTATAGCTAGACATTGCAGTTAACACGCAAACTAACTTCTACTGCTTGTCTACATTGACTGCATAATCTTCTGTAGCTAGACGATGCCAGTTAATGCGCAAACTAACCTCTACTGCTTGTCTACATAGACTCCATAATCTTCTATAGCTAGACATTGCAGTTATTGCGCAAACTAACCTCTACTGCTTGTCTACATAGACTGCATAATCTTCTGTAGCTAGACAATGCAGTTAATGCGCAAACTAACCTCTACTGCTTGTCTGCATAGACTGCATAATCTTCTATAGCTAGACATTGCAGTTAATGTGCAAACTAACCTCTACTTCTTGTTTGCATAGACTATATAATCTTCTATATATATAGACATTGCAGTTAATGCGCAAACTAACCTCTACTGCTTGTCTACATAGACTGCATAATCTTCTGTAGCTAGACATTGCAGTTAATGCGCAAACTAACCTCTACTGCTTGGCTACATAGACTGCATAATATTCTGTAGCTAGACGATGCCAGTTAATGCGCAAACTAACCTCTACTGCTTGTCTACATAGACTGCATAATCTTCTATAGCTAGACATTGCAGTTAATGCGCAAACTAACCTCTACTGCTTGTCTACATAGTCTGCATAATCTTCTATAGCTAGACATTGCAGTTAATGCGCAAACTAACCTCTACTGCTTGTCTACATAGTCTGCATAATCTTATGTAGCTAGACATTGCAATTATTGCGCAAACTAAGCTCTACTGCTTGTCTGCATAGACTGCATAATCTTCTATAGCTAGACATTGCAGTTAAGGCGCAAACTAACCTCTACTGCTTGTCTACATTGACTGCATAATCTTCTGTAGCTAGACGATGCCAGTTAATGCGCAAACTAACCTCTAATGCTTGTCTACATAGACTCCATAATCTTCTATAGCTAGACATTGCAGTTAATGCGCAAACTAACCTCTACTGCTTGTCTACATAGACTGCATAATCTTCTGTAGCTAGACATTGCAGTTAATGCGCAAACTAACCTCTACTCCTTGTCTGCTTAGACTGCATAATCTTCTATAGCTAGACATTGCAGTTAATGTGCAAACTAACCTCTACTTCTTGTCTGCATAGACTGCATAATCTTCTATATATTTAGACATTCCAGTTAATTCGCAAACTAACCTCTACTGCTTGTCTACATAGACTGCATAATCTTCTGTTGCTAGACATTGCAGTTAATGCGCAAACTAACCTCTACTGCTTGGCTACATAGACTGCATAATATTCTGTAGCTAGACGATGCCAGTTAATGCGCAAACTAACCTCTACTGCTTGTGTACATAGACTGCATGATCTTCTGTAGCTAGACATTGCTGTTAATGCGCAAACTAACCCCTACTGCTTGTCTGCATAGACTGCATAATCTTCTGTAGCTAGACATTGCAGTTAATGCGCAAACTAACCTCTACTGCTTGTCTACATAGACTGCATAATCTTCTGTAGCTAGACATTGCAGTTAATGCGCAAACTAACCTCTACTGCTTGGCTACATAGACTGCATAATATTCTGTAGCTAGACGATGCCAGTTAATGCGCAAACTAACCTCTACTGCTTGTCTACATTGACTGCATAATCTTCTGTAGCTAGACGATGCCAGTTAATGCGCAAACTAACCTCTAATGCTTGTCTACATAGACTCCATAATCTTCTATAGCTAGACATTGCAGTTATTGTGCAAACTAACCTCTACTGCTTGTCTACATAGACTGCATAATGTTCTATAGCTAGACATTGCAGTTAATGCGCAAACTAACCTCTACTGCTTGTCTGCATAGACTGCATAATGTTCTATAGCTAGACATTGCAGTTAATGCGCAAACTAACCTCTACTGCTTGTCTACATAGACTGCATAATCTTCTGTAGCTAGACATTGCAGTTAATGCGCAAACTAACCTCTACTGCTTGTCTGCATAGACTGCATAATCTTCTATAGCTAGACATTGCAGTTAATGCGCAAACTAACCTCTACTGCTTGTCTACATTGACAGCATAATCTTCTGTAGCTAGACGATGCCAGTTAATGCGCAAACTAACCTCTACTGCTTGTCTACATAGACTCCATAATCTTCTATAGCTAGACATTGCAGTTAATGCGCAAACTAACCTCTACTGCTTGTCTACATAGACTGCATAATCGTCTGTAGCTAGACATTGCAGTTAATGCGCAAACTAACCTCTACTGCTTGTCTGCATAGACTGCATAATCTTCTATAGCTAGACATTGCAGTTAATGTGCAAACTAACCTCTACTTCTTGTCAGCATAGACTGCATAATCTTCTATATATTTAGACATTGCAGTTAATACGCAAACTAACCTCTACTGCTTGTCTACATAGACTGCATAATCTTCTGTAGCTAGACATTGCAGTTAATGCGCACACTAACCTCTACTGCTTGGCTACATAGACTGCATAATATTCTGTAGCTAGACGATGCCAGTTAATGTGCAAACTAACCTCTACTGCTTGTCTACATAGACTGCATAATCTTCTATAGCTAAATATTGCAGTTAATGCTCAAACTAACCTCTACTGATTGTCTACATAGTCTGCATAATCTTCTATAGCTAGACATTGCAGTTAATGCGCAAACTAACCTCTACTGCTTGTCTACATAGTCTGCATAATCTTATATAGCTAGACATTGCAGTTAATGCGCAAACTAACCTCTACTGCTTGTCTACATAAACTGCATAATCTTCTGTAGCTAGACATTGCAGTTAATGCGCAAACTAACCTCTACTGCTTGTCTGCATAGACTGCATAATCTTCTATAGCTAGACATTGCAGTTAATGCGCAAACTAACCTCTACTGCTTGTCTGCATAGACTGCATAATGTTCTATAGCTAGACATTGCAGTTAATGCGCAAACTAACCTCTACTGCTTGTCTACATAGACTGCATGATCTTTTGTAGCTAGACATTGCTGGTAATGCGCAAACTAACCTCTACTGCTTGTCTGCATAGACTGCATAATCTTCTATAGCTAGACATTGCAGTTAATGTGCAAACTAACCTCTACTTCTTGTCTGCATAGACTGCATAATCTTCTATATATTTAAACATTGCAGTTGATGCGCAAACTAACCTCTACTGCTTGTCTACATTGACTGCATAATCTTCTGTAGCTGGACATTGCAGTTAATGCGCAACTAACCTCTACTGCTTGCCTACATAGACTGCATAATCTTCTATAGCTAGACATTGCAGTTAATGCGCAAACTAACCTCTACTGCTTGTCTACATTGACTGCATAATCTTCTATAGCTAGATATTGCAGTTAATGTGCAAACTAACCTCTACTTCTTGTCTGCATAGACTGCATAATCTTCTATATATTTAAACATTGCAGTTGATGCGCAAACTAACCTCTACTGCTTGCCTACATAGACTGCATAATGTTCTATAGCTAGACATTGCAGTTATTGTGCAAACTAACCTCTACTGCTTGTCTACATAGACTGCATAATGTTCTATTGGTAGACATTGCAGTTAATGCGCAAACTAACCTCTACTGCTTGTCTGCATAGACTGCATAATGTTCTATAGCTAGACATTGCAGTTAATGTGCAAACTAACCTCTACTGCTTGTCTACATAGACTGCATAATCTTCTGTAGCTAGACGATGCCAGTTAATGCGCAAACTAACCTCTACTTCTTGTCTACATAGACTGCATAATGTTCTATAGCTAGACATTGCAGTTAATGTGCAAACTAACCACTACTGCTCTTCTACATAGACTGCATAATGTTCTATTGGTAGACATTGCAGTTAATGCGCAAACTAACCTCTACTGCTTGTCTGCATAGACTGCATAATGTTCTATAGCTAGACATTGCAGTTAATGTGCAAACTAACCTCTACTGCTTGTCTACATAGACTGCATAATCTTCTATAGCTAGACATTGCCAGTTAATGTGCAAACTAACCTCTACTGCTTGTCTACATAGACTGCATAATATTCTGTAGCTAGACGATGCCAGTTAATGCGCAAACTAACCTCTACTGCTTGTCTACATAGACTCCATAATCTTCTATAGCTAGACATTGCAGTTAATGCGCAAACTAACCTCTACTGCTTGTCTACATAGACTGCATAATCTTCTGTAGCTAGACATTGCAGTTAATGCGCAAACTAACCTCTACTGCTTGTCTGCATAGACTGCATAATCTTCTATAGCTAGACATTGCAGTTAACACGCAAACTAACTTCTACTGCTTGTCTACATTGACTGCATAATCTTCTGTAGCTAGACGATGCCAGTTAATGCGCAAACTAACCTCTACTGCTTGTCTACATAGACTCCATAATCTTCTATAGCTAGACATTGCAGTTAATGCGCAAACTAACCTCTACTGCTTGTCTACATAGACTGCATAATCTTCTGTAGCTAGACAATGCAGTTAATGCGCAAACTAACCTCTACTGCTTGTCTGCATAGACTGCATAATCTTCTATAGCTAGACATTGCAGTTAATGTGCAAACTAACCTCTACTTCTTGTTTGCATAGACTATATAATCTTCTATATATATAGACATTGCAGTTAATGCGCAAACTAACCTCTACTGCTTGTCTACATAGACTGCATAATCTTCTGTAGCTAGACATTGCAGTTAATGCGCAAACTAACCTCTACTGCTTGGCTACATAGACTGCATAATATTCTGTAGCTAGACGATGCCAGTTAATGCGCAAACTAACCTCTACTGCTTGTCTACATAGACTGCATTATCTTCTATAGCTAGACATTGCAGTTAATGCGCAAACTAACCTCTACTGCTTGTCTACATAGTCTGCATAATCTTCTATAGCTAGACATTGCAGTTAATGCGCAAACTAACCTCTACTGCTTGTCTACATAGTCTGCATAATCTTATGTAGCTAGACATTGCAATTATTGCGCAAACTAAGCTCTACTGCTTGTCTGCATAGACTGCATAATCTTCTATAGCTAGACATTGCAGTTAAGGCGCAAACTATCCTCTACTGCTTGTCTACATTGACTGCATAATCTTCTGTAGCTAGACGATGCCAGTTAATGCGCAAACTAACCTCTAATGCTTGTCTACATAGACTCCATAATCTTCTATAGCTAGACATTGCAGTTAATGCGCAAACTAACCTCTACTGCTTGTCTACATAGACTGCATAATCTTCTGTAGCTAGACATTGCAGTTAATGCGCAAACTAACCTCTACTCCTTGTCTGCATAGACTGCATAATCTTCTATAGCTAGACATTGCAGTTAATGTGCAAACTAACCTCTACTTCTTGTCTGCATAGACTGCATAATCTTCTATATATTTAGACATTCCAGTTAATTCGCAAACTAACCTCTACTGCTTGTCTACATAGACTGCATAATCTTCTGTTGCTAGACATTGCAGTTAATGCGCAAACTAACCTCTACTGCTTGGCTACATAGACTGCATAATATTCTGTAGCTAGACGATGCCAGTTAATGCGCAAACTAACCTCTACTGCTTGTGTACATAGACTGCATGATCTTCTGTAGCTAGACATTGCTGTTAATGCGCAAACTAACCCCTACTGCTTGTCTGCATAGACTGCATAATCTTCTGTAGCTAGACATTGCAGTTAATGCGCAAACTAACCTCTACTGCTTGTCTACATAGACTGCATAATCTTCTGTAGCTAGACATTGCAGTTAATGCGCAAACTAACCTCTACTGCTTGGCTACATAGACTGCATAATATTCTGTAGCTAGACGATGCCAGTTAATGCGCAAACTAACCTCTACTGCTTGTCTACATTGACTGCATAATCTTCTGTAGCTAGACGATGCCAGTTAATGCGCAAACTAACCTCTAATGCTTGTCTACATAGACTCCATAATCTTCTATAGCTAGACATTGCAGTTATTGTGCAAACTAACCTCTACTGCTTGTCTACATAGACTGCATAATGTTCTATAGCTAGACATTGCAGTTAATGCGCAAACTAACCTCTACTGCTTGTCTGCATAGACTGCATAATGTTCTATAGCTAGACATTGCAGTTAATGCGCAAACTAACCTCTACTGCTTGTCTACATAGACTGCATAATCTTCTGTAGCTAGACATTGCAGTTAATGCGCAAACTAACCTCTACTGCTTGTCTACATTGACTGCATAATCTTCTATAGCTAGATATTGCAGTTAATGTGCAAACTAACCTCTACTTCTTGTCTGCATAGACTGCATAATCTTCTATATATTTAAACATTGCAGTTGATGCGCAAACTAACCTCTACTGCTTGCCTACATAGACTGCATAATGTTCTATAGCTAGACATTGCAGTTATTGTGCAAACTAACCTCTACTGCTTGTCTACATAGACTGCATAATGTTCTATTGGTAGACATTGCAGTTAATGCGCAAACTAACCTCTACTGCTTGTCTGCATAGACTGCATAATGTTCTATAGCTAGACATTGCAGTTAATGTGCAAACTATTCACTACTGCTTGTCTACATAGACTGCATAATCTTCTATAGCTAGACATTGCCAGTTAATGTGCAAACTAACCTCTACTGCTTGTCTACATAGACTGCATAATATTCTGTAGCTAGACGATGCCAGTTAATGCGCAAACTAACCTCTACTGCTTGTCTGCATAGACTGCATAATCTTCTATTAGTAGACATTGAATTAATGCGCAAACTAACCTCTACTGCTTGTCTACATAGACTGCATAATCTTCTGTAGCTAGACATTGCAGTTAATGCGCAAACTAACCTCTACTGCTTGTCTGCATAGACTGCATAATCTTCTATAGCTAGGCATTGCAGTTAATGCGCAAACTAACCTCTACTGCTTGTCTACATTGACTGCATAATTTTCTGTAGCTAGACGATGCCAGTTAATGCGCAAACTAACCTCTACTGCTTGTCTACATAGACTCCATAATTTTCTATAGCTAGACATTGCAGTTAATGCGCAAACTAACCTCTACTGCTTGTCTACATAGACTGCATAATGTTCTGTAGCTAGACATTGCAGTTAATGTGCAAACTAACCTCTACTTCTTGTCTGCATAGACTGCATAATCTTCTATATATTTAGACATTGCAGTTAATGCGCAAACTAACCTCTACTGCTTGTCTACATTGACTGCATAATCTTCTGTAGCTAGACATTGCAGTTAATGCGCAAACTAACCTCTACTGCTTGTCTACATAGACTGCATAATCTTCTATAGCTAGACATTGCAGTTAATGCGCAAACTAACCTCTACTGCTTGTCTACATAGTCTGCATAATCTTATATAGCTAGACATTTCAATTAATGCGCAAACTAACCTATACTGCTTGTCTACATAGACTGCATAATATTCTGTTGCTAGACGATGCCAGTTAATGCGCAAACTAACCTCTACTGCTTTTCTACTTAGACTGCATAATATTCTGTAACTAGACGATACCAGTTAATGCGCAAACTAACCTCTACTGCTTGTCTACATAGACTGCATAATATTCTGTTGCTAGACGATGCCAGTTAATGCGCAAACTAACCTCTACTGCTTGTCTGCATAGACTGCATAATCTTCTATAGCTAGACATTGCAGTTAATGCGCAAACTAACCTCTAATTCTTGTCTACATAGACTGCATAATCTTCTATAGCTAGTCATTGCAGTTAATGTGCAAACTAACCTCTACTGCTTGTCTGCATAGACTGCATAATCTTCTATAGCTAGACATTGCAGTTAATGCGCAAACTAACCTCTAATTCTTGTCTACATAGACTCCATAATCTTCTGTAGCTAGACATTGCAGTTAATGCGCAAACTAACCTCTACTGCTTGTCTGCATAGACTGCATAATCTTCTATAGCAAGACATTGCAATTAATGCGCAAACTAACCTCTACTGCTTGTCTGCATAGACTGCATAATCTTCTATAGCTAGACATTGCAGTTAATGCGCAAACTAACCTCTACTGCTTGTCTGCATAGACTGCATAATCTTCTATAGCTAGACATTGCAGGTAATGTGCAAACTAACCTCTACTGCTTGTCTACATAGACTGCATAATCTTCTGTAGCTAGACATTGCAGTTAATGCGCAAACTAACCTCTACTGCTTGTCTACATAGACTGCACAATGTTCTATAGCTAGACATTGCAGTTAATGCGCAAACTAACCTCTACTGCTTGTCTACATAGACTGCATAATCTTCTGCAGCTAGACATTGCAGTTAATGCGCAAACTAACCTCTACTGCTTGTCTGCATAGACTGCATAATCTTCTATAGCTAGACATTGCAGTTAATGTGCAAACTAACCTCTACTTCTTGTCTGTATAGACTGCATAATCTTCTATATATTTAGACATTGCAGTTAATACGCAAATTAACCTCTACTGCTTGTCTACATAGACTGCATAATCTTCTGTAGCTAGACATTGCAATTAATGCACAAAATAACCTCTACTGCTTGTCTACATAGACTGCATAATCTTCTGTAGCTAGACATTGCAGTTAATGCGCAAACTAACCTCTACTGCTTGCCTACATAGACTGCATAATCTTCTATAGCTAGACATTGCAGTTAATGCGCAAACTAACCTCTACTGCTTGTCTACATAGACTGCATAATCTTCTGTAGCTAGACGATGCCAGTTAATGCGTAAACTAACCTCTACTTCTTGTCTACATAGGCTGCATAATGTTCTATAGCTAGACATTGCAGTTAATGTGCAAACTAACCTCTACTGCTTGTCTACATAGACTGCATAATCTTCTATAGCTAGACATTGCAGTTAATGCGCAAACTAACCTCTACTGCTTGTCTACATAGTCTGCATAATCTTATATAGCTAGACATTTCAATTAATGCGCAAACTAACCTATACTGCTTGTCTACATAGACTGCATAATATTCTGTTGCTAGACGATGCCAGTTAATGCGCAAACTAACCTCTACTGCTTTTCTACTTAGACTGCATAATATTCTGTAACTAGACGATACCAGTTAATGCGCAAACTAACCTCTACTGCTTGTCTACATAGACTGCATAATATTCTGTTGCTAGACGATGCCAGTTAATGCGCAAACTAACCTCTACTGCTTGTCTGCATAGACTGCATAATCTTCTATAGCTAGACATTGCAGTTAATGCGCAAACTAACCTCTAATTCTTGTCTACATAGACTGCATAATCTTCTATAGCTAGTCATTGCAGTTAATGTGCAAACTAACCTCTACTGCTTGTCTGCATAGACTGCATAATCTTCTATAGCTAGACATTGCAGTTAATGCGCAAACTAACCTCTAATTCTTGTCTACATAGACTCCATAATCTTCTGTAGCTAGACATTGCAGTTAATGCGCAAACTAACCTCTACTGCTTGTCTGCATAGACTGCATAATCTTCTATAGCTAGACATTGCAATTAATGCGCAAACTAACCTCTACTGCTTGTCTGCATAGACTGCATAATCTTCTATAGCTAGACATTGCAGTTAATGCGCAAACTAACCTCTACTGCTTGTCTGCATAGACTGCATAATCTTCTATAGCTAGACATTGCAGGTAATGTGCAAACTAACCTCTACTGCTTGTCTACATAGACTGCATAATCTTCTGTAGCTAGACATTGCAGTTAATGCGCAAACTAACCTCTACTGCTTGTCTACATAGACTGCACAATGTTCTATAGCTAGACATTGCAGTTAATGCGCAAACTAACCTCTACTGCTTGTCTACATAGACTGCATAATCTTCTGCAGCTAGACATTGCAGTTAATGCGCAAACTAACCTCTACTGCTTGTCTGCATAGACTGCATAATCTTCTATAGCTAGACATTGCAGTTAATGTGCAAACTAACCTCTACTTCTTGTCTGTATAGACTGCATAATCTTCTATATATTTAGACATTGCAGTTAATACGCAAATTAACCTCTACTGCTTGTCTACATAGACTGCATAATCTTCTGTAGCTAGACATTGCAATTAATGCGCAAAATAACCTCTACTGCTTGTCTACATAGACTGCATAATCTTCTGTAGCTAGACATTGCAGTTAATGCGCAAACTAACCTCTACTGCTTGCCTACATAGACTGCATAATCTTCTATAGCTAGACATTGCAGTTAATGCGCAAACTAACCTCTACTGCTTGTCTACATAGACTGCATAATCTTCTGTAGCTAGACGATGCCAGTTAATGCGTAAACTAACCTCTACTTCTTGTCTACATAGGCTGCATAATGTTCTATAGCTAGACATTGCAGTTAATGTGCAAACTAACCTCTACTGCTTGTCTACATAGACTGCATAATCTTCTGTAGCTAGACGATGCCAGTTAATGCGCAAACTAACCTCTACTTCTTGTCTACATAGACTGCATAATGTTCTATAGCTAGACATTGCAGTTATTGTGCAAACTAACCACTACTGCTTGTCTACATAGACTGCATAATGTTCTATTGGTAGACATTGCAGTTAATGCGCAAACTAACCTCTACTGCTTGTCTGCATAGACTGCATAATGTTCTATAGCTAGACATTGCAGTTAATGTGCAAACTAACCTCTACTGCTTGTCTACATAGACTGCATTATCTTCTATAGCTAGACATTGCCAGTTAATGTGCAAACTAACCTCTACTGCTTGTCTACATAGACTCCATAATATTCTGTAGCTAGACGATGCCAGTTAATGCGCAAACTAACCTCTACTGCTTGTCTACATAGACTGCATAATCTTCTATAGCTAGACATTGCAGTTAATGCGCAAACTAACCTCTACTGCTTGTCTACATAGACTGCATAATCTTCTGTAGCTAGACATTGCAGTTAATGCGCAAACTAACTTCTACTGCTTGTCTGCATAGATTGCATAATCTTCTATAGCTAGACATTGCAGTTAACGCGCAAACTAACCTCTACTGCTTGTCTACATTGACTGCATAATCTTCTGTAGTTAGACGATGCCAGTTA
The DNA here is from genome assembly GCA_036971475.1 of Prosapia bicincta. Classification (NCBI taxonomy): domain Eukaryota; kingdom Metazoa; phylum Arthropoda; class Insecta; order Hemiptera; family Cercopidae; genus Prosapia; species Prosapia bicincta. The sequence continues at coordinate 182,676,870 of JBAIZL010000004.1, read as the reverse complement.
ATGCGCAAACTAACCTCTACTGCTTGTCTACATAGACTCCATAATCTTCTATAGCTAGACATTGCAGTTAATGCGCAAACTAACCTCTACTGCTTGTCTACATAGACTGCATATTCTTCTGTAGCTAGACAATGCAGTTAATGCGCAAACTAACCTCTACTGCTTGTCTGCATAGACTGCATAATCTTCTATAGCTAGACATTGCAGTTAATGTGCAAACTAACCTCTACTTCTTGTTTGCATAGACTGCATAATCTTCTATATATATAGACATTGCAGTTAATACGCAAACTAACCTCTACTGCTTGTCTACATAGACTGCATAATCTTCTGTAGCTAGACATTGCAGTTAATGCGCAAACTAACCTCTACTGCTTGGCTACATAGACTGCATAATATTCTGTAGCTAGACGATGCCAGTTAATGCGCAAACTAACCTCTACTGCTTGTCTACATAGACTGCATAATCTTCTATAGCTAGACATTGCAGTTAATGCGCAAACTAACCTCTACTGCTTGTCTACATAGTCTGCATAATATTATATAGCTAGACATTGCAATTAATGCGCAAACTAAGCTCTACCGCTTGTGTGCATAGACTGCATAATCTTCTATAGCTAGACATTGCAGTTAATGTGCAAACTAACCTCTACTTCTTGTTTGCATAGACTGCATAATCTTCTATATATATAGACATTGCAGTTAATGCGCAAACTAACCTCTACTGCTTGTCTTTATAGACTGCATAATCTTCTGTAGCTAGACATTGCAGTTAATGCGCAAACTAACCTCTACTGCTTGGCTACATAGACTGCATAATATTCTGTAGATAGACGATGCCAGTTAATGCGCAAACTAACCTCTACTGCTTGTCTACATAGACTCCATAATCTTCTATAGCTAGACATTGCAGTTAATGCGCAAACTAACCTCTACTGCTTGTCTACATAGACTACATAATCTTCTGTAGCTAGACATTGCAGTTAATGCGCAAACTAACCTCTACTGCTTGTCTGCATAGACTTCATAATCTTCTATAGCTAGACATTGCAGTTAATGTGCAAACTAACCTCTACTTCTTGTCTGCATAGACTGCATAATCTTCTATAGCTAGACATTGCAGTTAATGCGCAAACTAACCTATACTGCTTGTCTACATAGACTGCAAATTATTCTGTTGCTAGACGATGCCAGTTAATGCGCAAACTAACCTCTACTGCTTGTCTACATAGACTGCATAATCTTCTATAGCTAGACATTGCAGTTAATGCGCAAACTAACCTCTACTGCTTGTCTACATAGACTGCATAATGTTTTATAGCTAGACATTGCCAGTGAATGTGCAAACTAACCTCTACTGCTTGTCTGCATAAACTGCATAATCTTCTAAAGCTAGACATTGCAGTTAATGCGCAAACTAACCTCTACTGCTTGTCTACATAGACTGCATAATCTTCTGTAGCTAGACGATGCCAGTTAATGCGCAAACTAACCTCTACTTCTTGTCAACATAGACTGCATAATGTTCTATAGCTAGACATTGCAGTTAATGCGCAAACTAACCTCTACTGCTTGTCTACATAGACTGCATAATCTTCTGTAGCTAGACGATGCCAGTTAATGCGCAAACTAACCTCTACCTCTTGTCTACATAGACTGCATAATGTTCTATAGCTAGACATTGCAGTTAATGTGCAAACTAACCTCTACTGCTTGTCTACATAGACTGCATAATGTTCTATTGGTAGACATTGCAGTTAATGCGCAAACTAACCTCTACTGCTTGTCTGCATAGACTGCATAATGTTCTATAGCTAGACATTGCAGTTAATGTGCAAACTAACCTCTACTGCTTGTCTACATAGACTGCATAATCTTCTATAGCTAGACATTGCCAGTTAATGTGCAAACTAACCTCTACTGCTTGTCTACATAGACTGCATAATATTCTGTAGCTAGACGATGCCAGTTAATGCGCAAACTAACCTCTACTGCTTGTCTACATAGACTGCATAATGTTCTATAGCTAGACATTGCAGTTAATGCGCAAACTAACCTCTACTGCTGTCTGCATAGACTGCATAATGTTCTATAGCTAGACATTGCAGTTAATGTGCAAACTAACCTCTACTGCTTGTCTACATAGACTGCATAATATTCTGTAGCTAGACGATGCCAGTTAATGCGCAAACTAACCTCTGCTGCTTGTCTGCATAGACTGCATAATCTTCTATAGCTAGACATTGCAGTTAATGCGCAAACTAACCTCTACTGCTTGTCTACATAGACTGCATAATCTTCTGTAGCTAGACATTGCAGTTAATGCGCAAACTAACCTCTACTGCTTGTCTGCATAGACTGCATAATCTTCTATAGCTAGACATTGCAGTTAATGTGCAAACTAACCTCTACTTCTTGTCTGCATAGACTGCATAATCTTCTATATATTTAGACATTGCAGTTAATGCGCAAACTAACCTCTACTGCTTGTCTACATAGACTGCATAATCTTCTGTAGCTAGACATTGCAGTTAATGCGCAAAATAACCTCTACTGCTTGTCTACATAGACTGCATAATCTTCTGTAGCTAGACATTGCAGTTAATGCGCAAACTAACCTCTACTGCTTGCCTACATAGACTGCATAATCTTCTATAGCTAGACATTGCAGTTAATGCGCAAACTAACCTCTACTGCTTGTCTACATAGACTGCATAATACTCTGTAGCTAGACGATGCCAGTTAATGCGCAAACTAACCTCTGCTGCTTGTCTGCATAGACTGCATAATCTTCTATAGCTAGACATTGCAGTTAATGCGCAAACTAACCTCTACTGCTTGTCTACATAGACTGCATAATCTTCTGTAGCTAGACATTGCAGTTAATGCGCAAACTAACCTCTACTGCTTGTCTGCATAGACTGCATAATCTTCTATAGCTAGACATTGCAGTTAATGTGCAAACTAACCTCTACTTCTTGTCTGCATAGACTGCATAATCTTCTATATATTTAGACATTGCAGTTAATGCGCAAACTAACCTCTACTGCTTGTCTACATAGACTGCATAATCTTCTGTAGCTAGACATTGCAGTTAATGCGCAAACTAACCTCTACTGCTTGTCTACATAGACTGCATAATCTTCTGTAGCTAGACATTGCAGTTAATGCGCAAACTAACCTCTACTGCTTGTCTGCATAGACTGCATAATCTTCTATAGCTAGACATTGCAGTTAATGTGCAAACTAACCTCTACTTCTTGTCTGCATAGACTGCATAATCTTCTATATATTAAGACATTGCAGTTAATGCGCAAACTAACCTCTACTGCTTGTCTACATAGACTGCATAATATTCTGTAGCTAGACGATGCCAGTTAATGCGCAAGCTAACCTCTACTGCTTGTCTACATAGACTGCATAATGTTCTATAGCTAGACATTGCAGTTAATGCGCAAACTAACCTCTACTGCTGTCTGCATAGACTGCATAATGTTCTATAGCTAGACATTGCAGTTAATGTGCAAACTAACCTCTACTGCTTGTCTACATGGACTGCATAATATTCTGTAGCTAGACGATGCCAGTTAATGCGCAAACTAACCTCTGCTGCTTGTCTGCATAGACTGCATAATCTTCTATAGCTAGACATTGCAGTTAATGCGCAAACTAACCTCTACTGCTTGTCTACATAGACTGCATAATCTTCTGTAGCTAGACATTGCAGTTAATGCGCAAACTAACCTCTTCTGCTTGTCTGCATAGACTGCATAATCTTCTATAGCTAGACATTGCAGTTAATGTGCAAACTAACCTCTACTTCTTGTCTGCATAGACAGCATAATCTTCTATATATTTAGACATTGCAGTTAATGCGCAAACTAACCTCTACTGCTTGTCTACATAGACTGCATAATCTTCTGTAGCTAGACATTGCAGTTAATGCGCAAACTAACCTCTACTGCTTGTCTACATAGACTGCATAATCTTCTGTAGCTAGACATTGCAGTTAATGCGCAAACTAACCTCTACTGCTTGCCTACATAGACTGCATAATCTTCTATAGCTAGACATTGCAGTTAATGCGCAAACTAACCTCTACTTCTTGTCTACATAGACTGCATAATGTTCTATAGCTAGACATTGCAGTTAATGCGCAAACTAACCTCTACTGCTTGTCTACATAGACTGCATAATCTTCTATAGCTAGTCATTGCAATTAATGTGCAAACTAACCTCTACTGCTTGTCTGCATAGACTGCATAATCTTCTATAGCTAGACATTGCAGTTAATGCGCAACCTAACCTCTACTTCTTGTCTACATAGACTGCATAATCTTCTGTAGCTAGACATTGCAGTTAATGCGCAGACTAACCTCTACTGCTTGTCTGCATAGACTGCATAATCTTCTATAGCTAGACATTGCAGTTAATGCGCAATCTAACCTCTACTGCTTGTCTACATAGACTGCATGATCTTCTGTAGCTAGACATTGCTGTTAATGCGCAAACTAACCTCTACTTCTTGTCTGCATAGACTGCATAATCTTCTATATATTTAGACATTGCAGTTAATGCGCCAACTACCTCTACTGCTTGTCTACATAGACTGCATAATCTTCTGTAGCTAGACATTGCAGTTAATGCGCAAACTAACCTCTACTGCTTGCCTACATAGACTGCATAATCTTCTATAGCTAGACATTGCAGTTAATGTGCAAACTAACCTCTACTGCTTGTCTACATAGACTGCTTAATGTTCTATAGCTAGACATTGCAGTTAATTTGCAAACTAACCTCTACTGCTTGTCTACATAGACTGCATAATATTCTGTAGCTAGACGATGCCAGTGATTGCGCAAACTAACCTCTGCTGCTTGTCTGCATAGACTGCATAATCTTCTATAGCTAGACATTGCAGTCAATGCGCAAACTAACCTCTACTGCTTGTCAACATAGACTGCATGATCTTCTGTAGCTAGACATTGCTGTTAATGCGCAAACTAACCTCTACTTCTTGTCTGCATAGATTGCATAATCTTCTATATATTTAGACATTGCAGTTAATGTGCAAACTAACCTCTACTGCTTGTCTACATAGACTGCATAATCTTCTGTAGCTAGACATTGCAGTTAATGCGCAAACTAACCTCTACTGCTTGCCTACATAGACTGCATAATCTTCTATAGCTAGACATTGCAGTTAATGTGCAAACTAACCTCTACTGCTTGTCTACATAGACTGCATAATGTTCTATAGCTAGACATTGCAGTTAATGTGCAAACTAACCTCTACTGCTTGTCTACATAGACTGCATAATATTCTGTAGCTAGACGATGCCAGTGATTGCGCAAACTAACCTCTGCTGCTTGTCTGCATAGACTGCATAATCTTCTATAGCTAGACATTGCAGTTAATGCGCAAACTAACCTCTACTGCTTGTCTACATAGACTGCATAATCTTCTGTAGCTAGACATTGCAGTTAATGCGCAAACTAACCTCTACTGCTTGTCTGCATAGACTGCATAATCTTCTATAGCTAGACATTGCAGTTAATGTGCAAACTAACCTCTACTTCTTGTCTGCATAGACTGCATAATCTTCTATATATTTAGACATTGCAGTTAATGCGCAAACTAACCTCTACTGCTTGTCTACATAGACTGCATAATACTCTGTAGCTAGACGATGCCAGTTAATGCGCAAACTAACCTCTGCTGCTTGTCTGCATAGACTGCATAATCTTCTATAGCTAGACATTGCAGCTAATGCGCAAACTAGCCTCTACTGCTTGTCTACATAGACTGCATAATATTCTGTAGCTAGACGATGCCAGTTAATGCGCAAACTAACCTCTACTGCTTGTCTACATAGACTGCATAATGTTCTATAGCTAGACATTGCAGTTAATGCGCAAACTAACCTCTACTGCTGTCTGCATAGACTGCATAATGTTCTATAGCTAGACATTGCAGTTAATGTGCAAACTAACCTCTACTGCTTGTCTACATTGACTGCATAATATTCTGTAGCTAGACGATGCCAGTTAATGCGCAAACTAACCTCTGCTGCTTGTCTGCATAGACTGCATAATCTTCTATAGCTAGACATTGCAGTTAATGCGCAAACTAACCTCTACTGCTTGTCTACATAGACTGCATAATCTTCTGTAGCTAGACATTGCAGTTAATGCGCAAACTAACCTCTTCTGCTTGTCTGCATAGACTGCATAATCTTCTATAGCTAGACATTGCAGTTAATGTGCAAACTAACCTCTACTTCTTGTCTGCATAGACTGCATAATCTTCTATATATTTAGACATTGCAGTTAATGCGCAAACTAACCTCTACTGCTTGTCTACATAGACTGCATAATCTTCTGTAGCTAGACATTGCAGTTAATGCGCAAACTAACCTCTACTGCTTGTCTACATAGACTGCATAATCTTCTGTAGCTAGACATTGCAGTTAATGCGCAAACTAACCTCTACTGCTTGCCTACATAGACTGCATAATCTTCTATAGCTAGACATTGCAGTTAATGCGCAAACTAACCTCTACTTCTTGTCTACATAGACTGCATAATGTTCTATAGCTAGACATTGCAGTTAATGCGCAAACTAACCTCTACTGCTTGTCTACATAGACTGCATAATCTTCTATAGCTAGTCATTGCAATTAATGTGCAAACTAACCTCTACTGCTTGTCTGCATAGACTGCATAATCTTCTATAGCTAGACATTGCAGTTAATGCGCAAACTAACCTCTACTTCTTGTCTACATAGACTGCATAATCTTCTGTAGCTAGACATTGCAGTTAATGCGCAGACTAACCTCTACTGCTTGTCTGCATAGACTGCATAATCTTCTATAGCTAGACATTGCAGTTAATGCGCAAACTAACCTCTACTGCTTGTCTACATAGACTGCATGATCTTCTGTAGCTAGACATTGCTGTTAATGCGCAAACTAACCTCTACTTCTTGTCTGCATAGACTGCATAATCTTCTATATATTTAGACATTGCAGTTAATGCGCAAACTAACCTCTACTGCTTGTCTACATAGACTGCATAATCTTCTGTAGCTAGACATTGCAGTTATAGCGCAAACTAACCTCTACTGCTTGCCTACATAGACTGCATAATCTTCTATAGCTAGACATTGCAGTTAATGTGCAAACTAACCTCTACTGCTTGTCTACATAGACTGCATAATGTTCTATAGCTAGACATTGCAGTTAATGTGCAAACTAACCTCTACTGCTTGTCTACATAGACTGCATAATATTCTGTAGCTAGACGATGCCAGTGATTGCGCAAACTAACCTCTGCTGCTTGTCTGCATAGACTGCATAATCTACTATAGCTAGACATTGCAGTTAATGCGCAAACTAACCTCTACTGCTTGTCTACATAGACTGCATAATCTTCTGTAGCTAGACATTGCAGTTAATGCGCAAACTAACCTATACTGCTTGTCTGCATAGACTGCATAATCTTCTATAGCTAGACATTGCAGTTAATGTGCAAACTAACCTCTACTTCTTGTCTGCATAGACTGCATAATCTTCTATATATTTAGACATTGCAGTTAATGCGCAAACTAACCTCTACTGCTTGTCTACATAGACTGCATAATCTTCTGTAGCTAGACATTGCAGTTAATGCGCAAACTAACCTCTACTGCTTGTCTACATAGACTGCATAACCTTCTGTAGCTAGACATTGCAGTTAATGCGCAAACTAACCTCTACTGCTTGCCTACATAGACTGCATAATCTTCTATAGCTAGACATTGCAGTTAATGCGCAAACTAACCTCTACTGCTTGTCTACATAGACTGCATAATCTTCTGTAGCTAGACGATGCCAGTTAATGCGCAAACTAACCTCTACTTCTTGTCTACATAGACTGCATAATGTTCTATAGCTAGACATTGCAGTTAATGTGCAAACTAACCTCTACTGCTTGTCTACATAGACTGCATAATCTTCTGTAGCTAGACGATGCCAGTTAATGCGCAAACTAACCTCTACTTCTTGTCTACATAGACTGCATAATGTTCTATAGCTAGACATTGCAGTTAATGTGCAAACTAACCTCTACTGCTTGTCTACATAGACTGCATAATGTTCTATTGGTAGACATTGCAGTTAATGCGCAAACTAACCTCTACTGCTTGTCTGCATAGACTGCATAATGTTCTATAGCTAGACATTGCAGTTAATGTGCAAACTAACCTCTACTGCTTGTCTACATAGACTGCATAATGTTCTATAGCTAGACATTGCCAGTTAATGTGCAAACTAACCTCTACTGCTTGTCTACATAGACTGCATAATATTCTGTAGCTAGACGATGCCAGTTAATGCGCAAACTAACCTCTACTGCTTGTCTACATAGACTGCATAATCTTCTATAGCTAGACATTGCAGTTAATGCGCAAACTAACCTCTACTGCTTGTCTACATAGACTGCATAATCTTCTGTAGCTAGACATTGCAGTTAATGCGCAAACTAACCTCTACTGCTTGTCTGCATAGACTGCATAATCTTCTATAGCTAGACATTGCAGTTAATGCGCAAACTAACCTCTACTGCTTGTCTACATTGACTGCATAATCTTCTGTAGCTAGACGATGCCAGTTAATGCGCAAACTAACCTCTACTGCTTGTCTACATAGACTCCAAAATCTTCTATAGCTAGACATTGCAGTTAATGCGCAAACTAACCTCTACTGCTTGTCTACATAGACTGCATAATCTTCTGTAGCTAGACATTGCAGTTAATGCGCAAACTAACCTCTACTGCTTGTCTGCATAGACTGCATAATCTTCTATATATTTAGACATTGCTGTTAATGCGCAAACTAACCTCTACTGCTTGTCTACATAGACTGCATAATCTTCTGTAGCTAGACATTGCAGTTAATGTGCAAACTAACCTCTACTGCTTGGCTACATAGACTGCATAATATTCTGTAGCTAGACGATGCCAGTTAATGCGCAAACTAACCTCTACTGCTTGTCTACATAGACTGCATAATCTTCTATAGCTAGACATTGCAGTTAATGCGCAAACTAACCTCTACTGCTTGTCTACATAGTCTGCATAATCTTCTATAGCTAGACATTGCAGTTAATGCGCAAACTAACCTCTACTGCTTGTCTACATAGTCTGCATAATCTTATATAGCTAGACATTGCAATTAATGCGCAAACTAACCTATACTGCTTGTCTACATAGACTGCATAATATTCTGTAACTAGACGATACCGGTTAATGCGCAAACTAACCTCTACTGCTTGTCTACATAGACTGCATAATATTCTGTAGCTAGACGATGCCAGTTAATGCGCAAACTAACCACTACTGCTTGTCTACATAGACTGCATAATCTTCTATAGCTAGACATTGCAGTTAATGCGCAAACTAACCTCTACTGCTTGTCTACATAGACTGCATAATGTTCTATAGCTAGACATTGCCAGTTAATGTGCAAACTAACCTCTACTGCTTGTCTGCATAAACTGCATAATCTTCTATAGCTAGACATTGCAGTTAATGCGCAAAACTAACCTCTACTGCTTGTCTACATAGACTGCATAATCTGCTATAGCTAGTCATTGCAGTTAATGTGCAAACTAACCTCTACTGCTTGTCTGCATAGACTGCATAATCTTCTATAGCTAGACATTGCAGTTAATGCGCAAACTAACCTCTACTTCTTGTCTACATAGACTGCATAATCTTCTGTAGCTAGACATTGCAGTTAATGCGCAGACTAACCTCTACTGCTTGTCTGCATAGACTGCATAATCTTCTATAGCTAGACATTGCAATTAATGCGCAAACTAACCTCTATTGCTTGTCTGCATAGACTGCATAATCTTCTATAGCTAGACATTGCAGTTAATGCGCAAACTAACCTCTACTGCTTGTCTGCATAGACTGCATAATCTTCTATAGCTAGACATTGCAGTTAATGTGCAAACTAACCTCTACTGCTTGTCTACATAGACTGCATAATCTTCTGTAGCTAGACATTACAGTTAATGCGCAAACTAACCTCTACTGCTTGTCTACATAGACTGCATAATCTTCTGTAGCTAGACAGTGCAGTTAATGTGCAAACTAACCTCTACTGCTTGTCTGCATAGACTGCATAATTTTCTATAGCTAGACATTGCAGTTAATGTGCAAACTAACCTCTACTGCTTGTCTGCATAGACTGCATAATCTTCTATAGCTAGACATTGCAGTTAAAGCGCAAACTAACCTCTCTGCTTGTCTACATAGACTGCATAATCTTCTGTAGCTAGACATTGCAGATAATGCGCAAACTAACCTCTACTGCTTGCCTGCATAGACTGTATAATGTTCTATAGCTAGACATTGCAGTTAATGCGCAAACTAACCTCTACTGCTTGTCTACATAGACTGCATGATCTCCTGTAGCTACACATTGCTGTTAATGCGCAAACTAACCTCTACTGCTTGTCTGCATAGACTGCATAATCTTCTATAGCTAGACATTGCAGTTAATGCGCAAACTAACCTCTACTGCTTGTCTACATAGACTGCATAATCTTCTGTAGCTCGACGATGCCAAATAATGCGCAAACTAAACTCTACTGCTTGTCTACATAGACTCCATAATCTTCTATAGCTAGACATTGCAGCTAATGCGCAAACTAACCTCTACTGCTTGTCTACATAGACTGCATAATCTTCTGTAGCTAGACATTGCAGTTAATGCGCAAACTAACCTCTACTGCTTGTCTGCATAGACAGCATAATCTTCTATAGCTAGACATTGCAGTTAAAGCGCAAACTAACCTCTCTGCTTGTCTACATAGACTGCATAATCTTCTGTATCTAGACATTGCAGTTAATGCGCAAACTAACCTCTACTGCTTGCCTGCATAGACTGCATAATGTTCTATAGCTAGACATTGCAGTTAATGCGCAAACTAACCTCTGCTGCTTGTCTACATAGACTGCATGATCTTCTGTAGCTACACATTGCTGTTAATGCGCAAACTAAACTCTACTGCTTGTCTGCATAGACTGCATAATCTTCTATAGCTAGACATTGCAGTTAATGCGCAAACTAACCTCTACTGCTTGTCTACATAGACTGCATAATCTTCTGTAGCTAGACTATGCCAAATAATGCGCAAACTAAACTCTACTGCTTCTCTACATAGACTCCATAATCTTCTATAGCTAGACATTGCAGCTAATGCGCAAACTAACCTCTACTGCTTGTCTACATAGACTGCATAATCTTCTGTAGCTAGACATTGCAGTTAATTCGCAAACTAACCTCTACTGCTTGTCTGCATAGAGGTTAGTTTGCGAATTAACTGCAATGTCTAGCTACAGAAGATTATGCAGTCTATGTAGACAAGCAGTAGAGGTTAGTTTGCGCATTAGCTGCAATGTCTAGCTATAGAAGATTATGGAGTCTATGTAGAGAAGCAGTAGAGTTTAGTTTGCGCATTATTTGGCATAGTCTAGCTACAGAAGATTATGCAGTCTATGTAGACAAGCAGTAGAGGTTAGTTTGCGCATTAACTGCAATGTCTAGCTATAGAAGATTATGCAGTCTATGCAGACAAGCAGTAGAGGTTAGTTTGCGCATTAACAGCAATGTGTAGCTACAGAAGATCATGCAGTCTATGTAGACAAGCAGCAGAGGTTAGTTTGCGCATTAACTGCAATGTCTAGCTATAGAACATTATGCAGTCTATGCAGGCAAGCAGTAGAGGTTAGTTTGCGCATTAACTGCAATGTCTAGATACAGAAGATTATGCAGTCTATGTAGACAAGCAGAGAGGTTAGTTTGCGCTTTAACTGCAATGTCTAGCTATAGAAGATTATGCAGTCTATGCAGACAAGCAGTAGAGGTTAGTTTGCGCATTAACTGCAATGTCTAGCTACAGAAGATTATGCAGTCTATGTAGACAAGCAGTAGAGGTTAGTTTGCGCATTAGCTGCAATGTCTAGCTATAGAAGATTATGGAGTCTATGTAGACAAGCAGTAGAGTTTAGTTTGCGCATTATTTGGCATCGTCTAGCTACAGAAGATTATGCAGTCTATGTAGACAAGCAGTAGAGGTTAGTTTGCGCATTAACTGCAATGTCTAGCTATAGAAGATTATGCAGTCTATGCAGACAAGCAGTAGAGGTTAGTTTGCGCATTAACAGCAATGTGTAGCTACAGAAGATCATGCAGTCTATGTAGACAAGCAGTAGAGGTTAGTTTGCGCATTAACTGCAATGTCTAGCTATAGAACATTATACAGTCTATGCAGGCAAGCAGTAGAGGTTAGTTTGCGCATTAACTGCACTGTCTAGCTACAGAAGATTATGCAGTCTATGTAGACAAGCAGTAGAGGTTAGTTTGCGCATTAACTGTAATGTCTAGCTACAGAAGATTATGCAGTCTATGTAGACAAGCAGTAGAGGTTAGTTTGCACATTAACTGCAATGTCTAGCTATAGAAGATTATGCAGTCTATGCAGACAAGCAGTAGAGGTTAGTTTGCGCATTAACTGCAATGTCTAGCTATAGAAGATTATGCAGTCTATGCAGACAAGCAATAGAGGTTAGTTTGCGCATTAATTGCAATGTCTAGCTATAGAAGATTATGCAGTCTATGCAGACAAGCAGTAGAGGTTAGTCTGCGCATTAACTGCAATGTCTAGCTACAGAAGATTATGCAGTCTATGTAGACAAGAAGTAGAGGTTAGTTTGCGCATTAACTGCAATGTCTAGCTATAGAAGATTATGCAGTCTATGCAGACAAGCAGTAGAGGTTAGTTTGCACATTAACTGCAATGACTAGCTATAGCAGATTATGCAGTCTATGTAGACAAGCAGTAGAGGTTAGTTTGCGCATTAACTGCAATGTCTAGCTATAGAAGATTATGCAGTTTATACAGACAAGCAGTAGAGGTTAGTTTGCACATTAACTGGCAATGTCTAGCTATAGAACATTATGCAGTCTATGTAGACAAGCAGTAGAGGTTAGTTTGCGCATTAACTGCAATGTCTAGCTATAGAAGATTATGCAGTCTATGTAGACAAGCAGTAGTGGTTAGTTTGCGCATTAACTGGCATCGTCTAGCTACAGAATATTATGCAGTCTATGTAGACAAGCAGTAGAGGTTAGTTTGCGCATTAACCGGTATCGTCTAGTTACAGAATATTATGCAGTCTATGTAGACAAGCAGTAGAGGTTAGTTTGCGCATTAACTGGCATCGTCTAGCAACAGAATATTATGCAGTCTATGTAGACAAGCAGTATAGGTTAGTTTGCGCATTAATTGCAATGTCTAGCTATATAAGATTATGCAGACTATGTAGACAAGCAGTAGAGGTTAGTTTGCGCATTAACTGCAATGTCTAGCTATAGACGATTATGCAGACTATGTAGACAAGCAGTAGAGGTTAGTTTGCGCATTAACTGCAATGTCTAGCTATAGAAGATTATGCAGTCTATGTAGACAAGCAGTAGAGGTTAGTTTGCGCATTAACTGGCATCGTCTAGCTACAGAATATTATGCAGTCTATGTAGCCAAGCAGTAGAGGTTAGTTTGCGCATTAACTGCAATGTCTAGCTACAGAAGATTATGCAGTCTATGTAGACAAGCAGTAGAGGTTAGTTTGCGCATTAACAGCAATGTCTAAATATATAGAAGATTATGCAGTCTATGTAGACAAGCAGTCTGCATAGACTGCATAATGTTCTATAGCTAGACATTGCAGTTAATGCGCAAACTAACCTCTACTGCTTGTCTACATAGACTGCATGATCTTCTGTAGCTAGACATTGCTGTTAATGCGCAAACTAACCTCTACTTCTTGTCTGCATAGACTGCATAATCTTCTATATATTTAGACACTGCAGTTAATGCGCAAACTAACCTCTACTGCTTGTCTACATAGACTGCATAATCTTCTGTAGCTAGAAATTGCAGTTAATGCGCAAACTAACCTCTACTGCTTGCCTACATAGACTGCATAATCTTCTATAGCTAGACATTGCAATTAATGCGCAAACTAACCTCTATTGCTTGTCTGCATAGACTGCATAATCTTCTATAGCTAGACATTGCAGTTAATGCGCAAACTAACCTCTACTGCTTGTCTGCATAGACTGCATAATCTTCTATAGCTAGACATTGCAGTGAATGTGCAAACTAACCTCTACTGCTTGTCTACATAGACTGCATAATCTTCTATAGCTAGACATTGCAGTTAATGCGCAAACTAACCTCTACTGCTTGTCTACATAGACTGCATGATCTTCTGTAGCTACACATTGCTGTTAATGCGCAAACTAACCTCTACTGCTTGTCTGCATAGACTGCATAATCTTCTATAGCTAGACATTGCAGTTAATGTGCAAACTAACCTCTACTGCTTGTCTACATAGACTGCATAATCTTCTGTAGCTAGACGATGCCAAATAATGCGCAAACTAAACTCTACTGCTTGTCTACATAGACTCCATAATCTTCTATAGATAGACATTGCAGCTAATGCGCAAACTAACCTCTACTGCTTGTCTACATAGACTGCATAATCTTCTGTAGCTAGACATTGCAGTTAATTCGCAAACTAACCTCTACTGCTTGTCTGCATAGACTGCATAATCTTCTATAGCTAGACATTGCAGTTAATGCGCAAACTAACCTCTACTGCTTGTCTGCATAGACTGCATAATGTTCTATAGCTAGACATTGCAGTTAATGCGCAAACTAACCTCTACTGCTTGTCTACATAGACTGCATGATCTTCTGTAGCTAGACATTGCTGTTAATGCGCAAACTAACCTCTACTTCTTGTCTGCATAGACTGCATAATCTTCTATATATTTAGACACTGCAGTTAATGCGCAAACTAACCTCTACTGCTTGTCTACATAGACTGCATAATCTTCTGTATCTAGAAATTGCAGTTAATGCGGAAACTAACCTCTACTGCTTGCCTACATAGACTGCATAATCTTCTATAGCTAGACATTGCAGTTAATGCGCAAACTAACCTCTACTGCTTGTCTACATAGACTGCATAATCTTCTGTAGCTAGACGATGCCGGTTAATGCGCAAACTAACCTCTACTTCTTGTCTACATAGACTGCATAATGTTCTATAGCTAGACATTGCAGTTAATGTGCAAACTAATCTCTACTGCTTGTCTACATAGACTGCATAATGTTCTATAGCTAGACATTGCAGTTAATGCGCAAACTAACCTCTACTGCTTGTCTACATAGACTGCATAATCTTCTGTAGCTAGACATTGCAGTTAATGTGCAAACTAACCTCTACTGCTTGTCTGCATAGACTGCATAATCTTCTATAGCTAGACATAGCAGTTAATGTGCAAACTAACCTCTACTTCTTGTCTGCATAGACTGCATAATCTTCTATATATTTAGACATTGCAGTTAATGCGCAAACTAACCTCTACTGCTTGTCTACATAGACTGCATAATCTTCTGTAGCTATACATTGCAGTTAATGCGCAAACTAACCACTACTGCTTGCCTACATAGACTGCATAATCTTCTATAGCTAGACATTGCAGTTAATGCGCAAACTAACCTCTACTGCTTGTCTGCATAGACTGCATAATCTTCTATAGCTAGACATTGCAGTTAATGCGCAAACTAACCTCTACTGCTTGTCTACATTGACTGCATAATCTTCTGTAGCTAGACGATGCCAGTTAATGCGCAAACTAACCTCTATTGCTTGTCTACATAGACTCCATAATCTTCTATAGCTAGACATTGCAGTTAATGCGCAAACTAACCTCTACTGCTTGTCTACATAGACTGCATAATCTTCTGTAGCTAGACATTGCAGTTAATGCGCAAACTAACCTCTACTGCTTGTCTGCATAGACTTCATAATCTTCTATAGCTAGACATTGCAGTTAATGTGCAAACTAACCTCTACTTCTTGTCTGCATAGACTGCATAATCTTCTATATATTTAGACATTGCAGTTAATGCGCAAACTAACCTCTACTGCTTGCCTACATAGACTGCATAATCTTCTATAGCTAGACATTGCAGTTAATGCGCAAACTAACCTCTACTGCTTGTCTACATAGACTGCATAATCTTCTGTAGCTAGACATTGCAATTAATGCGCAAACTAACCTCTACTGCTTGTCTGCATAGACTGCATAATCTTTTATAGCTAGACATTGCAGTTAATGTGCAAACTAACCTCTACTTCTTTTCTGCATAGACTGCATAATCTTCTATATATTTAGACATTGCAGTTAATGCGCAAACTAACCTCTACTGCTTGTCTACATAGACTGCATAATCTTCTGTAGCTAGACATTGCAGTTAATGCGCAACTAACCTCTACTGCTTGCCTACATAGACTGCATAATCTTCTGTAGCTAGACATTGCAGTTAATGTGCAAACTAACCTCTACTGCTTGTCTGCATAGACTGCATAATGTTCTATAGCTAGACATTGCAGTTAATGTGCAAACTAACCTCTACTGCTTGTCTGCATAGACTGCATAATCTTCTATAGCTAGACATTGCAGTTAAAGAGCAAACTAACCTTTCTGCTTGTCTACATAGACTGCATAATCTTCTGTAGCTAGACATTGCTGTTAATGCGCAAACTAACCTCTACTGCTTGTCTGCATAGACTGCATAATCTTCTATAGCTAGACATTGCAGTTAATGCGCAAACTAACCTCTACTGCTTGTCTACATAGACTGCATAATCTTCTGTAGCTAGACGATGCCAGTTAATGCGCAAACTAACCTCTACTGCTTGTGTACATAGACTCTATAGTCTTCTATAGCTAGACATTGCAGTTAATGCGCAAACTAACCTCTACTGCTTGTCTACATAGACTGCATAATCTTCTGTAGCTAGACATTGCAGTTAATGCGCAAACTAACCTCTACTGCTTGTCTGCATAGACTGCATAATGTTCTATAGCTAGACATTGAAGTTAATGCGCAAACTAACCTCTACTGCTTGTCTACATAGACTGCATGATCTTCTGTAGCTAGACATTGCAGTTAATGCGCAAACTAACCTCTACTGCTTGTCTGCATAGACTGCATAATCTTCTATAGCTAGACATTGCAGTTAATGCGCAAACTAACCTCTACTGCTTGTCTACATAGACTGCATAATCTTCTGTAGCTAGACATTGCAATTAATGCGCAAACTAACCTCTACTGCTTGTCTGCATAGACTGCATAATCTTCTATAGCTAGACATTGCAGTTAATGTGCAAACTAACCTCTACTGCTTTTCTGCATAGACTGCATAATCTTCTATATATTTAGACATTGCAGTTAATGCGCAAACTAACCTCTATTGCTTGTCTACATAGACTGCATAATCTTCTGTAGCTAGACATTGCAGTTAATGCGCAAACTAACCTCTACTGCTTGCCTACATAGACTGCATAATGTTCTATAGCTAGACATTGCAGTTAATGTGCAAACTAACCTCTACTGCTTGTCTACATAGACTGCATAATGTTCTATAGCTAGTCATTGCAATTAATGCGCAAACTAACCTCTAATGCTTGTCTGCATAGATTGCATAATGTTCTACAGCTAGACATTGCAGTTAATGTGCAAACTAACCTCTACTGCTTGTCTACATAGACTGCATAATGTTCTATAGCTGGACATTGCCAGTTAATGTGCAAACTAACCTCTACTGCTTGTCTACATAGACTGCATAATATTCTGTAGCTAGACGATGCCAGTTAATGCGCAAACTAACCTCTGCTGCTTCTCTGCATAGACTGCATAATCTTCTATAGCTAGACATTGCAGTTAATGCGCAAACTAACCTCTACTGCTTGTCTACATAGATTGCATAATCTTCTGTAGCTAGACATTGCAGTTAATGCGCAAACTAACCTCTACTGCTTGTCTGCATAGACTGCATAATCTTCTATAGCTAGACATTGCAGTTAATGTGCAAACTAGCCTCTACTTCTTGTCTGCATAGACTGCCTAAACTTCTATATATTTAGACATTCCAGTTAATGCGCAAACTAACCTCTACTGCTTGTCTACATAGACTGCATAATCTTCTGTAGCTAGACATTGCAGTTAATGCGCAAACTAACCTCTACTGCTTGCCTACATAGACTGCATAATCTTCTATAGCTAGACATTGCAGTTAATGCGCAGACTAACCTCTACTGCTTGTCTACATAGACTGCATAATTTTCTGTAGCTAGACGATGCCAGTTAATGCGCTAACTAACCTCTACTTCTTGTCTACATAGACTGCATAATGTTCTATAGCTAGACATTGCAGTTAATGTGCAAACTAACCTCTACTGCTTGTCTACATAGACTGCATAATGTTCTATAGCTAGACATTCAGTTATTGCGCAAACTAACCTCTACTGCTTGTCTGCATTGACTGCATAATGTTCTATAGCTAGACATTGCAGTTAATGTGCAAACTATCCTCTACTGCTTGTCTACATAGGCTGCATAATGTTCTATAGCTAGACATTGCCAGTTAATGTGCAAACTAACCTCTACTGCTTGTCTACATAGACTGCATAATATTCTGTAGCTAGACGATGCCAGTTAATGCGCAAACTAACCTCAACTGCTTGTCTGCATAGACTGCATAATCTTCTATAGCTAGACATTGCAGTTAATGCGCAAACTAACCTCTACTGCTTGTCTACATAGACTGCATAATCTTCTGTAGCTAGACGATGCCAGTTAATGCGCAAACTAACCTCTACTTCATGTCTACATAGACTGCATAATGTTCTATAGCTAGACGATGCCAGTTAATGCGCAAACTAACCTCTACTGCTTGTCTGCATAGACTGCATAATCTTCTATAGTTAGACATTGCAGTTAATGCGCAAACTAACCTCTACTGCTTGTCTACATAGACTGCATAATCTTCTGTAGCTAGACCTTGCAGTTAATGCGCAAACTAACCTCTACTGCTTGTCTGCATAGACTGCAATAATCTTCTATAGCTAGACATTGCAGTTAATGCACAAACTAACCTCTACTGCTTGTCTACATTGACTGCATAATCTTCTGTAGCTAGACGATGCCAGTTAATGCGCAAACTAACATCTACTGCTTGTCTACATAGACTCCATAATCTTCTATAGCTAGACATTGCAGTTAATGCGCAAACTAACCTCTACTGCTTGTCTACATAGACTGCATAATCTTCTGTAGCTAGACATTGCAGTTAATGCGCAAACTAACCTCTACTGCTTGTCTGCATAGACTGCATAATCTTCTATATATTTAGACATTGCAGTTAATGCGCAAACTAACCTCTACTGCTTGTCTGCATAGACTGCATAATGTTCTATAGCTAGACATTGCAGTTAATGCGCAAACTAACCTCTACTGCTTGTCTACATAGACTGCATAATCTTCTGTAGCTAGACATTGCTGTTAATGCGCAAACTAACCTCTACTTCTTGTCTGCATAGACTGCATAATCTTCTATATATTTAGACATTGCAGTTAATGCGCAAACTAACCTCTACTGCTTGTCTACATAGACTGCATAATCTTCTGTAGCTAGACGATGCCAGTTAATGCGCTAACTAACCTCTACTTCTTGTCTACATAGACTGCATAATGTTCTATAGCTAGACATTGCAATTAATGTGCAAACTAACCTCTACTGCTTGTCTACATATACTGCATAATGTTCTATAGCTAGACATTGCAGTTAATGCGCAAACTAACCTCTACTGCTTGTCTGCATAGATTGCATAATGTTCTATAGCTAGACATTGCAGTTAATGCGCAAACTAACCTCTACTGCTTGTCTACATAGACTGCATAATCTTCTGTAGCTAGACATTGCAGTTAATGCGCAAACTAACCTCTACTGCTTGTCTGCATAGACTGCATAATCTTCTATAGCTAGACATTGCATTTAATGTGCAAACTAACCTCTACTTCTTGTCTGCATAGACTGCATAATCTTCTATATATTTAGACATTGCAGTTAATGCGCAAACTAACCTCTACTGCTTGTCTACATAGACTGCATAATGTTCTATAGCTAGACATTGCCAGTTAATGTGCAAACTA
Organism: Prosapia bicincta; assembly: GCA_036971475.1. Classification (NCBI taxonomy): domain Eukaryota; kingdom Metazoa; phylum Arthropoda; class Insecta; order Hemiptera; family Cercopidae; genus Prosapia; species Prosapia bicincta. The sequence continues at coordinate 182,656,742 of JBAIZL010000004.1, read as the reverse complement.
ACCTCTACTGCTTGCCTACATAGACTGCATAATCTTCTATAGCTAGACATTGCAGTTAATGCGCAAACTAACCTCTACTGCTTGTCTACATAGACTGCATAATATTCTATAGCTAGACATTGCAGTTAATGCGCAAACTAACCTCTACTGCTTGCCTACATAGACTGCATAATTTTCTATAGCTAGACATTGCAGTTAATGCGCAAACTAACCTCTACTGCTTGTCTACATAGACTGTATAATGTTCTATAGCTAGACATTGCAGTTAATGCGCAAACTAACCTCTACTGCTTGTCTACATAGACTGCATAATGTTCTATAGCTAGACATTGCAGTTAATGCGCAAACTAACCTCTACTGCTTGTCTACATAGACTGCATAATGTTCTATAGCTAGACATTGCAGTTAATGCGCAAACTAACCTCTACTGCTTGTCTGCATAGACTGAATAATATTCTATAGCTAGACATTGCAGTTAATGCGCAAACTAACCTCTACTGCTTGTCTACATAGACTGCATAATGTTCTATAGCTAGACATTGCAGTTAATGTGCAAACTAATCTCTACTGCTTGTCTACATAGACTGCATAATGTTCTATAGCTAGACATTGCAGTTATTGCGCAAACTAACCTCTACTGCTTGTCTACATAGACTGCATAATGTTCTATAGCTAGACATTGCCAGTTAATGTGCAAACTAACCTCTACTCCTTGTCTGCATAGGCTGCATAATCTTCTATAACTAGACGATGCCAGTTAATGCGCAAACCTCTACTGATTGATTTACCTATCGTCTTCTATACATTAGGAAACTTGGCCATATATTTTCTAAATCTTAACTTATAAACAAATCCATCCTTGCCGGATACTTTCTAGACACATTTTACTATATCTGTTTAGTAATAACACAGTGTGGTACTTTCTGACGAAATACTCGGTAACGAGGGTTTTAATTCTCAAAAATAAGGTTATGTTGCTATAGCGATTGTAAACGTAAGTTTAAACCACTATTTGAGGCTTACGTGTTTCAGGTAACTTTATTCTAATGTATTTTTAAGTAACTTGTGTAAGAACAAAGTTGGTGGTGTGACGGTACTGAATAAAACTTTTACCAAATAAAATATGTATTGCGGCTCCACTTTTAGTTGTGAAAAAGTGTTACACATTCTTCGACGTTAAGATAAGAGTGTAAGATAAATAATACATTGGAAAGGTTTACCACTTATTTAAACTCTTATCTTAGTTCAAATACTTTGTATCTGTAGTTCGAATGGAAAGTAGTACAAACATCTATAAAGATATGAGTATTTAGATACGTTATATTCAAAACTTTGAACGTATTCAAAATACTGCACTTAATAATTCTTTGACCACCATGACGGTCGAAAAATCTTTTAGGTTCTAACTTTATAAATAACCCTCTGTAGAATTTATAATTTAAGTAAATTTATGAAAAAACGTACTGAAACATATCGTTGTCGATTTCACTGAAATCTCATAGTACGGTGGACACCAATATGTCTCAGTATTATTTTGATGTACTTTAATTATTATTTTTAGTGAATTCAACTGATAAACTATAATTGAAAACAATATTAACTGTCACAAAATACAAAAACTAATTTAGGGGGAAATGTAATTTATTACATAATCATAAGCAAACTCTCACAAAATAGTGCTTATTCCAAAAAAAGGGTCCAGGATATCATTTAAAACAAAAACAAACAAAAACAAACTAAAACACAACGTAAAATAAAACACAACCAAACAAAACAAAACTCAAGCAACAAAACGAACTGTACAAACTGTAACAAATTTTACACTTTGTAAACAAGTCGCAGCTTCCAAAATAGATTCAAAGAACCAATACGTTCTACTAAATACGATACTGCCACTTATTTTATTAATACCTAATAGGAATAGGCCATACTTACACAGATACACAACCATAACCTAGAAATTATCCAAAAAAACAAAGAGACCAACACAATAGAACAATACAAAATATACAAGCATAACAACATACAAAATAAAACTGTATTAAAAAAACAAAAACAATACAAGCCCCATCCACTGTTTTTCTTCAAACGCTAGCTCTAAAACAGCTATCACTTACCCAAAAATGACTAAACACCGATGTAAGTTGCTAACGACAACGGGAAACATTTTGTCTCGCTAGGTTTAAATTCATTTAAAATATACTTTTAGCAAGCCGCTAATTTTTTCAAGTACAGATATAACTATAGGTGAAAAAACCCCAAAACCACAAAAATTAATCAAAAAATAACTAAAATAAGTTACCTATGATTAAATCCTTGTGTACATTTCGATGACAAAGTCATCATCTTCAGAGGTTCCTATTACAAAAGTACAATCTAGAATACAAAGAAATTAACAAACTAGACTGACCCCAAGATCCGTGCAGTCATAAACCACTATAATACCATGTGCACCTCTGTAATAGCTCGAAGTAATTGTACGGAATTTTTCTTGTCCTGCTGTATCCCATATTTGTAATTTAATTGTTTTGCCATCCAAATCTATAGTTCGTATTTTAAAGTCAACGCCAATGGTGCTAATATAGATTTCAGTATATGTGTCATCAGCAAACCGAAGCAGTAAACATGATTTTCCTACTCCTGAATCTCCAATCAGAAGCAATTTAAACTGTTACAGTTTTACCTGAATTTCTAAATAAAGACGGAGAAATTACTTTCCGTCTGTTGTTTATAACTACTTATTTAGAATAGAAAAAGCAGGAAAAATTAATCCCGAAGACGACTACCTTTTTGAATTACTTCTGATTGGAGATTCAGGAGTAGGAAAATCATGTTTACTGCTTCGGTTTGCTGATGACACATATACAGAAAGCTATATCACCACCATTGGCGTTGACTTTAAAATACGAACTATAGATTTGGATGGCAAAACAATTAAATTACAAATATGGGATACAACAGGACAAGAAAGATTTCGTACAATTACTTCGAGCTATTACAGAGGTGCACATGGTATTATAGTGGTTTATGACTGCACGGATCTTGGGGTCAGTCTAGTTTGTTAATTTCTTTGTATTCTAGATTGTACTTTTGTAATAGGAACCTCTGAAGATGATGACATTGTCATCGAAATGTACAAGGATTTCATCTTAGGTAACTTATTTTAGTTATTTTTTGTGGATTTGGGGGTTTTTCACCTATATTTTTGTAATATATTGTACCACTGTGCTTTTGATATTGTATACAGATATAACTATTATTTATTTTGAGGTTATCATGATTAACTAACCAATGTCGTTTTGTAAACTACTGGACTATGTTGGAGCCTTTTTTAAAAACTTATTAGTCAAAGTCACAATTTGTATACTTTGTTAGGTCGTTATCGCCTGGAATTAAATTGTGTGCTTAAATATTGTAAAGACTGCGGGCACAGAAAACTTCAAATCTGATCAAGGGTTCCAATTAAATATGATTCTTCTAACATAGAGGCCAATTTAATTCAAACTTTTTAAATGTAACATACAACAAAAAATATGTAGTATTCGAGAAACAAATTAATAAAATTCCAATCAATGGGTCCTATGACAAGTATTTGACAGACTAAGAAGAATAAAGTGTCTTTGTGCATCCCTCTTCGTTTATTCCACTTCTTCGTCTGCATGTGCGGTTTTATCATAAAACATACGATACTTGTTACTTTATTTGCTAAATTAAATATATCATTTAAGAAACCAGAGTTACACTGAAAAGGTTTTGGGGCTATTCACTTAAATTTTAACTCCATCCATTTCCAATTCTTTTAATTTTTCCTGTTATTTCAGACGGATAAAATGTTCAAGGTTTAACAAAGTATTAATTGTCTTCTTTCACTCTTATCAGTTTTTATTACAAAAAAGATTTATTGCAAAAACAATAAAACTTACAAACTTCACTTACTTATATTTATTTGGCACTACAAATAACATTGAATAAATGATAAGCTGGTTGAATATCGAGTCAAAAGTTTATTTATTTAGTGCAAGGTTTCGACACCTAATTTGTTAGCCTCATCACACCTGAAAACAATTTTACATTTCACTATAAATACACATATAAAATACAAGTAGCCTACACTCACAACAAATATTTAAAGCTTAATGAAATTTTAGTCAAAAACTTGTTTTATGTATGGGTTATTTTGTTTGGGTGTTTTTATGTGTGTGTTGTTGTTCTCTCAGTTTTATTACTATTTTTAGTTATAACATTTTAGATGAATTTATGATTTTCACCACGTAGATGGGTTATCTTATGATGTTTTGGCTAAAATTTTATTGAGTTTTTTCAAAGTTTTAAATATTTGCTGCGAGTGTACTTGTATTTTATATGCGTATTGATACAATGTAAAATTGTTTTCAGGCTTGATTAAGGCAACAAATTAGCTGTCGAAACGTTGAACTAAATAAACTTTTCACTCGATATTCAACTGACTTAACATTTATTAACTACATTATATTTATTACTCTATGTTATTTTTTTGCAATTGGCTATCTATTCTAGTACACGGTTTATGGAGTTGTTTTTTAAATTCATTGTTATAAATAAGTTGAATGTATTTTTATTAAGATAATAATATGTTAAGTCAAAACTTGTCGTTTAAACCATGCGTCATTTCATTTAAAATCATTTTTGTAATTATAAGTTTGTATAGCTAAAAAAAAATTAAACGGTAAAAACCTTGAAATTCTCCTTTTTATTACTTTTAGTCATCTTTTAGGCCCTACGTAAAAATATTTCTGTTATATCTAAACCATTGTTTACTGAGTTTTGGTCTTCATAATATTAATATTACTAACGACATCAGTAATAAACGAAATAACGATCCACAATGCCAGAATACATAACTGAAGTTGCAAATACTTTCATATTATTAACGCCAAAGTATAATACTGGTCATATAAGATCCTCACACTAAGCACTGCTTATTACAGAAATGTTATCTACCTAATCTAAAAGTAAAAACTCAGAAAATCACAGCCCATAAAATATCAAGACAATGTAAAACCTACCGTACCATAAACCACAGCTTGGAATTCATAAACCATAACGTGTTCCAAACACTCGTACTTTTCTTATTCAGAAACATCGTAAGCCAGTATTAAGATTATTCAATCGATGAAAGCAATTGTGTGTGAACATTGCCAATAAAGAAAGCAATCGGATGTAAGGGGAGTGGGTTAAACCGAGCAGAAAATACAACTGGGGGCATATAGACATCAAGATGTCAACAAACGTTGTATCTGCGACCAATAATGCAGAGAGGTTTTACGCTGATTGAAGCCTTCCACGAGGGCTATAATGCATCATGTTTCATCACTTTCATCTAGAAAAGGTTACACAGTGTCCTACATTAGTCTTTTACTAAGAAGACATTCAGGATTGAGTTTTTGTTATTTTGAAATCATAATTGGGCTTTGGCCATCTTCTGACATACAGAATAACACCTTCTTATTCAAATGACGATAAAATATGAAAGCCTTAGGAAGTAAATACATTGCTAATTTTAATCAAGATATTACTGTTTTTTAATACAAACCATTTCGGGCGTTTCTTTGCTTCTACAAAGAATGTCCACGTCCCCAAGCTTTCTATTTAATGTTAATATTACAGTATTTAACATTAATTCAACATTTTTATTAAAATGTTATAGCCAAGAATTTTAAATTATGTCATTTTATATTTGATTATGGGGGGTGATGTTGATCGCCTGCACGCGGTGCCCCCTGCTCTAGACTGAACGATCAACATGCTAGAAAACTGCTCGAAAACTGGATAAAGTTCAGAATTGCGCACTGCGGGTAATAACGGGCGCCCCTAAATCAACCCCAATAGCTGCCATGGAGGCACAACTGCAGATGGAGCCTATCCATGTTAGACGAGACAGGCTCAGTCTCTGTTTTTGGGAACGATGTAGAAAAATATACCACAGTAGATGGGGAGACTACAGGGAAGCTGCAAGTAGGCTCAAAACACAAAAAAAAACCCTTGTTGTCTATAAGGAACTATATAAAAAATACAATATAGAACCAGGGAATATAGCCCCATCGACAAACCCATACCGAGTTTTCCATCACCTGCCTGCGGTTAAGATGACTCTACCCGGAATCACTGAAGCAAAAATAAATTACCATCCAGAGGAGCTGAGGACAGCTGCGATAGCAACCATCAACAGCGACTACCCACCAGACGAATGGTTACATGTTTATACAGACGGCTCATCCTTGCCACAAAGTGGACACACTGGAGCAGGGTTTCATTGTACCTTATTTGAGGGATCTGTCGCTGTTGGAAGTAACCAATGCAACTATGATGGCGAAGTGGCAGCTATCTTAGCGGCTGCCACAGAACTCGAGAAAATAGAACCACCCGCCCAGGCAGTCTTTTTAATTGACTCAATGGCAGCAATTCTCGGTGTATCTGGTAATAGAGTGACAGACTGTAGCAGAACTGTCGCCAAAAGCTAGAGACTTTGCAGGATAGGGGATGGCAAATTCACCTGCAGTGGATCCCAAGCCACGTAAATATTCAAGGCAATGAAAAAGCAGACCAACTGGCCAAGCAGGGAGCGGCACTACCACAGCCGTGCCAATCCATTACCCTCACTACAATGAAGGCCCGGATAAACAGCGTATTACAGAGAAGCACTGTATCTGCTAGAACCGAAGCATCCCGAAACAAAAGCTGGGCTACCCTAATAACGGACGGTCCCATTGACGGTCGACTGCCACGACACGAGAGTGTGGCTCTCTTCCGCTTGACGACCGGACATGACTATCTGGCTGCGCACCTTCACAAGATACATGCTGTACCATCACCCGAATGCACCCTATGTGGAAGCGGCACCATGACAGCTGAACACCTTCGCACTTGCTCGTCGCTGGACCACAGTCCCACAGATGAGACAGAGGCCACAAGGATCTCTTGATTATACTGGTCAGCCTGCCGCCAAATGGCTGGACAGCCAAGGGGGGGCGTTGGCTAGTAAGTAAGTATATTTGATTATACTTGAAATTTAAATTGCTTATATTTTAATATGATGCAAAATCAAAATAATTGTATTAAAATACAAACTAGTTTATTTTAAACATCGTATAAATCAGGAGTAGAATTTTTTTTAAATAGGTTTCATTAGTTATTTAGAATAATTGTATCAAGTATACCAATAAAGTAAATAAATTAATAAAAAAAGTACTACAAATCGCTGAAGCATTTAGATCGTCCTATACCCGAACCCATTCTGTAAAGTTAATACTAACTTGCCCTCATCAGGTCTACTGCGTATACATTTCCCAGACAGTATGTCTAGAAGAGAAAAGACTAGTAGAAAATGGAAAATTCCAAGAAATAGTTTTTTATAATGTTGCTAAAAACTTCAAAATGTTGGAAATTACATTTTGCATCAAAAATTTGCCTAGACATTCTTAAACAACTCTTTTCCTAATGGACGTATTCATTTCAAAATTAACACAATATTATCTTATGTTTGAATCAATGCTGTATAAATGAATATTATAGTCTATATTCGAGAGATCTTGTATATACAGTATATCACTTTCCTCCTCTAAAAGTCTTCATTCTTTAAGATTGACAAAAGTCTTTTTCATTAATTCTTATATCGTTGCTTATTTTGTTTTTTTCTCCCACAATAATTTCTTTCTTATGTGTTTGTTCCGGCCTTTACCTATTTATTTATCTTTTACGTTTGTAAGTGCTTGTTTGACGTTTACATGTTATTTAGTTTGTTCAGAGTAACCTCACCTGACTTTCAGAAACTACAACCTTTAAAAAATTAATTTGTCAATTTTTGGAAATTTTTAATTATTAGTCTACCCATTTACTGTACAATTGAGTTTCATTTTTCGTGAGACAGGTTTTTAAGCTTTTGAGTTTTCCAATAATTATTTCGTTTATTTTTAAGCAATATAATTGTTATGTGTTATTGATAAATTGATTTTTCTCAATACTATTTTGCCTGTTTTCAGAAGCTATAATTAGAACAGACTGGCGGTGTGTATCCCGTACATAATTAACGGTTGAACCACGGTGGTGTAATGTTTATTCTTGGCATATTATAGAGAACAGGTTTTCTTGGTTATAAATAATTTTGCTCGTGAAATTAAGTTTATTAAATTATAATTCCTTTCATTCAGTTTCCAGTTTATCTCTCCCATTAAAATTTACGACCTGCCTTATAATCATTTAAACAACTGGTGTCCCGCCTCATAGATTAACCTAATGTTTCTTATAAACTCTGAAAAACTATTTTATATTTCTAATCATATGCGAAGTGTAAAGACGTTTTTTTAACCAATTAAAAATTATTCGATTGTTCAAATTATTTGAAACTATTCACTTCAAAACTGGTACATACTTCTATAAATAAAAAAGAACTATAAATTTCAAATTTTCCAGAAAAATTATCCGTATACGTCTCTATTGTCAAATACTTTCAGGTAGTTCCTGAAAAAGATTATAGTTTTTTTTTAACTAGAAAAATACAATTTTCTTTTTTTAATAAAAAAAAATTATTAGAGAAAAATTCCGAAAATGTATTGAAGTTTTATTTCGTATCATACGAAATGAATTTTCATAATTCGTACCAAACGCCATTCATCATTTGACATTCAGCAGGCATCATACTAATGCATTAGTGACCCAGTTGTACCAACTTTAACAAAGCAGATAATGAAGATAAATGAACAGATTCCACCTCAATGGAAACTGAAGTTAAAGTAGTTGAATTCCCCAGAGATTGACAACAATGAGTGTAGGCAGCCACCCTTCGCAAAATGCGTCATACTCTGCTGAAAGTCCATCCGTCTCAATTTAGCCTTCACTTATTACCCGATATTTAGTACGCTTAATGAAACACCAACAGCTCAGGGAGTGCCAACCCAACGAACCGTTATTTCCCCACACGGTTCATTACACCGGCTGCAATTTTACATGTTTGTAAGGCTGAAGAATATGAGCAAATGGTGCGTAACGTAAACATCTAGGTAAGTATCTTTAAAACCTATTTGGTTGTTTATCTTTACTGTTTTCTAGACTAATAAATCTTTTAATTATAACTTACTGAAATGTCTCATGAAACGCGTTTTTCTCATTATTTCAGCATTGACTATTGTTTAGGGATACAAACTAGACGTTTGACTCCAGAATTGACCAATCTGTTTGGTACAGCGTACAGGAAGCACTTGTTATCCTCCCTACAGATCCCACCAAACACTTATTGTTGAGGATAAACTCGGCCAACATGATTTTTTCTTTTCGAAAAATACGACTCGTCAATTTCAACAGTTTTATTTACACCGCCAATTTTCGTTTTATTATTAAGAATGGAATGTGCACATACTTCTCTTAAATAATTTTTCCAATCGGTTATTGAACCTGCACTCATACCTTATTCTTCGGCACAAAACTTAGTGGTAGTGTACTCTTTTGACCAGGAGTAGACTATATGAAAAAAATAATAGTTTCAGAAGGAAGTTTACTTGCTTCGAGCTACGTATCTTTCCTCAGGCCAACTGAAACGCGGCAATCTTTTCTATTACACCGCCACCGATCATGAGCATTTGTCAAACTTGGCGACATTTCGTGTCCCTTATCACAATTACGCGTGTTATGTAGTATTCCTTTATTACGAAAATAACTTACTGCTTTTTCATTGCTATCTATCTCACGAACTAAACGTATCAGTGACATGATCAACACTGAAGCACTAACAGGACGCTGATGGTCAAAGTACGGTGAACGTCTCGCAGAACTGATAAGATAAAGAAACTTGCTGCTTTATTTATATGGTCTTAACTGGTTTATTAAATATTTATTTTATGTACAAAGCAATTCTAATTTCCATAGAAAATATTTTGAGCCATGCGATCTTATAATAGAAAAGACCCAAAGATTTTTTGCAAACCTACTTCGTTATTGATTTTGCTTACAGATTCCCTGTGAATTTCCCGGAATAATGACAGGACGAGCCCGAAAAGGGTCCTTCCGTGAAATGGGCGGAAAATGACTCCTCTTATCTTAGTCTGACTGCCCTCGTTCACCCCAGATTGTGTAATCGTGTATCAAATGTTTGCGTCCTTAACAGAATGTGTCTTTCAGGTGTTGACGTTACAATGCGTCCCTTCCGGCGATTTTACTCGTACAATGTTCATATCCTAAAGGAGGTTAGTCAATGTGAATAGATGAATCGCTTGCTATCATGAAAATGTTTTTGTTAATATATCTTGTAAGAAACATATAAATGACGCATTAATTTTACTTCTAAGAAGGTCTAGTGAGATTTTGAACGCAATTCCTTCTTTGAAAATTAAAGTTTAACACTTATTTTATACTTAGAACTGTTTAGGTATATTTTTCTAATTAAAATCAATTATTATGAATTATTCAAATAGGCAATACGTATTACAACAATATAATGAAATATATCTTCTTTATAACAGCATAAAAAACTACATTGAAGTAAAGCGATAGAACTTGACGTTATCTAGAAATTCACAAGAAAACATATAATATTTTTTTTTTCAATCGTCAATTCCCAATTAAATTAACAAAGCAAAATTTTATTTTAGTTTCTTTTTATTTTATAATTACAATTAATATAATTATGTATAGGCCTATACATAGGTCAGAATAAAAATACTAAATGACAAAATGGACAGCGAATTCCTTGCAATTTTCCATTTTTGTTTCAATGTATGGTGTTGGACTATTATTTTTGTTTGGTAATATTTATACCATCTCTTATTTTTGTACTTGCATTGTGTTGTAGTTTCTTTTCGCTTTCCTTTTGCATTGTCTTTTTTTGAATGAAGTTTCTATAACGTTAATCCATTTTGTTAATTTTAATCTTTTCACTCATTTTCAATCCTACAGCATTATTTATGATTGTGTAGTAACCATGGCAATAATTTGAGGTTGTACATTGGAGGTTTCGACAACCAGATGGGGGCGAAAAAAAATTCATATACTTCTTTGAGAAGTACATTTCTAGCTATAGGAAAGGTGGCTCAGTGCCAAAGCGCTAGACCTCGAACATGAAGATAATCAGTTTGAATCTGACCTAACCCCCCCCCCCCCCAATTTTTATTATTAAATTATTGATTAAATACTTGAATAAAACTGAATTAACATCAATTAATTGTCATCCACTATAGGTTAAAAGCAATGTATTTGAATTTGGTTGGATTAATTAAAACGTATTTTATTAACGATTGAAAATTTGTACAAGATATACATCAGGAGAGTGTGAACTAATAGAAGGGATTGAATAACTGGACATAAACGAATTTTGTCCTGATAATTTCTGGATGTATAACATGGCGAATAATGTTAACAGCTGTTTTCATCTTCAAATTATGATTGTTTGGAAGTTACACTTGAACATTTTCAAATACAATTTCCATTCAGGTATATTCTATATATTTGATTAAATTATGCGATAATGCATGATTTCTTAAAACAGCTGTTTTTATTACTCATAGTTTACATTCTATAATATATTTCAGCTGTACTTTAAAATAAATGCCTAAAACAATTATATTTGGTAATACATTAACTGCATATATAGATATAGGCCTACTGACTAATTAATAACTTAAGCTATATTTGTTAATTATGTTTACTTAAGCTTGAGTCTTGAAATTTAAAAGTAAAATTAAAATACCTATAAATGTATAAATTGCAAAATTTTAATTTAGACATGTTAATTTATAATAATAGGCCTAAAAATAAGGCTTCGTTACTCTTCAAGTTGCATAAGATATTAGACTACATTTTATATGTTACATTAGAATATACAATAAATATCTAAAGAAAATTAATCTATTAAAGATTTTTAATTACGTTATCATCTTATTAATGTAGCAGTAGTCGAGCTGCACGACATAAAACTATTTGAAATTACACATGTTTCTGTAGTAACACGACTTTTTTTATCGTTTTCTTACGTATTTTTACGTTTTAATAAAAATACATTGGGTAACTAAGAATTCTTTAAAAAACGTAAAAATGTCTTGCACGTTTATATAATACAAGGTTATTATAACAAGAACAAAATATGTATATAGTAAGTCTGGAAAGCATTGTCTTCTACGAGGTATGAAATTAGCAATACTGGAATAGAGAACGACAATTGAAATGAATTACTGTAGAGAGCGGCAATGAAAACTCATGGACATTTAGAAACACAGATAAATATTGTGTTATACATGAGGCGATATTATCTGTGTACACCTCTATGTTCAGGTACAGTAGTTACCCAAATCTGTTTGTTAACATACTTTTAACATCTATAAATATTTTCCGCACGTAATACTTTTATACTTATTTATTTCCTATTATAATTTTGTCTTTAATTTATTGGCGTGAGAGCATTGATACCCCTGATGTTTTAGTGGAGGAAATATTAAGTAGAGCACCCATAAGATTGCGATGCGGATTTCAACAGTTCTAAGAGACCATTTCATACAAAAGACGTTTTCCCCTAAATTTAGAGGTTACGTCCAGATCATTTTTTCAGATATCAAAGTATAAAATCACCATAAAATGTTTTATTAAATTTAAATTTTTATAATATTAGTTTATTAATATCTTAGTCTTACTGAAGTGAATAATCGTTACCGCTTGGTATGACTGTATGCTTTGTGTAAGAGAAAAATCATCTCATCTGTTACGAGACGCGATTCGGTAATTATTCCAACGTGCGACTACCGCTATTTTCGTGAAATTTTTTTTACTTTTCTTATGTATTTTTACGTCCTAGACACGAATCCAACATTATTTTTTGTCGCTGACGCCGTTTTTTTAGAATATACTTAAAAAACATAACCTTATTGACGTAGGTTCCGACGTGCTTCTACCGCTGTTCTGACGTGCGACTACCGCTATTTTCGTGAAATTTTTTTACTTTTCTTATGTATTTTTACGTCCTAGACACGAATCCAACATTAATTATTGTCGCTGACGCCGTTTTTTTAAAATATACTTTAAAAAAAATAACCTTATTGACGTACGTTCCGACGTGCGACTACCGTTGTTCCGACGTGCGACTAATGCTATTGCGACTACCGTTATAATTATATTCAATTTTACTATCTACCTACATTTAAAATATACCTATGAAGTATCAAGTCAGGATAGATTTGGTTATAGTTTTATACAACATTACTAGCCTATATACCTACATTAAAATATACCTATGAAGTATCAAGTCAGGATAGGTTTGGTTATAATTTAATAAAAATAGATAGTAATTCTGAATAAAATTATTACCAAATCTATCCTGACTGGATACTTTGTAGGTATATTTAATGTAGGTATATAGTAATGTATAAAATTACAGATCTAGACGTAGTGCAGTGAGCTGTAGCTACTGCGCACTCGGTTCACGCTATAGGCCTACATGTCATTACAATTTAACATTTAAAATGTGAAATAAAGTAACTTTCACAAAAATACTTAATAATGTAAGGAACATACATATGTAAAAACGTGAAAATACATAAGAAAAGTAAAAACAAATTCACGAAATTAGCGTTAGTCGTACATCAATAAAGGTTAGTTTAGGTTATGTTTTTTAAGTATATTTAAAAAAAAACGGCATCAGCGACAAAAAATAATGTTGGATTCGTGTCTAGGACGTAAAAATACATAAGAAAAGTAAAACAATTTCACGAAAATAGCGGTAGTCGCACGTCGGAATAATTACCCGTGATTTATATTGTAGCTTAAATTAAGTGATAACATTATATAGCAAACGTAGACTTTATGTAATAGGTTTTGTTGTAGAACAACTGTTTCAACACGTAGATTCTGTTACTTTATTTATTGTGTAGTATTTGCTTAAAATGTTATTGTTAAATAACAGTTGAAAAATAAATTAGTTTATATTTTGATAATTTTACTCCAATTAATTAATTTTAATGATAATGAATTATATACTTTTATTTCAAATTTTTAACTGAAAACTTTCTGAGGCACGTTCGACACTTTTTAAGAACCAAATACAACTAACCTAGCTATGTCAAAATTTCTATTGAGTATTTTTTTAACCTCTAATAGAGGTTTTCTATGAACTACACTGTTTTATTATTAACTAGATTCTATCTATACCTCACTAACCGAATTCTTTAAACAAAGTATCAATTTTGTAGGCCAGTCCCACTGTCTGCCATATTGTAATCTCTTTTTAAAATATTACAATTTTTTTAAATTTTATATTTCAGTCACAAGGGTAATACATGTTGTTGTCTACCCTTTTCACCCCCATGTAGGACTAAGGACAAGATATGTAAATAAATAAGGATAAGGATAAATAAAAATATTGCAAATGAATAGGTATAACGAGCAAGAAATCGTAGCACTGCGTAAACAAGGTTGTTTACCTAAAGAAGAGTTCTATAGGCTACGTAGAGATTAGCCTTCTCCCTGCAAAAGTATTTTGCGAAAAACCCAAGAAGAACGTTACCATCAATAATAAAATTATGAATACTAAAAACTAAGAGTGAAAGGATAATTAAAACCAACGAGTTCATTGATAGTACTGATTACTAAGGCTCTCCAAAATGCACCAATAGTAATTTATGTGACAATAAGAAATGGTAGATAACTGTGACACTCAAAACATTACTATACAACCTGGCAGAAATCTAAAATATCATCATGAAATTAAAATCAATGACTTAAAATATGAGAAATAAATAGGTAGACTAAAAAGAGGTAATAGATAAAACAAACTCACCCGCACATGTTATCTTCCATAACTTTATCAAAGGTCAGTTAATGCAACAACCTATAACTATGGACTACTTTTATTCTGTAGTTTGTATTACAGCTGAACTCTTTCCCATTGATGATTTAAAAAAATATTTCATAAACAGATTGGAGACAGCACGTCAGAGGTGTCACTTAACAGATACAGTGTCGCTCTTAGAATGCTACTCTGCGAACCCCATTCAAAACTATCTGAGATTGTCCAAGACATAAGTTGATAAATTGTTTGATGGATGCAGAAAATTGTATGAATATCCTATGATTTTAAGGCTTTAAAATTCCTTTTATAAAAGCAATACCGAATGTCTTTCAAAATCGGAAATGAATGCACGTGTGTGTGATGCAAGAAAAAATGTTAGAAACACTAATTTATTCCCTAATGAACGTCCTTGATTAAGCTACACTGTTCAATACAAAAAAAGACCTTTGTTTCTAGGTACCAGAAAGTCATCGGTTGATTACTTTCTCCGTCAGCTTGGATAAATCTAGTATTCAAGGAGATTGGCTACGTAGTAGAATTCCTTTTAATTGTTCCTTGTTGTATAATAGGAAATTACTGCTGCTTTCAACTCTGAGCCATTGAGCACTGATCTCAACCTTTCCAAATCCTTACGTCCAAAAATATCCGTAACTGTACCTTGATGAATGGGTACATATTTGTGAAAATAGCACTATTAATTTATATAATGTATATTAGTATACAAATGAAAAGACATGTGTGTGTGTGTGTGTGTGTGTGTGTGTGTGTGTGTGTGTGTGTTTGTGTGTGTGTGTGTGTGTGTGTGTGTGTGTGTGTGTGTGTGTGTGTGTCTGTGTGTTGTGTGTTGTGTGTTGTGTATGCGCGCGCTCGCTTGTGCGTGTGAATAGCATATAATTTTAGTTGAGTATTTGGATAGGGTACCGAAAGAGACGCTAACCTCCTCCCAGTATGTGCAGTGACTGGAAGTCAGGTAGATATATCTAGAGATTGATTCCAGGTAATCTAAAGGTAATAGCCTCGAGAAAATAGCATCTAGAAATATTTCATGTCTCCATCTTTCAATCATTCTAGACATTTTTAAACTCCCTTTACAGTTTCAAGGCGGTGGAACCTTAGGCTCTACGCATGTTTCGAGACAGTAAAATATACATTCTCTCACTGTCCTACACGGTAGCAAAACACAGTAAAATTTAGCTAGGAATGTGTAAGTGTTTGGGAACACCTGAGGTATTGACAAGCCTGTTAGAGAACAGCCTACTCTGGATTTCCAAACTCTGATTCCCAATGCATGTCAATACTTTCTCAAAAAAGCTAAGAGCGAGTATTGTATGAAGGTGGCCAGGAGTTCTGAGATGGTATTTGGTGATGAGAACATCTTGACGATGAATATACCCAGTCCACCCGTGAAGACTTCCCAGGTTAGAACAGTTATAGTATCAATAGATAGGCGATGATAACCATAACTGGTTTTTCGCCTGGAAAAAATTCAACGCATTTTTTTTTTTTTTTTTTTTAAATTTACCCGAGTCTGAGCCCCCAATACCCGCCTCTAGCGAGCTACCTCCGTCTCACATGCGCATGCGGTTAGTATCCCTACAGCGAGTGAAGGAAACGGGATTGATTGCCCATGTACCAAGCTCATAAGCTCTTTCCATGGAGAATCAGGATATAGTGAAATGAAACAGTACGGTAAGTGTCACGCTAAGAACGGGATGAAAAAACCTGGCAGAAAGAAACCCTGCCAGGAAAAATCCCGCAACAGATCCTGGTGGCTTGGATCACATTATGCTAAGGAATAAGGAGAGGTATTACCTTGCAAATACCTTGTTAGTGAGTCTATGGTAGGAATGGCATGCACCTCTTCTTCTGCTGCCTACTCGAAACTGAAAAGGCATGCAATCAAATTAGTACTTCCGATGGGGCTAAGCTGCGGCCCTGGAGATGTGCCCAATGTGGTAGAACAACTATTCAATAGCTGCAACCTAGCGGATATTTTGTGAACCGTCAGCAAATGGTACTATATGCAGTACATAAAATAAATCTTAAAATTTTTATATTTTGCAGGAATTTAAGCCAAATATAACTATATTTTTTTAAAAAAAATAGATTCAGCGTTCTGATAGATTACATAAATTCTACATTAGATATGCTCTACCAAATTGGTTTAAGAGGTAGTATTACTACCTCTTTAATACTACTATTAAAAGACCAAAACTTTTTAAAAAAGTTAGTTGCTATATTTTAGCTAAAAGGTCGAAATAGAATTACTGGTACAAAATTGTATTTCATATAAAACTGAATTTTACAACTACGGTTTTTATTTTTTTATTATAAAATTTTCTATACAATATGAAAACATAACTTCCTCAAATTCTTTACAAAATGTTGTCACCTGTTTAGTCTTGACAATTGTAAAAATGACATGTCTATAAAACAGCATTGATCATGGAATTTGTCTAAAATTGTAATGTTTGACTATGGAGCTGAAAACAGGAACTGTATATGGAATAAAGCAATGCATAAAGTAAAGGATACATGGACATGGATGTGGACTGCAAACATCAATAGATAACTTAGGACGCTGACAGCTCATCCAATACAATTATTTTCTTAATTTCATATTTCATTAACTGTTTTGAATGAAACATGACACATAAAATTATTTATAATTATATATCTATTTCCATAATTTTGTATAATAAAGTTGTCTAATCGATCATAAAGTGTCAACTACTTGAAGGTGGCGAATTGAGTGATAACAAGTAAGTGACCTTCCATATAGCTTAAAATCTTATTTTTTTAAAAACCATAAAATGCTCTTGCAAGACTAAAACCCTTCTAAAATGATGATTTGCCTAAGCCAGAAATTATTGCCTATAAAGGCTATCATTAAGAAATATTTGACAAGTATTGTATGTAATTAACTGTTCTGAGATCAGTGATTAGTAAATACTTTAGGTAGTTTCCTTAAAACCATCTACTAATATAGTTCCCATACTTCTGACCAGTGGCGGCTCCTGCACAATTACATTGGTGGGGCTCATGACAAGGGGTCTTCCCAGATTTACAGGTGCGGGGACAATTTTGAAATTTGATACCCATTTAACTCGTTTTAGATTCTAAGCACCTACAACTTTTATTAAGTTATACTTATTGATTAATATATTAACATTGCCATAACTAATAGACGTATTACGGTGTGATTTACAAAATGTTCCTAGGTTGGGTAGTTAAGTGATTGCCTATGCTAAAGCGTCGAGTACTCAACGAGTAGTGTGAATCATTTTTACTTTTAAAAGTATACTAGGCCACTGTGTATGCGCATCAAAGGATCTATAAATGGAAACATTGTGACAACATTACAAATAAGCCTACAATGCTGCTTCCTAAATCATATAGAATTGTAGTAGCAGCACTGATTAGTCATTTCTCAGCGCATGCGCATTACTACGACACTCCATCCCAGGCCACCCGTAACACGCGCGTTGATTGACGTCACCGCACGGTTTTGGTTGTTTCAGCTTATTCCATGCACACTCAATGCACTAGTCTGGGGCTCTCTGCTGTGAGCCCCGCGCCGAGCTTGCGGCTAATTTCGTGCGTCAACTGCTAAATATTTTATGGTTTTAACATTGCTTAAATAATTCTAAGCTCTTCTTAACCTAATTTAAGACAAATGAATATTAATTAAAAATTATTTTTTGTAATTGGGAGGGCTGTGCCCCAGAGCCCTTTTGAACAAACCGCCACTGCTTCTGACAGTAACTAAGATTACTAACAGTTAAGGTCTGAATTGAGAATGGCACAAATCTTCCAAATTCATAGTTAGTTCTCATTTAGACAAAAAGTAAGCCAATAGGAAAAATGTTTTCTCATTGATATATGTGAAAGCAAGCCCATACTAGCCGGAGAGGATAGGGCAACATCTCCCCCTGTGTCCTCCTTGCCCAGTGCACTTGTGCCCTTGTATAGTGAAAATATATCTTTGATTTATCAAATAATGTAATATTACTGTAAAAATTAGACTTACTTGTATCCATACCGCACAGAAACAGCAAAAGCACTTGAGACGATAGTGTAACAACCAGGTGTAAATAGCAATGGCTGAACAAAAACAGGATGATTAATATCTTAGTTGCTGACACAGTGGACCAGTCATCCATGCAAATAGTGATATGATGATGATAAAAAAAAACGTTACATCAAGACCAATTTGTGGTTAATCAAGCTACCTTATGCCATCAGCAGTCAACTTTGTAGTATTAGATGGCAGTGGCAAGGAAAAGTGTGTAAATAACCTATGATAGATGTTATTGTTTACAACATTGAAAAGTTAGCCTAATGGTAAGTACCAATTCTTTCTAAAAAATTAAATATTAAAACATGTCAAAGTTGTTAATAGCTTTAAAATGTGTCACATCTACAACAGCCAATGCACAGGTTAACTTTCTAACTAATACTTTGCAAAAAGCTGGGGTTAATATAGAAAATTGTTTGGCAGATACTTCCAGTAGTACTTCAAATATGAATGGAATTTGCAATTGTTTTGCTGCCAAATTAACAGCCCCTGCCTGTTTTTTAATACTAAACCAAATCCACAACTGGTGCTATCCATCCTTGTACTTTTTGATAAAGCAAAAATATTGCCATTGACTGTATCATTTTTTAGTTTACTTCAAGAGTTACATGTTTTTGTAAAGGAATTTTTGAAGAGACAACAAGGGAATATTGAAGAAAATTCAGCTTAAGTAAATGACGATTTGTGATATTCCTTCCACTCCATGATACACAGATTAAGCAACATACCCATGAACAATGAAGACAAAATAAACAAACTAAACACAATAAAACGGATAGCCCAAAAAAATTGATACAAACACACCTTAATAGACAACAAAATACGCAAAAATCAACGTACACTTAACACAACAAAAAACAATAACACACAAAACAGAAAAATATATGACACTTACATATCACAACAACACAATACAAAAAATAGCTTCCTCGCTACGCAAACGTAATTACAAAATAGCATTCACAACAACCAAGACAATTAAAAAAACACCTACACAGTTCAAAAACACACCAGGATAAATATGACAGGGCAGGCGTATTCAAGATTACATGCAACAACTGACCCAGCTTTTACATAGGGCAAACAGGAGAACATTTACCACAAGATACTAAGAACTTGTAAAACAGATAAGAAAGACACAACCCAAATCAAATTTTCCCATACGCATACAAACCACACTACAACTACAGACTAACATAGACACCAAACTAAAAATCCTACATTACATCAATAAAAGCAAAAAACTTAACACAGAAGAAAACTATGAGATATATAAACACCATAAATACTATCCTCAACACATTCTAAATGACAAAACACCCTCCCAATCAAATACTATATTTGAACACATAATTAATAACTACTCTATGAACAATAACACACCACAGAACAGATATACACCACAGACTTACATCAACACAACACACCAGAGCAACAGCCTTGTCAGTACTTCACATCCTTGATTAATGTGTTGACCTAACGTGAAACGCGTCGGTTGAATAAATCAGTAAGTAGTGGTTTTTTTGCCAAGTTAATACAAAAAAACTTGTAACAACATGTATAATCTTCAATATTTACGGCTTTATGAAGTTTTTATATTTACTGACAATTCTACTGACACATGTCCATGTGTGTAAGAGTTTTTTTTCAAAATTGAAATTAATAGAAAAAAATCAAGAGCAACTATGGCAGTAGATACTTTAGAAACATTTAATCTGATGTACACTGAATATTAAATGATATTAAACCTTTATTTAGAACTTGAGTTTTTTTGTATTGCATATAGACTTATCAAGACCCATTAATTGTGTTTAAAACGGCACCTTTTCATCTACCCACTGAGCCAAGAAAAATAATTTAATTTTTGGTTTTTGTTGAGAGGGTGTTAAGTCAATGGCCAGTTTTTATTGAAAGGGGGTGAGTTAATGGTAATGGTCTAATCAGTTGCTATCAAGTTAACTTGTGTCCATTTAACAAAATTCAACATGTCCCAGCAGTTTATTTGTAAGTGTGTGACGAAATATATTTAATTTATGGGAGAATAGAACTGTCTGGTTATTTTAAATAAGTTTTAGAAGCGTTTTTTTTCAAAAATTAACAATATCTTTATCTGTAATGACCGATCGACAATGTTGATGTCCAGCAACGGGGACTTAGGAGCTATGACCAAAGGACCGAAATCTGCTTCTTTTAAATATTTTGTTATTCTGTGAATTGGCCAAAAAGAGGTATGTTTTAATGGATATTTATCAATTAGCATTAGTCAAAAATATTAGACAAATTTGACACATTTAACTGTTTTTACGGACTTCAGTAGAGAAGAGAGGAAAAGGTATTAGTAACAGATGTTAGTCATTCAGTAAGCAATTATATAGTCATTTCCAGTTGAAGTTTCCATCACAGTGCAAAGAAAAATGTACTATATCTCAGCAGAGCTCAACATTAAGCTCATGTGGAAAATGTTTTGTGACAACCCCACCTACAAAGTCAGCTAATCTTTCTATTGCTGTATTTAGGGATAATTTTAATTACAGGTTTGAACATCCACGGGTTGATGTAGACTGCAAATATGAGGCATTAAGCAACAGAATAAAATCACCTCCCTTAAATCTTGTGGCTAAAGAAGTTACTGAAGCTGAACTCACAGTCTATAAAAAAAAGTAACAAGTTTTATTCAGCTATAAAAACATGAGTCATCCATTGCTGCTAAACAAGATAGCCGTGTTTTATCATGAAAACAATATTCGTTCCAAAAATGATAGCACAAGAGTTGTACTAAAACGTTTTCTAAGCGTATTTGACATTCATAATAGTAAAGACTATAAAACCAGTATTTCTTTTTATCATGAAGGAGTAGCAAAAAAGCCCCCAATGAGGTTCTTTCGCTTTTAAATTAGTATTAAAAAATATACCTGAAAAAATTCAAAAATGCCTTTTTTCTGTGACAATTGCAGCGACCAAAATAAAAATCAGGTATGTCTAGATTCTACCTTTATTAAACAAACTCAGGCAGATTTATTAAAGTTACACAATACTATCCTGTCCATCAGTATAGCTTTTCCCCATGCGATAGAGATTTTGATATTATTTCATGAGGTTTTGCAAAACATAAAATCTAGTATGTCAAGATTTGATAAGTTTACAGTACATGAAATCGAAAGTTCATAAATTTAAGATTTTAAAAATTGGATGAAGGTTTATTACAAAAATTCATCTGCTCTCAAGAGAGGAAGGGAAAAGTGAAAAAGTCAGTTAAGGTATATTTTCAGGTATGCGAGTTATTTCAATTTTAATAAATAAAAGAAAGAATATGTTCAAGCATACTTGAATATTAACAGTTTAAGTATAAATTTAAACCAATATGTATGAAAATGACATATTTATAATCTCTAGAATGTAACAGTTGTTGCAGGAAATGATATATTACGTGAGTTATTAAAACAGAAAAGAGGTGCATGGCAGCAAACCTTATTTAATTATATCTATTTTTCCCAATCATATTAGTCCTTTTTTAATTTAAGAACACCCTCAGTGCCCTACAATCTTTACAGGTGATTTTTTTTTTTCATTTTTGAGGTGCAATTTGCTGTTTGATCCACTCGTACAGGTAATCAATATGTGAAAATTCACTGAAATTTCAAACTTCTGGTACGCCTACTCTAGCATTCCTGTCACACACTTCCCAAATGATTAGTCATTTCTTGTTATTACAAGCTATTCATTAAATTATTACAATTATTTGTCATTCATGTTAACTACCATTCTTGTTATTTTTATTTCTATTTTCATTTTCTCTATTAGAACGGAATATGCACATCCTCAGGTAGGTGTGTGTTCCGTGGAGGTTTTATAATTTTTAGAATATAAGATTTTATATTGTAGTTTCTTCTTTGTTTTGAATGCCAACATGTGTCCTTCTTTTTTTTAGTTTTTGGTAATCTTATTTGAAGTTCTGTTATTGGATGTGAGTGTGCTGTTTCTTTTATCCTGTTTTATTATTTTTGTTTGTGATATCCTGACTTACTGTTTATGTTCTTAATGTCTTTTTGACCACTATCTCATCTTATGCTAACCACTTAATCGAATCCCCTGATTCTAGTTACTTGGACATTAGCTATAATCTAGAATTTCTTAATATTTACTAGTTATCATTACTATGTGGGGCTATTGTTGTTTTGTGATGCTACAAAATGTAGTTTGCATACCAGTCACATATTTTTCAACACAGTTGAAATGATGATTTTTCTCAGTAACCCTGTGAATCCAGAAGCTTGGTTAAGCATGACTTGTATGATTGAGAGTCTAATTGTATGTTTGATTCAACATATATAAAAAAAAGGGTCACTTTTTTAAACAACACCCCTGAAAATGATTAGTAATTTAATATACAGAAATAATTGTTAATAATGGAATTTATTTTAAAAAATCAAAATCCCATTTCACACCAATGGTTGGATTAACATTTCTAAATACCTTAGTTTGGGAAAAATATAAATACAAAAAACTGACTTTGTCCTATTAATGGTTTTATATTTATACAATGTCACAAATAAAATAATTTATTTTATTTGCAATTTTTATACAAAATTTCATATTTTTTTAATATTTAAATTGTTTAAATTTTATATTTCCAGTGATTATTTATATCACATGAAATAAAACCGTTTTAAAAATGTCTCTAACTTAAACTTTTTTTTTCAATTTAATACAATTTGAATAAATGGCACAGGCAAGTTAGTTTAAATAGTTGATAAAAATTTTGTTGGACTTATTACTCTATGAAATGTTATTGCAGAATATCAGATTCCTCTTTCAGAACTATTTTCAGTAAATTCATTACTAAATTTGTTGGGGAAATTTTATATTCATCCAAACTACCTAATTAATATATTTAGTAGCCCACTTTGCACAATTTAATCAAATTTTCTTTTATTTAGACGAACATGTTTGTACAAACTAATTTAATACTAACAGTTTCATAAAAACCTAATTTTCCATTTGATTTCAGAAAAATTGAATTTTCAAAAATATTAATTAAAATCAACCTTAGCTTAAAATCTTTTATTCAATCATCAGACCTTATACAAGACCCCGATTTGAAGTCAATCAGACAAGTAACTACCAGATCCATTCATATTTGGAAAGACAAATTTAAAATGTATCTACCAGTTTTTTCTCATTTTAAATAGACTTTCTTGGTCCAGGATCTTTGGTAGGAATAAAAACAAAGACCCTAGGCCAAGGAAAAATGACACAAATGTTGAGTCTAAAAGAGTATTTATTTTAGAAGGCAGTTTATTATTATAAATCATTTTACATTATTAATATAAAATTCCCTCTCATCTTCCTCTGTAGAAAGTCAATTTATTCTTGTTTTCCATTTTCGTTCTTATTATAAGGCTCACAACAAATCTAGATGCACTAGGAACTTGGATAGTTTGAACATTTTTAATTTGAAATTGAAATTTGGGGTTGGTAACTTGAACTTTATATGCTACCAATAAAAATAATTATGGACAATTCAAAGTTCAACTTCTTTAATTCTACTTTATCTGTTTAGATATGGGCTCGTATTCCAGGCCACTAGTGATTTCTTTCCAAGAATTATCTGCGTTTTGTTCAAGATCATGGTGTTTGGTGCATAAGCAGTGACAGGAATTCTGCATAAGAGATATCAACCATGTAATCAACAGTTATCGATCAACGCTCTGCTCAGCTACCAAATTGTTATTACAGTAGCGTACCTCTTCTCAATGCAGATGTTTTCTAGGCACCTGTCAAAGGAAGCCAATATGAACGCCACCTTTAAAGAGTGGTAATAAAGAGGTATGTGGAGATTTTTCTAATCAAGACATTTTAACAGAAATGAAAAACAAAAAAAGTGCCTAATTGTCAGATTTAGAAGAAAATTAAGCTATAGGGAGGCCCCAATCCCTACATCAGAAGCCCTTCATCATTAGCATGATTTTAAGCTATATATCATAGGACAAACCCATGTTAATGATGGTAATTTCCCCTCCCTAACCGTACTTGAGGATTTTGAAATTGTTAAAATACTTAATTCTGCAGAAAATTGGACATTATAAAATGTTTTGACAACCTTTTATTTTTAACTGTAAATATTTATCTATAACTTACTCTATATACACATATTATATTCATGTAATTTTCTTCCTTGTGTTGACCACAGTACTTCCAACTGCTAATGATTATAACTTTTATAAATCCACTATGCCCAAGTTTATTAATTATACAAATTATAGTTTTTAATGTGTGTGTATGGTCTTTTTTATAAAAAAATGTAGACCAGTGACAAGATACCTGAAAACAACCAAAACGGTTGTCGTAAACAAAAAAAAATGGACTTTTTAGCTAAAAGGGCATTTTCAAACTTTAATAATTTGAATTTTTACTTGAATCGAATTTTTCATTATTCCCTTCAGCTCCAAATTATCCAAGTTCTACTGTAATCTAAATTTTATTTTAGTTTACAATGTACTACATAAATGATCTACTCAATAAATATGTTACTTGAAACCATAAAAACTTAACTAAATATCGGCTTACAACAATTTTATCATCTTCAAAATACTCTCCATTCATGCCTATACATTTCTCTCCTATTTTTTCCATTGCTTAAAGGCTCTCGGAAAAAAAACATGCCTTTAGGCCGTTCAGATTTTTAATTTCATCATAGTTTCTTGTTTTATTGTTTCCACGTCTTCTTTGTGCTGTCTCCTCATCAGAGTTTTGCCTTTTGGGAAAAGAAAAGAATTGCTGGATGGGGTCAATATTATGAACAAGGAAGATGATCAAGAATGTTGATAGGTATTTTGCAACAAACTCATAATGTTGAATGTGCAGATGCACTGAGGTGAAAGGTCCATCCATCACCTTGAAACAAAATTGCAATATCTCAATCACTTAATAACCATGGGATTGAAATAAACGTTTAATGTTTCACAAGTAATCATTTGAAGATCTAAGTGAAAAATATTAACTTACTTGTTGAAATAAGTGTCATTAAAAAAGCCTCTAATCCTGCACGCCCTTGTCACTCCTGTTATTGGAGTAGCAGATTATACTTTGAAAATGAAATGATAGCTTCGAAACATGTCAGTTAGTAAGTTAATAGTTTTCACGTAGTTCTTTAAATAAGTACTTATGATTTAGTTAGTGAAATCAAGATGATTACAACAACTAATTTTATTTCCTGCTCTGCAATTTAAGTTTAAAGTGATGCTCTTAAAACCATGATTCATCTCCTGTGATTATCCTATCTTGGAATCCACCATCGTTTTTAACAGAATTTTTCCAGTCTGCAACATATTTAGCCCTTTCTTAACATTTAATCTGGCATCTACTAGAACACACTTTATACAAACAGCGTTTTTTAAACCAAAAAGTTGTCATATTGTGTGTAAAGTTGAATTATTACTTATTACATTCATCAGCAATCACTTGTTTATAAATTATCGTAATTATCTTTTATCAATCAATAATTCCAAAGGTCCACATACAATCAATGTTTTCATCAATACAAGAGGGATAGTTGTACAACTTTTCATTATCTAAAAAAAACAGTTAATTTTCTTAAAAACAGATGTTTTATTCAGAACATTTACATAGTAAACAGCCCTCAACATGACTGTTAATTATTGTCTGAACTTATCTCAAGCTTTACCAAAAATTTTATCTTGTGTTATTACTCTAATTTTATCTATTTCCATTTTGCCGAACAGCAAACAATGAAATAAATACAGCTGTCACACTATGCATAGATCAATATTTAGACAAGTAATAATTAATAATATTTATTAATAATAAGACATAATAAGTAAGACCTCATGGGATCTCAATCTTAATGTAAGCTGCCATATTAGATCCTGTCAGCTGCCATATTAGATCAGTTCACATACTTAAATATAACATATTAGACGGAGCCCATTCAACAAATATCATTTTATGTATGATACTAGTAAACCATTAAGGCAGTCCATTAGATTCAATACATTTCCTGAGGGTAGTTGAATCAAACTTCTAGGATCAGTAATGGATGACCTGTTCTATTCCATGAGTTAGTAGAATTCATAACATTGTCTATATTAGGCTTAGCCTTTGGAGCAGAGATTGTATTTTCATATCCATTTCTGACTCCATAAAAACTTAGTTTCGATGTAATTTTCAGAACAGGGCCTTTTTTGTACATTACACATAATATGTTCTTTTTCACATATTTATCACCTAATTAGAGCTTTAGCATAAAAACATTTTGCATACTTACCTATGATGCCCACGAGAGGTACTGAAAGACATGACCAACTAACGTTGTATTCAGAGCCATTCTTAGAAAAAGCGAGGCCAAGAGCAAAATACTTTTGTGAGGACTTCTTTAAAAAAAGTTATCTCCTCTAAATAAATATTTAAATTCTCACACAAAAAGTGTGTTATATCAATTGTGATGAACTCATTTTATCTCAAACACGTCAATCCTTTACCAATTATTTATGTGATTTTTTTTTATTTGCCAGGATGGAAATACTGCCCCTATCAAACGATGTTTTGCATTCTTCTAGTTGTGATGCCGATCTCGTTCTTAGGTTTTGTCATTAATTAATAATTTTACATATTGGGTGGGTTATCAGACATATATTTTAGGCATGTATATCTGTACATTATTACATTATTTTCATTCAACCAAACCTTTTTACTTATTTTTTTAGCACGAGTAAACGCTTGCGTCATAAGGCCTTCAAGCACGACCTGGAGCGGCCGCTCCACCCTAAGGACAGGTCTGGTTGTATTATCCTACATTGAACCACTTTATTCTTCTGCTAATTGAAAACCTCTTCCCTTCCAAGTCCATGATAACTCCACCATTTATGTAGATAGTTTTATAATGAGTTTTACAAAATGTTAGGGAATCAAATTTTCATTTTCAATAACAACTGAAATGGTCATATTGTGAGCTCATATGGGTTTCAATGTTACTTGTAAATTCAATTTTATACATAAAATTTTTGCATTCCCTTTTTAAGATTAAAATGTTGAACAGAAATTTTTGCTCCTACCACTGGTTCATCCAACATACTCATACATAACACCAGAAGTAGTATATGTGTAGTAACTATTAATACCTGGAAATAGAACTGTATTTGAACTTCTAAAAAGGGTAAATAATACATAATACTTTTTCAAATAACTATCCTATTAAAGATGTTTAACACATATATATATTTATTTCAATACCATACAATAATAACCTTAAAGCAATACATTAAGTAAAAATAATGCATTTTACACTACTGAATCCTGTACATGTAACAAAAACAATTCATTTTTTTACCTCACAAAATAAAAGCTTTAAAAGCCAACCTATTTGATCCCTTAATTTTTATGGTTAGGATTATTACAAATACCTTAACTGTAACTTAATTATTATAATCACAATGAAATTTCTACTTAACTAAAACACAATTCGTTTTATAGAATAGTAAAACACAAAACAGCTGCCCTTTAGACTCTGACTAGCACAACCACAAGAAGTGGTCAATCTGGAGAACAAATGTTTATAGCATTTTAACTGACTTTTCATTATCCTGTTTCAATTTCTCCCTCATGTCAATTTAAGTTTTTATAAATAATGTAAATTTAAATGTTCCAGAAAGTTTATTATGCTAACAAAAGTGCAAACTTTATAAGTGTGCCATTATGCAAAGGCATATGTTGTATGGCATACTAACACATTAAAAACATATGTAGACAGTCAACATATGTTATACTAACTTTAAAGAAAATTTGTGTAGGTTTCTAAATAGAAAGGGATAGAAAGTAGCACATAGAAAGAGCCTTGTCTTACATCAATAGTGTCTAGACACAATTCATTTAAAAAATAAAATAATAAATATTAAGAATTTTAAAAAAATATTTATTTAATTTGTTTAATTTATTTAAAAAATTGTTCCACTGCTATTTTGTGTTTAATTTTATATTGCTTTCTTCTTAACAATTCCAATTATTATTTGTAATATTAATATATTAATACATTGATGATAAAACCATCTCTTTCCATCTATTTCAAAACATCTCCAGAAAAAAAGCTGCAACCAAATAATGATAAGATTTAATTCATTACATGAATTTAACCACTACTTATATATAACCTTGAAAACCTTCCTGTTATTCTGATAATAAATTGGTGTTGGATCCTGAATTTTCAAACTGTTTTATCAAAGAGAGAGATATTCTGAGACCCATACTGGAAGGATCGCCCTGTTAGAAAATCACATTACACAATTCCACAATGGTGCAATTAATACAACCTAATAGTATTGACATCAGAATTCAGAAGTTCTACTCCACAATGGAAACCAGAAATAAAAGTAGGTAAGCCACAAGTAGTACTGGAATGTTTAAAAAAACATGGGTATGTATAAACCATTGTAAATGACTGAACAAAATGGAATAATTGAAAATTCAGTATAATTATATAGTTTCTATATGAGTAGTACTTAAAAAAAAAAACTTTCCCATCACAGCAAATACATAGATGATCCTGGTGCCTGCATTTAAATTTTAAATGTTATAAGACAGAGGGTAAGTTAACTGTACTTAAAGACAGAGGGGAAAGTTAAAATCATCTCATTTTTTGCTCCTGTCTACATGTGTATTTTTTTATCCAAATGCCTTTTTATAAAATAGTTAATTATGGGAAACAGGCAAAAATTAAAGAAGTGTATATTAGAGATCTAATGTATTTTTAACGTGTAAAAAATTTTCTAATAGTAGGACTTATTAGAAGAGCTGTTTTGGGAGATTAATCCATTTTTAACATGAACACTGGCACATGAACTCAATATAATATGTCAGTTACTATATAAATTGAAGATGAAACCAATCTCCTGCAACAGTTATTCTCTTACATTACTTTTATGTGATCAGTTTTAAAACATTTTCATAATTTTAATAGTGTGAAATTTCGGTGCTAAATATATTACTTTTCATTTATAGTAATTCAAATATGTTGCTTTCTTAGACCTCCATAATATACAGTAATACCCCGTACTTACGCAATAGGTGGGACCAAGAGATAACCGCGTAAGTAGAATTCGTGTAAGTCAGGGTATAATTTTACATACAATCACATAGGAATCATGTTTAATTAGGACCAAAGACTAAATAAACTAATAATTTTTTTTTTAAATGTGTATGTATTAAAATCCTGAATACATAATGCAACAAAAAATTATATTATATATATACATATTGCAAGAAGTAAGTAAGAAGAAGTTATTTTGACGTAGATGACTTCATAATCCAGTTAAATCGTTTGAAGAATTGAAGATTTTGTCTTCTCATGCAGAATTTCCTTGTAACCCACTAATTTTTTTGTTTTGTAGCAGAAATATCCTCATCGTTGTGTTCTGCTTTACAAATTTTGTAAGCCTTGTTCAATTAAAATAAGGCCGCTTATCAAGTTTCTAACTGTCATTTCTTCTTCTACGTCAACTGGGCCTAATGAATCTGCGTTTCTAAGGTCTCGCTCTTGCTCACACATTTCTGAGCTCATCACCTAATTGTCAGCACATAGTTGTGTAAATCCAGCAGTTTTTTAACTAGAAGTCATCATTATCCACTTCTAAATTTAGTTGTCTGGCAAAACCGACAACTTCTTCAATCACATCAGCAATTTCATAAGACTCTGGCACTAATTCCGCTTGAGTTTCCGTGGCGAAAAAAATAGACACACCTTTTTCCAAACGAAATTCAAAGTTTTTTGTGATATTTCATTCCAAGATTATCCAATGATTCTCAAAGCATTTAAAACATTGAGCTGTTTCCAAAATCTTCAAAAGTGAGCTCGTTGTTGTGTCTCATAGCTTCATGCAGATGCGCAAATGATCTTCTTGTGTAATAAGCTTTAAATGTTTTTTTTACTCCCTGATCCGTTGGTTGAAGCAAATTATTTGTGTTTGGTGTCAAAAATATCATTTTAACTCAGGTGTCAAAATTAGTTAAAGTAGTAGGAGGATGGCCAGGTGCATTGTAAATTAATACTATAAAAGGAATTTGTATAGACCATAATAACATTCGTTTTGAAGTATAAAATTATGACCAAACCGGTCCTCAAAAAAAAAAGCTGTCACCAAAGCCTTCCGACTCGACTTCCAAATCACGGGCAAGCTAGCTTTAGAAATATTTGTTTAAGCCCTTCTATTTCCTGAGCGACAAGCTATGAGAGGTTGCAACTTACAGTTAATAGCTGTATTTGTGCAAAATATCACTGTCTATCGGTCTTTTGCGGCCTTAAAACCTGAAAATATTTTCTCTTCATGAGCTATAAAAGTTCTCATAAGCATTTTCTTCCAGAACATGCCGGTTTTTGCGTAACTCGGACAGCATGATTTAAAACCGCGTAACTTGGGAATCGCGTAAGACGGGGTAAGTCAAAGTATTACTGTATTTTATTTCAATAACTGTTTAGTTTCAGAGCATTGTGTCTGTTGAACATATCTTTTTTGACTATTTGGATTTATGATAATAATTGAAAAAAGAACATTATTTAAATTTTAACATATAACATTTGTTTTGAAGATTTACCACAAAAGTTTAGAGACCAAGTTAAGTTAGATTTGTCATTACAATTTCTCAAAGTAATATCACTTTTCAAGAGTAAAATTAGGTAGGTAATATACTCTAACAATGGGTTACAATATTAGTGAAAAAACTTAAATCTAATAAACAGTGCAAAAAATCACATCACTAATAAAAATAGTTGCTCTACATTTAATAATAACTATTTACATATCAGTTACCTTGCCTTGGAAACCATGAACCATTTTGAGAGTGAATAAAAATATCCATCATTTATTTTACTTCCTGCACACATTAATTTTTTAAAGGAAAATTATCAATATTATTTTATTTTTATTTCTTTTGTAACACTATTATAAATTTATAAGTATATTTTTTCATATTTTTGTCTTACTAAAACTAAACTATATTCAAATACATTTTCCATTTTTTTAATTTTTCATAATTAATTTTAAAGTGAATAGACTAAAATTAAAATGTATTTAGATTGCCATAAATTGAAAGGATTTTGTAAATGTATTTTTATCATATTTTTTTAATATTAAATATTTTATGCTTTTAAATAGGAGTAGGATGCAGTTAAAAGTTTACCAATAGCTCACTCTAAGAGGTTTTCCTTTTGACATATGTTACTTAAGCCATTAAATCCATATCCAAATACATAGTGACTTATTTCAGGTATTTTTTTTTCTTTTTGCTTAAAACTTATTGTTAGTTGTATTTACTTCAAAAATACAAAAAAAGGTTTATTTCTGTAACTTATAATTGTTTTTTTTTTTTTTGTAGGTATTTACCTCATGAAGCCTCAGTGAGGTAAGCGCATGTGGTGATGGATTGTATATTCAACCCGCAACAAAAGCTTTTGTGAATAGTTTACATAGTTCCAATTAATTACGAACAATCTTATTAAAAAATGCATAGAAGTATAAAATCAAAATCAATTATTTACATCTACAATTAAATTATGATATTAGAAATATTTTATTAAAATAAAATAAATATAACTACAATATTTTATTTAAGATATTTACAAATATATGCAACAAAACTAAATACAATTTCAAAAAACCATATACATTTTGAAATTAAAATTTGTATGAACATTTTTTTTTTTAAACATTTGGTCAAACAAAATTCTAGCTTGTCAAGGCAACTAGGCCAAAAAGTAGTAATGTTTTATAATTCATTTCCTATAACAAACCCAATGCTGTATTTGGGGGGGGGGGATTTCCAGATTATCATCTGCCTCTTCTTCTTTTCTCAGTGCTTCCAAGAAATGAGTCATATTTATGGCATCAGATAATATAGCTCAGGGTATAGGAAGTGGCCTTGGGGTATGGGGTATATTCCACCATTCTAAAGTAGTATAAAGTAACATCAAATCCCACTTTAGAGATAATTGGAAAAGAAATAAATATTCAATACTATTACTTTCTGACATGAAAGCTTATACTACATGTAACAATCTAGTAACTCAATGAAGATAACAGTTATGAAGACATATCATTAAATTTACTCAAAACTTCTTGCACTCTAAATTTATCATGAAGATATACAAAAACTGTAAAATAATTCCCTCAGGGGTCACATAAAAAAGGTTAAGACCAAGGAAGTATAAGGTTTCTTTAAAATATTTTTTGACTAAATAATTTTAAATTGCCTAGCTTTGTAACAAAGTTTATACTTATTTCAAACCCTCATATGGAAATTAAAATATAATACATTTAAGGGGTAGTTTCCTTATAAAACGAGTTAGTAGTAGGGGAGACTGGTGGAAATTAGCGCAGTGGGGGAATATTGCGCACTCCCTTTTAAAAATAAAGAGGGATAAAGCACTGTGGTGTATGCAGCACCCTAGCACATAACATGTACAGTACTGGGGCTGATGTCCACAGCTCTTTGTTTAGTGCAGCAATGACAGCCAAGTGTAACGTGTTTTTCCATAGTTTTTTTATAAATTTTGTTCTTAGGATCAACTGTGTTTACGTGGTTTTACGAACCTGTTTTACAGAATCGGCAGAAGCGGTGAGTTTGGCATTCTCTTATGACTGTATTTATACCATATTTATAGAATAGGATTACTTAACATTTAGTTTATTTTAATTTTTTTTTGAATACCGCGCAGGTCACCACCATGCACGGTTTTCCCCCAACAGGTCCACAAAGTGTAGCCTAACATTTTTTTAAAATTTTTTAGATGCTTAAGGATTACACCCAGGTATCCCAGTAAATATCTAATAAATGTAAACCTTTTGTAAACATCTTGTAAGTATAATGTGAGTAAACATCTTGTCACCCACATTATTTTATTATTAAGTACAATAAATAGTAATTTTTATTAAATACATTCCTCAAATAAAGATTCAAAACTATTAGCTATATATTGTTTTCACTTCTGTCTGGACTCCCCTGAGTGCAAGAGCCAATTTTTTTATTTGTGAAAATGAAAATTGCATGGTTTACATGTTTTAAAATTTTTAAAAAACAAAATTCAATCTACTCAATTTGTTAATTTGTGTTTAATTTAATTGTTATAATGAAATAAAAAGTATTTAATTTTCAAACTTCTGCCTTGGTTTGTATATTAGCTACCAATTTTAAACAAAATGTCAATAGCCCTTAAAAGAGATTTTTGGTTGAGCTATTGAATTCCTTTATTTATTTTTTTATGGTTAAAATGGAAATATCCTTTTTACACTGTGTGTGTTATCATTGATTTGCTCATTTTTACTCTATAAATAAATAAATAACATAAATTAGCCTTAAAACACTTTAAAAATTTGAATAATGATCCACTAACAAATTAAGACAAAGCAGTTCTAACCACTTATGGTACAAAAGACGCATGTTTAATAAACATTATTTTATTTTTAATTTGTAAAAACGTATCTTTATAACACCTTATTTTTAAGATGTTTTTATAATCAGAAAGATGAAACAGAATATAGCAGAAAACAGCAGCATAAGGCTGAGCAGAAAAAGTTAATGCCTAACTGAATTAAATGTATTGTTCAAAAAACATACATGTGAAAAGGAAAATATCAAAGGTGGCCTGTTGATAAACTTTTAACAAAGGTGCAATATTTTATCATTAAAATAGTATAAAGATATTCTTATATTATTTTTAAAAACATTAAAATTTTTATTTTATTGCAAAAGAACAAATGAAGAATTAAAATTACAAAAATATTTGTTTCATTAACTAAAAAAACACAATACAATTAAAAACAATTAGTAAGAGAAACAAAACCATCCAAATGATACAAACGATATTTAAAATGCTTTATGAGATCAAAGAAAACTTTTATCATAACAAAAATAAAATTCTAAAATGAGTTACAGTAAATGATATTATGTTGACAATAATTCTGTTCAACAATAACTAATAAGTATCACTTCAGAAAATAATGCTTTAAATCCTGGTAGTATTATGAAAAAGACGTAGAAAAAATTATGTGAAATAGTAAATTCATTTATTTTAACATCTGCTTTGCATCATCAATGTTACATGAATATGCTATAAGTAATAAAAATATAACTGTAATAAATTACCATATGCCTGTGGTGTGTGTATATGTGTGTGTGTGTGTGTGTGTGAGTATGTGTGTGTCTGAGTGTAAGATTTTTTGCATTAGATAAGATACTTACAGACTTATCTTGGTGATATTTCATTCTGTTTTTAAAATATAGAAACATAGGTGAAAAGGAACACTCTAAAACATTTGAATTTTAAAACAAGACATGTGAAATATTCTAATAAGTTGTAAATGCATTTTTTAATTTTTCAAATACACACACACACAGATATATATATATATATATATATATATATATATATATATATATATATATATATTTAGGTTAGTTTTGGTTGGTAAAGATTATTTAGATTTTTTGGACTAGGAGACTGACAGACTTACCTTGGTAAGAGTCCACTCTGTAGTCTTGAAATAGAAACACATAAAAGCACTTAAACAATGATATATAAATCCTGGTAGTATTATGAAAAAGACGTAGAAAAAATTATGTGAAATAGTAAATTCATTTATTTTAACATCTGCTTTGCATCATCAATGTTACATGAATATGCTATAAGTAAAAAAAATATAACTGTAATAAATTACCATATGCCTGTGGTGTGTGTATATGTGTCTGTGTGTGTGTGAGTATGTGTGTGTCTGAGTGTAAGATTTTTTGCATTAGATAAGATACTTACAGACTTATCTTGGTGATATTTCATTCTGTTTTTAAAATATAGAAACATAGGTGAAAAGGAACACTCTAAAACAGACTGGTGATAAAAGTGTTTTTGCGCCTATCACTAAGACACGTAAACGTGTCACATGTGATTGATTTGTGAGTTTATAAATATTTTGAATATAGAACTTGAGTGTATTCTCTCTCTGATAAGTAATGCTACAGGTCCAGTAAATACTACCCAAGATTCATATTAAGTAAAAGTTTTAACACCAAATAATTTACTTGTTAAGGAATTTACGTTATAATTTACTTCCTAGTAAGGATGAGTTTATCTAAGTGTATCAATGTTTGTACTTAACTTTCACAAAGTCCGTTTTTTAGGATTATTTTACAACTAAATATTTAGTCAATATTTCCGACTTACTTTTAAGGTTTTGTGAAATTTTGAAAACATTAGTGAAAATCATTACAATACGTTATAACAAATATGTGTGTCGGCCCGTAACTACGGACAAAAAGCTCTTAGAATAACATCATGTTCTTAATCCCGTCGGCGTTTATCTATCAAACAAAAACCATCGTAAATACATCTGTAAGTAGTGTAAAGCTCGTCGTTAAATACTGTGCCTTAATATTTCCAAAAGTAGCAACACCAGCTGAGTAGTACTAATAAACATAAAGCGTTAAGAGGCCCGACGGTATTCGGTTCAGGGTACTGGCCGTCGCGTCAATTCGATGACGGTTAACAGAAACTGACGGTGGAAAACCACATAATATATCAAATATGAAAAAGCACTTAAACAACATTCATTTTGCCCAATTTTATCAACAAAAAAGATCTATACTTGAAGAAACTTTATCCTCAGACACAGGACCTACAAGTGATAGTCGGTTAAAAATCAACTGGGATTGAGTAATAATTACAAAATAGGCCTGAATCAGTTGCACTTGTTCCAGACACCTGCAGAAAAAAAGGTCCCACCAGATGTGGAGAAGGTATGCCCCACTAATCCAGAATGTTGGGGAAGAAGGTACCCCAGGGGAATTGACAGTAGAAGAAGAAGTAAACCATTATCTGGGGGAACCATTAGCCAGTCCAGATTGTGATGTTGGGAAGTATTTGGCAGTACAAAGTGCCAAATACCCTCATTTAAATGCAATGGCAATAAAATACCTGTCTGCCCACTCGCGACAGTGTTTTCTGAAAAACCTTTCTCAACTTCAGGAGCTATATGTGACTAGCGATGAAACTAGCTTGACCCACAACGTGTTCAAATGCTTGTGTTTTTGAACAGAAATGTACATTACCTGCCAGACTTTTAAATATTAAAAACTATCCTATTTGTATTAATTTTTTACTTTTTATGTTGTTCGTTTGTTTTTAATTTTTGTTTTGTTTGGGAGACAATGTAAATAGGCTTAGGAAATTTTTCAAACATCATAAAATAAGTAAAGTTCACATTTTTAACTTTAAAATAAGTCATTACTTTATTCTGATATGTTTTTATGTTTAAAAACATTCCTATTGATAAATCAAGGTTGAAGGTTTTGTGTAGCCTATTACATTAAAACAGAACTTTTAAAAGGTTTTGCCATATGACCAAGATGTTAACTAAATTAATTATTAGAGAACTAGAATGTAAGCTAATATAACTTGAAAGAATCGAGAATCGAGAATCGACTAAAGAATCGAGAATCGAACGGAAAATTTTAGAATCGGAATCGGAATCGGAATCGAAAATTTTAGGAATCGGCCCATCCCTACTTATAAAGTAAGAATTTATAAAGGTTCTAGGTAGAGCACATGTCCCGATAAGGTCGTATCCATACGTTATTACGTATCTGCTATTAAAAAGGTTTTGCCATATGACCAAGATGTTAACTAAATTAATTATTAGAGAACTAGAATGTAAGCTAATATAACTTGAAAGAATCGAGAATCGAGAATTGACTAAAGAATCGAGAATCGAACGGAAAATTTTAGAATCGGAATCGGAATCGGAATCGAAAATTTTAGGAATCGGCTCATCCCTACTTATAAAGTAAGAATTTATAAAGGTTCTAGGTAGAGCACATGTCCCGATAAGGTCGTATCCATACGTTATTACGTATCTGCTATTAAAAAGGTTTTGCCATATGACCAAGATGTTAACTAAATTAATTATTAGAGAACTAGAATGTAAGCTAATATAACTTGAAAGAATCGAGAATCGAGAATCGACTAAAGAATCGAGAATCGAACGGAAAATTTTAGAATCGGAATCGGAATCGAAAATTTTAGGAATCGGCCCATCCCTACTTATAAAGTAAGAATTTATAAAGGTTCTAGGTAGAGCACATGTCCCGATAAGGTCGTATCCATACGTTATTACGTATCTGCTATTAAAAAGGTTTTGCCATATGACCAAGATGTTAACCAAATTAATTATTAGAGAACTAGAATGTAAGCTAATATAACTTGAAAGAATCGAGAATCGAGAATCGACTAAAGAATCGAGAATCGAACGGAAAATTTTAGAATCGGAATCGGAATCGGAATCGAAAATTTTAGGAATCGGCCCATCCCTAATATATATATATATATATATATATATATATATATATATATATATATATATATCACTTATTCATCAATTTACTTCACAAAAAACCATTACTCCCTAGTATTTCTCATCAGATGCATTTTCCACTTGCATTTTTCAATGATCCTACTTCTAGAGATGACATAATATATATTAAACTATGTGATCTACTTTATTCATTCTTATGCTACCTGATTTTACAATAATTCAAATCCAAATTCCTTTTTCGAGTTTGTCAAAGTTTTATTGTTTTACCTGAAAGTAAAATTCCAATTTCTAATAATGTACCTTAATAATTAACCAAATTAAATATTAAGTAAACTACTAAAATCGAAATTACAATTTTTGTATAGTGTCTTGTTTGTTTCTGGAACAAAATGACAAGACATATAAATTCTTTGGAACTAAAAAATGGAAAAATACTATTTAAAACAAATTTTGAACCTGAAAGAAAAATAATTTTTTTTTCTTTTTCAGTAAATACGCTACTTTCTCCAGCAATTTTTTTCCAATCACAAAATTTATGTCATTCTATTACTATTAGTGGATAAATGAGATGGTTTTTCCATGTGAAATTTTACAAAAATGAATGCGTTTCATAGGGTTGAGAAGGGAATTTCTTTTCTTTATAGCAATAAAACATGATTGTACTTTACTCTTAGCACAACTAAATCTAGATATGAGCTACTACCTCGCTTTGAGCTTTGACGTCACCCAGACAACGCGTACCTCTTCTCAATGCAGATGTTTTCTAGGCACCTGTCAAAGGAAGCCAATATGAACGCCACCTTTAAAGAGTGGTAATAAAGAGGTATGTGGAGATTTTTCTAATCAAGACATTTTAACAGAAATGAAAAACAAAAAAAGTGCCTAATTGTCAGATTTAGAAGAAAATTAAGCTATAGGGAGGCCCCAATCCCTACATCAGAAGCCCTTCATCATTAGCATGATTTTAAGCTATATATCATAGGACAAACCCATGTTAATGATGGTAATTTCCCCTCCCTAACCGTACTTGAGGATTTTGAAATTGTTAAAATACTTAATTCTGCAGAAAATTGGACATTATAAAATGTTTTGACAACCTTTTATTTTTAACTGTAAATATTTATCTATAACTTACTCTATATACACATATTATATTCATGTAATTTTCTTCCTTGTGTTGACCACAGTACTTCCAACTGCTAATGATTATAACTTTTATAAATCCACTATGCCCAAGTTTATTAATTATACAAATTATAGTTTTTAATGTGTGTGTATGGTCTTTTTTATAAAAAAATGTAGACCAGTGACAAGATACCTGAAAACAACCAAAACGGTTGTCGTAAACAAAAAAAAATGGACTTTTTAGCTAAAAGGGCATTTTCAAACTTTAATAATTTGAATTTTTACTTGAATCGAATTTTTCATTATTCCCTTCAGCTCCAAATTATCCAAGTTCTACTGTAATCTAAATTTTATTTTAGTTTACAATGTACTACATAAATGATCTACTCAATAAATATGTTACTTGAAACCATAAAAACTTAACTAAATATCGGCTTACAACAATTTTATCATCTTCAAAATACTCTCCATTCATGCCTATACATTTCTCTCCTATTTTTTCCATTGCTTAAAGGCTCCCGGAAAAAAAACATGCCTTTAGGCCTTTCAGATTTTTAATTTCATCATAGTTTCTTGTTTTATTGTTTCCACGTCTTCTTTGTGCTGTCTCCTCATCAGAGTTTTGCCTTTTGGGAAAAGAAAAGAATTGCTGGATGGGGTCAATATTATGAACAAGGAAGATGATCAAGAATGTTGATAGGTATTTTGCAACAAACTCATAATGTTGAATGTGCAGATGCACTGAGGTGAAAGGTCCATCCATCACCTTGAAACAAAATTGCAATATCTCAATCACTTAATAACCATGGGATTGAAATAAACGTTTAATGTTTCACAAGTAATCATTTGAAGATCTAAGTGAAAAATATTAACTTACTTGTTGAAATAAGTGTCATTAAAAAAGCCTCTAATCCTGCACGCCCTTGTCACTCCTGTTATTGGAGTAGCAGATTATACTTTGAAAATGAAATGATAGCTTCGAAACATGTCAGTTAGTAAGTTAATAGTTTTCACGTAGTTCTTTAAATAAGTACTTATGATTTAGTTAGTGAAATCAAGATGATTACAACAACTAATTTTATTTCCTGCTCTGCAATTTAAGTTTAAAGTGATGCTCTTAAAACCATGATTCATCTCCTGTGATTATCCTATCTTGGAATCCACCATCGTTTTTAACAGAATTTTTCCAGTCTGCAACATATTTAGCCCTTTCTTAACATTTAATCTGGCATCTACTAGAACACACTTTATACAAACAGCGTTTTTTAAACCAAAAAGTTGTCATATTGTGTGTAAAGTTGAATTATTACTTATTACATTCATCAGCAATCACTTGTTTATAAATTATCGTAATTATCTTTTATCAATCAATAATTCCAAAGGTCCACATACAATCAATGTTTTCATCAATACAAGAGGGATAGTTGTACAACTTTTCATTATCTAAAAAAAACAGTTAATTTTCTTAAAAACAGATGTTTTATTCAGAACATTTACATAGTAAACAGCCCTCAACATGACTGTTAATTATTGTCTGAACTTATCTCAAGCTTTACCAAAAATTTTATCTTGTGTTATTACTCTAATTTTATCTATTTCCATTTTGCCGAACAGCAAACAATGAAATAAATACAGCTGTCACACTATGCATAGATCAATATTTAGACAAGTAATAATTAATAATATTTATTAATAATAAGACATAATAAGTAAGACCTCATGGGATCTCAATCTTAATGTAAGCTGCCATATTAGATCCTGTCAGCTGCCATATTAGATCAGTTCACATACTTAAATATAACATATTAGACGGAGCCCATTCAACAAATATCATTTTATGTATGATACTAGTAAACCATTAAGGCAGTCCATTAGATTCAATACATTTCCTGAGGGTAGTTGAATCAAACTTCTAGGATCAGTAATGGATGACCTGTTCTATTCCATGAGTTAGTAGAATTCATAACATTGTCTATATTAGGCTTAGCCTTTGGAGCAGAGATTGTATTTTCATATCCATTTCTGACTCCATAAAAACTTAGTTTCGATGTAATTTTCAGAACAGGGCCTTTTTTGTACATTACACATAATATGTTCTTTTTCACATATTTATCACCTAATTAGAGCTTTAGCATAAAAACATTTTGCATACTTACCTATGATGCCCACGAGAGGTACTGAAAGACATGACCAACTAACGTTGTATTCAGAGCCATTCTTAGAAAAAGCGAGGCCAAGAGCAAAATACTTTTGTGAGGACTTCTTTAAAAAAAGTTATCTCCTCTAAATAAATATTTAAATTCTCACACAAAAAGTGTGTTATATCAATTGTGATGAACTCATTTTATCTCAAACACGTCAATCCTTTACCAATTATTTATGTGATTTTTTTTTATTTGCCAGGATGGAAATACTGCCCCTATCAAACGATGTTTTGCATTCTTCTAGTTGTGATGCCGATCTCGTTCTTAGGTTTTGTCATTAATTAATAATTTTACATATTGGGTGGGTTATCAGACATATATTTTAGGCATGTATATCTGTACATTATTACATTATTTTCATTCAACCAAACCTTTTTACTTATTTTTTTAGCACGAGTAAACGCTTGCGTCATAAGGCCTTCAAGCACGACCTGGAGCGGCCGCTCCACCCTAAGGACAGGTCTGGTTGTATTATCCTACATTGAACCACTTTATTCTTCTGCTAATTGAAAACCTCTTCCCTTCCAAGTCCATGATAACTCCACCATTTATGTAGATAGTTTTATAATGAGTTTTACAAAATGTTAGGGAATCAAATTTTCATTTTCAATAACAACTGAAATGGTCATATTGTGAGCTCATATGGGTTTCAATGTTACTTGTAAATTCAATTTTATACATAAAATTTTTGCATTCCCTTTTTAAGATTAAAATGTTGAACAGAAATTTTTGCTCCTACCACTGGTTCATCCAACATACTCATACATAACACCAGAAGTAGTATATGTGTAGTAACTATTAATACCTGGAAATAGAACTGTATTTGAACTTCTAAAAAGGGTAAATAATACATAATACTTTTTCAAATAACTATCCTATTAAAGATGTTTAACACATATATATATTTATTTCAATACCATACAATAATAACCTTAAAGCAATACATTAAGTAAAAATAATGCATTTTACACTACTGAATCCTGTACATGTAACAAAAACAATTCATTTTTTTACCTCACAAAATAAAAGCTTTAAAAGCCAACCTATTTGATCCCTTAATTTTTATGGTTAGGATTATTACAAATACCTTAACTGTAACTTAATTATTATAATCACAATGAAATTTCTACTTAACTAAAACACAATTCGTTTTATAGAATAGTAAAACACAAAACAGCTGCCCTTTAGACTCTGACTAGCACAACCACAAGAAGTGGTCAATCTGGAGAACAAATGTTTATAGCATTTTAACTGACTTTTCATTATCCTGTTTCAATTTCTCCCTCATGTCAATTTAAGTTTTTATAAATAATGTAAATTTAAATGTTCCAGAAAGTTTATTATGCTAACAAAAGTGCAAACTTTATAAGTGTGCCATTATGCAAAGGCATATGTTGTATGGCA
Source organism: Prosapia bicincta (assembly GCA_036971475.1). Lineage (NCBI taxonomy): Eukaryota > Metazoa > Arthropoda > Insecta > Hemiptera > Cercopidae > Prosapia > Prosapia bicincta. The sequence goes on along the minus strand of JBAIZL010000004.1, from coordinate 182,613,767 downwards.
TACTAACACATTAAAAACATATGTAGACAGTCAACATATGTTATACTAACTTTAAAGAAAATTTGTGTAGGTTTCTAAATAGAAAGGGATAGAAAGTAGCACATAGAAAGAGCCTTGTCTTACATCAATAGTGTCTAGACACAATTCATTTAAAAAATAAAATAATAAATATTAAGAATTTTAAAAAAATATTTATTTAATTTGTTTAATTTATTTAAAAAATTGTTCCACTGCTATTTTGTGTTTAATTTTATATTGCTTTCTTCTTAACAATTCCAATTATTATTTGTAATATTAATATATTAATACATTGATGATAAAACCATCTCTTTCCATCTATTTCAAAACATCTCCAGAAAAAAAGCTGCAACCAAATAATGATAAGATTTAATTCATTACATGAATTTAACCACTACTTATATATAACCTTGAAAACCTTCCTGTTATTCTGATAATAAATTGGTGTTGGATCCTGAATTTTCAAACTGTTTTATCAAAGAGAGAGATATTCTGAGACCCATACTGGAAGGATCGCCCTGTTAGAAAATCACATTACACAATTCCACAATGGTGCAATTAATACAACCTAATAGTATTGACATCAGAATTCAGAAGTTCTACTCCACAATGGAAACCAGAAATAAAAGTAGGTAAGCCACAAGTAGTACTGGAATGTTTAAAAAAACATGGGTATGTATAAACCATTGTAAATGACTGAACAAAATGGAATAATTGAAAATTCAGTATAATTATATAGTTTCTATATGAGTAGTACTTAAAAAAAAAAACTTTCCCATCACAGCAAATACATAGATGATCCTGGTGCCTGCATTTAAATTTTAAATGTTATAAGACAGAGGGTAAGTTAACTGTACTTAAAGACAGAGGGGAAAGTTAAAATCATCTCATTTTTTGCTCCTGTCTACATGTGTATTTTTTTATCCAAATGCCTTTTTATAAAATAGTTAATTATGGGAAACAGGCAAAAATTAAAGAAGTGTATATTAGAGATCTAATGTATTTTTAACGTGTAAAAAATTTTCTAATAGTAGGACTTATTAGAAGAGCTGTTTTGGGAGATTAATCCATTTTTAACATGAACACTGGCACATGAACTCAATATAATATGTCAGTTACTATATAAATTGAAGATGAAACCAATCTCCTGCAACAGTTATTCTCTTACATTACTTTTATGTGATCAGTTTTAAAACATTTTCATAATTTTAATAGTGTGAAATTTCGGTGCTAAATATATTACTTTTCATTTATAGTAATTCAAATATGTTGCTTTCTTAGACCTCCATAATATACAGTAATACCCCGTACTTACGCAATAGGTGGGACCAAGAGATAACCGCGTAAGTAGAATTCGTGTAAGTCAGGGTATAATTTTACATACAATCACATAGGAATCATGTTTAATTAGGACCAAAGACTAAATAAACTAATAATTTTTTTTTTAAATGTGTATGTATTAAAATCCTGAATACATAATGCAACAAAAAATTATATTATATATATACATATTGCAAGAAGTAAGTAAGAAGAAGTTATTTTGACGTAGATGACTTCATAATCCAGTTAAATCGTTTGAAGAATTGAAGATTTTGTCTTCTCATGCAGAATTTCCTTGTAACCCACTAATTTTTTTGTTTTGTAGCAGAAATATCCTCATCGTTGTGTTCTGCTTTACAAATTTTGTAAGCCTTGTTCAATTAAAATAAGGCCGCTTATCAAGTTTCTAACTGTCATTTCTTCTTCTACGTCAACTGGGCCTAATGAATCTGCGTTTCTAAGGTCTCGCTCTTGCTCACACATTTCTGAGCTCATCACCTAATTGTCAGCACATAGTTGTGTAAATCCAGCAGTTTTTTAACTAGAAGTCATCATTATCCACTTCTAAATTTAGTTGTCTGGCAAAACCGACAACTTCTTCAATCACATCAGCAATTTCATAAGACTCTGGCACTAATTCCGCTTGAGTTTCCGTGGCGAAAAAAATAGACACACCTTTTTCCAAACGAAATTCAAAGTTTTTTGTGATATTTCATTCCAAGATTATCCAATGATTCTCAAAGCATTTAAAACATTGAGCTGTTTCCAAAATCTTCAAAAGTGAGCTCGTTGTTGTGTCTCATAGCTTCATGCAGATGCGCAAATGATCTTCTTGTGTAATAAGCTTTAAATGTTTTTTTTACTCCCTGATCCGTTGGTTGAAGCAAATTATTTGTGTTTGGTGTCAAAAATATCATTTTAACTCAGGTGTCAAAATTAGTTAAAGTAGTAGGAGGATGGCCAGGTGCATTGTAAATTAATACTATAAAAGGAATTTGTATAGACCATAATAACATTCGTTTTGAAGTATAAAATTATGACCAAACCGGTCCTCAAAAAAAAAAGCTGTCACCAAAGCCTTCCGACTCGACTTCCAAATCACGGGCAAGCTAGCTTTAGAAATATTTGTTTAAGCCCTTCTATTTCCTGAGCGACAAGCTATGAGAGGTTGCAACTTACAGTTAATAGCTGTATTTGTGCAAAATATCACTGTCTATCGGTCTTTTGCGGCCTTAAAACCTGAAAATATTTTCTCTTCATGAGCTATAAAAGTTCTCATAAGCATTTTCTTCCAGAACATGCCGGTTTTTGCGTAACTCGGACAGCATGATTTAAAACCGCGTAACTTGGGAATCGCGTAAGACGGGGTAAGTCAAAGTATTACTGTATTTTATTTCAATAACTGTTTAGTTTCAGAGCATTGTGTCTGTTGAACATATCTTTTTTGACTATTTGGATTTATGATAATAATTGAAAAAAGAACATTATTTAAATTTTAACATATAACATTTGTTTTGAAGATTTACCACAAAAGTTTAGAGACCAAGTTAAGTTAGATTTGTCATTACAATTTCTCAAAGTAATATCACTTTTCAAGAGTAAAATTAGGTAGGTAATATACTCTAACAATGGGTTACAATATTAGTGAAAAAACTTAAATCTAATAAACAGTGCAAAAAATCACATCACTAATAAAAATAGTTGCTCTACATTTAATAATAACTATTTACATATCAGTTACCTTGCCTTGGAAACCATGAACCATTTTGAGAGTGAATAAAAATATCCATCATTTATTTTACTTCCTGCACACATTAATTTTTTAAAGGAAAATTATCAATATTATTTTATTTTTATTTCTTTTGTAACACTATTATAAATTTATAAGTATATTTTTTCATATTTTTGTCTTACTAAAACTAAACTATATTCAAATACATTTTCCATTTTTTTAATTTTTCATAATTAATTTTAAAGTGAATAGACTAAAATTAAAATGTATTTAGATTGCCATAAATTGAAAGGATTTTGTAAATGTATTTTTATCATATTTTTTTAATATTAAATATTTTATGCTTTTAAATAGGAGTAGGATGCAGTTAAAAGTTTACCAATAGCTCACTCTAAGAGGTTTTCCTTTTGACATATGTTACTTAAGCCATTAAATCCATATCCAAATACATAGTGACTTATTTCAGGTATTTTTTTTTCTTTTTGCTTAAAACTTATTGTTAGTTGTATTTACTTCAAAAATACAAAAAAAGGTTTATTTCTGTAACTTATAATTGTTTTTTTTTTTTTTGTAGGTATTTACCTCATGAAGCCTCAGTGAGGTAAGCGCATGTGGTGATGGATTGTATATTCAACCCGCAACAAAAGCTTTTGTGAATAGTTTACATAGTTCCAATTAATTACGAACAATCTTATTAAAAAATGCATAGAAGTATAAAATCAAAATCAATTATTTACATCTACAATTAAATTATGATATTAGAAATATTTTATTAAAATAAAATAAATATAACTACAATATTTTATTTAAGATATTTACAAATATATGCAACAAAACTAAATACAATTTCAAAAAACCATATACATTTTGAAATTAAAATTTGTATGAACATTTTTTTTTTTAAACATTTGGTCAAACAAAATTCTAGCTTGTCAAGGCAACTAGGCCAAAAAGTAGTAATGTTTTATAATTCATTTCCTATAACAAACCCAATGCTGTATTTGGGGGGGGGGGATTTCCAGATTATCATCTGCCTCTTCTTCTTTTCTCAGTGCTTCCAAGAAATGAGTCATATTTATGGCATCAGATAATATAGCTCAGGGTATAGGAAGTGGCCTTGGGGTATGGGGTATATTCCACCATTCTAAAGTAGTATAAAGTAACATCAAATCCCACTTTAGAGATAATTGGAAAAGAAATAAATATTCAATACTATTACTTTCTGACATGAAAGCTTATACTACATGTAACAATCTAGTAACTCAATGAAGATAACAGTTATGAAGACATATCATTAAATTTACTCAAAACTTCTTGCACTCTAAATTTATCATGAAGATATACAAAAACTGTAAAATAATTCCCTCAGGGGTCACATAAAAAAGGTTAAGACCAAGGAAGTATAAGGTTTCTTTAAAATATTTTTTGACTAAATAATTTTAAATTGCCTAGCTTTGTAACAAAGTTTATACTTATTTCAAACCCTCATATGGAAATTAAAATATAATACATTTAAGGGGTAGTTTCCTTATAAAACGAGTTAGTAGTAGGGGAGACTGGTGGAAATTAGCGCAGTGGGGGAATATTGCGCACTCCCTTTTAAAAATAAAGAGGGATAAAGCACTGTGGTGTATGCAGCACCCTAGCACATAACATGTACAGTACTGGGGCTGATGTCCACAGCTCTTTGTTTAGTGCAGCAATGACAGCCAAGTGTAACGTGTTTTTCCATAGTTTTTTTATAAATTTTGTTCTTAGGATCAACTGTGTTTACGTGGTTTTACGAACCTGTTTTACAGAATCGGCAGAAGCGGTGAGTTTGGCATTCTCTTATGACTGTATTTATACCATATTTATAGAATAGGATTACTTAACATTTAGTTTATTTTAATTTTTTTTTGAATACCGCGCAGGTCACCACCATGCACGGTTTTCCCCCAACAGGTCCACAAAGTGTAGCCTAACATTTTTTTAAAATTTTTTAGATGCTTAAGGATTACACCCAGGTATCCCAGTAAATATCTAATAAATGTAAACCTTTTGTAAACATCTTGTAAGTATAATGTGAGTAAACATCTTGTCACCCACATTATTTTATTATTAAGTACAATAAATAGTAATTTTTATTAAATACATTCCTCAAATAAAGATTCAAAACTATTAGCTATATATTGTTTTCACTTCTGTCTGGACTCCCCTGAGTGCAAGAGCCAATTTTTTTATTTGTGAAAATGAAAATTGCATGGTTTACATGTTTTAAAATTTTTAAAAAACAAAATTCAATCTACTCAATTTGTTAATTTGTGTTTAATTTAATTGTTATAATGAAATAAAAAGTATTTAATTTTCAAACTTCTGCCTTGGTTTGTATATTAGCTACCAATTTTAAACAAAATGTCAATAGCCCTTAAAAGAGATTTTTGGTTGAGCTATTGAATTCCTTTATTTATTTTTTTATGGTTAAAATGGAAATATCCTTTTTACACTGTGTGTGTTATCATTGATTTGCTCATTTTTACTCTATAAATAAATAAATAACATAAATTAGCCTTAAAACACTTTAAAAATTTGAATAATGATCCACTAACAAATTAAGACAAAGCAGTTCTAACCACTTATGGTACAAAAGACGCATGTTTAATAAACATTATTTTATTTTTAATTTGTAAAAACGTATCTTTATAACACCTTATTTTTAAGATGTTTTTATAATCAGAAAGATGAAACAGAATATAGCAGAAAACAGCAGCATAAGGCTGAGCAGAAAAAGTTAATGCCTAACTGAATTAAATGTATTGTTCAAAAAACATACATGTGAAAAGGAAAATATCAAAGGTGGCCTGTTGATAAACTTTTAACAAAGGTGCAATATTTTATCATTAAAATAGTATAAAGATATTCTTATATTATTTTTAAAAACATTAAAATTTTTATTTTATTGCAAAAGAACAAATGAAGAATTAAAATTACAAAAATATTTGTTTCATTAACTAAAAAAACACAATACAATTAAAAACAATTAGTAAGAGAAACAAAACCATCCAAATGATACAAACGATATTTAAAATGCTTTATGAGATCAAAGAAAACTTTTATCATAACAAAAATAAAATTCTAAAATGAGTTACAGTAAATGATATTATGTTGACAATAATTCTGTTCAACAATAACTAATAAGTATCACTTCAGAAAATAATGCTTTAAATCCTGGTAGTATTATGAAAAAGACGTAGAAAAAATTATGTGAAATAGTAAATTCATTTATTTTAACATCTGCTTTGCATCATCAATGTTACATGAATATGCTATAAGTAATAAAAATATAACTGTAATAAATTACCATATGCCTGTGGTGTGTGTATATGTGTGTGTGTGTGTGTGTGTGAGTATGTGTGTGTCTGAGTGTAAGATTTTTTGCATTAGATAAGATACTTACAGACTTATCTTGGTGATATTTCATTCTGTTTTTAAAATATAGAAACATAGGTGAAAAGGAACACTCTAAAACATTTGAATTTTAAAACAAGACATGTGAAATATTCTAATAAGTTGTAAATGCATTTTTTAATTTTTCAAATACACACACACACAGATATATATATATATATATATATATATATATATATATATATATATATATATATATATATATATATATTTAGGTTAGTTTTGGTTGGTAAAGATTATTTAGATTTTTTGGACTAGGAGACTGACAGACTTACCTTGGTAAGAGTCCACTCTGTAGTCTTGAAATAGAAACACATAAAAGCACTTAAACAATGATATATAAATCCTGGTAGTATTATGAAAAAGACGTAGAAAAAATTATGTGAAATAGTAAATTCATTTATTTTAACATCTGCTTTGCATCATCAATGTTACATGAATATGCTATAAGTAAAAAAAATATAACTGTAATAAATTACCATATGCCTGTGGTGTGTGTATATGTGTCTGTGTGTGTGTGAGTATGTGTGTGTCTGAGTGTAAGATTTTTTGCATTAGATAAGATACTTACAGACTTATCTTGGTGATATTTCATTCTGTTTTTAAAATATAGAAACATAGGTGAAAAGGAACACTCTAAAACATTTGAATTTTAAAACAAGACATGTGAAATATTCTAATAAGTTGTAAATGCATTTTTTAATTTTTCAAATACACACACACACAGATATATATATATATATATATATATATATATATATATATATATATATATATATATATATATATATATATATATATTTAGGTTAGTTTTGGTTGGTAAAGATTATTTAGATTTTTTGGACTAGGAGACTGACAGACTTACCTTGGTAAGAGTCCACTCTGTAGTCTTGAAATAAAAACACATAAAAGCACTTAAACAATGATATATTTCAACTACACAGTGGTCTTTGTCAATCGAAGAGAAAACACAAAAAGAAATATGAGAGAATGAAATAAAATAATTATTTTATTTCATTCTCTCATATTTCTTTTTGTGTTTTCTCTTCGATTGACAAAGACCACTGTGTGGTTGAAATATATCATTGTTTAAGTGCTTTTATGTGTTTCTATTTCAAGACTACAGAGTGGACTCTTACCAAGGTAAGTCTGTCAGTCTCCTAGTCCAAAAAATCTATATATATATATATATATATATATATATATATATATATATATTAGGGATGGGCCGATTCCGATTCTCGATTCCAGGAATCGTTGATTCTAGGTGGTATCGAGGAATCGTCGATACTCGATTCTTCATCATAAAAGTGTCGATTCCGATTCCACACGATTCCGAATATTTATAAAAATACGTGTCGGACCAATTGGCCCAACTTAGTTTTTTCCTACCGTAAATGAAACGTAAATAAACTCCATCGGACCAATTTACCCGACATTGTTTTTGATTTAATTAAATTTTATTATCTGTGCAACACTGTTTTGATATTTTTTGTGTTTTGTGTTAGCAAGAAACAACAAAACCATAATTTCATGTCCCGGCTACCCAAATAATAAACAGACTGGTGATAAAAGTGTTTTTGCGCCTATCACTAAGACACGTAAACGTGTCACATGTGATTGATTTGTGAGTTTATAAATATTTTGAATATAGAACTTGAGTGTATTCTCTCTCTGATAAGTAATGCTACAGGTCCAGTAAATACTACCCAAGATTCATATTAAGTAAAAGTTTTAACACCAAATAATTTACTTGTTAAGGAATTTACGTTATAATTTACTTCCTAGTAAGGATGAGTTTATCTAAGTGTATCAATGTTTGTACTTAACTTTCACAAAGTCCGTTTTTTAGGATTATTTTACAACTAAATATTTAGTCAATATTTCCGACTTACTTTTAAGGTTTTGTGAAATTTTGAAAACATTAGTGAAAATCATTACAATACGTTATAACAAATATGTGTGTCGGCCCGTAACTACGGACAAAAAGCTCTTAGAATAACATCATGTTCTTAATCCCGTCGGCGTTTATCTATCAAACAAAAACCATCGTAAATACATCTGTAAGTAGTGTAAAGCTCGTCGTTAAATACTGTGCCTTAATATTTCCAAAAGTAGCAACACCAGCTGAGTAGTACTAATAAACATAAAGCGTTAAGAGGCCCGACGGTATTCGGTTCAGGGTACTGGCCGTCGCGTCAATTCGATGACGGTTAACAGAAACTGACGGTGGAAAACCACATAATATATCAAATATGAAAAAGCACTTAAACAACATTCATTTTGCCCAATTTTATCAACAAAAAAGATCTATACTTGAAGAAACTTTATCCTCAGACACAGGACCTACAAGTGATAGTCGGTTAAAAATCAACTGGGATTGAGTAATAATTACAAAATAGGCCTGAATCAGTTGCACTTGTTCCAGACACCTGCAGAAAAAAAGGTCCCACCAGATGTGGAGAAGGTATGCCCCACTAATCCAGAATGTTGGGGAAGAAGGTACCCCAGGGGAATTGACAGTAGAAGAAGAAGTAAACCATTATCTGGGGGAACCATTAGCCAGTCCAGATTGTGATGTTGGGAAGTATTTGGCAGTACAAAGTGCCAAATACCCTCATTTAAATGCAATGGCAATAAAATACCTGTCTGCCCACTCGCGACAGTGTTTTCTGAAAAACCTTTCTCAACTTCAGGAGCTATATGTGACTAGCGATGAAACTAGCTTGACCCACAACGTGTTCAAATGCTTGTGTTTTTGAACAGAAATGTACATTACCTGCCAGACTTTTAAATATTAAAAACTATCCTATTTGTATTAATTTTTTACTTTTTATGTTGTTCGTTTGTTTTTAATTTTTGTTTTGTTTGGGAGACAATGTAAATAGGCTTAGGAAATTTTTCAAACATCATAAAATAAGTAAAGTTCACATTTTTAACTTTAAAATAAGTCATTACTTTATTCTGATATGTTTTTATGTTTAAAAACATTCCTATTGATAAATCAAGGTTGAAGGTTTTGTGTAGCCTATTACATTAAAACAGAACTTTTAAAAGGTTTTGCCATATGACCAAGATGTTAACTAAATTAATTATTAGAGAACTAGAATGTAAGCTAATATAACTTGAAAGAATCGAGAATCGAGAATCGACTAAAGAATCGAGAATCGAACGGAAAATTTTAGAATCGGAATCGGAATCGGAATCGAAAATTTTAGGAATCGGCCCATCCCTACTTATAAAGTAAGAATTTATAAAGGTTCTAGGTAGAGCACATGTCCCGATAAGGTCGTATCCATACGTTATTACGTATCTGCTATTAAAAAGGTTTTGCCATATGACCAAGATGTTAACTAAATTAATTATTAGAGAACTAGAATGTAAGCTAATATAACTTGAAAGAATCGAGAATCGAGAATTGACTAAAGAATCGAGAATCGAACGGAAAATTTTAGAATCGGAATCGGAATCGGAATCGAAAATTTTAGGAATCGGCCCATCCCTACTTATAAAGTAAGAATTTATAAAGGTTCTAGGTAGAGCACATGTCCCGATAAGGTCGTATCCATACGTTATTACGTATCTGCTATTAAAAAGGTTTTGCCATATGACCAAGATGTTAACTAAATTAATTATTAGAGAACTAGAATGTAAGCTAATATAACTTGAAAGAATCGAGAATCGAGAATCGACTAAAGAATCGAGAATCGAACGGAAAATTTTAGAATCGGAATCGGAATCGAAAATTTTAGGAATCGGCCCATCCCTACTTATAAAGTAAGAATTTATAAAGGTTCTAGGTAGAGCACATGTCCCGATAAGGTCGTATCCATACGTTATTACGTATCTGCTATTAAAAAGGTTTTGCCATATGACCAAGATGTTAACTAAATTAATTATTAGAGAACTAGAATGTAAGCTAATATAACTTGAAAGAATCGAGAATCGAGAATCGACTAAAGAATCGAGAATCGAACGGAAAATTTTAGAATCGGAATCGGAATCGGAATCGAAAATTTTAGGAATCGGCCCATCCCTAATATATATATATATATATATATATATATATATATATATCACTTATTCATCAATTTACTTCACAAAAAACCATTACTCCCTAGTATTTCTCATCAGATGCATTTTCCACTTGCATTTTTCAATGATCCTACTTCTAGAGATGACATAATATATATTAAACTATGTGATCTACTTTATTCATTCTTATGCTACCTGATTTTACAATAATTCAAATCCAAATTCCTTTTTCGAGTTTGTCAAAGTTTTATTGTTTTACCTGAAAGTAAAATTCCAATTTCTAATAATGTACCTTAATAATTAACCAAATTAAATATTAAGTAAACTACTAAAATCGAAATTACAATTTTTGTATAGTGTCTTGTTTGTTTCTGGAACAAAATGACAAGACATATAAATTCTTTGGAACTAAAAAATGGAAAAATACTATTTAAAACAAATTTTGAACCTGAAAGAAAAATAATTTTTTTTTCTTTTTCAGTAAATACGCTACTTTCTCCAGCAATTTTTTTCCAATCACAAAATTTATGTCATTCTATTACTATTAGTGGATAAATGAGATGGTTTTTCCATGTGAAATTTTACAAAAATGAATGCGTTTCATAGGGTTGAGAAGGGAATTTCTTTTCTTTATAGCAATAAAACATGATTGTACTTTACTCTTAGCACAACTAAATCTAGATATGAGCTACTACCTCGCTTTGAGCTTTGACGTCACCCAGACAACTACTTCACAAAAATCAAGTTTTAGCTGGCAATTTCACTGCTCTAAAAACAATGGGAAATTCTGTAAAGTGGCGTTTAAACTGGCTAGATAGTTAATTGTTTGCTAACTTGGCTGAGCTAGTGATTGAAAGTAAAATCTAAATCAATGTACATGCTTGTAAAGTAAGAACAGTGTTAGATGTACATGTAGTTTTAAGGGTAGAATTAACCTAAGATTGTGTGGAACATCCACATATGTTCTCTTTGCCAGTTTTGAGAAGAATTTTGCCATCTTACTTGACCAAATTTTAATTATTAAGTGTCCCATAGAGAAAAATGTATTTCTCTCCAAAACAAAATACATTCAAAACTCATTTTTAGACAATTTTAAAATTAAAAAATGCATTTAAGTTTAAAAATCATAACTTTTTATAAGAGCAAAATTATTACAACAAACCTGTTTCATGCCTTTTTAAATAATAAATATATAAATTTACATGCATATTCTATTTTAAAATAGCTTAGTGTGTACTGCACTATATGACCTGTTTATATGAAGATAATTGTACATGCATAATGCATTTTAAACTCTACTATACTATATAACCAGTAATGTTATCTAAAATATTGTTTTATCTCTTTTCAGAATTGTTGTTGTATATTTTTTATATTTATTAAAATGTGTTTATCCTTCAACTAAAATTCTTAAAGTTAAATGTCAATTATAAATAAATTTGAAATGGAGGAACATAACGCAACATCATCAATTTGGATTAGGTATTCCACAACAATAATTGTTTTTTATATAAAAGTCAATATTACGTAGTAATAAAACAATCAACAAGCTGCTTGTTAAAAATATTTTGTCATTTCTAAAAAATAGATATAACATACAACAATAGTTGTGCAGATTAAACATAACATAATGTGTTGTGGTGTTGTCTTGTAATGACTGGAGTACTTCGATGACTCAAGTCAAAATACGAATATGACCTCCCTGCAAAATAGAAAGAATCAGACCAGAAATACAGAATTTTTTTTAAAATGAAATGATAAAATTAAGTAAGTAAATAAATAAAATTATGTAATAAAGTAATAAATAATTGCAATACTCTGTGAGATGTAAAAGTAATTACCTAAATCTAAAACAAATTTGACATTCTGAGCAGCCCAATCAAAATAATATATGACAGGAAAATGTGTGTAACAAAATAAATAATAATTTTTAATATGAGTGAGATTTTGCACTATCAAACATTAATCTCTTCTCATTCTTTTCATTCTCTTCTCTCTCACCAATTCATATTTTTACACTGTTATATTTCTGATAAAATAAAATTTTGGTTAATTTGTTATTCAGCTGTTTTATTGCTATATGATTGGTGCAATTGTCATATTAAATTTGATTCCTGTTGTATTTTTGTTATGATTCTCAACCTCAAGCAAGTTATTACTTTAGTGAGTATGCAGTTCCGAAATAATTGTTTTAATTGCTCAAAATCTTAAATTTTGTAGTACTAATGCAAACAATTTTTTTATAGTTCATTGTTTGTTATTTGTTATAAAATTTCCTCTATTTTATTATTATTTCTTCCTTCCCTTGTTTTACTATTATAAAAATTTTGAACCTGCTGTTTGAAGCTCTCAGAAGTAATCAAGTTGCCATAGTTGACCAGCAACAGTACTCTCAGGAGTGGGATAATTTGTATAAAAGTTACATTGGAAATTATGAATAAAATTAAACATTTTCATAAAAACATATGTACTTAGTTATATAATGAATAATTTTAATATATCTTAGTTTATTTTTCATCAAGAAAAAAATTACACCTAAGGAATTTGTATATGTAGTGTAGATTCATACAACAAAAAAAGAAAACATATGGACGATGCACAGAAACAGGTTTTCTTTCAATCAACAATATCTACCACCATGCAACTACCAAATTGACCTTTGCGAAAATCGGTAATTGAGTAGAACAGGAATTGAGGCTAAAGTGCTAAATATTACAAAAAATTAAACTAACTACAATAAACCAGAGTAAAAAGAGACCAAGTAACCAAAAATAAAAGAATTAAAATTTAATCAATTAAAAATGTTAAAATAATGAAGTTTAGGAAAATAACCTAAAGTTATAAAAAGGGAGTTTGAATAGATAGCCTCGCTCTATAGGAACAGCAGATAGAATTAAGAATAGCCTCACGACAGTCTCCAAAGTTAAAGCTACATAGAATGTGTTAATATCCTAGACCAAAATTGTTTATAAAATCTTACAACATAGGCATGAGAGTGCTATGATCGAGGAACAACAGAATATTAGAAGAGTGAATTAAATAAGTTTTGACAAATATAAACAAAGAAATTATTGAAAACAACTTTGTAAATTAAACAAGTACATCACGTAAAGTTACTTGCTATTATAAAAGTCCAAAAAAATAATTCAAGGAAAACCAAATAAAATAGGGTTGAGAATAAAAATAAATAAACTGGTTGCTAAGACAACACTACTATGATTAGAGAATTTGAAACGACAGAGAGATCGCAAATTATTTGAAATGGATAAAGCATTTTTCTAGTTGACTAAAGCGTTGTTTGTCCTCAAGAAAATTATTACAAATGTGGAATAAGTAAACTCAGAAAATGCAAAGATGTGATTGGGAGATGTTCAAAAATGTTTAAAGTGTGACCAATCTCGACAACAAAATAGTAAACATAGAACACCAAACTTTGTAAACTTGTAGCAGACGCCGTCAATAATGTAACTTTATAAAACAGTGAAAAAAAATCAAAATTCTCACTTTTTTTAACAGTCTTAATTCAAATTCTAAATTTAATAAAAAGAAATGGCATAAGAGAAAATCCCTCTTAGGTTAATAAAATACAAATTTTTACATTTTCAAAATTGGCTCTCCTTACAATCATTTGCCTGTAGTGTAGAGTAAATAATTGGTTGATAATATAAATTCAAGATGACTTTATTACTCAGATAAGTTATAAGAATCATTTATTAGTTATATTTTGTGGTAAATTTTAATTGTCTTTTGGTAAATGTGTTTTTAATATGTATAGCAATCTTAAAATATAAAATCTAACCTTTAACTTCTGCTAATTATATATCAAACATACATCTATTAACAACTAATCTATTTGAGCATATAGCATATAAATTTCATTTTGTTAAAGGTAGGTTATACAAACTAATTACTATATTATACATATGAATAAATATGTTTTGGGAGGTATATCAAGTTTAAAACAGAAATTCTAACATGATATAAATATTTTGCTATTTGTATAGAAGACGAAATTTAGTTTTTAATATTATAATTTTTTGCTAATGATAAGAGAAGTTAATAATTGTATGCAAAAGTGACAAAATGGTACACAAAGAGTTGGTAGGGAACATAAATTAACTAATTATATTTTTAAAATGAAATAGAAATTTAGTATTTAGGCTTTTTAAGTTACATGTTTCATAATTTGATATTTGTAGTACAGTAGAGATATTAACTTCAATCAATGTTAATATAAACGCATGCAAAAGCCTGTAGTATAAATGAAGTATAAAATAATTGAAAATTAGATATTAAATCAAATATTATTATTCTCCAATTAACGTCGTGTTTTCTTTTATCTAAAGTAAGTTTCACTGGGGTCCAATTATAGCCTTCAAGTCAAAGATGTCTCTCAAAGAATCTGTTACCCCAATAAGAGACTAAGAGGCTTGTAGGTGGCTACTTGGTCTTCTTAAGAGGTTTATTCCTTGAGATTCAGGTTTTGGACTATAGTTCGAATTCAAGGTATTAACTATTACTTTCCTACAGATAAGGTGAGGTGTAACATTGATGAGTGGGAGGTTGGAGATGAGGTGGCAGGAGACATAAAAAGGGTTGAAAGGAAGGTAAGTGAGTGTCAGTAGTAACCTGAAAGAATAGGAAAAAGTAAATAGTCATAAAAGTGTAAGGAATTTGCAGGAAGAAGTTTAATTTTAGAATTAAGTTTTGGTTTCATACTTACCTAAAGAGAGAAAAATTTCAAAAAGGCTTGCGGAGGGATTGGGACATGCAACGAGTTTTTATCTACATCTTCAAGTTTCTCCTGAAACTCTGGATCTGTATCAGCAATACACGGGTGTCCAATTGATTTCCAAAAGAGACAGCGGCAATTTCGACATAATTGGATCATCTCTGCATACTCTTCGCGCAGACCAAATGATCTATACAAGATATTTAAATTCTGTAAGTGAAATGGTAAAAACACTAATAAAGAATAATGATAAGAATGTGTCAATTTCAAACAAGTACTGTACAACATACTAAAGCTTAACTTTAAATTTTAGACAATGGAATTGAAAATTAAAACTGAGTTCCTTGGCATATTTTTTTACATGTTCCATCATTAGCTACAATTCTCCAATACTGGGTTCCATCATGCATATTTCGGCTACTGTTATCACAAACATTCATGCACTTTAACATCATGGGACACCTGCATCTTGACACTGGCTACTTGCTAGTTACTTTTTCATTTTTATAGTTTATTTATCTACATTCAGTGAACATAAAGCCTTATAATTAGATTCATTTTTAACTTATAAGAATTCATGATTCTATACCAAGTTGAAAGATAAATACAGCTTATCACAAAACTTTCAAAATAGAATAGTGAAAGTTTTATCTTGATAATTTTTTATTATCATTATGTGAGGTAGTTCTATTTATCTTCATTTTCTGACTGTTTTTATTTATAACGAGCTTCTTGCAAAATTTTCTGCTCAAGTTCTGCTGGAATTTAAATACTTCGTGCAACTGGAGTAATGATGAAAACCTGGGTTTAACTTAGGTCTAAACATATTATGTGGGAAATAGAAGTTCAGAAGGATTGTTTGCAAAATATACACAAATATGTTCTCAGACCTAAAACAAAATAATTTAAATTTACAATAATGTGACATCATCTGATCTACTCTGCATATTCCAATCACCGAAATTTTATATTTTACTATAGGAAAAGATAGAACTCTATGCCTAAATATTCTACCGATTGTCAATGATATCTATTATTTCTCTCTCAAATATTGTAAAATCAAAGTTGATCTCCCTTCTTATTGCTTAACATACCAACCCTCTTATGATTGCTATAACATCCAACAGACTCACCTATTTGCAGGTGAGTTAGCATTCAATATTATGTAGGACTTATTTCAAATTTTTACTAAGAGTACCAGTACAGAAGTCAATGACAGAAAAACTTTTAGATGACCATAATTGAATCGAAGGTTCAGAACAAAATGATTTATCAGTAGAAGAAGGATAAGACGTGCATCCAGTCCAGTGATAGATCAAGATCATAATACTATATTAGCATGAAATAATTTAATGAAGGTAAACCTGAAGATCATTAGCCTTCACAAATGAACAAAGGTCTGAAGTATTTGTTCAATTAAATTTGTATTGGCTTCTTCAAGCAAACGTCACAATTATGCTAACAGAATTAGTATTTAGGGGGAAACCTATATTAATTTAGTATTTAGTACTTAACTGCTTGAACATATACCATTTCAAATAGAAAATAGAACATAGAAAAAAACCATTGTTTTAAACAAGTAGTCAAAATAGTAGCAAACAATATAGCATCGTAAGAAAATAACTGTCTTCTATAGAAATGATGAGCTAAATAAATTAATCAATCTTATGGGGTAAAAGGAATTTCTCTCTAATTTGAAGAGGTTTTTTTTAGGTGTTAGAATACATGCTATTTGTAAAAACGATGATGTGTTTGATGAATCATGCTCTAAACTGTACAAATCTTTTAATGATTTCCTTAAATGGATCTCTTACAGGACTTTAAAAAAAACAATTTGAATTTTACAAAAAAAATTAAACGAGGAATAACATTATTTTTTGGAAAAATGTTTTAAATAATTCTAGACATATCAACAAAGCTATATTAAATACACTATAGTGAACATACACATTTTGTCAATCATTTTTTCTAAACAGATAAACATATTTTTAATATTAATCCTTTTAAGACCATGAGCCGATATATCAGCTCTCTGAATAGCAATTGAAAAAGACCATGGGCCAATATATCGGCTCAAAATTTCAAACTATTGTAGTTCTCTTAAAACTCAATAGATTGTGTTACTATTACTGCCGTAAGAAGGTTTATTTCATGTAGAACAAAATGGTTCTTCTTTCACACAAATACAGCGATAAACAAGGATGATATTTAGATGTCTACAAGAATCCTAACGACAGCTTGCGCTCGTTTATGTTTTCTTTGTTCGAGTCATCTGTATTGCCATGTATTACGGTCATCACGTGTACATTTCCTTTGTGCAATTTGTAATTATTTATTGTAAGAATATCTTTTTACTTATTTAGCGCTATTTCTACCTGAAATTCTAATTTGTTTTTGAATCTTGTAATATAAAACCATCACACACTGTATGCTTACGACGTGATAAGGGACTTCATGGGCAATGGATTTCAAAATATACTAGTTGAAATTTCATTTCACATATAATATAGGATACATATAGGTTTTAGGAAGTAATATTGATACATAGATAGGCTATAAATAAGGTTATAGTGTAAGAATTGAACGATGCTGGCATAGGGAAATACAAACTCATAACAATAGTAGCAAAAATGGATAAAAATTAAGGTTTTCTTAAGTGTAGACTTTTCAAATTCACAATATGTGCTGATAACCTCTTAGAGATGTATGTGTGCAAGTTTTAAAATGACAGGATTTTTTTGAAGATTTCAAATGCTTGGAAACCCTGGAAAATCTAGAAAACTGATGATAATAAGTAGAAAATATTGACTCTGTGCATGAACATTTGGGAAAATGATTGATTTATAACATTATTATTTAATAACTTAGGCAGTTGTGAAACAAATAACACAAAAATCAGACTTCTGTATTTATATGGAATCTACACAGCATTTGAAGAAGTGCTACAAATACCGGAAAAATGGTGTGGTCTTTCTAGTGTGTCATTTGACAATTATAGATGGTCTTAAAAGGGTTAAGAGATGCAACTCTTACTGGATAACTTTATATTTAAAGTAACTAAATTTCAATATATAAAACTTTATGCTTTAAGATGTTGAAAAACAAGATCTAACACAATTTTGATGAATTTATCTTACATAAAGTACTATAAAACAAATTTTTTTAAACAGACTATTCAACATATCTACTTTAGGAAACTTATCATTTATTATATTTTCATATGATTTTCTGGAGCAACATGATTTTCCAGATTTATAACAGTATATTCTCTGTTAAGACTATAAGATACTGGCCATATCAGTTTTAAAACCTTCCTGAGGTTTTTGAGAAGTGGTGCTTATAAATGACAACTTTATGGAGTTAATTTTCAGACTCATACTAATGTACTTATAAAACTTTATATGAGTAATAAATATGACCAGGTAAAATATTTCTGACTAATAATTTACATGTATCATCACAGCAACAACCTTTCAGTTCAAGTTTTTTTGGAGTTTCTTAAAATTAAATATTTTGTATAAAATTTTATCTTGAAACTTTTGATTAAGGAAGAGTCCTTATATGAACCCATATGAGACTTGGTCAAATATGTTGGAATAGTTTTTATGCCATAAACTATGTTGTCTAAGCTAACATTGCATACATTTTTTGTTTAAATAAACCTTCCTAATATTTATTGGTATAGGTATTTTATAAAAATAAATATTATAAAGTGGATAAAAATGAACTCTACAGAACTGTATGGAAAATGGCATTTGTTGTGAATACAGATCTTTGATGCTGCACCAAAAGTCAGACAAAGACTTAGACTGAAATCTAGATTCTACAGATGAGTAAATAAACAACAATAACCCTTGCTACAAATATTTGCTATACCCTTCATGTCCATTTTGCTAACACTGTTAGCATCATCAGAAGGTTACAAACATACTGAGTAACTTTTGATAATTTTCTACTTTTCTGCTAGGATATATATATTCTTATTTAGAGTATTCCCGTTGTGACACATCCCGTTGAGACACTTTCCGTTGTGACACTTCCTGTTGTGACACTTCCCTTTGACCCGCTTCGGAGGATCTCAATTTGTCAGAAATTTTTATGAACTGTTGGGAGAATTGTCTTTAATCTTATCTAACTAGCCCCCTCTTTGATATTTAAACTTTATCTCATATCGGTTTAGCTTATTCAAATCCCTGTCTATTGTTTAATCTATTGTGTTTACTTTGGAAGCATTTTAAATTTTTACACATTACATCAATTCTTTCTGTATTTGTTTGTTTATTATTGTCTCATTTTTCAATTGGGCTTTGTATATTTCCAGGTTTTCAATAATATTAAGTCGTTTTCTTTTATTTTCGTATGTTATTGGCTTCATCGCTTTTTTAATTTCCCTTGGCATATGTCTCTCTTCTATAAGATGTGTTGCAAAATTAGAATCATTTCTTTCGTATTTGTATGATCTCATGTGTTCCTTATACCTAGTTTTGAATTTTCCTATATATAGTTTGTCCTATATATATTTCGTTACATTGACATTTAATTTCATACACTCCATTTTTATCATATTTATTATAATCGTTTACATTTGTATTTAGTTAATTTTTAAGAGGGTTTGATGTACTTATTGCAATCCTCACATTGTGTTTCTTAAAGAAATCAGATATCTTATATATTTCTTTACCTGTAAATTCAAACTTTGCCCACCTTTGTTCTTCATTTTTGTTTTTCTGTTTTTTATTGTTTTTATTTTTAATTCTTTTTCCTAGTTTTCTTATTAGTGTATTATTATAATTATTATTTTTAGCTATCTGATAAATTATAACTGATGAATAAGCTGAACCGATATGAGATAAACTTTAAATAACAAAAAAGACAATTCGCATGCAGGGAAAAACAGTTCATAAAAAGTTCTAACAGATGGAGGTCCTCCAAAAGGCGACAACAGGAAATGTGACGATGCTGGGAATGGCAGGTTATTATGATACTCTAATAAGAATATATATCCTAGGGGGGAAGTAGAAAATTATCAATGGTAGGCCGAGCCATTTTAGTAGCAAAAATAGAATATAGTTCGATGAAACTATATAAGACGATAGCCAATATTTGGTTTAATGAATAAGGTTATAAATCGGTATGCAAAATTTAAAAATAAAGTAAATAGTATTAATTCAACATATGTAATAAAACAAGTAGAAGAAAATTGGAAAAAAAGTCAGAGAAAAATCAGCAGCACTGATTAGTCATTTCTCAGCGCATGTGCAAGATGACGGGACTCCATCCCAGGCGACCCGTAACACGCGCATTGAGTGACGTCACCGCACTGTTTTGGCTGTTTCAGCTTAATTGTTTCAGCAATAATTGTTTGAATCACTGATTTTAAAGTGTCATACAAGTCTTCACTAAAATCCTTTACTTATAATAAAAAAAATTTAATGCAGAATAATGATTTGCTTTTAATACTTATAATTTGTCATTGTAAAATGCAGTGAATTCTAAGAGTCTAAGGGTCTATCAACTGAATTCACGCTTTCAGTCTCTCTTAGCAGCCTCTGAATAAATGTGTATTATACTCCAATACATTTTCCCAGTAATATTGTTGTCTGTTATAAATATTCCTAGAGTTACAAATAATAAATCTTTTATAGTTGTTCCATATTCAATTTCTTAGTAAAATAACCGATCTTCAATCAACTGTTTTTCACTAACAAATTTAACATTGCAGATGAAATATACATCTTTGAGGGATCAATTACATCCTTCAATGTATACCAGTTGTTCTATATAGATGAATAGAAAACTCTATGCCAGTAATGTCTAGTGCTATGTCTTCAATTCTCCTGCTGATAGTGTTATTGAAAAGTTGTATTTTCAGAATCTATTACCGGCGTCAACCTTATACAGCAGAGTTTTAGCCATATCAACGGCAGCAGTAAAATCAACTCTACTACAATTGTATTAAGCTTCTTATATTAGGCAACTCTGTATCCCACTTTATATAAAGCTAACAGTACTTTAATATTATCTTGAACATGTTTTTAAAAAATCTGCTTTTGTTTATCTGATGCAATTGTTTTTAAAGATGGTTAGCTAGTATGAACATTATTGCCTATGAAGGATAGAAAAGGATTGTGATTATAGGTAGGATAAATGTAGGTTCATAAACTCCATTCCTTTAATTTCCTTTCACATAAAGTGCTTTGGTTTTCCAACCATAACAGATGGAAAGTTTCCAAGCATTCAACAGATAAAATCTTCATAAAAGGACATATTCGCAATACTCTTTTTCATTTACTTTAAAATAAGTAAAACATAACCTAAATAATTATATAATCATAATTCTTATATTTAGCTTTATGAGAACTTAATGGAGCTTCTACCTTCTTAAAAACCTCCTACATTTCATTTATTTCAATGACAACTGACATTACTGATGTCTTCAAGAAAAACAAGATGCCTTTCAAGGCACCCTGGAACATGTCACTAGGCAAAATTCTTATCTTTCCAAGATAAAATTTAGTTTGCTCAAGCACACTAATTCAACTCAGTCACCTCACTGATTCTTTACTGAACCAGTGTCTGTCTTTTTGGCATTATGTGACCAGTAGGCTGTCAAATTGGGAATGGAAAAAAAACAAATTATTTTACACTAGTGACAGTACCCTGAACATTTACTTTAGTAGTAAGTGTTCTATACACTCAGTACCTCTACCACTCAAATCTTTCAGCTGCCTTACAGGTGTGTGTGTGTGTGTGTGTGTGTGTGTGTGTGTGTGTGTGTGTGTGTGTGTGTGTGTGTGTGTGTGTGTGTGTGTGTGTGTATGTGTGTGTATGTGTGTGTAAGTAAATAAATATTATTCATATAGATTTTGTGATTAAACATACATAATAGATAGTTTAGCCAAAGATCAATTATGCTCAACTTGTAAATATAATATGTATTTAATATAATATATGTATATAATATTATTTTGTATCATTAATACAACGATACCAGAACAAATTAACCAAACATTCCCGCCAGATTTGGGCTACAAACAAATTTGACAATGGGACACATTTCCTGAAATGGCTATCCTCATTAAACAAAGAAAGTAACTGCCACTAGACAAATGTGACTTATTATTATATATTCAAACGTTTTAGTATAAAATAGTAGCTAAAGTTGAAGATGGAATCAAATAGTAATAAAGTTGTCAAATTTAAATTTAATCTAGCAATCAGAAGCTACATTGTATTAAATACTGCTTAATACGCAGTGATTTTATGGTTCCTATTTTGTTTGAGTGTATACAAAATAATGTTAAAACAATAAATAATTAAGGAATTCAGGATGGAGTAAGAAATTAATCTGCATACCCTTCTATGTCATGATGAAAGGTGAAACCAGTTGAATGTTATGATTTTTTTAAATATATTTTTATAAACAAAAATTAAGAAGAAAAGACTCATGTTTATTTTGTCATAGCTTTATAAATTCTACAAAACTAGGATAGATTGCTGCTTTTTGTTGATTTGTATTAAAAAAAAGTTTAGTTTCATGTTAGAGGTGCAAGTTAATGTTAAATATATTTTCATAAATAAGCTTTTTCCTTGTAGGTTTTTAATAATTGTAACAAAATAATATTTTTAATTAGTATTTGGCAATATAAATAAGCATAAAATTAATCAAAATAAACCACAAATAATCCAAAAAAAAACTTATAAATAACCAGTAAGTTAACAAAAATAAACAAAAAAAATTATAAATAAATGTTTAACTACTGTAATATACCCAAAAATAAAACAAAAATAACCTAAAAATGAATTTATAAATTAGTGGTATGCAATTAAAACTCATATATAGTTGTTATATCTTAAATGTTTTAAACAACATTATTATAATCATAGCCTTGTAAAAACTTATAAAGTACAACCTTATAATAGTAATTGTATTAAATACTACAATTATAAATTGTAGCTTTTGAAGTAATGAGTGAATAAAAGTGTAGTTAAATAAGCTATTTAGAGACTGGAGAACACATCAAATTTAAAGGGATAATTCTATTTTAGTTCATTTTCTAGAATTTTTAGTTCCAAGCAGAAGACACTGAGCGATCAAAAACATTTGGTCTCAGTAAGTTTTTACAAATTTACAAAATTTAAAGATCATATAGTCATAAACTAATGTAAAAGTGACTAATTAAGTTTCACAGAACGTAATGGACTACAAAATTCAAGAGCTTCTAGAATTGTTGTAAATTATTAGTTAGTGGAAAAATTATTCAATATACATAAAATGTGTTAACTTGAATATTGAGTGGGAGAAGCCGGGAAAAAGCTATTTAATTAATAAATAAATTGAGTTTTGTTAAGAGGAGAGCTGGTTTATTAAAAAATACATAGTTTTTTTTTAATAAATAAATTTTAATAATTTTAGCAGCATTATTTTCTGCTTATACTCCTCAAATAAAATACAATATTTTCTTTCATACAACACTAATATTTAACATCTAATTTCCTTCTTATAGGAATATTTTTAATGATATTTTTAAAAATAAAAAAATGTGTGGGAAATTAACTTAAACACTATAAATCACTTAAACTTTGCTTTTAATTCCATGTCACACTCACAAAATAATACATAATACTCAAAATTTTGTACCTAACACTCATTTGTACTCAGTACTAACACTCAAAATGTGAAAGGAATAACAAAATTTGTTCTTCTTATTTTCATACAAAATCCCTTTAGCAGGAAAACTACAAAAAATTAACCTAACCTATTACTTACTTTCGAAGTTTATGGTAAATACGCTGCCAATCAGTAGGTTCTGACTGTTGGTCTAGGATGAAAGCAATCTGTTGTGATGAGAAATGAAACTGACATAACTCTCTCCAAATTCGTTGCTCGTCGCATAACCTTGCCATTACACTATAAGCTTTACCACTCGCTTCTAAGTCTTTGTGGTCAGCAAGTCGTAATAACACTTCACGCACACACTCTTCTGGAAGATTTTCCAGTTTAGGGAATACATCATCTCCAGGCTATAGATGAATCACAGTTAATTATAATTATACATCAATGAAATTATTTAAAATTTCATTATGAAGTTAACATATAAAAGTTACTTTAAATAGAAATTACCTAAGATAACTTAAAATTTAACTAGACAACAGTTGGCAAATAACTTAATTGACGTTTTTTCTAAATTTAACCAACTATACAACAGTTAGAAAATAATTAAATTGACTTTTTTTAATGCAACCAAACAATTAAATCTCAGATATTAAAATTTGTGCTCTACTTACTAACCTCACGTATTTTAATTTTAAATTATTCTTTTAAAATCAAACCAATTTAGATTACCTATCAAATTATATTAACATTCATTTTTTAACTAATCATTTTTATAGTAAACAGAAAACCCAATATTTTCAAAGGTACTAACCTACCAACTACTTACTAATCAAAAAATTAGTGATTGTTTCTCTTATCAAGCTCCTTTTTCAATCAGTTGGTACAGTCTGCTTATAATGGCATAGTATTTTCTTTCAGTCAAATAACCACCTTCATATCTCACACCTAGTTTTCTCTGTTGTTTAAACTCTATCACTATGTATCAAGCAGTTAAAACTTGTTATTTACAGTTTTATGAATTTTTATCTTGGTCATTTACAACAGTAACTAATTCTTCACAATTTAGTTCTCCCACAAATACTTATTTGAATAACAAGTTCTTGTGTGGATTATATTCCCACCCTAAACCATTTACTCCACAAGTTCTATTACTCTACCATCTGTAATTTTTAAATTTTCCCAGAAAGATTAACAACATTCCTCAGCAAATCCAAGTTCAATAATATTTTCCTCAATTCTACTTATTTGTTGCTTACTACCGAAGTGTTGGCTACTGGAATTTGAATACAAAATATTGATTTTACACAAGTTAAAAAGTATTTAGTTTTCAATTGGGAAAACCGGAGAAACTCTCAGGCCTTGTTTTACAGGTAAAATTTATGAAAAACTTTCATTTAAACATAGGTCTGAAAATGCTTTCACCCAGATTTCAGTTTTCCAGTTAAAATGAAGCCTTACTGAAGTTTGTGGAATGTTAATTGAAGTACAAAGTTTAGTAAATTCAATGTCAAATGACCTGAAAATTTAAATAAAATAGACATGTAACTATAGCAATTTTAAAGACATATGATGAATTACGCAAACCTACCTATAAAAAAACATGTTACGTTTGTGATACATTAATGTTATTAAATGATTAGGAGATACGTAGAAATTTAAACAAACGTGTAAAGATTTTAATTCGGAAGGGAATGATGTAAAATAAGCCAATAATACACACACACAAACATTAATAAAAAAAAAATTTATCATATCAAAATGTATAAAAAGTATGTATGAAAAATAAACATTTTTCTTACTACACATACTTCTTAATCTATTGAAGTAGTTGTTCAGGCGCGTATCCAAGGGGGGGCGATGGGGCGATCGCCCCCCCCAACCCTCAAGAACTTTGGGTTAAAAATCGACAATTAGGACTTTTTTCGATTATTAAGTTATTGTATATTCTCAAATATAAAATCCTAACTGTAATAAATATAATAATAATTTTGTAACATTGTAATGCTCTTTGAATAATTACAAAAATAGAATCACTTATTAAATGCTAGTCTATGTTTATAAATACGCTCGAAATTTAACTTAATTTACCTAAGTTAATTCGTCTTTTATTGTAAATAAGAAATAAAATTTTAATTTTTAATTTGATCAAAATGTGTTACCACGGCCTACCTTCGTAAACGTCTAAAAGTTTTAACAACAGATAGTGCTAGTGAAGCTTAGTCTCGAACATATGATTTTCAATACGTAATATTCGCAGTTGACTCCGGAATTGTTCGTGTTGGAAGAATTCTACTTTGAAAACAATTTTTATAATAATAGCTTATTATAAAATTAATAATATTTTCTAGTCATAAGTGTTATCGAAAGTGGAATAATTATTTATTAAAAAGTCTAATTTGCCTGAGTAAAAAGTGAGGTTATCGTAGTTTTAATAAAATACATTGTGAATAATCTTTTGAGTTTGTTTGTTTTACTCCGTAGTTTCTAAAACATCGCATAGTCATTTCATGAGAAATGGTAAGTTAATAAGTAAAGTGAAAAATATTTAATTCTAAAAATTACAATAATTAATTAAGATTTATAATCTTTATAAATAATTTTTGAGTGGTTAGACAAACATTTTAGATGCCATTTGTTTTTTACATTTCAGGATGTTCGGTCATGTACAAAGTCGAATAATAGAAAACGAACAGGCTTAATGGATGAATATCTGATTAAATGTACAAAGATAATTTGCCTCCCTGATGAAAAATCACAAGTAAGCGAGCAATTGAATGTTCAGGAATTAGAAGGGGAAATTTCTCAAGAAAATAAGCAAGGTCATTCTTTAATAAACGAGCCTCAAAATGATTCAGTAACAATGACTTACGATATTGGGAATTATATTGATTCAAAAATTGACGATAATATAAAAAGAGGTATACTTCTCAATTCTTGGGTACCTGATAAAAATTATATTTTTCCTTTCTCAGTGCATAATAAAAAGGGTAAACAAGAGAAACGTTATGCGAGTAGAAAACATTTGGAATCATATAACTGGGCAGTCTTTTCTGATGCTAAAAAAGGATTTTTTTGCAAATATTGCCCGTTTTTCGTTACTGGTGGCGTTGGTGGCTTTAAAAACAATATACCTTTGAATCGACTTGTAAAATCACCTGTTACTGAATTCGCAAAAATCAATGAAGTTTTGGAAACACATGACAACAATTTAATCATAAAAACGCCATGACCGCTGGAAAAAATTTTCTTCTAAACCAGAGTGATTCGGAGACGTCCATTATTAATAGATTAAATAACAAAAGGCTTCAAGAAGTCCTTGAAAATCGCATGCGCTTGAAACCTATATTAGAAAGTATCATTTTTCTTGGGCAACAGAATATACCCTTTCGAGGGCATAGAGACTCTGGTAAATTGGCATTAGAAAAAACGGATAGTTCAATTAATGACGGGAACTTTCGAGCCTTACTTCGATATCGGATTAATAGTGGAGACCTAAATTTAAAAAAACAACTTGAAGAGTCATCATCCCGAGCAACTTATATAAGCAGTGTTACACAAAATGAGTTGATTGAATGTTGTGGTGAATACATCCAGTCAAGCATTATTTCCGATATTAAAGCTGCAAAGATATATAGTATTTCTTTTGACGAAACGAATGACATTTCCAATGTCGCACAGCTTTCTTTAATTATAAGATATACTAATGGAAATGATGTTTTTGAGAATTTCCTGAAATTTATAGATCTTCGATCTTCTTGTACATACGATATTGGTGTAAATAAGGAATACGTAATTTCAGGAATTCACGTTGGAAAAACTGTGATCCAAACTTTGAAAGACCTTAACTTAGATCTCAAAGACTGTATAGGAATAGCAACTGATGGTTGTGCAGCTATGATATCTGAAGTTAAAGGAGCTGTTAGTACTGTAATAAAGGAGGCTATTTATGCCGTTTATACACCATGTGCAAACCATGCATTGAATCTTTCAATATCTCAAACGTCAAAGGTTCAACCAATAAGAAATGCCGTAGACACTATGCAAGAGACAATTTTCTTCTTGAGGGCGTCTTCAAAACGATCAGTTGTCATAAAGGATATTCTTGGACATAAGCTAAGTAGCCTTTGTGAAACCCGCTGGATTGAACGCCACGATGGTGTTTTACAGTTTCGAACGTCGCTTCCCAAAATTATTGAAGCGTTAGATTGCATGACCTCTTGGAACGATTCAAAAACTAAAGTTAAAGCTATGGGATTAAAATCATCTCTTCTTGACAGTAACACTTTAGTGTCAATTGTATCACTATCGGATCTGCTGACTTGTACTGAACAAGCAACTCAATTTTTCCAAAAGATTCAATTAGACTTAAAATCCGCAAGAGACATGATTGAAGACACTTTGGTTAAATTAACTAGGCGGCGAGAAAAGTGTGAAAAAGTCTTTAATACCATTTTTGAAGAAGTTTGTCAACTCGCAGAGGAATTAGACGTCGAAATTAAAATACCCAGAAAAGCAAAGAAACAAATTAATAGAGAAAATTATCCTGCAAACGAACCAGTTGAATACTTTAGACAGTCAATTTATATCCCAGCCCTGGAAAATGTCATTCAGGATATGAAATCACGTTATTCGAAGGAAACGCTAAACCTATATAATTTATCCATCCTATTTCCAAAGATGAAAAGTGACGATGATTTTGAGCAATCACTAAGTCACATTTCCAAAAAGTATGCTTATTTCTTGAACGATTCAGAGGACATAATTAAAAAAAAGCTGGAATCAGAATTGGAATCTTGGTATTCCCAATGGGATCGGGCGTCAACAACTGGTGCTTTGTCAGCTCTGGATTTAATAACAAAATGTGATCAAGAAGTCTATCCTATTACTCATTTTTTACTACGAATCTTAATCACGTTACCGATTTCTAACGCAAGCGTAGAAAGAACTTTTTCTAGTTTAAGAAGATTGAAAACATGGCTAAGATCAACCATGGAAGAAGACCGCTTGACAGGATTAGCGTTGCTTAATATCAATCGAGAAAAAAAAATTGATATAGATTCTGTCATTGATCTTTACGCAAGAAAACGCAAACATCGATTAGAGTTTATTATTTAACTACGAACTATTAATTTTAGTATGAATTTAATTTTAATTTGATATTTTATTTGATTCTATTGTTAAAAAAATAATACTTATAAAAAATAAATCATTAAATATTTTCAAATTTTAGGCATTTTTGCTACATGTTTTTCCGTTCCCGCACGCGCGCGCGCGCGCGCGCACACACACACGTATTATATATATATATATATATATATATATATATATATATATATATATAATGCATCGATCGCCCCCCCCAAAGCAAGTCGCTGGATACGCGCCTGTAGTTGTTATATCTGTAAGCAAGGGACTATAGGCAGCAGTTGATTCGGGAATAAAATCATTATTTGTAGGGATAAATTTATAATTTTTTCTGTAGAAAAATACTGTCATTGCAAATAACTAATTCATTTTATGAACATTTAATTATTACCTTTTTTTAATGTGACTGAAAATATTTTTTCGAAATTTTCTTTTACAAAGTAAAGTTGTTTTTTGTATATTTTTTATAAAATCAACAAGTGTCACTACATATTCCATAATATTACAACTAAAACTCTATACAGAAATACAACTTTATCTGTCCGTATTCACAAATAAGGAAAATATATGAATCAGATGACACAATCGAGTACCAAACAGGCAAACATTACCCTACAAAATCCAGATAAGTCAAATAAAATATCCTGTTCAAATTAAAATATGAAAGGAGTTTATGCCAACATGATCTAGAAGGGAAAAGTAATATCACTGTCAAAAATTTAACCTTGCTGCATCTCGAGTCACACTTGTATCTCTCACTAGTCCAAAATGAACGCAATGAGTCAAACTAGTGGTGTTTATCTCAATTAGTGGGTTAACATTATAAGAAAAATACTTTAAGTAGTACAAATATTTGAAAAATAATTACAATTTTGAATTTCAAAAATTTTGTTTAATTGCGTCTAATCAATTAACACTAGTTCTTGAATTTTATAGTTCATTACGTTCGGTGAATCTTATTAATCACTTAAACAATAGTTTATGACTATCCGAACTTTGAATTTGGTAAATTTGTTAAAACTTACTGAGACAGAACGTTTTTGTTCGCTATGTGCCGATCTTCATCAGTGTCTTCTTAAATTTACTAAATTCAAAGTTCGGATAGTCATAAACTATTGTTTAAGTGATTAATAACACTAGTTATTAAAATAGTAACATAAAATCAAAGTGTGTCAAAAAATATAAATAAATTAATTAATGTTATTTTAAAACTTGTATTTATAGTAGGTAGGAAATGCTAAAAGTTGATCCATAATTAAAATTATGTACTTTGATTATTTTATACTAAATTCCCATGTAGATGAAAGTAGTGAAAATTGTCATCAAAGTTAAAATCTCCTTTCAATTTTCTAGTGAGGAGTATGCTGTTCAGTAGTGTAAATGAAAAAGTTGCATTATTATTGACATGAATATCAAGAAATTTCCTGAAAGCTCTATTCTGAATGTGAAAACGTTTTTGTCAGTGTATCAGTGTTGTACAAATGAGTCATTTCCTCGCTTTGTGTTGAACGCCAACCAAGTGTTATGTGTTGATGAACATATGATTCAGCATATTTAAAAAGGCCCAGGCATAAGTACAAGGTGGATCACACAAATTTACAAAGAAAAAGTAAGGCACAGGTTATGTAAAAAAAATCTTAAACATTTTCACCTGCAGAAGGTTTCATTTGCTGCCAAAAGATAACTATCTGCTGGTAAAATTCTTTCATTGGCTTCTATTGAATCCTAATAAGGTAAATTTTATTTTAGATGAAGCCACTTTTACAAGAAATGGGGTCTTTAATTCTGGAAATAGTCATTTATGGAATATAGAAATATTTGAAACTAGTTGGTATCAAATACTAGTTTCATTGAAGCCAGTTTCCAAAACAGATTTCATATTTAGGTTGGGTTTGGGGTTATTGTTAACAAATTTCTGGGATCATATGTACTTAATTGGAAACCTTGCAAGAGACGTACTCAAACAATTTCTGGAAAATGATTTACCATTACTTTTAGAAGATATAACTCTACAAACAAAATTACAAATGATTTTCAATCACAATTGTGCAACTCTGCAATAAAAATTTAACAGTTTTTGTCTAATTTTATTATGTTTTGATTTAATTTAAAACTTATTTTTTATTGTGTGTGTGTGTGTGTGTGTGTTTATTAGGTGTTTATTAGTGACCTATTTTTCATAACATTTTCTTCATAATTATATTGTCTAACATTTAAAAATTGTATTTATTTATTTTAATTATTTAACAAAGTACTGCAAACACAAATATGACACGTTCTTTTGATTAGAAGAGGTACCTTGGTTCACCAAGCTTCATCAGACAAGCTTCTTTTGTGATCCTGTACAACGTTTATAGTTTCATTATCAACTAGATTACAGTGTGATATAATCTACTGGAATATGATTATTTTTCTATCATTGCATAGCTGGAAAACATTACTTTCCCAATTCACTATTACGCTTGTATAAGAGAAATAAGCACATATTTTGGTAGAAACTCCAGTTTAGATTTGTAGTCAGTCAACACAAAGATTTGCTTGTGTATGTATGGCAGCTTGTTGCTGTATTAATGATTTATAGCTCAGCATTCGCAACATCTCATAATAATAATTATGTGTCTTATTAATTTTACTACCACTCAAGCTACTTTTCTACCTATGTTTTGATGTAAAAGGTAGACAACTCTCTATGTATCTGATAGATAATAGATTACCTCTCCTTCAGGCAAGTGACCTTTTACAAGAGAGCTATAATCCTTTCCTAGATATGCTTTGCCAGACAAGAGAGTTTTTTTGCTTTAATAAAGTTCTCTCTATAATTGTCAAAAACGTTTTTTCACAAACAGGCATTCAGTATTCACCTTTACTTTGTCTTTCTTGCAATATAAGCACTATTCAATCTTTCAACCTAATTTAAATTATTCCATCCAAAGTAAATACTATGGCAAACACCCAAACTCGCATTTTCTTATCTGCATTCCTGTTTGTAACAGCGTTACACTCCTTCCTCTTTATAATACCTAGGAATCACTTATAAAACAAAAAATATATTTTAAATTAATTAATTTTACATTAGTTTATGACTATCAGAACTTTAATTAACATTAATTAAAGTTCGGATACTCATAAACTAATGTAATAGTGATTAATTAAGTTTCACCGAATGTAATGGACTACAAAATTCAAGAGAGACTTTTAAAGCTATGAACATTCCAATAGATACACTTAAAGAAACAGTTTTGCAACTATGAAACTTTCCCCCTACTACCAGCTATGGACTTCATTGTTTTGTTCCTCTTTCAAGATTGCCCTAGGGCCCCTTTAGTTTTTATATAATCTTTCTGTAACAAATAATATTAACCTATTCTCTCCAGCAGCTTTACAGACTAAAAATTTACTTTCCCCGTTTAGTTTAAAACAGCAATACCAAAAAATCAGAGCTGCATTTAAATTTATTCTTTTATGTTATAAATAAAAGGGAATGAAGCAAGTCAAACCAAAAATCCCTAATAATAAAAAAAAAAAAACACTAAAACACTTCATATGAATGAAAATAGATTTAAATACAAATTAAATATTAAGGAAGTAATTAAAAGGAAAAGTGACAGAAATTATCACAGTATAATTAAAAACAAAAAGTGGTACATTTTCACTAAACACTTTCAAATGTTTTAAACTTGCCTATAGTAGCACTTACTTTGCTTGTTGAGGACGGCCGTTTCGGGAGATGTGTCCCTTTGTTACTCCCCAGTTATTCCAGTTCCTGTCCCCAGTTACTCCAGTTACGGTCTGAGTTGACAAAGGGACACATCTCCCGAAAAGGCCGTCCTCCAAGAGCAAAGTAAGTGCTACTATAGGCAAGTTTAAAACATTTAAAAGTGTTTAGTGATTACTAGTAGCTCACGTGAAGATGGAATCAACAAATGTTGGTACATTTTATTTATGGTACTAAAAAATCTGTTTTTCCAAATTAACTGAAACTGTAATCACCAGCTACTTTTCTTATTCTAACTGGTCATGATCTCAACCAATCATTTACTTTGAGTAATTTTATCATTGCATACATTTGGGGTTTGCAGTGACCCAAAACACTACAGATTGGAGCATATTCAAATGTGTAGTATTATCAGTTACCTTTAAACATAATTTATTTGATACAATACATTGAAAAGTACATAGACAAATAATTCATGCAAAGAATCTGGTAGTTAAAATAATTACCTGATACTGAATTTACAGTATTTATAGTCAACCTATGTTTTCTTTATACATCTATGAAACATGAAAATTTGCAAAACAAAAGAAGTGTAACAATTACAATTGCCTTCTCTTTTAGTATTATTAGTTGCAATGTACATAATTACTTAGTTGAACTAATAAAAAATCTTTAAAAATGTATTACATACAGATTGTTTGCAGTAATCTGTACTGTACACTCTGAAAATTCATGAATTTATAACTATTAATCTACCTCTCTAATTTGTATTCTGTTCGCAATGCCAAGGATTCTGTTTATAGTAACAAGATGGTTTTCCCAAAGCTGTGTACTCCCTAGAGGACGACCCCAGCAGGCACAGTCAATCATGGCTCTTAGCTGTCTTAATAGTTTATTGAGTAGGTGAATATTTTGTTGACTAGCAGAAACTAGAACAAAAATAATAACTGAAAAATGCTAAATATACATATAAATTAATAAATGATACTAACATGAAAATAAGACTAAGATCATACAAAATATTTAAGTTAACTTAACAAATTCCACTTCTTCTGAAACTTAGAGGTGAAATGTGAAATTCACAAGAGTTTTTCTTGTTCCTGAGCTTTGGAAACCATATACAGTTTAAGTATATTTCTGCAAGATTAACCCTAATATTTTACTCACATTTACATCTGGCCTATTGTGATGGACTTATTTCGTCTTCCTTAACAGCCTACACATATTTTTTTTTAGATTTATGTTATTTAAAAAAACACACAGCAAAGGTGCTCTATTTTAATTTTTTTGTCAGAAGTAATCAGATACCATTTTTCTCTACATAATGTTGTTTTTATAAAATACTAGCAGAGAACCCATCCTTCGTATGGGGTTGAAGAATATATGTATTGATTTAATTTGTATTTGTATTTGGGTTGAATTTAATTTACTGAAATTAAATCCCAATAAATATATCAAACTATAGTTTGTAAACTTACCAATTATTGTCTTGAAAAACCAAAAGAAGGAAAAGCTTCTAGTTGTAACATGACATTTGTAAAGTATAACTAACCTTGAAATATGAATAGCAACAAACATTTACTACCACCTGTTTAATTGTGCTTAAAAGTGACTTTTACAGGTGATTATCAGCTGATTAAGCAAAGTAAATAATGGAGTATAGTAATTGAGTGTTAAAGGAGTTTTTAAGGCCAGTGAGGCAGTGCCCTGATAGTATCTCTAAATAAAAATAGGCCTTTTTTACAAATACTTATTTTTACCAGTACATTACTTGATCCCAAACAAATAGTTTTAATGTGATTCAGTAACAAACAGACAGACACCATTAGAGTTTTATATAATAGTATAGATAAATTAAATCCCAATAAATATATCAAACTATAAACTTAACGGTTATTGTTTTGAAAAAGCAAGAGAAATAAAAGCCTCTGCTTGTAGCATAACATTTGTAAAGTATAACTAACCTCAAAAGATGAATAACAACAAACAATTTCTATCAGCTATTTGAATGTGACTTTTACAGGTGATTATCAGCTGATTGAGCCGCGTTAAGTATATAATGGAATATAGACTACCTAGTGTTAACGGAGTTTCCAAGGCCAGTGGCCCTGACAAAATTTCTAAGTAAAAATAGGCATATGTGATAAACAGGGACCCTAATAATGTCCATGTAAAATTTCAACTCAATGGGTCCAGTAGTTTTACATGATTGAGTAACACACACACAATTAATTAGATTTTTATATAACAGTACAAATATAAATAATTTTGTTGTAAGCTACCAAGCTTTATTAAACTATATTGTTCCTTGTTAATAATCAATCCTAATGCTATAAAAATAACAACTATATCTAAGAATATATTGAAAGAACAATATATTATTACATATTATTCGCTATATATTCACATAGCTGTTGTAATATGGATGTTATTACTATGAGAATAACCCTAACTCATAGTACCTTTGTGAGATACTTAGACAGCAGATCAATCTATAACCCCTACAGTTATAGCTACGTGATCTTGCCATAAAACTATGACAATCGTTCCCTCATTTTTACACTTGCATGTTAATTTTTAAATCATTTTCCTGGAAAAATAGTAAATGGTAATTTTCATCATGAAAAACTGAATTTAATTATATTTGGATTGAATTTTACTTTCTATTGTTTTTCGTTATTCAAATAAATTCTAAGTGTAATATTTAAAATACTAACCCAATTAACCTGACATTTCAGTAATTGTTCATATATTTTTAACATTTAAATGGTAATCTGTTGCATATCCTCTATCAACTCATAGGCTGTAGTATAGCAAATGAGAGTGCCTAATGAGAGGACAAATTAATTAACCAATGACAAAATATATAAAAAATATGTTTTTCTGTATTCAAAAGTTATATTTTTATTTTTAAAAATATTTAAATGTTTAAATATTAACAATAAAATAAATCTTCCTTGTTTTCCATAAGTATGAGAGCCCAGTTAGTATATTAAACCATTGAATCGTTGTAATCAATATGAACTATTGAACACAACTGTTATAGTTAAACAAACCTACTGAGAAATTTGTAAAAAACATAAAAACTTATACGTAATCTTGTGTTTACATCATGTATTAATCAGCTTGGTGCTGTTAATATTTAAATTCATTTAATTCCTAATAATTATAATTAAGGATTTTTTTCTT
This sequence comes from Prosapia bicincta, assembly GCA_036971475.1. NCBI lineage: Eukaryota > Metazoa > Arthropoda > Insecta > Hemiptera > Cercopidae > Prosapia > Prosapia bicincta. Next base: position 182,577,817 of record JBAIZL010000004.1, on the reverse strand, counting down.
TTTATAAAATATTACTGGTTGAATGTAGACAAGAAGCTATTTATGAAACAAAGAACTAATAAATAAACTAAGCCTATGTTATAAATAAACCAAAGCTTTTAGCATGATTGTGCAACAGACTCAATTCCAACAGGCAACTGATAATTTACATTCAATCTGCAAAACATTTATCTCCTTCACTGATGGGAAAATTGATTCTACATAATCATTTAATTAAAATGGATTATTCTCTTCCTGTCTGCTAGCTTTGTTTAAACAATTCTTTAAAAATAATAACTAAGTAACAGATTAACTTAACTAGTTGTTTGATAAAATAAATGTAAGTAGATAAATTAAATCTAAAATTTGTATTCAAATATTTCTACTTGTTTTTCAAAGGTTTTTGTGTGAAAAACTCAAAAAGAGTTAGAGTAGAAAACACACTATTCACTTTCTTTTTTAAAAAATCAATAAGATTAGAGAGTATATCAAAATGTACTGCAACTAAAGCTAGAAAATTAGCTATTATTAATAATGTACTAGCTTATATTAGCTATAATTAGTTATGTATGATTAATCAATAGCTTCGATTACATTGTTGAAAAGTTATCAAATCTATAGTTGAATCAGATAATATTTATTAAACTATTACCTTTTATTTGCCTTGGGTCAACACCACTATAGTGGTACAACAGATATAACAGTATGACCAGACACTATGCTACCCAAGTTGTACTAGATACTTTCCCTCCCTCCACTTTTAATTAACTTGGTTGTTAGATTTCCATGACCAGTAACCAGCTCTTTGACATAACTAGGAACAGACTTTTAGGCTCCCTAATTTTGCCAAGCCCCCTTACACATCGTCAAAGTCTTCTTCCTTCGACCATTCTATAGTGGAAACTGGGAAACTGGCACTATATGCCAATTGTTGCAACACATATCCTCTCTTGCACAAAGACCAATTGTACCTATCTATCAGGCCAGTGGCACCTGGTAGTATATTTATTAAGTGAAGCGGTGGTTACAATGAAAAGAAGGGATAAAAAAATCAAGTGAGAGTAACCTGACTTTTAGAACCATATTTTTATGATAACATTAACAAAGTTATAATTCATATTATAAAAATCCACATTCAGATTATAAGGTATAAAAAAGTGGAAAAGTAATTGCATGAATTAGTACAGCTGAAAACCTGTATAGATAAGTATATAGTATATTTTACTAAGTTCCCTAAATGCAAGAAGCCAATTCCAAGTAGTCCTATCTTTTTGCATTAACCTCGAGGGGGTGTAATGAGTTTTAAATGGGAGCAGGCTCTTGCGGAGGTTTATTCTTGCGGAGGTTTAAATTTAAACGGTTTTTCATTTTATACTTGGGTGACTTTACAATTAAATGCTGTATAAATACATTGTAAACAATTTCAGAAATCATTATTATACAATTTTGAATTTCTAAGCATCATATGTCCAAAAATATTTTGTAATTATTAAAACGTGTAAGCAATTTATACTAGACCAATTTTTTATTACGGGAGAGGCGTTTGTGGGTTAGTTTTCTGTAGTAAAGTAATTAAACGTCTAAACATAAAAATATTTAATCATGATAGTAGATACATAAATATGAAATTAATTATAATATTTAGTGAAAATAAGGAATGTTTTACTTCAAATATATACCTCTACAAATTAGTGGATGAAAAAATTATTGCCTTTATAACACAATCGGTTCAATTATTGCCTTTATAACACAATCGGTTCTAGAGTAAAATATAACCAACAGAAACTTACAGTCTTTGTTGAAAAAACAACTCATAATTGTTCATTTCTAAGCTCACTAGTCACCACTAGTGTAGTGTGAACACGACCCACTCTCATGAGAATTATGTTTCTTCTTGCTGTCTTCCATTGCGTTACTGCTTCAATACACCACAGCATTTTTGTTTTTACTAAAAAAATGCTTTCTTCCCATAGTCAAACTGCATTGTAACCGCTTCCTGCCAGAATTTTCTCTATAATGTCCAAATCTGACAACAGATTTTCAACAAATTGATCACTTTTGTCATTTTCAGATTCACCTATTATGTCTTCATTTGTTTCATTTTCAATTTTATTGGCTTCTTTGTCAGATGCATCATCTGGCAGAGAATCATTTTCATCAGAATCATCAAAAAGCTGTCTAAAAATATTTCCTGTAGGGTTCATTCATATGTCTTGGTTCACAGAAGCTAGCTTCCTTGGTACTTATTTAGTTGGCCTCCCCTCCCACTTCTCTCTGCTACCTCAGTTTGTAATATCTAAATGATTAGCCTGCCTACATAAGCTATGAGCCATCAGCTTTAGACAATCATTCTAACCCCTCCATCTTTGACTGATTGATGAGGATTGAAAATCAATGTGTAGTGTGTACACAATTTAGAGTGTACACACCAAATTTTTGGAGCATCGATGCCTACTGTCAGCAATTATATGTATAAAATGCATATCCTAATTAATCATAGCATTCTACTATAGCAATGATACCCACCACCATTGATTGATCTCACCACTCAAATAGTTGCTTGATTTTGTAATCAAACAATCACAGTCTATGCTAAATCTTCAAAGTAAATATATTTTATCCAAGGGTTATAGATTATAAGAAGATCTACCTAAATAGATAACTGTTGTACAGTTTTTCCTACTAATTGCGTTATACTTTATAAATACTTTGAAAAGAGTTTAAACAAACATCTAGGCCTTAATACTTACTGAAAAAAAGACTCAAAAATCACAAAATGTATCCTGATTCTGCATAACAAGCATAACGTCATGGGATTTTACTGTCAAGTAACTCATTAACAGACAAGATCCTACCGTCTTATTTAAATGCATTACTTTTTGAAAAATAAAGCAAACAAAACTATTTGTCTAACCATACCTGAGTTTAACTTTGAATGGTGTAAGGAATTACAACAACTAATGATGTAACAAGGATGTTTCTTTTGTAATTTTACGATAATCAGCAATTGTAACACTTACTGCTGACTTTTCCTTTGCAAAGAAGAAGAAAGGAAACTTAATAATGATGAAACTAACGTAGGGACATGAATACGTGGTGCAGGTTATTGTGGAATAGCGTGTGCAAGGTTATGTACCTTAGGTAGACCTAATCTTTATCAGGGTTGTAAACAGGTATATACACTTTACATCTCCTGGTAAAAAAAATAAGTAAGGAAGGGGGATGGAGGAAGGACTGATGAAAGCATATAATGTTTTCCTGGTACCTAGAAGCAAGGTCTTCAGGAGCTTACTGGGAATACAAGTAATAACAATAAATGTCTCATGGTATTTTTATTTAGCTGTTTATCAAGTTAATTTTTAAATTTTTTTTACCTTGGTAAGCAACTTCCTCCAACATGTTAAACAAAACTTTTTGTGCACATCCAGACAATGCAGTGAGCTTATGTGAAATCAGTAGGTCTAGCAGTTTACAAATGTAATTAAATCTTCGAACATCATGAACTGCTGATCGGAAATCTAAACGTTTAAATGCATCGCTAAGACCATTGAATCCAGCAATCTGTAAATACCATCATGCACTTAGGTAATTCATTGTATTTAATTACATAAAAATAAACAATAATTGTATAATTGAAATAAACAATAAAACTTTAAACTGAAAAACTTATTCTAAATTTTTTGAGCGATTCTAAATTTCAATATACAAGTTACTTTAAAGAAGCAACTACTTATCATAGTAATTCACAACAACTAATTCTCGTGAAATGCATATCTACTGCATTAATATTGATTTCAATAATATACTCGTATTTATAAAATTATGTCATTAGTTTTTTTCTGAATAAAAATCTGGATGTTAATTTCTCTAAATATCTTTAAGACCATCAAGGGGACAGTTTAAACACAGTTTAAACATTCATTATATGCACTAAATATAAAACAGTGCATTCCAATTCAATAAACTGATGTTAAAAAATGAGGCTGATATTGTACACACGCACTCGCACACGCACGCACGCGAGCACACACTCACACACTATATATATATTTAAAATTCAAATTTTCAATTGTTAATCAAATACTTTTTATTCATCCAATAAAGTTCAAATACATTTTTTTTAAAACTTGTAGTGGATGAATCTTGATAGTAATACAGTTTTTTCAAATATTAATTTAATTCAATGAATTAATTTAGTTTTACATGGGAGAAAAACTTTTCACTAAAGGGGCAAGGTATGCAATATAGTGATTTTGTTTTATTTGGCTTAAAATAAGTGATAACATATGATTTCATAAAACAACTGATTTTATGTTATTGGTTATGTGGTAGAACAGCTGTTTTAAAGCATAGGTTATGTTACTTTATTTATAATAATTGTCATTAAAATGACAAGTAACGAAAATGAAAATTTTCTTTGTTGACCTAAGTAGGAATCGACTTTAAAAAAATATATTATTTGTTTAGAACGGATATGAAATATTATTTTTATAATTTAATGTAATTATTTTCTTAAACAGCAGAATAGCTGCAATGTACTATGGTATAAAAACACTGCCTTTAAAAATATTTAATTTACCCTTAATTTAAAAAATAGTTTGTAATTTTATTTATTGATATTTATCTAATTCCACCTTTTCTTATATAAAGAGTGAAACATAATCGTGAAAAGATAGACATTTTTAGTGATTGTTGTAATATACAGTACACGTCTTAAACTCAAATCACATCTATATATTGTGCTCAATTCATTTCAAAAGTTCCAATATGCAAATTGTCTTCATAACCAAATAGCAAGGCTGAATATTGTTTTAACAACTAAATAGGTTAATGATTTCAAATAAGGTTAAGGTTAAATAGGTGAACTGATATTAATTTAATTTTAATACTAACTATACTGTTTGATTTTAGTATAATTTAAAAATACAGCAGTGTTCGGAATCTAGCTATAGCAATGTATTTATTGATGCAATAGGTCTAAAAATAATAACTTACTTTTAAGCATTGCAGTATGGTTGCGACATCGAAAAGTGATAGATGGAAATATCGATATATCGGAGATGAAGTGGCGATATTTTTCACCAATATTGTCATATTCGATGTACTAGAAACATCGATATTTCGAGGCAATATATTTATTCTTAAAATATTAAGAAACTAAAAATTATTTCGGCTATATCTTGACATTAAAATTACTTAAAAATCACAGGACACGAACGGTTTAGCTTCGGAATATTTGATTATGTAAACATTTTGTATGTGTCGGTTTAACCTTGAATTCTAAAAGTATAATAAACGTAAATGCAAATGAAATTGGCAATATAAATATTTTAATAAAGCGTTACGCGCCTGTTATTAACAGATGTTATTTTTATAAAATATGACAAAAAACCTGTCCCTACATCAATAGGCTAGGAAATATGTCAATTGGAACATCCGTTCCAGCAGAGAGGCTTTTCACGAAAGCTGACGAGGTTTTATCGAAAGAAATAGTTTTGCGATCGTTATAGGCAAAAAAATCCACGGGACCAATTGATTCTTTTATTCCAAATAAATAGAAAACCAGTTTTTAAGTTGTGCATACATTTAAATCAATTTCAGAATTTTAAAATATTACTACTTTAAAACAACCTTTATATTTAATAAAAGAACGACAAGAAATTAAACAAACAAAATATCAAAAATAATCAAGGTCCATTTTATTGGCAAGAGTATTTATTTAAAGAACTAAGAGCATTCTATTAACTCACTCTGTAGAACTGTTTTGAAACCATCAATTCATTGACGAAGCTTACCTGCTATTGTAGTAGTAAAAGTAGTAGGTTAGGCTTCCTCAATGACACGACGGTTTCGGAACGCGTCAGCTTAGTAACTTAGGAGTTTTTCCATAGTTTTTTAAATAATTATTTATGATTTAATCAGTCATAAACCATCTTCTATTTTATTGATTTTTATTACCCTTAAGAAATTTAAAATGTGTTTTAGATCCTGTAAAACTGTTTTAAATTAGTCACTAATATCTACAAGGTCCTAAAAATATTACATAAATTATTTTAAACTTATTAAACTAAAATGCATAGTAAAAATCCGTTTAAAATAGTCTAAAGCATGAAAAGCGCTTAAGAAGAATATTTCAGAAGCTGCTATAATTCAAGAAGGAACCTATTTCTGAAGGTATCAATGGGAAAACAATGGAAAATTATTCGAAGTTAGACAAAGTTATCACACTGTCCAAATTAATGAAACGATATGAATGTTGAAATAAAATCGGAAACCAGAAAATAGAGAGTTGTATTTGTAAAGGGAAATCACTGCGATAGTATGTGTGGGAGAGTGTCTATGTACACTCAGATATATGATTTAATTAAAACAACTCACCTCTCTAGTACATTTAATGGTAATGTGGCAATGTGGCTGTAGTACTTGGTTTTCTGAAACAGAACAAACCAAAAATTAGTATAAACAACTACAATTATAAACATATAATTTGATATCGAATTCTTGTTGCTGTTCATGACGAGCTGGTTGTAAATTACAAATTACACTTTTGTTATTACTTGCGACCAGACTTTTCTTCGTACGAGAAGAAGAAGTCGTAAGACGAAAACGTTTCCTCCAAGTATAAGTTAACAATTAACAACTTTTAGTTAACAAATGTCTGGTCGCAAGTAATAACAAAAGTGTAATATAATTTGATTTAAAAAAACAAGTTAAAATGCATGATTCTGTAACCACATACACACGCGGTTTTGCATCACCCCACCAGACAGTTTTTAACAACCAAATTACACATCGGGCAGGAATGACAAATGGATATCATTATGCATGGATAGGGGATGGGGCTGTCGCGGTATTGTTAGTTTATATTGTTCAGGAAAATAAAAACGCTAAAACAACAAAAACAAATTTCCATAGGTCATGAATAACACAATTTTGTTTCTGAAAGTTGCTATTCGTCTCTACAAAAATAATAAATAAATTTACAACACTGACTTAGCGGCATGTTTACAAGATCAATATTGTTTCTATTATAATTTTAACAATTTTTTGTTTTGAGCTTGGTTTTAAATTTTTATGTAGTTTGAAAAACTAAATTTAAAAATTACTTCTAAGCAAAACTGTGAAAATCAATGATCCAAAAGTAACATTAAAACGTAATGACGCAAATAGTCATTATTTTAATCTATTTTGCCGATGATGTTTTTATTCAACGAGTTGTAATGACACCTGAAAGAAAACATTGTGTGCAAACTTGTAAAAGTGTCAAAATATACGAACTTTAATGTGTTTAAGTAAATCTCGAATCTAGAATTTTCTTAAGGTGCAAGATGAAATTATCTTGAAAAACAAGAAAACCTATCTCAATAATAAAAAAAAGTAGCATACTTCACTTGCGTCGTTAAAGTAATAATATAAAGTTATACGTATAAAATTTATCATCGTTTCCTTTAATATTGGTGGCTATTCCAGAAAATAAGCGACTTAATATCTTAAACTAGTTTTTTACCAGGGGTTTTTATTCTTTAATCTGAACCTCAGGGGGGCGCACAAGTGGCTCAGAATCACTCTAAAATGACGCATGAAAGAGTACACTATTTTTATTAGTGTAATCACAATAGGATTACTTTAAAAAAACCTGTCTGGCTAATTGAACAATACATAATGTGACGTTAAAAGAAGGTGTTATTTTGTTTTTTAATATATTTAACAAAGGTATGACTCCTTTAATAGCATAAACAGCATAATTTTATCTTTACTCATTTAAAAAGTTACAATTAACCGGAGTAACAAACTTTTCATTCATTAACCGTGAATATACAAACGTTTTGAAAGTTTCATTCTTGTATTGATACTAACAACTGGATTTCATGTTTTTATTGAAAAGTCAACTCGAAGGGCATTGTTTTCTGGGAAGTAGAATAAGACCTCAGAACAACATTGCTATTATATGTACACCGTTAGCAAATCAAAAAAAAATAATCAAATTTTTGTAACAACCTCGAAACACCCACCATCATTCTTAAACCGTCGCAGTACTGTAGTCCATTTAATGTAGGAAAATATCCAAAGGTTTGTATAACCCTCAAAACACTTTCAATTTATTCTCTAAGATTTGGCCAGACAAAATTATTTTACCCAGTCTAACGACGTAATGCATTTGTGTGTGTGTGTGTGTGTGTGTGTGTGTGTGTGTGTGTGTGTGTGTGTGTGTGTGTGTGTGTGTGTGTGTGCGTGTGTGTGCGTGTGAGTGCGTGCGCGCGCGCGTGTGTGTGTGTGCGCACGCGCGCGCGCGACTAAACTTTGTTTTATAATCTAAATGTTAATTTTCACTAATTGAGCCTTAATGTTTATAGAAACCAATTATACGAAACCGCAAATAAATACTGTATATCATATAAGCGACACGACCACATGTTACAGCACAACAACAAAAATTTCCTTTAAAACCTCAAAAACATTAAAACCAAGCAATCTAAATATTAAAAAAATTAAAATATCGATAATTAATTTTCTGTATTTTGTTGTGTGTTTTATTTAAGTAACCAGCAATGGAACCATAAGTTCCTTTATGAAAGACGTTTTAGTAATGATTTCCGGCAGAACTAGAAGCCACTTTATTCACCCAAGTTGAAAAAATGTTTGATCACATTTTGTTATTAATACATTTCAAATTTAAAGAGTACCTTTTGGACATAAATTTAAGAACTCTTTACTTGGGAAATCAGGTTAAAAAATGGCAATGCCTTGGAGGTAAGTTTCAATGTTTTTTTATCGCAAGCTGCAATCCTAAGAAGAAATATTGAATATACGAGACTTCTTTGAAAGTTCGTTACAAACTTCATTCCCTGTTACAAACTTCACCCGACCTTCTCACGGATATAAACCTTATCCAGTCCATTTAAGTTTTATCTCTCAAATACGAGTATAGGAAAACAAGTTATGTACATTAAGCTCTTTAAAAATCATATTTATTAAAAGTTCTAAGTTTACAAATATTCCTTTCATATGAAAACTATATTCAAGTTGTTATAATTGATTTTTCTTTTCACAGTTTGAAAATTATTACAAAGTTTGCCGACTTGAAAAAATGTTTAACCATTAATAGATTTAAAAGAATTTTTATCATCATTCTGGAGAAGGTTAAGCTCTACAACCCCACTCTCCGCCCCTTTAAGGTTACCAGCTTATTGCAGCCCATTCATTGATTAGAGACAGTAAGAAACAGTAGAGAAATACTAAGACGGACTGAGGAACGATGAAACCGTTACAAAAGATAAAGAACATGAATTGAATACACGAACACAAGGCACGTAATCCATTGTTTACTTCTACACACGAACCGGAAGGAAAGGGTGAAAGGTAAGACGTCTGCTAAGACCTGTTGTACATGGAACTCCGAGTTACATAAACTGGAAGGTTGGCTCCAAGCCAACAAGTGAAATTATTCGGTGAGTTGACGAATCAATTTAAACAGCTGATAATATGGCAACTTTATCTAAAGTGGGCACTCACACACAGATACCCGTTTTTTTAATAATAATACTGATTTCAAACAATAACAATATAAACAAACCCGAATCGCTTAACAATTTGGATGATCCAAAATTGTTTAGCAATTCCAAATTATAAAGGTCTTAAACAATAAATATGACCATCTGCTCTGTGTTACAATGAGAAAATAACACTTTAATTGTAGGGTATTATTTTACGAGCTTTACGTATAGTTACATTTATGAAATAAGAAAGTGCTGAAATACTAATCCCTGTAAAACATAAATGTAGTGGTGTTATGGATAATAGTTTAGGGACAAAAGAGCGCTAAAATGTTAGGTTAATATTTTAGAATACACAACGTATATTTCTTCAACTTGAATACCAATACCAGAGTGTAGAAGTATTTAAAATTTAACAAACTTATTAAGTGATCGAAATGGGCACAAAATATAGATATGTACTATGTCATTGATATTTACACAATATTGTTATTTCCCTAATACCATTCGTTACAAATTATCCGACAAATTGTTTATGATTTGGGAACTTGTCCAAATTTATTAATATTACGAAAAGTTCTTGCTGTAACGTTTTACGCAATTTTAAAATTTGAATTAATCAATTATGCCACTGACGTTCAATCAAAGTTTGAGAAAATGTTATAGTAATACACGCATATAGCTAAAAACATCTGAATAAAAAACTATAAAAATGGATTCAAACATTTGTCTCAACTCGTTCTGGTGCCTGTTCTGAAAACAATGCCTACAAACATATACTTTGAAGTTATTGCAGCCCATACGAATCCACGTTGTTGAATAATCTGCCCCTTTTATCCTGTCAAGAAATATTCTACTCAACACTCTTTTCTATTCAGAGGTCACGCTTATTAGTTGATTCCAAATATAAATTTAGACTTTTAAAACTGTCAAAGATAGATTCCACATGTTTATTTGACTGTTTTAAAACTTTTCAAGGTTGTGCCAGTAACCTTCAAAACCGAGTAAGCTACTAGAACTTTATGAGATCAAATGTTTTTGTGCAAGATGAATGGTTTCTGGTCTAGACAGTTCGTTGAAGTGACCTCTCCTTGCCGACCTTCTTCAGCACAGAACATGTATGAGTATAAATGGTTAATACTAAACGTGTTTTTCCCTGTTACATTTATGACAAATTTTGTCGAACACAATTTCATTTTCATTTAATTTAAAAAAACACTTTAAAGAGCATACGGATAACCATACATGGTAAATATAGAAGCGTAAAATCGGAAGAAGGATTCGCTAACAACGAAAGAGACACTGCTCACTTTTATTGCTTTAGTTAAGGGGAGATTTTAGAAATTGAGGGGCTGGGAAATAATTATTAGTTTCAAAAGAAAAGTGTAAAAACATTTCGCCATTTTATATCACTCCAACACTAAAAGCTAGACTTAAGGTGACAAAATGAATTAATTAAATTTTATCCTTATCTAAATACTCTTCAAATATAAAGAGAACACAAGGAAAATTACATTTAATTACATGTAAGAGTAGTATTTATTCAGTATATCAGATAAAAAGCTAACGAAAATAACAAAATCTTAAAAATAGCCCATACATTTTCATTTTCACAAGCTACAATTCGCCAAAAAATGTTTAGTTTTCATGACTACTTTAAAAATTAGGTAAATATGTTATCCTCTGTTATATCGATTTTCCTATGGGTATATACTATAGCTAAACCACAAAGGCGCTGTTTCTAAGTTTCATTTCTAAAGTATGCGGCATCGCTAAACGAGGTGATCCAAACAAAAGTCTTTTTTTGGAAATTGTATGAGCATATTCATTATATCTCTTCAGGTACCTAATCACAATTTTATGCAAAAACTATTGTAAGGTATAGTTTTTAAATTTCTAATTGAGACTGCGAAATTTGTTACAAAACTGGAGAATTTAGAGAAATTTTTAGCCAAAAAATTAAAAGTACACTTTATAAACCTTCTGGGAGGGTGTCGATTATCCAAACTACTATCCCTACGCTATGACCCCGAAAAAGAACTTACAGATATCTGTATTTACCTCATCTGTTTTTGTAAAGAAGTTGGCAATTTAATACATCAATCTCATTTGGTTTCGAAACAGTCAGCTGTTTACCATTCGTAATATCTGTAGATGTTAGATTTGTTACTGAAGAGTACATTATATAACATTTTATATGGAAACATATATATATATATATATATATATATATATATATATATATATATATATATATATATATTTATTTATTTATTTATTTATTAAATTTTACAATTTTGCAACAATGTTTTCTTATATTTAGTTATCACTTACCTTTGTTGTACTTAAACAAGAATCTTACTTGGTATATATCCGAGTTGATGATTTTCGAGAATTTCAATTACGTGTCCTCATTTTCGAACATTATCTGTGGCTATGCTCGAATCTCAGACGTTGTTCGCGAGTAAAATTCTTGTTAAAGTACTATAAAGTGTAAGTGATATATATATATATATATATATATTGTGACATAGACGTAGCACAATAAAAAGCTAGGGATAATTGGTGTTTTGCCCAAATCCCACAAAGCATTATCGAGTAAGTTTCAAGCCGAGACTGGTTAAATAAGTCGTTCGACTACCTAAAGTAATCATAATAAAACTTCAAGGTTTTCCAGTCAGGTTGCTGTTCTGGCGCCATCCAGATAAATCCTTCGCCGACTGTTGCTGCTATGAAGAACTGGAGACAGCAACATAGCACTTGCACGATTTATTGCTAACACCAAATATAATCTTGATTAACGAAACAATCAATTTATAATAGTCATCCAATGTGTTCTTGAAGATGTTTCTCGTCTTTTGAATAATTAATCAAAGATATACACTCTTGAAAAGTTGGATCTATTCTGACTCTGTACGTTGAGGCGCCATGACTTATTATAAATCGTTAAAATATAACAAAATATACAGTAAAGCAAGATTATCCAACGCGGCCACGCTGATGTCATTGCCTTCCAATCTACATTTTTGGCAACTTCGTATAATAATAAAAATTTTAATAATTTCATTAAATATGAGAAAAGTTGTTAAAACTAAAAATGTTTATATTTTTGTTTTTAACTGGAAATAGGTTCTACTGTAAAAAACTGTTTAGGAAGTAAAAATTTCAACTTATTTCTAAAAATATATTTTTATCATTATTACTTCAAAGTAGTTCTGAGATGTGACTTCAGCAGAGCTCGGTGACCTCCAAGAGAGTTGGGATATGAATATTCGTTTTAACTGTATCCTTTTTTAGACGGAGTACAACAATATTTTCACCACAGTTACACACTGCATCCAGAATTTTCAAATATATTATTATAAATTTAATTTCAAATTAAAGGAGTTAACTGGTTCATATTTTAAGTGACTGTATATAATAAATACGCTATAATATTTATATCATTATGTTACACAAAACTTAAGTATGTAAAATTATATATATACATAAATATCCTAACCTAAAAATACTATTTTGTTTTAATGTTAACTTTATTTACATTAATATATGACCAATCAAAAATGTAATACAGGCGTCTGCATATCACAAAATGTTTGTAATGCAGGTAAGTTTGGCCATGAGTAAATATATGTTTTAAGTTAACAATATTGACTGAGTAATATTTGTCTATTGAGATAATTTTGTTGCTAACAGAATGTTTTGGTATAGGCAAGACTTAAATAGGCAGATTTTTATGTCATGTATAGTTTTATTCTTAGCCCCAATGTGCACCATGTGTGGGAATTCCCTTCTATATTTTCATCTGTTAAGTGCTATGACTGTTGCATCTCCGTTTGCTCTGCAAGGTTTTCATTTTTATCTTTTCAGCTTAGCCGAATTTCATTAAACATTTCTACCTCCGATAATTTCTTATGTTTAGTTATGAAATATCTTCTCTTTGTGACAAGTTGAGCCAACTTAATAATGTCATCTAATTTTAAAATATTTTTGTTCTTATTTTTTAAAAAATGTGTTTTAGTTGTTTTCAAATACTATGTCCTAGATATCACCCTCGCAACTCTCGCAATGCAGGGGGTAAAGAAGTCAAGGCGCACACCCTGGGATACATGAACAAAATTATAAATAAATAAAGAAAACAATTTTATAAAAATTGCCTTCCTGTTTTTTTTTTACATTCCTTACATTGAATGTACTTATATTGCTTACTTAAATGTAACTGGGTAAAGATTGTAAGCCATATTCATGTGTTAAACCATTTATAAAAACCTACTTTTGAGTAAAAACTAAGTAGAATATACTAGCTTTAATTTCAGGACGTAATTATACTTAGAAAAACATTTAAACTTTCCAACAAAGAGCGCCAAGGGTTTTATCTTATTCAAGACACCATTTCTCGGTCTTCGACAAAAATTTCTAAAAACGGGCTTCACTGTGTAAAACCTTGACCAAAATTAGCCCTACTGGGAATTTCTACCACAGTTGGAAAAATATTTCCATCTCAATAAAAATGAGAGGTTTTAAATAGGTTTAATAAATAATTAATTAAAAAACATTTCAACACCAACAAAAGGCCGAAGTATGATACCTTTTAAGTTATAATACGAGTATGAAAACGTTTTTTTCAATACGGTCTTGTTCACTTGGGTTTCCGATTAGGTTCAATTACAAATCAAATAAACCTTACGCTGCGATACGGGGCAGGTTATTCAATTCCTTCAATTAGTTTACACTCTTCTTATACATATACATACATACATATATATATATATATATATATATATATATATATATATATATATATATATACATATATCTTGTTCAAATTTTTAATCGTTAATAAATAGTTTTTAAACTTAATATTTTTTCAATCGTGAATATTTTTTTTTACTTGTAGTGGATGTCACTAGTTGTTAATACATTTTTTCAAATATTAATTCATTAATTAAATTTAATGAATTAATTTTAGTTTCATAAGGGAAATTTTTTTTCACAAAATTGGCAATGATTGCAAAGTAGTTATTTCGTTTCATTTTTCTTAAAATATGTGAAAACATATAGGGTCATAAAACAGCTGATTTTATGTTATAAGTTTTGTGGTAAACCAGATGTTTTAACGAATAGGTAATGTTATCATATTTATAATAATTGTAATTATTTAGTAAAAAATATTCAAATAAAAAAATTTTGTTGATCCAAATAGGAATTTACTTTTAAAAACTTTTTTCAAATTACTCGTTTTTAATTGGGTCGTTTTCAATTGAGTTTCTGATTAGGTTCAATTACAATTCAAATAATGTTTTTGAATTATTCTCAATTAATGAACTATTTGCATCAATTATTGAATGTATTCGGTTATTTTTAATTTGGTTGTGTTTAATTGAGTTTCCAATTAGGTTCAATTTCAATAGTAGCTACGTAGAAATATGGAACCCTTTTTTGATAGTTTCATTCACTTGAGCCTCCGATTAATTTGTATTACAATTTAAATATAGCAACAGTTTTTATTTAATTAATGTTTTGTGCGATTCAAGTTTTATATCTTATGACAAAGATAATTGTAACAGAAAAAAATATAAATCGGACGATTCTTTTTCATACACGATTATATTTTTAAATTCCGAGTTCTATTAATACCACCGCAACTCTCTGACACACTGTGTAATAAATTATGTATAAGAGGGAAAGGTTTACGTTTGCAATATTTACAAGCTAGCTCAAGTACGTATGTCTCAGTTACATCCATAAAGATAATAAACATACCCAGGAGAAAGGCATGCACGCTGACTTCCTCGTCTCAAAACATTACATAACATCGATCAGCTGGTGCAAGATGGCGTCAAGGTAATCCTGTACATATATGTAACCTGATAAGTGCGGCAAGTGTATGGAAATATTTAACATCGACTCTTCAAATTTTATTTAATTAAAGAGAAGAGGGTTTTAGTTGTTGAGTATTCTCTTTCTCCCATTGATACCACTCTTGGAGATATAATATATTTTGTGAACTTAGTGTTTAATAATTTTCACACCGACTATTTCTAATAGCAACAATTATTTTACTTTACAACAGTAAAATTTAAAAGAATTCAGTCAAAATCTCACTACACAATAATTTATTAAAACAGACTAGTTTCAACAACGATGTCGCCTTCATCAGTGATTGGCTACTACTGATGATGGCTACTATAGTAGTAGCCAATCACTGATGAAGACGACATCGTCTTCAAAACTAATGTGTATGTTTTTAATAAATTAGTGTAATATTTTAAGTGGGTTGTTTTTATTTTTTACAGTTGTGAACTGTTCTCACTAACTCAGCTCTAATTAACTTAATGTTTTACTTCTCTCCCTAAGTAGGTTTCAATTCAGAGGATGTGAGAGTGTCAATACAAAATTGAGACATCTTGGTCCTCTCGGGGTGTGAGTTGCAAAGAGGTACAAGAGTAAAATCCGATTCATGTACTCTGTGAATAGTCTGCTCTGGGATCCACCAGGAGGAAGTGGTTTGAGAGTAAACCCAGGAGACATCAGGAGATTCAGTATAAAGTGGGTACTCGGCTAGTGCTGAGGTAGGTATTTATCACCAAGGGAATCCTGTGGTAGGGATGGGAAGAGAGCACAGATGCAACAGTTAAGCCCTCTAGTTCCTCTGTGTTTTCTTAAATAATATTATAAGAATATTCATAAGAAGAATATTAATAAGAAGAAGGATAGCATTGTGATAAGATATAGGATTAAGATAGGTAAAAGGCAGGCAAGGTTTTGGTTTTACTCAGATATATACCAAAACCTCCATAACCCCTTGACCTCGCTTTTCGAGAAGGATCATACAGCACCTATACATACATAGAATAAATACCATTCGTAATACCTCCGTGTAAGAATAAATATGAGGTATAAGAATACCTATTCTAATAGATAGAGTGTAAGAGAATAGGAAGATATAAAGGTAGGAATAACGATGTATCAAGATGATGTTCTGCCGACCGTTAATGATATTGACTGACTTATGTTTATTGATATTGAACGTCTTATATATTTAATGATATTCACCTCCTTATATTTAATGATATTGACCGTTTTAATTTTTAATAATATTGACCGTCTTATATTTAATGATATTGACCTCCTTATATTTCATGATATTGAACTCCTTATAAATTTAATGATATTCACATACTTATATTTAATGATATTGAACGTCTTATATATTTAATGATATTCACCTCCTTATATTTAATGATATTGAACGCCTTATATATTTAATGATATTCACCTCCTTATATTTAATGATATTGAACGCCTTATATATTTAATGATATTCACCTCCTTATATTTAATGATATTGAACGCCTTATATATTTAATGATATTCACATACTTATATTTAATGATATTGAACGTCTTATATATTTAATGATATTCACCTCCTTATATTTAATGATATTGAACGCCTTATATATTTAATGATATTCACCTCCTTATATTTAATGATATTGAACGCCTTATATATTTAATGATATTCACCTCCTTATATTTAATGATATTGAACGCCTTATATATTTAATGATATTCACCTCCTTATATTTAATGATATTGAACGCCTTATATATTTAATGATATTCACATACTTATATTTAATGATATTGAACGTCTTATATATTTAATGATATTCACCTCCTTATATTTAATGATATTGAACGCCTTATATATTTAATGATATTCACCTCCTTATATTTAATGATATTGAACGCCTTATATATTTAATGATATTCACATACTTATATTTAATGATATTGAACGTCTTATATATTTAATGATATTCACCTCCTTATATTTAATGATATTGAACGCCTTATATATTTAATGATATTCACCTCCTTATATTTAATGATATTGAACGCCTTATATATTTAATGATATTCACCTCCTTATATTTAATGATATTGAACGCCTTATATATTTAATGATATTCACATACTTATATTTAATGATATTGAACGTCTTATATATTTAATGATATTCACCTCCTTATATTTAATGATATTGAACGCCTTATATATTTAATGATATTCACTTCCTTATATTTAATAATATTGACCGTCTTATATTAGAACTCTGATTATTTTTAGCACTGACACTAAGGGTCTAAGATATTTTTAAACATTAAAACAAAAAAACGGAACTGCGAAAAAATTGAAGTTAACGTTAAAACTTGAAATGTTTTTGATAAATAATATTTAATATTAATATTTCAACTCTATAATATATAATAGAAAAAAGTAACATGACTTAAGATTAATGAAAAAGCTGTTGCAAGAAATCATACGTTATCTCTTAATTCACCGAAATATTTTATTATTCTGAATATACAGAAAATTCCATTTGAAAATTATTTAAACAAAACCTCCAAATAACCTTTAAGGAGATGAAAACTAGTGTTAGCTTTAATAGACTCCATATAAGCGTCGTTTGACTTTCGGAAATCTTAGGACATTTTTTTCATCTTCCATAATTTTTTTTTTCCTATGACGCCAGTAAATTCTTTTTTTTCTATTAAAAAAAAAATGTAAAAACAAGCCTAAATAATTCACTTCAAAAAAGATATTGAAAACCCACATAACTGTGTTTTGATGACAACATACAGTATTGTTTATTTCTAAATGAAGTAAAATTGTTTGTTGAAAACAAAGTTATCTTTCTTATCAGTCGCCTTACAACAGCTTCACTCTTTTTCCACATACTACTGAGTCACCAGCTGTTCACTTATAAACTATGCTATTCAGCCAAAAATAGACATTTCTAACTTTAAAAAAAAAGAAAAAGTTGTAAGGGTATATATTACAAATGAAGTTTAAACGTTCTACTATTTTCGCTATTTTATGACAGTCTCGAAGTTTAAAGTGTTTTATGGGACATCAGCTATCAAACATCATTTGAAATATTCATTTTATTTCTCTTGAATAATATAATTGTCTGCGTTGGTTTGTTTCTTAGTTATTGCTCGATAATTTAAAGCTTTACTAATTAAAATTGTAAAAAAATGTATTCAAAATGTACTTTTAAAAATCCCGCCTTCCAGACCACGTGTTTCCTCCTACTAAAGTTTCACCCGTTCTTACACAAGAATTGAACCTAACGTCTATTCAAGCATATTATTATTTTCTGTCCATATTTGTTCAAATATTGAAAAACAAAAAAGTCATTATTTTATATACGAGTGTCTACCGTAAATGAGAAACGATTAAGCTGTAAGTTTGTTGTTGCCATTGGTAGTGTAGATAACGCCTACAGACATTCCTCTAGAACTAGTTTTCTATTTACCTTTTGTCACCTGCCATTGTTGTTGCCCTCTTTGTTAAAAGACAATCTGCATTATTTAGACTTGACAGGACGTCTTATTAAAATTATTGTTTTAGTTTATTATTGTATACTTTATTTAGAGTTGTTTAGAAAGTTTAGTGATAAAGTTATGAAATGTTGCTTCTATTTACATAAAAAATTTAAAATATTTTTTCAACTGACCACTAAAGTTTCACTGTTTTAATTCTTGTTTAACAATTTTTTTTGACACAGTTTCAATTTTACATGTGTTAGGCTACATATACTAAAAACTAAATGGGTAAACCTTTTAAAACATAACATGTTTTAAAACTCAAGACAATAAACTATACACAGCTTTTAGAACTATCAAAGACTAAATAAACTCAGACTTCTTTCGTTTTTACTTATATTACTTAAAATACATTCTAAACAAGAAAAAAGTCATTTTAAATGTCACAATCCATAAACAGTGACTAAAACGCACAAACAAACACAGTTTGATGCATTTACCAACGCATCGAAACTGTATAAGCTCACTTAATAAAACAAACCAAAATATTATACTACTATTACAAAACAGCTACCTGATTAGGATAGTTTTGGTTATAAAGATAAAGTTTAATAACAGGAACTAAATAACGCACGTCTCAGTGAAGGCCGAGGATAGGCCTAAATGTTGTTGCATGGTCGAGAAAATAGAGATAGGGCAAAATACGCAGCAGCAATATTTTTATAATAATTTTAATTACAGTGTAATGTAGGATAATATATAGCGGTAATATGTGGGAATTTACTTAATAAAGGAGAGTGTAACTGGCAGATTTGTATCGATAGTTAATGTAACTTTAAACATTATTAAATCATGTATTAAACAATAAATAGCTTATCGTTTTAAACTAGCAATAAATTTTATTGTATGGGTTATTTAAAATAACCTGAGAATCAATTTTTTAGTAACATATGTAAAAGAGAGATACAAATCGGAGTTAATGTATTGTTGTCCAGTATTACCAAAAGAACTATATATTTTAAATATAAAGTAAATACTGTGTATATTTGAGTACAGTTTTCTGTTATTCCTAACGTTACAATATTCTCCTCTGTCGAAGCTATTCAGAATAACTCAACTTTCAAAACTTAAATCGTACTGCTAGGAATGGCAGAAAACTGTACTCAAATATATAGAAATATTCCTAACAGAAATAAATATATTGTAATTAATTTAACCAATAACCTTATGCTGTGCGTACTCTTATATCCAACTGCAAATGTCAGCAGTAACATTTCCTTAGAGATCGTATGTATTTCATCCTATTTGGACCATTTGGACGAAACTTTAAAAACTACTTTTGGTTGTTCCTCGGCTTAGGAGGTCTATTTAAACCTCTTTTCGAATTGAGTCATCTCTAACCCAGACGGTGGTAGAGTACTCGTCAGGACAGAACCAATGGGACACGGACCTTCACAGTCAAGGCACTCCAATGATGCCATATTTTTAGAAGCAAGTGTAATTTGCCGGTACATAACAGAAGACGCTGCCGGTCAATCAGTCATTCGACACTCATAGGCAGTGGCACAATCTGACAAAACTATTTTCCTCCACTGGTCTCGTCTCTCCAAACCCCGATTCCGCAGTAAATTAAAACAAACAATAACAAGCGGTAAAGATTACATCGCTTTTCTATATTCTTCAGCCACATTAGCGGATGCGAAATAAACATCAGATTCACCAAAAAGCAAAAAAAGTGTTTAATAAACAAGCATTTTTATTGTAACTACAGCAACAAGTTAATCATTTTCTTCTTTAAAATTTGTAAATACGCTTCGTACAGTATCAGAAAAATACTGTAAAACAAAAAATCAGGAATATTAAACCGAACCTAATAAGGCATAATTTTCATATTCGTGTTAAAAACTTGTCTAAGCTATTTTTTACATTTATTTACTTTTATAGTTTAAGGCGAATAACCAGTGTGACTACCGCCTATGAATGACAGGAATAGTGGTGAATACAGGTAGGATTAAGGTAGAGAATCCCTGGAAAATATTGTGAATACATATGGGATTAAGGTGGAGAATCCTTGGAAAATATTGTGAATACATATGGGATTAAGGTGGAGAATCCCTGGAAAATATTGTGAATACAGGTAGGAATAAGGTGGAGAATCCCAGGAAAATATTGTCAATACATGTGGGACTAAGGTGGAGAATCATTGGTAAATATTGTCAATACATGTGGGATTAAGGTGGAGAATCCCGGCAAAATATTGTCAATACATGTGGGATTAAAGTAGAGAATCCCTGGAAAATATTGTGAATACATGTGGGATAACGGTAGAAAATCCCTGGAAAATATTGTGAATACATGTAGGATTAAGGGGGAGAATCCCAGAAAAATATTGTAAATACATGTGGGATTAAAATGGAGAATTCTTTTAGTGGAGAATAACCAGTGTGACTACCGCCTACGAATGACAGGAATAGTGGTGAATACAGGTAGGATTAAGGTAGAGAATCTCTGGAAAATATTGTGAATATATTTGGGATTGAGGGGGAGAATCCCTGGAAAATATTGTGAATACATGTTTAATTAATATTGAGAATCCCTGGAAAATATTGGGAACACATGTGGGCTTAAGGGAGAGAATCCCTGAAAAATATTGTGATTACATGTGTGATTAAGGTGCAGAATCTCTGGAAAATATTGTAAATACATGTGGGATTAAGGTGGAGAATCTCTGGAAAATATTGTGAATATATTTGGGATTGAGGGGGAGAATCCCTGAAAAATATTGTGAATACATGTTGAATTAAGATTGAGAATCCCTGGAAAATATTGTGAATTCATGTAGGATTAAGGGGGAGAATCCCAGAAAAATATTGTAAATACATGTGGGATTAAAATGGAGAATTCTTTTAAAATATTGTGAATACATATGGAATTAAGGTGGAGAATCCCTAGAAAATATTGTGAATACATGTTGGATTAAGGTGGAGAATCCCTGAAAAATATTGTGAATACATGTGGGATTAATGTGGAAAAGCCCTGGAACATATTGTGAATACACGTGGGATTAAGATGGAGAATCCCTGGAAAATATTGTGAATACATGTAGGATCGCTTACCTGAAATATATCTACTCTCTTTCGGGGGATAGAGAATGCCCTTAGTAAAAAAAATGTATAAGGTAAAGGGTATAAGGAAATATATAAAGATGGAATTGTGCACGATTAAGGAAATCACATTATAATTCCCTGGTACTGGGAATAGCAGAAAATTATGGCAGCGTTCTGGCAGGGTTACTTACCTAAAGCGCAGTGAAGAAGTTCCTTCCCACTACCTGGAGCTTCTTTTACGCTTTTGGCAAAGTAAGCCACAAGGTAAAAATGTCTGTTCGATGTTTAACATGAATAAAGTTTTACCAATGGACTATAAACACGAGTTTGTTAGAAAGACACAGCTGAATAGAAGCATTAAAAAATAAATTCGTGAAAATAATATGATAAGGAAAGATTTATACATATCTATAAAAAAATGCAAACCGCAAGGAAGTAGAGACAAGACGTCTTTTCAGTGCAACATTAGCCTCGTTTTAGCTCGTGCAGTTTTATCTCTCACATCATAAATCACTTTTGTACTCTCAATATATTCTTCATTATAAAGTTATAATTTTGTAATATCAAACAACATCGACTGCTTTTCTCTTGTGTTTAAAGAGACAACAGTAAAATAACCCTAAACAGTATATTGCTTTAATAACATAGCTTTGCCAGTGTGTTTGTCTGTGGTGTGTGAAGTGTATACATACTTTACGAGTTTTATTAAATAAATACGGATTTTGTCGACAGGTGCTTGGATTGAGTAAACAAGTAGTAAACAAACTGAATCCAAAGTTGTGAAATAACACGTGTTTTGCAGGTTGGATCGGTCCATCATACTGCTTTCAGTCATATTTTTAGAACTAAACATTTCAACGAATTTAAGGACTGTTGGCATCTTTTAATCGGAAAATGTAATAGATGGATTTATGATAGATGGGTAAATTAGTAGACGGTTTTATATGTTTATAGCTGTTTATTTTGGATCTCAAGGTCATACTTGAGTTTTAAGAACTCTATCGAAGAAAACCTAAACTTTCAATACTGCTCTTCAACATTTCTGCTACGTCCGGAAATTTTCAAAATTACGAATCTCATTGTTTTAAGGTTTCTACTTCAAAACTATTCAAATTATTTAAGAAGAAATAATTATTCAATATATATTCAACTACCCAAACTACAAGGATTCATCCAGGGCCACGCTTTGCTTGCTATGGTTACACTTTACATAGTGAGAACAACCAGGCGCAATGATAAGGTTACAGAAGCTGGACTACACACTGCTGGTAAACCATTCGGTCCTCATCGGTGGGGACACTTGCTTCTTTTTCACAAGTTTGCAGGTGAGATGCGAGTTCATTAAACTTATATATCACATGTCTTGACCTTTCATTTCTCAAAAACATCTAAATCATATTAAAAAATGTTACTTAATCTAACTAAGTCCAGACAATGTAGTGTTTCGGAGTGGTATTACAAACGGGCATTTTTAATTTTTCTGACATTATTAAAGATAGTAACTCCAGTACATTTTCCAATAATTAGATAATTAAGATTATTCATTCTTTAGAACGACAGGGTAGATAGAGACTTTTATCACACCGATTAAGAGCGGATCAATTCAAGTAAGCACCCCTTCCCACCTTCCCTATACCATGGTTTTCCCTTATTCCCAGTACCAGGGGAACATTATGGGGAAGGGTACCTACCTTTAAAGGAAGGGTACCAGGAGAAGTCCTTTTCTCAGTTCTACCTATTTCCTTATCGTTCTTTCTAAAAGTAAGTATAACGAATAGACGCCTCCTTATGGCCCCTATAGATACATCAATGTAAGTATAGATCTATTTCAGGTATGCCACCTGTAAACGTCATGCCACATTATCTCTCTTAAATCCTATACTAGGAGGGTTAATGTCCCTAACCCATCGTACGATAGGGACGTGTAGTCCTACCTCTTTGCACAACCCTTGCTATACCAAGGCATTCAACACGCTGTAATAGTCAATACTGAATGATCACAAAAAATAATTTAACTAAAATAACCTCCGAAAGTAAAAATTCTGACACGTGATGTACTTTTTCTTTACGCGAACATTACACACAAACACTATCATGGTAAGAGTAATGTTAGGCCCGCTATGAAGAGAGAACCGCTGTTGCGTCGTCCTTTAATGCAATAAACGCTTTTTACTAGTCACCTATCTACACATCAGTGACAATAAAAGAAATATTCTATATTGGTATTCTTCAAAAAGAAGCCGTCATTGACGTTAAAAGTAATCGTAACCCAACAAGTATCGCCGTAAATCTCTACACAGTATCCATTTAAAGCTTTACTTTTGTATTTTATCATACTATCAGTGTATTAAATTAAATTTGTATAGTGCTGAAACTCACTGAAGCTTGTACGCCATTATAAGTATACCATTGTAGTTGATGACTTGACTATAGAAATGTACCTAGGTGTTATCTACAGAACAATTAATTCCATCTTCACGTGAGCTACGAGTTTTAAAAAACACTTGTAAATATGTTACTCTTGCTTATAGTAGCGCTTACTTTTGTAATTCTTGAGGACGCCCGTTTCAGGAGATCTGTCCCATTGTCAACTCAGACCGTAACTGACCTCTTGGTATTTGTAGCTTTGGGGTAGGATATTTTTATTAGTTACTATTTGATTATTACCTTGTATTGTGTATTGGATTTGTTGTTAATTAGCGCATACTAAATGTAGTTGGAGGAAATGTTAATGTTTCACGTATATCTTATCAACTTCTTTATTATTATGCTGTTTTAAAGGTTCTGAGAATTGAATGAGTACCTTTAATGTCGTGCTAGTACTTCTGAAAAGATGCACAGTTGTGAACTCAGATAATTTCTCTCAACTACTTCTATTTAAATAATCACTTGAACAATAGTTTATGATGATCCGAACTTTAAATCTCATCAGTGCCTCACTGAGGAAGATCGGCACATAGCGCTCAAAAACGTTCGGTCTGAGTAAGTTTTAACAAATTTACTAAATTTAAAGTTCGGATAGTCATAAACTATTGTTTAAGTGATTAATAAGATTCACCGAACGTAATGGACTACAAAATTCAAGAATTTTATTTAATTGTTAACTATAAGTTAACTACTTTTCTATCAGTTGGCCAACTCTTAACAGATCCATTACAATCTAACTATCAATGTAAAAAATAATAAATTGCCAAACTAAATAATCGAAATGAAAACATCGGTAATACGTTGTATCCAGCAAATCACTATTGCAGATGAGATTTCTCAACGCTACCAGCACACAGATATAAGGAAAATTACAGGCAATAACCCTAATCTGCTTTACATTATAAACCGATTATAGGTTATTCATTTTATATTGTTTCTGATTTTGTCTTAAAGCTGTTAATTAAAGCCTTGTCAACCTGCAAATTAATTTAATAAGTGGCCGCAAACTTGTTAAATTTATTTCGTACTGATATAGCTGATTTTACTGCAGTCACGTGGCAAGCGCCAACGTCGAGAGGTATACATCCACTAATTGTAGCCCCAGGATGGACGAGTTAGTCACACCTACCTCTGTTGATGATTGGCACCGCTAAATCCCTTGAACCTAACCTAACCTTAACCGACAGACGGCGGACGGCAGACTAGGCGTGGGCGAAACTCTATGTAACTTAACGACCAATTAGCTTAGTTCTGGAGCATTTGCACTAGAGAGTGAAGAGTGGGCGTAAGAGAGTTTCACTCACATCATCATCACAAAACAAAAAAGTTTTCCAATCGTCAAAATATTACTTAGCTTAGTTCTATGAGTTTTACTTACTCATATGATGTATCTACTTTTTGCTCAGCGTTTAGTTGGCAGTAGATGGCTTATAAATGTTTCATTCATGCTACTACGCAAACTGAAAATGTTTAACAAAGTTCGAAGACCGATCAGGCAAAAATAAAAACTTAATGCTTGTCGAACCAAGTAAAAATTGCTTTGTTTCCAAAATAAAATTGTTTACATTCAAACTACATCTGTTGTTAGCACAATTTTAATAAATATACACTGGATTTTAGCACAATGTGAGGTCTCTGTATTGTTGAAAATATCGTTTTGGAAGTAAATTAATTTTTATTTTATTTCTGTATATTATATTATACAAAATAGTTTTTTTTACATTATATAAATATACGAGCAACAACATCAACAAAACTCTTAACATGATGACAGTGTTACAATTTAAAAAAAAAAAGATTTGATGGAGGGAGCACGAATCGGTCTGAGTATTAATCGAAGAGAGAGTGAGTGAGTGAGTGAGAGAGAGAGAGAGAGAAGGAAAGACAGGTGTTGGAAGGGAATTAATACGAAATGGACATGAGGACAGCCTTATTTAAGCTAATAATGGACAGCTTTAAACCCTTATTTGAGGGTAAAATTGTGTCATCATGTCACCTTTCTACTGCAATCCCCAAAAAATAAAATACGGAGGCAGATAAATAATGTAAAAAATGACGAAGATGGCTCAGTACGATGGAAAAGGTTTGGTTTCAGAACGTGTATTGTTAATTTATTTAAATTGTAGGATCGACAAGTAGTTAATTTGTTTCATAGTCGTCATGGACAATAAAATTCAAGATTCAAACTTTTCATAAAATCCATTTTAACTAGTAAGGCAATTAAAATAATGCAAAAATAACAACAAAAAATAAAAAATGTTTACCTAAATCAAATTATTTTAAAAGAATAAATATAATTAAGTCATTCACCATCACATTAATTAATTCGCCATAAAATTATACCTACATGTGCCGAAAATAGATATGCTGATAAAATTATAACACTCGTTGGAAAAAATTTTAGACATATGACAAAGTATGAAGAGATAATAGAAAAAATGGAGAAGTTTGTTTATTTTTATTTTTCGTATTTGTTTATTTTTATGTTGTTCTATTATGAAAATTGTTTGTGTTTATTACAGGTTTCGTTAAATTATTTTATTACTGTTAGTTGTTTTTAATGTATATTTCACTGCTCAACAATCATTTCTGTAATATTTATTAAAAAACACGGTTGTAATATTTGTATAGCACTTGTAAGCATACCTTTAAAAGGAATATATATATATATATATATATATATATATATATATATATATATATAATTAATAATATAGGTTATAGAACCAAAAACCATTTTCGCCTAAAAACAAAACTTCATCAATATAAACCTTTATTAAAAAAATATGTTTGTGTTTAACTGAATATTTTGCCAATAAACTAGAAATGATTGTAAATAATTATGTTCTCTCCTCTTTACTACAAAAACTTTGAGATAGTGTTTATGTTTTCATACGTAATTTGTGTAGACACTTGCAAAAACACCCTTTGAAATTAAAATTTTGCAAAATCCTTCCTTAATGTAACTCCAAGTTATGAAACAGATATACCCTAATATTCTGGAATTTCTACAAATAACAGTTTGGGCTGTACGTTATGCTTCAGACAGTACAATGATGCTTATACATGTACAGATTTATTTCTTACCGTTTGTGTATTTTTTAATCCGCAAATTTCTATATTATATGAATGTAGTTACTTACCAGTGTTCTTTATCCTTTCTGGATAGCCTTGCAAGTCGGTAGCTTCAGACATATTTTCCTTATCCTCGTCGTCTTGCAACCTGTAACAGAACGTTAAAGTTACAGAAAGTCACAGATACATCTGCTAGCGCTGATGTCTTTTGCAGGAAGCAAACTGTTAATCTACGGTGCAATAAGTTTATTAAGCTTCATCTATGTAGACATTAACTCTTTGTTTACATTTCTGTAGCTTTGTAATTTGAAGCATTAATAAGCTTAGTGATTCATGAGATATTAACTTTTCATTAATAAAACATTAAAATTTTACAAGTTTCACAAGAACTTACTTCGATACTGTATTTAGTAAATAGTTGTATGTAATAGAAAGGAAAGCATACAACTATCATAGTAGGCGCTTTTGAGACTTTGTGTTGTACAAACAGTTTTGAATGGTATTAATTCGTATATAATTCATACACTATATTATGTTTATTTTGAGAACACCTAATAAATAAAGCCATTATTAATACATTATAACAATCAGAAATAAGGCATTGATATTGCTGTCCAAAAATTTCGTCTAACCTTGAAAAGTGCGTCAGTAATCTAATTTTACGAAATGGATCTGTGTTTGATCTTAAAATAAAACTACGTTTTTAAAAGGTTCACTTCAAATATAAATTGATTTTGAACCTTAATTAATTTATTAACATATTTCTTTTCGGGTATTTATAACATTTTGAAACCCACATTAGTTGCATTCATAAAACTATAATAATTTCTAATTTATTTGGATATTTACTATCTTAATAATTGGAATGTTTTTTCTGCATTTCAACAACCAAAACACAACACAATGGATTAATCGTAAAGATAAAATCAACTCAAGGCAATAATATTCCTACTTACACTAATATAAATATTTCAGGAGACAGAATCTATGGGCATGTTCGAAACCGACGCTAACTAAAATACTGTTTAGAATTCCACTAAAACCGTATTCCTATAGGAAATAAAGAACTATAAATAGTGATCCGTACTAGAACGTAAAGGGGAACAGCAAGGCTTATGCATAACATCGGTGAAATATGAGATGCACTTAATCCCGCGGGAAGCAATTTGTACGACATTGAATGCATAAGAGAGAGACGCTGCAGCCTAATCACAAAGTATCCGTGTCGCTTATTCAGAAATTACAACAGGAAGAAAATATTTTTAAAGCCAGGCGAGCTTTAAGTTTTTATCACTATAAAATATAGTTTTTAATAAATTGGACGACCAGTGTATAAGTTTATTTATAAGTTGAATAAATAAATAAGCTTCTTTAAAGTTAAACCTTTAAAGCCACGCCTAGTTCAAGATAGATAAGTGTATAAACCTATTAAAACCTGCCTGTGAATTACCTGTAATAAGATAGTCACCTTCTGCGTTCTACTTTGGTAAATAGCCCATTTATTATATCCCCCCGAACCAGTCTCCCATTACCAGGGGACAGTCTTACCTAATCAACTATTCACTATTCGTGGAAAACCAGGCGCTT
Organism: Prosapia bicincta; assembly: GCA_036971475.1. NCBI lineage: Eukaryota > Metazoa > Arthropoda > Insecta > Hemiptera > Cercopidae > Prosapia > Prosapia bicincta. The sequence goes on along the minus strand of JBAIZL010000004.1, from coordinate 182,548,812 downwards.
CAGCCTAAAACTTCCAAAGCCCTTCCTGAAACATTTACCTTAACGTACTGTTTTACTGACTTTCAATTTTAACATTATATTAACAAGGTAGAGGGCTTTCCATTGTGGTCACTATTGGTACCTATTCTATTAAAGTTGAAGTTTAAAAAATACCAGCTAAACTAATCAAAGCTTGTACTTTAAAGTAGTTTTTTTATTTACACGTGTTAAATGGTTTAAAAATACCAAATACATTTTTTGTCATGTTTATAATCTATATATTTTAAACTTCTCTACCATATTTTTAAATTCTAAAAGTATTTTTAAAAACGACTTTTAATTTCAAGAATATCCATTTTTTAAGAACTTATATTTAGCGTTAATATTGGAAGGAACAAAGCCCTAATTTCTATTTTTCCTGATAAGATGCAATTATTTTTTTTTTAATATATTGTAATACAAGGCACCACTTCTAGCTTCAATTAGCTTCTAACCAATTAAGGCTTAGAAAAATATTTTTTCTAAATTTAAGTTAATTCCTACTAACTGAGTAGTACTGAGGTCATTTTTTTTTAATTTTAGTTACTTTTTATTTTATAACTACGATTAATATGAATATGCATAAACATGTGACAGAATTACATTATAAGTTAAAATATAATATGGCAGCTAAAATAGAAAGTAAATTTCCTTGCAATTTTCCATTTCCCTCTCTATACAGTATATGATATTGAACTATTATTTTTCTTTGTTACTATTTATTCGCTTTTTTCTAATTCTTACTAATTTATCAATCTGATGGTGGTCTATAATTTCTCATTCCAACCATCTCTAGTAAGAAACGTTTATTATTGCAAGGAACCTTTTTATTATAATTTCATATACATCTTTAAATACAATAATAAATATCCATCTATGGAAAACTAGACTCATTACCAAAGTACTGGATTTCAAACATGTAGTCATTCAGTTCGAATTGAACCGAGAGATCAACTTTTTAAAATTTAATTAATGAATAAATGTTTGAAAAAACTGTAATAACATCAATTATCATCGTCTACAGGTAAAGAAAATGTATTTGAACTTGGTTGGATAAATAAAAACGTATTTTATTAACGACTGAACATTTGTACATTATATATATATATATATATATATATATATATGTGTGTGTGTGTGTGTGTGTGTGTGTGTGTGTGTGAGAGTGTATATTGTGAGTGTGAGCTAATAGAAAAAACTGAAAAAGAAATATTTGACTTCACTTCCACCTCTAAGAAAGCAAATTCTTGTCAGTCAGCAGATGCTGTCTATTCGTTTTCAATACAAGGTTCTTTATTATGACGTCATCATGGAACTCACGGAAAGTCTGACGGACAGAAGAGCATGCGCGGTTTTAAATAAGGATCCTCTTGAGAATATTATTAACATCAATACGTTCTGACATAGTATGAAGATATCACAAACTAATTAGGTTATGCCTTTGCACAAGACCTTTGTGTTTTTAAATTAGTATATTAAATTTGACAAAAATAAAGTTGGAACCAATTTTATAATAAATATCACCCAAACACCTTCTAACCTCAACTTCTTTATATTAACTTACGTACATCTCGGTTGCAAACCTATGTTTCTCAGAGACAATAGAAGCATGATGTTCCGAAATAATGGCTTATTCAATTCCTTCTATTAGCTCACACTCTCCTTGTGTGATATATATATATATATATATATATATATATATATATATTGTAAAAAAATTTAATTTCAATCGTTAATAAAATACGTTTTTAATCATCCAATCAAGTTCAAATATTTCTTTTAACCAATAGTCTATATCCATACATAGAAAATTGCAAGGAAATTCCCTTTATATTTTGCCACTTAATATTGTTATTCTGTCTAGCAAGACAGATGTATGTATATACAGCCCTATGTATATACATATTTATATTAATTGTAATTATAACTGTAACTATAACTTTTCTTTCCTGATTTAAATAGCAAAACGTAAGAAGGTAACATTTTCAACATTTCAAGAACGAATGAAAAAACTTACAAAAAATTAACTCTTTTTCCGTTAACTTTCATTTATATTTTTCTACTGTGAAGTTCTTACATTATAAAATTATTAGCCTTTTATTGTTTCTTAAATTGGGCGATATTCTTTCTTAAATTGGGCGACATTCTTTCTTAAATTGGGCGATATTCTTTCTTAAATTGGGCGACATTCTTTCTTAAATTGGGCGACATTCTTTCTTAAATTGGGCGACATTCTTTCTTAAATTGGGTGATATTCTTTCTTAAATTGGGCGACTAAGTATAAACTAAAGCTTGAATATAATCTAAATAATTTTATTCTTAAGAAGTCTTGACGTAGGCAGACTTTACTGTCACTATCCACTTGCACATGAATTATTAGCACTTAGTCCCTTGACACTACAAACATGGTGGTACATTAAAGCTCTGGTACAACCACGTATATTTATTGTCTGCCTTCATTATAAATCTTCACAATACGTTTTTTTTTTTTTTATAATATAATTGTATGACTTAATAACGGCATCTATCTTTAACACTATTATTAACACAGGAAGACATCATAATATAGGTGTCAATGTTTCAGATGTTTAACAGGTTCAGAGAAAACAACAGAAATGAGACATAAAGATCGGTTATTTCATGTTATTACTGACAGAAAACCTCTTCCTTCTTCATATTGTTCCACTATTTCTGGAGAATAGAAATCATTATTGCTATATTTACGAATCTTCCCAAGAGTTCCCTAGAAATCCAACCTAATTTTCATATTGCTTCACTATTTCTGGAGAATAGAAATCATTCTTGCTGATTTGCCGATCTTCCTAAGAGTTCCCTAGAAATCCAACCGAACCTTCATATTGCTCCACTATTACTGGAGAATAAAAATTATACTTGCGTTATTTACCGATCTTTCCAAGAGTTCCCTGGAAATCCAATTTAACCTTTATATTGTTCCACTATTTCTGGAGAATAAAAATCATTCTTGAATTACTTACCGAACTTCACAAGAGTTCTCTGGACAAAATCAACCTAACCTTCATATTGCTCCACTATTTCTGGAGAATAGAAATCATTCTTGCGTTATTTACCGAACTTCCCAAGAGCTCTCTGGAAATCCAATTTAACCTTTATATTGTTCCACTATTTCTGGAGAATAAAAATCATTCTTGAATTATTTACCGAACTTCACAAGAGTTCTCTGGACAAAATCAACCTAACCTTCATATTGCTCCACTATTTCTGGAGAATAGAAATCATTCTTGCGTTATTTACCGAACTTCCCAAGAGCTCTCTGGAAATCCAATTTAACCTTTATATTGTTCCACTATTTCTGGAGAATAAAAATCATTCTTGAATTATTTACCGAACTTCACAAGAGTTCTCTGGACAAAATCAACCTAACCTTCATATTGCTCCACTATTTCTGGAGAATAGAAATCATTCTTGCGTTATTTACCGAACTTCCCAAGAGCTCTCTGGAAATCCAATTTAACCTTTATATTGTTCCACTATTTCTGGAGAATAAAAATCATTCTTGAATTATTTACCGAACTTCACAAGAGTTCTCTGGACAAAATCAACCTAACCTTCATATTGCTCCACTATTTCTGGAGAATAGAAATCATTCTTGCGTTATTTACCGAACTTCCCAAGAGCTCTCTGGAAATCCAATTTAACCTTTATATTGTTCCACTATTTCTGGAGAATAAAAATCATTCTTGAATTATTTACCGAACTTCACAAGAGTTCTCTGGACAAAATCAACCTAACCTTCATATTGCTCCACTATTTCTGGAGAATAGAAATCATTCTTGCGTTATTTACCGAACTTCCCAAGAGCTCTCTGGAAATCCAATTTAACCTTTATATTGTTCCACTATTTCTGGAGAATAAAAATCATTCTTGCTTTATTTACCGATCTTCCCAAGAGCTCTCTGGAAATATAACCTAACCTTTATATTGTTCCACTATTTCTCGAGAATAAAAATCATTCTTGCTTTATTTATCGATCTTCCCAAGAGCTCTCTGGAAATAAAACCTAACCTTTATATTGCTCCACTATTTCTCGAGAATAAAAATCATTCTTGCTTTATTTACCGATCTTCCCAAGAGCTCTCTGGAAATAAAACCTAACCTTTATATTGTTCCACTATTTCTCGAGAATAAAAATCATTCTTGCTTTATTTACCGATCTTCCCAAGAGCTCTCTGGAAATAAAACCTAACCTTTATATTGCTCCACTATTTCTCGAGAATAAAAATCATTCTTGCTTTATTTACCGATCTTCCCAAGAGCTCTCTGGAAATAAAACCTAACCTTTATATTGTTCCACTATTTCTGGAGAATAAAAATCATTCTTGCTTTATTTACCGATCTTCCCAAGAGCTCTCTGGAAATAAAACCTAACCTTTATATTGTTCCACTATTTCTCGAGAATAAAAATCATTCTTGCTTTATTTACCGAACTTCCCAAGAGCTCTCTGGAAATCCAACCTAACCTTTATATTGTTCCACTATTTCTCGAGAATAAAAATCATTCTTGCTTTATTTACCGAACTTCCCAAGAGCTCTCTGGAAATAAAACCTAACCTTTATATTGTTCCACTATTTCTCGAAAATAAAAATTATTCTTGCTTTATTTATCGATCTTTCCAAGAACTCTCTGGAAATAAAACCTAACCTTTATATTGTTCCACTATTTCTCGAAAATAAAAATCATTCTTGCTTTATTTACCGAACTTCCCAAGAGCTCACTGGAAATCCAACCTAACCTTTATATTATTCCACTATTTCTGGAGAATAAAAATCATTCTTGCTTTATTTACCGAACTTCCCAAGAGTACCCTAGAAATTCAACCGAACCATTCACGAAAATGTTGTACTTAAGATATCCTTTTTCCTACACTGTCGCCCTTTTGTTTTTCGTTGATGATGTTCCTAGCATGTTTTTCAGGAAGATTCGTTAATGACAAAGCACATGGTCTCCATTTTCATACATTCCAAAACCATTTCTAAATCTATCTAAGCCAAGTGTAAGAGCTTATTACAAGATTTGTTACAAAATTATTATTTTACGCAAAATTAAACTCTACGCATACCATAAGGAAAGTGGCAAGGTTACAAAACATAACACAAGGTTAACATTTTCTAGTGTTGTCACGTTAATTCATCTGGAGGAGGTTTAATTTTAATGACTGAGGTAGGAATAAATGTAAGAGAGCTGACAGAAATACAAATTCTATAGCTTTCACCCAACTTGTTTATTAGACTGTAACGCCATGTGTAATTAAATTAAGGAAATGCTTTACAAGTAATGATCGCAACGTTGAGATACCAGGTACGACAAACGTAGACGCTTTCTGCTGCAATTGACACATCTAATTAGATTCAAAACAGTCAGATTGAAAATCATTCGTGGTAAAACATTAGAAAACCATCCCAAGTACACAGTTTAATTTTATGTTCAGTAAACCATTAGCTCTTTTTAGGTTCTACACTAGAACGATCGCAGATTAAATAAAGAATGGCATAGATTTTAAAAATAGTTTTATGTATGCTTTTATATACATATGTATAATGCTAATACAAAATATCAAAGTGTAAAAAACGTAAACTAGTAGCTCAAGATCACATAATATTATTTATAATTTATATTTTGTTTTATATATTTATTTATATTTTATTTGTTACTATCAAAATGTCGGCACTGTAGTTGGCGAAAAGCTTTTATCATTTTATTTGTTCTAATAAATATGTTCTTGTATTTGAAATGACCTTTATATATAATAAAAGATTATAATATATTAATTTTATATATATATATATATGCACCTTTAGGAAAATAATAATCTAACAAAATATTTTTTACAAAAATTAAATCATATGTACTACAAAGAATCATATGTTTATAAGTAATTTATGTAGTACATATGATTATATTTTTTAAAAATATTTTGTTAGATAATTATTTTCCTGAAGATGATGCTGGTATTATTTTATAACGAAAAGCTTTGAATAATATATGCAATAAAAGTATTCTTGTGTTTGACATATTTTTAATTTATTAAATACATTACAAGAAAACATATCACCATATTTAATATATATATATACACATTGTACTGAAAGTTTTCTTGTTAAAAATGTATTTATTACAAACATATTTTGAACTATATAACATATCTCGCTATTAGTAATTATTTGTTTGCAGTAGCGTGTGTTTGCTCATATTAATGATCACTGCCGTTGTTCCATTCTTTGTAATAATGTAATCTACAAAAAAAACTTTGAATCACGTAATTTGTTTGAAATATTTTCTTGTAACTAAAATCTTTGTCTAATCTTTATAAACGGCAAATGTGAAACAGTTGTACAAACCGCACTAATTCCATGTAAATACCTTAAATATAAAAACAATAACCATAAAGAAGCCCAGAACCGTTTAAATCGTTTCGTAAGTATTATTTACTGTTACGTATTCATAACCTCTGCCATTTACATAAAATTAAAATGAATTGAATTGACTTTCACTGCAACGAAAATATATTTACAGTAGTTTATTACGTTAAATGCAAATGACGTAACCTCAAATCAATTCTGAAACACCATTAAACAATTTAACGAACAGTTGGCAAGTCCTGCAAATGAAATTGCCGCCTCTCAACTTTTGATTGGACGTAATTACTGACACAATTATTTAATCATTGTTTCTACAACCAGTTAGTTAACTTGTTCCTACTGAGCACTGTTAAATTGCTGTTTAATAAGAGAAATTCTATGGCTGTTAATTTAATAAACAGTCAATATATTAAAGTTATATGCTTCTAGGCGCTAACTACTAAATAAAAATATTCTACCTTCAAAAATAAGTTTCAAAATATTTCTAATCACCAACTTAAAATTAAATTCTTAAAGAATTTTGTTTGACAAATAATAGAAGGTCGATATAAACAATTCATTTTAATGATTACTAATTTCAGTACATGTATGTTAGGTATGAAAAAAAGCAATGAAGTTAATTATTTTATGAAAATATTTACATCAGAAAAAACTTCAATTAATAATATTATTTATGTACTTACGGCCGAGACTATTGTCCTTTTGTTAGAACTTCATAACCCCCATTCCCAGCTCCGTCTGTTTCCCCACACTTGACGCGTCCCGGAGAGCTCCCTTGTACTTGAAGGGACTCAAGTATTAAATAATTAAGATAGCCTCTTTTCAGGGTTTATCTTATAGCTGTTTTTCTTCATTTTCAAAACTATTCTTTTGCTTTTGTTAATTACCTCAAATTCTTAAACATAAAATTTGCATTCGTCAACAATAAATAAAAAACGGTTGTCTTGAGATAAGATATTGCTGTCGAAAGATTAGCTCCTTTGTACGAACACGTATATAGAAAGTTAGTACAATTTATGGTAATTGCCCTTTGTATTATGCAACACAACTGGAATAATCAAGCCTGGCATTCTTAAAACATTTTAACCGAAGTTAACGATAAATAATAAAAATTAAATTAAATTTGTAGTCAGTGCAAACTTAGATGTCAAAAAAGTATTTCATTACAACTTAAGTTCACTTTGAATAGGCCTGAATAAACTCTCCAGAGAATATTATTTTTGTAAGAATAACATTGGTGTTAAAAATTATTCTTCACCACTAATTTGCTAATTATATTAAAATTATAAACTTTATATATTTTTAAAAGTTACAAAATAAAAAATGTGTAAAGCGGTTTTATATTTTGTTATTTCCTGCTAATATCTAGTAACATTAACGTGCGCGCGCGCGTGCGTGTCGGAGTATTTTAATAGAAAGCATGAAAACGAAATTTATTCATGAAATTGTTTCTTTACGCTTTAGTCACAGTAATTTCAAGAGCGTTGCAGAAACGATATGAGAAGCGCCTCTCCTGCCCCAGGGTATAGTAGAAAGATTCCGTCACGAGGAATCGGCAAGGCTTTTTTGTATCAGAATAATTTCTTAGGGCTATTTAAAATATTTCACCTTCATAGACGTTGGTTTCATGTTCTAAATTTTCAATCGTTAATAGGTTGAGAACGTTTCGAATTTCAAAGGCCGAGTGTATAACCTACATTGGAATGGGACAATAATGTATTTATCACCAATTAGAGTAATCATTTTAATTTTTAGAAACATAATTTTCTACTTGAAACACACACACTGAACACGTATTTCTTCTACTACCGAACCCAATCACAAGTGTTACCGTCTTAGTAGTTATCGTACAGTCGAATCACTTTGTGAAAAATCGGGGTGTTGTATTCGCACTGCCAAGAGGTGCCAGTGCGCATGCGCGTTAGGGCGATAGCTCTGACACTTCAGTTGGTCGTGAAAGCAGCTGGTGGTGAACTACACGTACCTTTCCAAAAACATTTTCCGGTGTTTTATTTTGATTTGTTTTATGTTATCTTTGTAGTGCACATGTTTTTAATTTCTTTAATAAATGGTGCAACCGGGAAGTAGCCCGGGTTCTTTCTCTTGACGTGCATAAATGATTCAACTCAGCCAAAAGTATGTAGTCAGGCTAGTAGCGTTTCTACTTAGAACTTTCTCGTCCTATTCGCCTCTCAAGCAGCCAAACCCCACCCCTCACCCTCACATGCCTGCGCGAGGCGATTTTTGTAAAAGTGATTCAACTGTACGATTCTCGGCCCTCTGGCAAGGACAACCGAGAGTGGATAAAGGTACCAAACTAAGCAGGGGCTATTGAGGTCCGGAATATCTAGTTTTTTGGAAGGTTTTTCTGGTCCCGAGTAGTACTGGGAAAGCTGGCGATATCGTAGTGTTAAGTTAAAGTATCTCCTGATTAAGATGTGGCGGGTATCAAGAGGTAAACTTAATCCATCTATGCTATAAGTGTCTTGCTCTGGGGTCAACCAGAAAAAAGTAGTTTGACAGTAATATCAGAGAACATCTGGAGATTCAGCATAAGGTGGGTACTTAGCTAGTGCAGAGGAAGGTATTCACAAAGCGAATTCTGTGGTATGGATAGGAAGAGAATAAAAACAGCTACTCCTGTAAGGCCTGTCCGAATTTTTTAAAATAATAACTGAGGTCAACACATTGTACCACAAATTATAGAAACTTCCCACGATCAAGTTAAAAAATAGTTTAAGTTTGTCTTGTTTTAAAATAGCTCAAAAACAACCATTACCACCATTTCCTCACTTATACGCTTGTAGGCCTATATGAACAGTTGAAAAAAATGTAGAATTGAATAAATATTAAAAGCGTAAAAGTTAAAAAGTAAAGTTATTGTTTGGTACAATTCCAAAGAAGAAATAACGAACAATTAAATACCTTCCCAAACTTTCAATGTCACAGGCCATTCGCCCGAAATGACAAAACGCAGTCGGAAGTGAAAGCAGTGCAAGAGAAGGGGCCATCTTCCAGTGAAGCAGTTATAGAGACTAGCGGGAGAACACCTCCAGGATCCCGTTATTAAATTTATTCTGTGACTCACGCAAACAACGTCTATGTAAGTAAAAACTTCACAAGCCTATCAGTCTGCCATATAGTCAGCATCTTCTCTCCATATTATTTAACCAGTGTGTTACTCGCTGTGGCATTAGGAAAGTGGTAGTTGCTTCTGCAATCCATTCTGCGACGTCTATTTTATCTTTATAAACAAAAAGGTTTGCATCCTAACACATAGTTTCCCGAAAATAGTTCAATAGGTATTAATTAGTACGTGAAGGTTTAAATTTGGTGCTTCCAAAGCCGTAGTTTTTTTTTAATTCCTTCTATTACCTCACACACCTTATTTATATATTGTACAAATTTTACCGTTAATCGTTAATCGTTAATGAAAATACGTCCAATCAAGTTCAAATAATTTTTGTATACCTATAGTGGATGAATATTGATATTAATGCAGTTTTTTTCAAATATTTATTCATTAATTTAAATTTAAAAAACTTGATGTCCCGGTCGGATTCGAACTGAGGAACTACTTGTTTTAAATCTAGCACTTTGGCACTGAGAAACTTCCCCATAGCTAGAAATTAAGAGATGGATAGAGATGAGAAGTTATAAACCACCATCGGTTTCATAAATTAGAAACGATAAAAGTAGCCAATAAATGGTAACAAACAAATATAATAGTCCAACATCGTATACTGTATAAAGAGGGAAATGGAAAAATGTAAGGAAATTCACTTTCTATTTTGCCACTTAATATTGTGATTTTGTCATATGTAAAAGCCTATAAATATTTATATTGATTGTAATGGTAAAAAAAGTAGCTAAAATAAAAATATTCTTTGTTAACTTCAGTAGAAATTGACTAGAATTTTTTTTCTATATTACTTGTTTTTAAATAAATGATCAAACACGTACGTGAAACATTGTCTGAAACACAGTGGCTGACTGGGAAAAGAAAAAAACTGAGATAAATATTTTTGTAAAAATTATATTTAAAATTTTATTGAATAAGTAATTCTATTTAGTACACAGAAATTGTATAATTTGGCTGACTGAAAACCAACTTCGAAAAATGCGACTTCAAACTCATGACCCTCACGCTTGGTGACTACTCTGACTTGGTGGTACTAATAAATAAGAGCCGGGCAATCTTGAAGTATGGTCTAGACCATACTTTGATTTAAAGTAGAATAGGAATGGGTCTGTGGTAGGGTAGGGATGCGATGTTGTCAGTTCGAACGCATTGACAGTGAACCCGTCAGTTCAATCCGCCACTGCCAGCGACTGAAATTGCATAACGAAGCAAGCTACACCACTAGTAAATCACTCTACTGCAATTACGATGACACTGAGCGACGAACGGAAGTTTAACATCGAATTGGCTACAAGGCTCACCCACGCAGCAAGATGTGAATTTTCATAAGCTCAGACGGCTGTAATCCCCACTCCTCTGGTCGATCTCACCTACGCAGAATCCTATTCTGTTTTAAATCAAACTATAGTAACCGATCACTTAGACGAATGGAGAGCTCCTACCAGAGCCTTAGGCTGAAAAGATACTGAAGCAGCGAGCAGAGCGGCGATGAATAGGGTAGAGTAGAGCGACGAAACGTAAATAAACGTGATAGCAGCTCGCACATACTGAGGCGCTCACAGTCGAGCAAGTCATGGGTTTATTATTACACGAGAATTCATCTTTATAATTGTGTTATTTATTGAAAAATACATCTAGAAAAAGTAGTGTTCATACAATAAATAAGAGCCGACATGATGGTAAATTTTATCATTTATGTAAGGAATTACGCAAACATCCAGACAAGTTACAATCATAATTTCTAAAAAAATTGCAACTTTTGATTACATTTAGGAGCATATTGAACATAAGGTAATTAAGAACTGGAAAAACTGTAATGCCAACCCAAACGGTCTTATAGAACGCCTTGAAGTTACTTTGAGGTAAAATAAAGCAGTTTATTTTTAGAAGTTATAAAAATATTTGTTTTAATCGTAAAATGATTTACTAACCAGCATTAACTTTGGAAAAAATATATCTATTTGGTAATGCATTTCTGGTAGTAATGATGAAGTATAAAATATATTATAAACACTAACTTTGAAATTATTACTTAAAATTAATCAGAATTATTCAAAAACTGTTTAAAAATCATTGTACAGTACCTTACTCATTTTATTAATTATATATTAATAACGTCATTAACAATTCATAAACTTTCCCAAATCAACAAGACATATCGTCAGAGAAATTGCTCAAGTAAGATGAAATTGAATTAGGATTGGAATAATTTTGTACAGCTGAAAATTTATAAAAAAATTCTACCCATAAATTAAGTTATCCATAATTTATCCAAAACGAAACGTTTGTGATGTAACACGTCCTTCTCGTCCCAAAGAGGTGTTTTTTTTTTTGGAAAAAACCCAGCCAATAAGTACATCGGCGTCCATTTTCTACGAGGCGAATTGTCTGTGAAGAGATATTAAACAACAAAGAAAACCAACTGACGAACGCTTTGCTCTATTATAACAGCAATGATGCATCGCTGGCTTGCGCTTCTGTATAAGCAGTCTACCATGGTTTAATCAGTTTGTTTTCGCCATTTGCTCCATGCTATGACAGCCGCTCTGCTTGCAGCTCAGTATGTGAAAACTGCCTTAGCAGTGTGAAAAGCGCCTTAGGTTTCGACCACTTTTCCGGAACTACATTGAACTAATCAATACAATCTTCCCACCGTTCCTGTTTTCCATCTTCTGGTTTGTTCAGTCCAAATAGTGTTTCATCCTTTCCAGTGGGGCGCTTCGTTAACTCCTTTAGACAGTGACGTTGTCTAAATCCCATAATAGGAAGTTGATTTACAACGACAAGCTGTTTTTAAAAACTCTTGAAGAGCAATGATGACATACGATCTACATATAACCCTTCAGGATTTTCAAAAACATAATTTTACTTTGAAATAATCGAAATCATTTCATTTCACCACAGTTTATTTCTTTAAATTATTGAACAGTTTAAGGCTGTTTGTTCGATTGTTAGACTAATTGGGGTGTTACCATTGAAATGTCTTAAACAAACGCTGTTATCCACCGGAATATAAGAAGGTAATTTAATTCAGTATGTCACTAATAAAAACTCTTTAAAGCTCAAAATAGAAGCAAGAAAATGTTCCTTGGTTGGAGAATGCAACGCAGAGCCTATAAATATTGGTGACTTCTTAGAGCAAATAAACTTCATTGACGGCCAAGGTTAGCCTGCGTGTCAGTCATGTACGACAGTCTGCCCTTGGACGCAGTACAAAACAGTACTGTATTATGCTACTACATGGACACAGCCTTTGACGGCCTATCTAAAATCTTGTTTTTTTTTACTTAAAAGCAGTAAGGCTATTTTCGTCTACCTCCGACATGGAAGGACTGTAATATCAACAGTATTATTATAGTAAAAACCCCTGCAGGCGCTGTAAAAGGGATCAAGATAGTGCACCTGAATTAGACCTACTCTCTGTTGGCATCATTGGGAGGTCTTTACTCTTTACTCCCGCTTCAAAGAAGAATGGTGGGGAAGGATGGATGGAATAGGCAAGACTAATCACAATGATCGAATACACGAAAGATGCGTAAAACGAAATATGCGTACAGTAGGAATCCTGGGAAAGATGCGTACAGGATCAAGTTTTGACAGACGGTGAGGGTAAGCTATGACGTTACAATATTGTGACAGTCGAAAAACGAGTACAACTTTTTTTTTAAATCACTGGGCTTCATAAATGAGTTTACCTCTGTGCTAATCATAGTTGACGCTCAGTTTCTCGGAGCTGGAGATCCATTTAAACTTTATCTATTAAACCTAATTTCCAACATACTATGCCTTTTGCATTTTCTCCATGCTTTCGATATGCATAGCCGAGATAATGCGCTATCGGTTGTCCTTAGTAGCAGAGAATTCACTAAACACAAAACACATTGAAGTGAAGATGAAATCGAACTTATACCCCCAAGACAGTTAAATTCCAAGTGGTCACTGGTAAAGTGGAACCCCCTTTTATGACCCAGTTTGACAGGGAAAATTCAAAACCTTGAAAGTTATTAGCAAATAGTTTAGGGGTAGATAACCTGGTGTGTTAATTGAACTATGGTTTACAAGCTTTTATCACTTTTTTTATGACTTACTCTTCAATTGCTACTGTTTCCTCATGTACGCATATTTCACTGTAGGCATATTTCACTGTAGGCATTTTTCGTGCCACCCAATGATCATCTGATACTGGAAATAGGATATTATGCCACCCTGTGGAGAAGGTAGTTTACCCGAAGTAACCAGATTGAAGAGAGGAGTCTGGCCACTAATAACATTACTCTTATAGATAATTTTTAGGTTTGGTAAGGGTCTTAAAGGTTCCAAGAGTGTTGCGTAGAAAAACTAAAAAACCATTAATACACGTACTATTACACTCTATGCATCTGTGATGTAGCACAAAATGTTTTGATGAGATGTAGAATCTGGAAGTAAATTCCGATGTGAACTTACTAAAAGTTACATATTATAAGAACCTAAGCATTTCTAAAATTGAAAAAGGTTAATTTCCTTAGAACTTATTTATACGCATTGTTCGTCCGGCCTCAATTCCCCTTCCAATTAACTGGTAAGACAACATATGAATGCAAAAAGATATTTTTTCATTGGTTATTGCCTTAATATGAGGTCAAAATGTAATTTTAAAGAGTGATTATTAGTGATAGTTTAAACAAATGTTTGTTATTTCAATTTCATAAAGTATTTAGATAAATAAAATAAAATTTATTAAATATCTTTTGCCCAAAGTTTACATTTTTGTATAATTTTTAAAACATTTAAAAATGTATGGTTTTGATATTGCTTTTCCTTTTCCCATAAAACAAGGTAATGGTTAGATGGAACTATGTTAAGTTAAATTAGTCTTTTTTATATCACACCATTTCTAACATTGCCATATTCTTGTTGAAGCTCTTCGAGAAATCTTCACCAATCCGAATTGTTAATTGATTAAAGGAGATTCTTCGAAACAAGTATAGATGTGAGATTTATGAAGAATCTGGCATGTGAACTCTCGCTTTGGTTAGGTTAGTCTAAATTATATCTTAAGTTTCTACCGTTTCTATCATTGCCATATTATATCTGGTAGACTCTGGGATCTAGATTACAGACTAGGATTTTTGATGTTAACAGGTTTATTTTGTTATTCCTTTAGATGCGGTATTTTCAAGTTACAAATGTTGAGTTTAGTTTCTAATATATTTACTGACTTTTATTGGTTTTATTCTGGTTTTGCGTCAAGTTTTCCGACGGAAATCAAGACAACAGCTGGACTAAACAATCTTATCAAAGCCTTAAATTACATTTCAACACTACAGCTTCCGTGTTTAAGGAAATAGCGCCAAATACCTCCGCAATCATAATTCTGAACTATTTCAATACAAATATCATTTTAATACAACCTCTCATAAAACTTTGAATTGAGATATCACTTCGCTCAGTCAAAATACTTTACTAGACCTGTTTAAAATAAAATAAAATATAGCAACAATATGTATTAAGATAAAGTTAATGATGAAAACACGTAACTAGACTTCTGGTGACAGAGATGAATGAATGGAAAAGAGGAGGGGCCACTCCTCTGCACGAAAGTTATTGCTAATTAACCCGTGAGTTATTAAATAAATCAAAGGATCGTCAAACCTGACTAGTTTAAAGTTGATCAACAGAGATTTAATTGCAAATTAACTATAATTTTCTCCAGTTTTCTAAGCAACGCCGTTTTCAAAATGTTTTAAAATTAAATATAAAAACAACAACAATATTATGAATAGTCTATTAATGACGCCATTTGTATCCTCAAGATAGCTTAAGCGGCAGGGTAGACCTGCGTCATTTGAGCCTTGCAGTACTACAATAATATGCTATGCTTTGACTCAGTACCTCCTAAAAAGGTTTTCTAGGAGGTACTGTTTGACTGCCCATTATTACCTTAGATCAGTGGTCTCCAACCATTTATACTCAAGGGTCACATCGAAAACTTTTGGAGGAAAGGCAATATTTCAGGGTCTTGCCACAATCCAAAAAAAAAAACACGACGTTTTATCTAATGAAGACCTCAGTGGTGGTTTTTGAGATTTTCTTGCTTAGTTTTTTACTTGTTTACCTCTAGTTTTACATTTATAGAGAAAAGACTTGGCAAGTGAGAGACGAGTACTGTACTCATATTAGAAAAAACTTAAAGATAGATATAAAGAGCATTTTAACACATATAAAAAGCCATAAATGTATAAATCAAATTTTGCTAGTCATTGTATTAATAATAATCACATATTTCCTAATATAGATAATATGATACTTGTAAAAGAAATTAACAAAGGCCTGAGAATGAATATTTATGAAGCTTTAGAAATACATAAATATAATACTAATAATGAGTTGATAAATGAACAAATACAAGTAAAATCTAAATTTGATAATATATTCAGTGTTTGTAATGTTAGGGCAGCAAAATGAAAAAATGTTTAACAACATTGTTATTGATTTGGCATAGCTATTTATTTGATCTAATTTGCACATATGTTAATTTTAATTGTTTAATATTCCTGATGATGTTGGTATTGTTAGACAACGAAAAGCTTTGAATTGTAAATTCAATTATAATTCTTGTATTTGTATTTTGACTTAGTTCTTTATATATATATATATATATATATAGGACAGATTCGTGCATCGAAAATATTTTAATTAAATTACGACTATGTAATTATAGTAAAAATAATTGCCTGTTAATCAAATAATTAAAAAGTCACTGGACACAGAGATCCTGATGTCGAAACAAAATATATATTTTTGTAACAGAAAACAATTTTTATTTAGTTTTGTAACAAGAACATAATTTCTCTGTATTATATATCTAAATTCCAAAATTAATATGAGTACAGTTAAAGGGTAACTGTATAACACCAAAATTAGAGCCTTTGCTGGCAATCGCTACAAATAACTTAATGGAAAGAGATTGCACAGCAACCAATTTGTAGTTTCCCGCAGCTCAAGTCTGCACTTGACAGATAATTATTTGAGCGATGCATATTTTCGTCGGGTTACATCGTAAACCGTTTGAACATGAATGAAATACTGACAGACTTAATCTCTCTTATTCAACACTAGATCTCTCATTTCCAACGTTACTTCATTTTTTTACTATTTGTGGCTAAGAGAATAAATGGCAACCACCGTCTATTTGCTAGCATTAAAATATTTATAAGATGTCAAGATGCAAGTCTTTACTAAAACCAGTAGCTTCAATACGTCGTAGTTATACATAACACATGTATTAATCTAGATAAGAAAATGCATACAAGTCCCGAAATTTAAATATAAAATACAACATTTACTATATCAGAAGTGATCTCACTTAAAATGTGATTTAATAATGGACAAAATATTTTAAAAGTAATTATAGTACATTTATAAGAAGGCTTTATCTTGAACGTTCTTTTTACTTTTTGAATTCCTTCATTTTTAGTCAATTGCTATTTCAAAATATGATAAACATATGTGTAAAACCATTTAAACCAATCAAGCAAATTCTTATTACAAAGCCAAGAGATATAAAAAAAAGTATTTCTATGGGTTAAATATGAGAACTTTTTGTCGTTTATTCAGTTGACCACACTTACTAAAATCTCTCTTCCACAAAGAAGTTTTTATTAAAATTTGTATTCCCAATTATTAATTCTGTAATCATCTTCCAGGAAATTCTCAACATCTATTGATTTCAATCTGATGTACACACATTGCCTATATTCTGACTGCAAGGGGCAAAGAAAAGGTCGACGAACTTTTGAGTGGGCGACAAACTGTTTTCATTTAAGATTATGTCTGTTGTAGTGATTGTTGGACGCAAAAGCAAGTGCAAATTAAAAACTTGTGTCGAGTTGAAAGTTTTCTTTGTTAGGTTTTCTAGGTGGTTTTCAAAGAAATGTTTTGCATGAAGGAAATTAAGCAATAAATGTAGAAACAATCAAATTGTTTTACTACGCAAATTATAACTCAAACATTTTTATCCTTCATTATTTTAACAAAACGCGACCAGTGAATAGAAAGACATTAATTGTATCAATACTATTTATTAGGAATATACTGTGGTTGAATTTAATAATAAATACACAAAAACCTCTGACCCACAATTTTTTTTTATATTACCTTTATGTACATTTCAATTACCAAGTAACCATCCTCAGAGGCATAACATACAAAGCCTTTGTGCAGTCTATGTATGTTATCCTTCTGAGGATGGTTACTTCGTAACTAAAATGTACATAAGGGTAAAATAAAGAAAGTTTGTGGTAAAAAGGTTTTGTGTATTTATTATTCATTGTATCACTCAGTAGGCCTACTTCCAACTCGATTCATTTCAAGAAGAGGATTTGGATAAAGCCTGCATAATAAATTATATTAAGAATTTGATTTTGCATTATTTCAAGTTTTTTAAGATGTCTTAAAGTAGTCCACAATATGTTTCAAATGGATATTGTGATAAAAGTCCAGCTTCTGAAGATATTTTGGCAAAAAATATGATTTTAAGCCTAAACGCATATTACTCTGTTATAATAAATAGTAGGTTTAGCGCGAGAACAGTCTGTGTACTATAAAAACCACAAGAAACCAGAAACCGTATTTATTAATTCATATGTAACTGGCACTCTTTAATCTAGAAGAGGACAAAACTTACTATTATGAAAGAAGTACCTTTACGTAAAAGTAGGTGAATAAGGGCTGCTAGAACAATCTAGTGTTTGTCATGCACAAGTAGCGAGGTTCCCAGAAGCAACAATGATGGAGTATGCATATTGAAGTAAATAAAGACGTACTGAATGAATGGCAAGAGGGACATTTAACCACGTTCGGTAGAAACTAAGTACGTACCCCTAACATATAGGCTACATACCCCTAACCAATTATGTCTTGGTTAATCCTTTGTTGTAACAAATTTAAATTTTGACCCAAGTCTTTGTTGCAACAAATTTAAATTTTTATCCATGCCTTTGTTGTAGCAATTTTAAATTTTGATCTAAGCATTTGTTGTAATCAGTTAGATTTTGGACCAAGCCCTTGTTTTAACAAGTTATTTTGGTCCAAGCCATTGTTGTAACCAGTATGACTTGTGCTAAGCCATTGTTGTAACAAGTTTGATTTCGATTCAAACCATTGTTGTAACCAGTTAAAATGTGGTTCAGGCTTTCCTTGTAACCAGTAACGTCCTAGTCTAAGCTATTATTGTAACCAATTCATAAAATTTTGTTAAAGCCTTTGTTGTAACCAGTTACATCTTGGTCTAAGGCATTATTGTACCAGTTTAAATTTTTGTCTAAGCTTTTACTATAGCCAGTGAGGTATTGATCTAAACCCTTGTAATCTGTATAAACATTGGTCTAAGCAATTTTCTCAACCAGTTCGATTCTGGCCTAAGCCATTCTTGTAACCATTCTCTAAAACGTGTCTTAAATTGAGAGTAAACTTCAGTTTTCTATATTATTTTTTATTGAATTATTATTGCTCTATTTTTGAAATCACTTTAATTTAGGTAAATAAATATTTGTTTCCCAATAGATGAGAGCAATCATAGCAGAGTAGCCTATTTATTTTAAGGTTTTCATCTTGGGCTAAATTTTTTAAAAAAACGCCTCTACAGCTTTCAATATATCATTATTATTGATTTTTTAAATTCTGGATGTAACTATTTATAAAATAAAAAAGTATTATTTTATGTAAGAGAGTAATAAAATGTAACAAAGCTGTTGTGAAATATTCTTCAAGCTGTGAAATATTCTTCAAGCTGTAAAATTTACTTTCGATTTAATTTTTTTTAATATTCAACAAAAATTGTTTTATTTTTTAAAATACCATGATTTATTGTAAAAACTATTAGACAGCTTTTAGACAGCTATTAGATAGCTGAGTATGAATATTAAACAGAATAGTAACAGCTGTTAAAACGTTTTGGAAATTACTTCGTTAGCAAACTTGACCTTTAACATATGGAGGTTATTTATGGGGCTTTCATCGTACGTATTCATTTCTCAGCGTAGACACGTTATTTGCCCCCAGGGAGCTACATCTTGAATCTTATTTCCTTCCTCTTCTCCTCTGGATGTCCGTAAATAATTCAGTCCTCAAAGAATCAAGTAACATATTAGTGGAATGCGATCAAGAAAATGTATATTGAAACTAATTCATATTTGTTTTTATATGTGTGTATAAGGCCTTTTAGGGCAATAATTTCAAACTCAGTTATCCCATTGCAAACAGTGTTAGTACGGGTGTAGCAAATTTGAAGTGTTCTACTTGGATGTATACCGTTAGTCTTGAAACTCTTCTGATTACAAACTTAAAAGCATCTATAAACAATTGCTATTTTCCTGAGTTATGGACAAGGAAATTTTCTTTATTAACTATAACATCGTCCCTATATAACAAGGGTACCTATACTTTTTAATTATTCCAACGATGTATAAATAATAAATGACGACATGAAGTAATATTTTAAATTTCCTGCCTTATCTAAGTCGATTGAGATGCCTACCGTTTTCATCGCGCGTAATTCATCAATGCTTCTGTCAATATACTTAAGTGCTACTGACGAAATGCATCTACTGTCAATATAAGGGTAGAAATTATGAGTAAATTGTCTTGTGATAGTTTTAACATCTAACGGTTGCCTTGTGTAATTTTTACTATGATTGTTGATAGCATAAGTGACCTTTAAACCTAAAAAAAATAATTTGGTTCATGAAGGAAGTTGATAAACGAGTCGATTTTTAATATATTGCAGCTACAGCAATTTGTTTGTTGCCCTTGTGCAGCCTGAAACCGTATTGCTATAAAACAAAACCAGTCGTTACGTTTAACAAATGATTAATATGAGGAACCAAAACGTTACACCTTATACTTTACTAAAACATTGAGCTATTGCTCTACTAACCTTCCTTTACATAGGCTATATACCTTTCCTTTATGTTATACAGCTCATCGGTATTTTTCAGTGAAATGTAGGAGGCATCACTTGCTTTCTCACATTGAACATTTGTTTGTTAAACGTAAGGACTACGTTTTTTCTTAATAATACACTTTCAGTCAGTGGCGTAGCCAGAAGGGGCACAGGGAGCACGTGCTCCCTCCAAACCAATTAATTTTAGGAGAAATTTATTACAATATAAAACAACGCTAAACACCTTCTCAGCGACCCAACGATCGTGTAATTTCAAGTGCCAAAATAGTATAAAATATGATTTCTTAAGATAAAAACGCCGAAAATTCCCGTGGGATGTTTTCACACCCTGACCCTCCCAGTCATACCCCCCCCCCCCAACATCGTCCTGTCTACGTCACTGGTTTCAGGCTTAATAAGGGCAACAAATAGGTTGATGAAGTTAAAATAAAAGAATTGACCATCAGTAGTAGTTTCAATAATATAAAACTTCAAACGAACTCTTTAAGAAAATATAACAAGTAAGATAAATTAAGAAGATGAAATTTCCAACACTCAATAAAGCAACAACAGTTTGCCTCAAACGCCTCAATAAAAAACTAAAGAGGCTCCTCTTTCATATTTTACTTGAGTTCTTTTTATTTTCAACTTTGCATGTTTTACTTTAATCGGGAAAAAAACATTCGTTAACACCAAACTCGGCCTGATCTCAACCGTATACTGACATTCCACTGTGGCACACAACACAGTTACTCGAAATTTAAAGGAAATGAGCTTACCAACGATTTGGCATCCCATCGTATCCACTAACATCAGAGGCACCGTAACTTTCACTGCATCTGAAAATCAAAACAAATACATTTTAAAAACAATGAACAAACGAACAAGTATAATATATATTTATAGTTTCATAATATTATGATATGCAGAGTTGTTCGGATATGACACATTGTTTAGGGTGTTTGGTCCGTCAAAGAATAAATTGGTAGTAAGATTGTATTTGAGGATGTACGAGTATATGGCAATAAACATACTCTATTATAAAAGCATCTTCTATTATATAGAAGAATAAATACATAGCATAACGAATGTTTATTAAGAAATAAAACACAAAACTGTTATAACTAAAACATTAAAGAATAACAAAACTCAACCAATAATTAATTTTTCCCTACACGTTTCAGTGTCAAAAACATCATCATTAATACTTTTAACCATACAAAATCTAAATACAGTTATATTTAGATTGTTTGAGGTGATAAATGATAGTGATGATGATGAATTTACTACTGAAATGCGTCTGAGAAAATAAATTATTGATTTAACCGATAAGCGTAGCTCGAATTTAAGTATCATCTGGTTGTTATGAATAAGAAGAAACCGAATCCAACTATAGAAATTGGTTACTTAAAAGACACCATGTCTAAACATTGAGGTGAAAGAGCTCAAATATATCTTAACTTGTTTTGGTACACAGACTCTTGTTCAGAGGCCTTCCGCATATGTAGAAATCTACATTTCATTACATTATTTTAATTTTTTACAATGACAAACCTTCGTGTTATAAGTGCATTCGTAAAACTATATGGTATACGAAAGTATTTACGAAATATATAAATGAAAAAAAAAACATAATGAGTTAACTTGTAAGAAATAACTAATGCAACACAGGATACGTAATTATTTCACAAGGGTTTGTAACAATAATTTTACTACGTCAGTCATCTTTACATTACATACAAACAGACGTGTTGAGAGAACAAATGTTTATTTTTCCTAGAATGCATTCCTAAACTGTAAAATACACTTTGTAATGGATCTTGTGAATTTTTATCTCACTCTCAACAGCTCAATTTTCCCTCACTTTTGTTGGAACTAACATCCAAACCCACAATGTTACCTTATATCGAAAAAGATACAGGTTCGAGAATTCGATCCAAAGCGAGCTACCAATGTACACAAGCTGAAACCAATTCGTTACATGTATTACGCTAAGAGTATTCCTTTCCAAACTGGCCTTCAAAGAAATCAATGGAAAATGTGTATGTCTTACCATATGATTCAATAGGAAAATGTATCCTTCAATTACCCATTGTGATAAATATAAACCATGTTATGCCCATTTATTAACAAGTTGTATTTACTAACCAAAACAAAAACATTCGTATGAAAATTTATACTGGTGTGACAATTATTTATATTTTACTTTCGAATACTAAATTTCTTTAAACACTGTACATTTGCTGCTTTGCTGATTTCCCGTAGCTTGAGCTTACAACATCGTAATAAATGAAGCCATTTGTTTTCATAATAAAAACGTAACAAAAGAGAGGTGTTGTTTATGAAAGATGCAATGTTTGAGATTAGGCTATGTGTTTATATATAAATTTGTGTGCTATAATTCCCAAGTTCTAAACGTAAACATACTTTCTAACATACTTAGAGCAATAAATTTATTTTATCAAACTAAAATTTAGAGCAAAAAAGCACCGTATGTTTTGGTTAGTCGTTTTTTTTTTTTTATTAAACTCTCAGTTCAGAGACAGAGAGGGGTGGGATAGGGTGAATGACATCCTAACAGTCGTCTCATAAATACATATTGCTTTCGGCACAGCGCCGTTATAAATAACTCGGTTCAAAAATAAAGTTCAATTATCAGCAGAGGCAATACACGCGCGAGAGAGAAAGTGTCTGTGTATCTATATAATAATAAATACATATTGTGGGTATTTAAATAGATAAATTAAAATTATATATATATATATATATATACATATATATAGTGTTTGTGTGTGAACACACACACGAACGCACACGCGCACGCGCATGCACGCGCGCGCGCGCACACGCACACGCACGCACGCATATATATATATATATATATATATTCAACTTTTAATAGTTATAGGTTTTAACTAATTGGTTTTAATAGTTGTAAATGTAGCTAGTTCGCATAAATTTATCTATGCAAAAATACATGACATGGCTTTTTACTTTTTCTGATTGTGAAACCATTGTTTTTATCTTTCTCTTTTTTGTGGAACTGTATTTTTTTATTACATATATTTCTTTAAATAAAAGTGAATCACATAGTTCCCATTCAACCACTACATAAACAGCATAAAAACATCCTAATCTAAAACTTGCAGTTTTTATGTTGTACATCTTGAGGTTTTTGTACTTCACTTTTTGTATTAGCTTGGCAAAATACGGAATAAATCAGTAAGTAGTGTTTTTTGCCAAGTTATTACAAAAACGTATGATCCTAATATATAACACTATTTTACCAAAAGAGCTCTGTGGCACCACTTCACTATTGCAGTAAATCCCAAGTTTTTGTTTTCTGCCTATTTTAATTTACTTATGACAATTCCCTCCATCTTGCTCCTCGATTCTATTTCTTTAGGAATGCAATGGTTTTCTTACAATTTAAATCAATCATTTAAGTTCCTTTTTACTTCAAAACTATTGAGAAGAAATCAAGTAAACTAATTTTTGTTTAACCATTGTACATACAACTTTGTTTATTGTTTGAATGTCTGTTTAGGTTTTTGGAATATTGAAACTAAGTATAGAATCTAAGCAGCGTCTGAAGTTAGATGGTGGAGACTTTACCAGGTGCAAAACATAAACTTTTACTTATATTCCTAGCACAGGCTGTAGCGATTTAGGTACAGCAATATGCAACTACAGGCAAGAAAGAAGAGCTAAAAATTTCAAGACATGAGAAACGAAATTATTCAATGAGAGAGCAAAATTTAATTAGGTTAGGAGATATACAGCATAGTTTGTGTAATCTTGTGGTTACTTGTGTAATCTTCGTGGTTGAAGAATAGAAGCCTGAGAATGAAGTGATCAGGAGGTGCAGTTGGCCATGAAGAATGTAATGTGATAGAAGTAAAAGCTATTTCTATAATAACACGTACTGTATGAATCTTATTATGGTTAAAGTACAGAAGTAAGGATTTAGCATGTCTTGGGGATACGCATGAGATCGGACAATGCTGATGGCTGAATGTATACGGTAAAAGATAAAAAGTATTGTACTCGACGATACTTGAGAATGTTTTGTAGTTAAAGACAAAAGCTAAGGCCCAGAATAACTTAGAGATATAAAGGACATTAAGAGAGGCGGTTTCATTAATTTATGTTGAGAGAGATATAGACGATTCTTACAATAAATTGTCCTGGAGAAAACTTGCGGATGCCTCATAGTTAAAGACAAAAGCTAAGGCCCAGAATAACTTAGAGATATAAAGGACATTAAGAGAGGCGGTTTCATTAATTTATGTTGAGAGAGATATAGGCGATTCTTACAATAAATTGTCCTGGAGAAAACTTGCGGATGCCTCATAGTTAAAGACAAAAGCTAAGGCCCAGAATAACTTAGAGATATAAAGGACATTAAGAGAGGCGGTTTCATTAATTTATGTTGAGAGAGATATAGGCGATTCTTACAATAAATTGTCCTGGAGAAAACTTGCGGATGCCTCATAGTTAAAGACAAAAGCTAAGGCCCAGAATAACTTAGAGATATGAAGGACATTAAGAGAGGCGGTTTCATTAATTTATGTTGAGAGAGATATAGACGATTCTTACAATAAATTGTCCTGGAGAAAACTTGCGGATGCCTCATAGTTAAATACAAAAGCTAAGGCTCAGAATAACTTAGAGATATAAAGGACATTAAGAGAGGCGGTTTCATTAATTTATGTTGAGAGAGATATAGACGATTCTTACAATAAATTGTCCTGGAGAAAACTTGCGGATGCCTCATAGTTAAAGACAAAAGCTAAGGCCCAGAATAACTTAGAGATATAAAGGACATTAAGAGCGGCGGTTTCATTAATTTATGTTGAGAGAGATATAGACGATTCTTACAATAAATTGTCCTGGAGAAAACTTGCGGATGCCTCATAGTTAAAGACAAAAGCTAAGGCCCAGAATAACTTAGAGATATAAAGGACATTAAGAGAGGCGGTTTCATTAATTTATGTTGAGAGAGATATAGACGATTCTTACAATAAATTGTCCTGGAGAAAACTTGCGGATGCCTCATAGTTAAAGACAAAAGCTAAGGCCCAGAATAACTTAGAGATATAAAGGACATTAAGAGAGGCGGTTTCATTAATTTATGTTGAGAGAGATATAGACGATTCTTACAATAAATTGTCCTGGAGAAAACTTGCGGATGCCTCATAGTTAAAGACAAATCTAAGGCCCAGAATAACTTAGAGATATAAAGGACATTAAGAGCGGCGGTTTCATTAATTTATGTTGAGAGAGATATAGACGATTCTTACAATAAATTGTCCTGGAGAAAACTTGCGGATGCCTCATAGTTAAAGACAAAAGCTAAGGCCCAGAATAACTTAGAGATATAAAGGACATTAAGAGCGGCGGTTTCATTAATTTATGTTGAGAGAGATATAGACGATTCTTACAATAAATTGTCCTGGAGAAAACTTGCGGATGCCTCATAGTTAAAGACAAAAGCTAAGGCCCAGAATAACTTAGAGATATAAAGGACATTAAGAGAGGCGGTTTCATTAATTTATGTTGAGAGAGATATAGACGATTCTTACAATAAATTGTCCTGGAGAAAACTTGCGGATGCCTCATAGTTAAAGACAAAAGCTAAGGCCCAGAATAACTTAGAGATATAAAGGACATTAAGAGCGGCGGTTTCATTAATTTATGTTGAGAGAGATATAGACGATTCTTACAATAAATTGTCCTGGAGAAAACTTGCGGATGCCTCATAGTTAAAGACAAAAGCTAAGGCCCAGAATAACTTAGAGATATAAAGGACATTAAGAGCGGCGGTTTCATTAATTTATGTTGAGAGAGATATAGACGATTCTTACAATAAATTGTCCTGGAGAAAACTTGCGGATGCCTCATAGTTAAAGACAAAAGCTAAGGCCCAGAATAACTTAGAGATATAAAGGACATTAAGAGAGGCGGTTTCATTAATTTATGTTGAGAGAGATATAGACGATTCTTACAATAAATTGTCCTGGAGAAAACTTGCGGATGCCTCATAGTTAAAGACAAAAGCTAAGGCCCAGAATAACTTAGAGATATAAAGGACATTAAGAGAGGCGGTTTCATTAATTTATGTTGAGAGAGATATAGGCGATTCTTAAAATAAATTGTCCTGGAGAAAACTTGCGGATGCCTCATAGTTAAAGACAAAAGCTAAGGCCCAGAATAACTTAGAGATATAAAGGACATTAAGAGAGGCGGTTTCATTAATTTATGTTGAGAGAGATATAGACGATTCTTACAATAAATTGTCCTGGAGAAAACTTGCGGATGCCTCATAGTTAAAGACAAAAGCTAAGGCCCAGAATAACTTAGAGATATAAAGGACATTAAGAGCGGCGGTTTCATTAATTTATGTTGAGAGAGATATAGGCGATTCTTAAAATAAATTGTCCTGGAGAAAACTTGCGGATGCCTCATAGTTAAAGACAAAAGCTAAGGCCCAGAATAACTTAGAGATATAAAGGACATTAAGAGAGGCGGTTTCATTAATTTATGTTGAGAGAGATATAGACGATTCTTACAATAAATTGTCCTGGAGAAAACTTGCGGATGCCTCATAGTTAAAGACAAAAGCTAAGGCCCAGAATAACTTAGAGATATGAAGGACATTAAGAGGGGCGGTTTCATTAATTTATGTTGAGAGAGATATAGGCGATTCTTAAAATAAATTGTTCTGGAGGAAACTTACAGATGAACTTATGTCGTGGTTTAGGTATAATCAAATTATTTTCGATTTTCTAAAATTTATGTGCTTTGACTTTACATTTTTAAAATACTTTAGAGTCAACTGATTTTTATTTATTTTACAAATGTATTTGTGTATTAAACGGAAACACCTGAAGGTTAATAACTATTTTTTATATAATCAATCCATAATAGTTGGTTATACAAATATTCTAATTATTTCAAGTAATAAGTAACGATAAAATTCCTTAGTCGAAACGCAAAGCAAACAACGAGTCAGTTTACAATTCCACACAATTTAATAAATAAGTCGCTTATACATTTATTACCAAAAGAAATTTCTATACATGTTCTTGGCACTTTATTCATGCTTTCAGTAAAGATCATGTATCACATCTGTATATTAAAGGGTTTTTTTAAAAGGTTTAAGATGTAGAATTGCAAATAATCCTATCTAAATCGTCTACATTTTCTACACTAAATAAAAAAGAGTTTTAAATCATTTATATATATCTTCTGCTTCAGAAGCGATAAATGTTGGCGTCTTTCTTTTAACATATTTCTTTCCGTTTATCGTCATATTATTTTAGAAAGGCATTTCAAGCGTTGCCACAGGTTGAAAACTACCTCGACCCAATATTTGATCTGTAAATGTCACCAAGTTAAACTGCCTTATAGTTTATGTGAATATTCCTAAACCTTGTCACTAGTTGAAAAGAAGTCGACTGCACAGGATCCATTTGTTACTAGCGAAATTCGAAAAATGTAGTAACACGCTATCCACTCAGCTGCTAATGATAGGAACAAATTTTATTTTTTATATGTTATAAACGAATTCCCATGGTCACAATAAACGCTAAACATTTTGGCGTTATAACAAGATACAGAAAATAATAAATAACTTGTAAACGGATATCAATTAGTTTATAAACTATACAATTCCATTATTAGATTGTTGGTAACATGTATTACATAACAAGTAATATATGGTTGATTCATTGCTACATGATACAGTTATTACATTGTTCCTGTTACATTTTTAACACAAATCAACCTATAACTACTAGTTTTTCTTATTTTATTGAACTTAATTTCTGCTTATTTAATAGGACCTACTGTTAATCCAAATTAAAGTTAAGTTTTCTTTTAATTTAGAAACACATTCCCAACAAATCGTTACAGATTTCCTGTTGACCAGAAAACCGTTATGATTTTAGATTTACGTTTTTAAGGAAAACGTTATTTAGCATACTAAAAATTATATAAACCGCTAATCATACGAGTATGCAATACAAACAAAATAAGTGAAAGAGGAAAAAGTAAGACAGTAGCCGATAACATAAAACAACTGTTAACCTTGACAGTTCAAACGATAGATTGCACAAGGAACTGGTTCCCAGACTTCCTACGCACTTGAAATATTCTATGGTAGTCCTTGTTTAGGTTCCTGACTTTATGTTGAAATTTAATACCAGTTAACGGTTGTTTTGGATAAAATTCGTTTAAAAGGTAAATAGCACAGTGTAAAGACTTCCAACAAGACATTATTAAGGACATTTTGTGAAAAACATTTTTTTAAGAAATACACTCTTTTAATCAAACACCTAATGTTTTATTTATTTATTAATTTGAACACTGCAGATTCTGGTTGAAAGGTAAACTGGTGTAAATCCTTACTGATGATAGAGTATGCATTATTTCTTCTGCAGAAACTACAATACAGAAAACAAAAAATTAATAAAATCATTTTATAGTAAGAGTATCTGTTTTTTAAAGTTGGTAAAACTATTAACTGATCATTTTGCCCGATCTTTTAAAAATTAATCAATACTTTATACAAAATATGAAAATTGTTTTTCTTGTTTGTTTAGTTATTATCTATTTAGTTACAGTAAATTTTATGAAAATACGTGCATATTTTGGGAAAAGTTTTTTTTCCTTAACCAAGAAGAAAGTTCATGGGCAATAGTACAAAATATTAACACTGAATCAAAGCCATTTTCAAGGTTTTAAAAAGTATTTCTTTTAAAACTCAAAAACCATAATACCAATCCAACCGATATTGTTATTAAAATTACCAGGATAAGGTTCAAGGCATTTTTTACTCAGTGTGTTTAGTGATTAATTGTAGCAGACGGGTTTGTTTATTATTTTTCATTAACTATTGTTCTTTTGTAAATATTGCTTGTCAACTTAATGTCAGTAGTAACTACTCCACTGTTCACCCTTTATTGATGAGAACAGCTTGGCTGACGAAACATGTATGACAACAAAGTCATTTTTTATATATAGATTGAGATTGAGTTATTTTGAATATTTGCTGCTTAACTATATATAGGCTACTAAATTTTTCAGAATTTGTCACTTGATGAAATTCATCTTGACAACGTTAAATTTATCGCTTAGGCTTCATTCGAGTAAAATATTTATCAACTTTTACATAACATTAATATTCCTGTATTCCCGAACGGACTAATAGACAGCATCATCAGACCCTGTGGTTAGATTGTAACGTGACAACTAGAACTATTTTAGGGTATGTAAGCCTCTTTGGTTCTGCCAAGAATCATGATCGTTATCTGGTAGATTCCTTTTACAAGATTTAGGACTATGCCTTCTTTATTTTCATCTTATTCATCTCATGACTGATGCGGCCAAAGTGCCCCTTCCTGTCAGAAGGTTGTACTCTTATAGTTATATTGAAAACACTCTATGTAGATCCTTAGGTCCATTTCCCCGGGCTGTCTCCTACTCGTGAGTAGTTTTGGAAAAGCAGTAGAACTATACTGTAGTGTCTGGTAGGAGTTCGTCTCGTCGCAAGGGGGGTCGGTCACCAGTTCAGACCTTGAAGTAAGGTCGAAAGACCGGGCCGTGTCACCAAGCCCTTTCGTCTCGGGGCTGACTCTAGTTACTGGGACTGGAGTCACGAGTTTCAGGTTGAATTCGTGAGGGTTTCACATGCTAACTGGAGATAGTACACATTACGGATTTATCTCTGTGTTCTTTGACAGGGTGGTTGAGTCGAAAGATACTTGACACTATTATTTTTCCGCCTTTTTTTTACTTACAATGTCCGTTTTACTCAGTGCCTAGACGTATCCTAGACCTTGTAGTCAAAACCAAATCCTAAAACCTTATACATAGTGATAGTTGCTTGTAGTAATAATTTGAATTCACTGATTAAACTTTAATTCAATAATACTAAACTAAGTGAATACGTAAGGGCTTACTGGCGGACGCGTTTCGAAACAATCGTTCCTTTTACGAAGCAAAGCCACTACAGTACAAGGAACGATTTTTTCGAAACGCGTCCGCCATTAAGCCCTTACGTATTCACTTATTTAAGTATTATTTAATCAAAGTAATAGATATGTCAAAGCCTATATCACATAAATTCTACATTGTCCAATACCAGAGCAGTTCTTGACCACGTTTAACTAATCCTGGCAACAATTTAATCCATCCCTCCCCCATTCCGGGCCGTTATGTAATGTTAGCGTCAATGTGTATTCGTCTTAAAACACACCCGGTTACGCGTTTGTTTAGACTCCATCAGCTCACAGAAATCCTGCCTCAAAATATTTCCCGACAGAATTATCTGCGCAATTACATTGAGAAGTTTTGCCATGCCGTACATAAAGCTTAATTACAACAGTATTGCTACTACATAGTCTTCGTTTCTTAATAAAATTCAAGTGAAATATCATGTTACGATGAAAATATCAAGTGTAACTACATGTTACGACATTATAACTACATGTTACATATACTTCAATGTAAAATTCTAAACGCACATTAGCTGTCTAATTTACTGCTCAACATTCGGACGCATAACTATTCCACACGCAGCGGGCACAAAATTACATCACCAACTCACACTATTTCTTGCTAACTCAATACAAACTTAAAATACCCAGGAAACACATAAAGTACAGTTAAGCCGAACATCGACTTAATTAAGAAATCTCTCCCTCATTAATAACGTGCATAAATTAGGTTAACTAGAACATAGCGTGCCGTATTGAAGCGCAATTAGAATGGCGTGAGGGGAAATAATTTCTCAAGGATTGAGTCACTCACTGCTTGCAATTACTTGATGTAATTATTGTACGTGCATTTTGCAACGACTGTATCGAGCGAAAATGTTTGGTTGCATAACGGCCAGGCTATTTGAATCTCTCGCCAATGAATCTATTTGTGCTGTTATTTCCCTACAACATAGGTTTTTATCTTATTTTAAAGGTAATATATGTTGGAACCCAGTGTCATAGAAACACAATAAACGTTACTGTTTTAGGATGTGCATCTGTGGGATGTTTTTCTTGTGTAATTCAAAGGCAAAATGTTACAAACATTATCAATACATAAAGCGTAAAACAGTATAATTTCAAAAAAACGTAATTTCTCACTTGACTGTGATTGTAACCAAGTGGTAGCCTTACTTGATGTTTTTACATTAAATTATTCTGAATTAATATGATTGTAACATTGATTCGACTGTTTAGTGTAAGTTTGCGTTTTTGAAAATATATTATTGTTGTGCTGGAAGAGTAAAATTATGTGAATTTATTTCCGTTGAAAGTTAATAAAAATTATTGTTAATAATGTAGTGCTTGAAGAAGTTTTCGATAAAGATTGAAACATTGGCTATTTTTCTAAGTCATATATTACATTGTTTCAATTTTTGAAGAAGCTTATGGAAAATACAAAAGAAATGTTTGATGGACTGTTTTTAAAAGTGAAAACACCGTTGAGATACGTTTGTGCGTCGAAGAGAAGAGGACTTAGATATGTATTTAAATAACATACATTTATTACAATAAAGTCAGTCTAACTACTTTTTTTAATATACCTTTAGGTTTTTCGTTAGTCAAGTAATATTATTTTTATCACCAAACCCTTAAACGGATACTCTGTTGGTATATTGCAATGTAAGTGAATATTAATCTAGTAATATTAATAAATCACATTTACTGTTTTGTGTATTGTCAAACTGAGGTTACATTTCACATTTTGCAAATTTAAAATACTATTTATGTTCTTCGGCGCTTGAAATCGCCTGTGTCTTGTTAAGAATGTATGTTCGAGTAACATGCGTAAAAAGGAAAAGGATGTTGAAAACCGTTTGATTGTGTCAATGGAATTTACCATAATTAGTTAAAATTCCAAAAACAAACCTCGAGTACGCCTCGTGTTGGCCTACAACAACTTCAAAGCTTTGTCGATTTTTTGCCAATTTACCGTAACGTAACAAACGGAATCGGCGTGCCGGATTCAGATTGCAATACGCAGTCTCCCAAATGTAGGCACGTGTAAGGCCAAATCTGTGGGGGTGGGCTGTTGCTATCCTTATCAAAATTGGGTCATCTAGTAACCTTGGCCCAGTGTGACACAGCCAAAACATCCCTTCCCCTACATTGTCGTTAGGACGACCTCTTTAAATGTCAAGCCCATAACGTAAATTGAACGGCTGTTGGAAAAGGTTACACTTTAATAAAACAAGACCTTCTAAGGAGCATTGTTTATTTCTCAATAGTAAACTCCCTGAATGAAAATCTCGATCTATAAGTGTACAAAACTATTAATAAATTGAGAAATAACCATTTTTCATTTTTTTAAATGGCATATCAGTATTTTGCGAAATATAATTTTAAAGATATTTCATTTTGAAAACAACTATATTATATTTTATTATTATTTTTTTTTTAATTCTTGTGCTCGTTCCTAGTCAATGTTTCCTCTTTAAGCCTCGTAATTTAAAATAATAACGGTTTCAAGCAGGATTTAAACCAATTATTGATTTATGATTAAGACTTTATATTTATTTTTAATTTTTTGTTAACAAATGAAATTAACAATAACGTTATTATACATTTTCTGAACCGGAATGTCCTTATTGAAGTTTTGTCTTATCAATATATGACTACAAATACGTGCTTTAACACGCGTATTTTTCTTGAATGATAAGGATTTTACATTAATGTTGTTAGCCCACTGTTGACTAAAGAAATATGCATATTTTTTATATTTTGTTGTGAACCGGAATGTCTTTATTGAAGTTTGACTTATTCAGTTGATTACAATTATATGTTTCAAAAATCCTATTTTTATTTACTTATTATAAGGACTTTACACCTATCGCTTTAGTCCATTGTTGACGAAAAATACTAAATACATTTTACATTTTACTGAACCTAACGTCTTAACTTGAAGTTCAATTGCCCTTTATTATAATCTATGAGCCTATTTGTCAATATTAAGCTATAACAATGGGCCGATATTATAAAAACAAAAGTAAGAGCACTCTAAAGGAAAGATCACACACGGTATCAGCTGACTATACAGAATACACATATAAGTTTATTAAAATTAATTGTATATATCGTAACAATAATTATTAGAATAAACAACAATGAAATATTTTTTTAAGTAGATTTCATACGGTAATATACTTTCTATTTGCCTGAAATTTTTTTTTTTAATTTATCATATTACTAAAATACTATATTAGTAAATTTTTCATTATTTTTTAACAACACATTAATTACAATAATTTATATTGTATATAAAATAAGTACAGTTTGTGCAATAACATACTTATAATAACAGAAACCACATATTTTTATCCTGTTATTATATAACAAACGCCGATATAAATAGACATTATAATAGAACTTTAATATCTCCCTTCTTGAAATAACTTACTTTTTAAAATTTTATATACCCTCCGTTTTGAATCAAGAAATGATGTATTTTTTGGACCTTCTCATATGAACAGGTAGGTGACTTAAGCTAACAATCACGCAAGTTTTAATTCTATACCTTAAGCCATCTTTAAAGGTACAGAATATTTCGTAAAACACACAAACAGGAAAGCGGGAAACTGAGCAAGATAGGGCATTTTTTTGTTTATATAGGTAGACCTGAAGAATCATCTGGCAATATTGAGTAGAATATCGTAGACACCTGCATATCTGTATATACTAGAACGAAAGTATGTGTATGGATTTGCACTCAATTGTCAAATGTTTAAGCAATAAAAATATTTCTCTGAGTCATTTTAAGATCGCACATATACTATCACACTACGAGGGGAGTTTGGGAAATGAACTGAATCATGGAAGAATCGTTGCCTCAACGAAGTAAATCTGCTCTCTGTCAAGATCGATCACGGAGAAGTGTTTACGAGGTCAAAGTTAATTCCCGTGAGGCGCTGCTTAGACATATAATAGAAGATTTTACGCAGTTAAAGGAAAGTCTTGTTGAACTACGGAAGGCAACAAGACCCATCCTTAAATAAGCAGAAAAATGCATTGAAGTCGGGTGAGACACTTTTGAAAATTTACTGTAATTTGGTTGAATAGGTTTAGATTAATGTTTTCCGGTTAATTTTCCTTTGTGCTGTTGTGAATAAAAATTAATTTATTTAAACAACTATTCGCTTTCTGTGTTCTTTATTTACACCATTTTTGTTCAGAATAACCTTTTCTACAAGTTTTATAAAACTTTTCTTGGTGTTTCTTGGTGAAATAACAAAGTTATTGTTTCCTAAAAGTAAAAATATGTGTTTTCACTCCATTTTTTGCATTTGACACTGTTTTTCTCAAAAACTACTCAACTTACATTTCTGGGATCTGATTTACTTAATTTATCAGGACAAAAACCATATTAAACAATTGAATTCACCCCTTAATCTATCTCACCAGAATTTCAGGAAGATCTCGTTTTACATGGTGACCTGAAATCCGGACGAAATATTTTGCTAGCCGGAACTCGCTACGAAGCATTTCCGGATCCTTGTTTATATGAAGTATTTTCCTTATTTGTAGAATGAGCTCCCAAAGTTTCTGCATATCTACGTGAATCACCCTATATAAGGCCGTATCTGAGTGATAAGTGTGGGAGTAATGAGACACAATAAAGGTGTTAATAATAATAGTAATAACCTCAACAATAGTAATAGTAACCCTTTGGGTTCAAGAGACAAAATTTGTATATAATAACAGTAAAGAGATAGGCAAGATAGAGGCGGTCAAGCGAGCCAGAGCACAAACCATGAACCAGTGGCAGCAACGATGGAATCATGAACGGTCAGGTAGATGGACGTTCCTTCTGATAAGCAGCTTAAAGGAATGGACAGAACGCAGGCACGGGGAAGTGAACTTCTATATCACACAGTTCCTAACAGGCCACGGGTACTTTAGGGCATACCTGTTTAAGATGGGAAAAGTTCTGTCCCAGAACTTCCGGATATGTAGCGACAAACTGGATGACTCGAGGCACACCTTCTTTGAGTGCGCCAGATTCGTAGACCAGAGGAGTTGATTGATGGGACATGCCACAGGTCTCTCCCCAGAGAGCTTTGTTCGGACGATGCTTTCATCGGAAGCCAACTGGAATATGGCATTGAAATACATCGAATCTATTCTACGATGTAAAAAAGAAGAAGGATGGATAGATCCGTAATTAAATGGAGGAAATATAAGAGGCACCACCCTGAAGTAATGCTTCGGCGGTTCCGAGGTGGAAATCTGCATGGAGGATGACGAGTTTAGTGGATAAACTCTCAGATGTAGAGCCTAGTGCTGTGTCGAGAGGAGTCCCACACTCTGTGCATAAAGCATTCTCGTCCTTAAAGAAAAAAAAACCCCCTTTGGGTTCAAGAGACAAAATTACTTAAGAACAATAACGGAAATTAGACAATAATATCGCTCGCACTTGACTACA
Organism: Prosapia bicincta; assembly: GCA_036971475.1. Taxonomy (NCBI): domain Eukaryota; kingdom Metazoa; phylum Arthropoda; class Insecta; order Hemiptera; family Cercopidae; genus Prosapia; species Prosapia bicincta. The sequence continues at coordinate 182,512,867 of JBAIZL010000004.1, read as the reverse complement.
ACTTGTCACGAGAGCGCTGATATTGTAACAGACTATTTGAATTTGATATAGCCTATATAAAACTGTACTGAGAAAGCAGAACAAGTGTAAACAGTATGCGGAGGAGAAATTATGGTGTACATCGCCTCAAAAAGCAGTTTTTAATTCACGCCTACATTTTCATGAATGTCACTTTTACGTAATTTCTACTTTTGAAATATAAAAATAATATTAAAAAAAAAATTATTCAAATACAATCCCAAACATTATTTAACATTGTTTGAATAGTTTTAGATCGAGTTTTATTAATTTATTGAATTTATCTTATTCAAAAAAGATGGCCGAGACAAGTAAACAATCCAAATCATTAATCAGTAGTAAACATTGCTGTTTATATGATAAACAACATTATGTAATTATAGCATAAAAACGCTTTTACAAAATCCCTTTTCATCGGTCACGCTGTACTATTTAACTAGCATTTTGTGTTAGTAAACACAAGCTGCATGTTTACACTATCATTAACCTAAAATATTACGCGTCAAGAATTCCAAGTATTCTTTACAATGTGATAAAAATTGAATTTTCAAGGCCAAACTAAACTGATAAAATTAAATCAAGCATGAATGGTTTGATCAAATTTGAAATAATTTTCTAATCACTGACAGACTTGATCTTCCTAGTCTTGTTTGAACATCTGGGAAGGCAGATAAACTTGGTTAAACATGAAAAGCGTAACCATGCTTGAGTAACGCATAAAGTACGGAATAAAACAATAAAGAAAGAAAATAATACTGGAAAATGTGCACTGGATTTTTTATATAATACTGCTAACAACGAAAACTTCTCGATAAAGGAATATTTTTTCATTAATGCGTTGAACTAGAAAATGTTTATATCTCAAAGGGAAGACTTTCTTACAAAAAATAATAACGCAAATTTTTAATAACAAACCTTTTACTAAATGTAATTGTTACTTATTTCATAAGAGATGTTATTAAGTATAATTTAAGATAATTTTAAAATTGATTACTTCTTTTTGTATCACTTGACAAAAAACCACTACTTACTGATATTTTCCGGCAGACGCCCTTCACACTAAGTCAGTGTATTGTTCGATGCTGTGTGTCGCGGACAAGACAAGATGCGAAACGCGTCTGCTGAAAGATATCAGTAAGTAGTGGTTTTTTGCCAAGTGATACCAAAAGTAGTAAGTTATATAAAAAACACAAAAACTGTAAGATTTAAAACTGATAATTAATTATTGATATTAACATTTCAGAATATTCCTGTCGGTACAGTCTCGGTATGTTATCACTAAAGCATATTTCCGAAAATTGACTTTTCCGATAGTTATCGCAATGACAATTAACGTTCCCACGAAAATATTTCACTTCTCAAACACAATTGTTTTGGAAACAGAGTACACTTTACCGTTTAGATTTTTTCTTAACATTTTTGACACATCGTAAGAAGGATAGTAGCATCTTGAGATATAAGGACAAAGGTCGGGAGTCTTATCACTCTTAAAGGCACCCATCATCAAACTAGAAAAATATTTTTTTAACCTCATTAAATGTTTTTGAATAAAATTTGTATCAGATTTTTCGTAAATATTTACCTCAATAGTATAAGGACTTACTTCTACACTAATGAATCTCGTTAATCAATACTCTTACTTACTGAATATTCATAAAATATTTATGAATATTTTTTTATAAATTATATATTTTATAAAAACTATTTTTAGATTTTAGTGAGCAGAAATAGCATAACGTTAAAACAGAAAAACAAAAGGCAATGTTATATATTTTGATATTAAGATTATTACAACGTTGTTCTACATAATAATGCGTAGGCCTACTATATATTTTTATCTTTGACTATGTTGTTTATATCTAAAATATATATATATATATATATATATATATATATATATATATATATATTATTATAAAATCTTTTCTTAGTATTAGAAAAACAATGTAAGAGTAGCCCCATTTGTAGAAACGTATAGTCAATTACATCAGGCAAGGTGTAAGCTTTTGATAGTATTGTAAATTATTATTATTAATATTATTATTTAAATGTAAATTAATTGTTATACATTTCTAGCATTCCTCGTTGCTGCTTTTTTCGCGAACATTCAAACACGTAATTAAACTTAGCGCAAAGTTGTTAAATCAGAAGATATTAAAGTTTAAAGGTTCTATCACATTCATGTATGTAACTTTATAATTTTTCAAATTACTACAATACATTTTACAGCTTATACAGTTTATCTTTTGACTTTAAAAAAAAAGCCAAATTGCTATTCTTCATTAAACAAACAATAATATACCTATGAATCAAGTTAATTAAATTTTTCTGATTTTTGAACCGTTGAAATGATAATTTTCTAAATCGTTCCTTAATACGTCCCAAACGTTATAAAATGGATGTATCATTAAACATAGGCTCTACCTTATAATTTCCCATTTCGGCTCTGTGTTAATTAGTCGGTCAGTCAGTAAAAAAATTATTGTATTTTATAGAAAAAGATATATCTGTGTATTTCTTCCAGAAAGGCGGATATACGTCAAACAAATACTTCAAAAACATTCCATTGGCATCAAAAATAAAAATAGAAAAACAGAGACGGAGCTATACTCTAATGTCTCTGGAAATGATTACTCAACCGAAATTGGCATCAGGTCGATACAAAATAATAGTAATAATAATCACAATTATTGTGATTAGAGTCTACACTTATTCATTCATTATAATTTCTTTAGAATCAATATATCTTGAAAAACAAAATGAAAACAAGTAAACTTCTAACAAGAAATTTATAGGCCTACAATTTGTTATCTAACCAAGACTAAATTTATTTATGTTTCGCTTAATTAGAGTTACAGATATAATCTTGCTCCAATCTGTATGTTATCTTGATGAACCTCTTATCGCAGGGTGGTGTGCATTGTGGCATTAATTTGTCAACAGTTGTAAATGTGATAGTGAGGTTGTAGTGATATTAAGATAACAATGTAGGCAGTGGATATGTGACTGTTGGATTTTATTGGTGAAAAAACGTAATGAAATACTTTGAATAAACAATGCAAATATAGATAGGCATATAAAAATTCACTTTTACAATATTTATTAATCATTTTATTATGCAATCTAAGATAAAATTTGTATTTTACTCCCTGGCGAAAAACCTATTTCGGTCATCATCATCAATCAAAATTTATGTTAAATAAATAATTTCTATTAAAGTAAAATAATATTAATACATAAGTAACAAATAAATACATAACAATAGTAAAATATATACAACAAGAAATATATAAATAACAAAAATACAATAATAAAATTACATAGAATAAATATTGAACGGTAAATACTTTGGAATAAATATATAACAATAGCAAGTAGTTTACAAGAAGAAATATATAGAACGAGAACGAACATAAATACAACAAAAAATAATAATAAAGTACAATAATAAACATAAATACAACAATAAATATATAACAAAACATAAATGTAACTAAATATATGTAAAAATAAATATTTAAAAATAAAAATATAACACTAAGCATATAATGAAGATATAGATAATGATATTGTAACAATAAATATAAAGGAGAGCGCACGCAAAAACGAACACAATTACACACACACACACACGCTCCATCTCTCTCTCTCTCTCTCTCTCTATATATATATATATATATATATATATATATATATATATAATTATATTTAAGGATTTTTTTAATAAAATTATATATACTCAAAAAATAGAATTTTATATAATAGGTTTAAGTGGAGGGTTAAAGCGACGATACTGTCTGATAGAATTTGTAATATGTCCACTAATACATAGGAAATTGTGTAGAAATTTATTAATTTTTATTATTATTAATGCTATAAAGATATGCTGGCTTTACTTCATAATCAAGTCGTTAACATCCAAACAAATGCAAACCGATTTCAAGCACATTTCATTGGCGAATGTAATTTCATAACATTGAAAGATCTAAGCTATAACTGGATGGTTTATGGAAGCCGAAGGTTAAATACACATCTGCTTCGCCACGTCTGCGAATAGTTGTTCGCCTTTAAATCCTATTTCGAGAGGATCTAGTAATATCGAAGTGCTTACACTCGTGCATACAAACTTATATAGCATAACTTTACCTTAAGGTTATATTCTAATTACTTTACCTTTCTATAGTCACACCTACAGATTTCTAGATAATATTTCTAATATTTCTAAATAATTAACAATCATATAAAAATTAACATCACTCGCAGTTATTCCTCTAACATCCAATTATTACAACTATACCAAATTACATTAATATTACGCAATGACAAAGATTGATTGCTTAGCTAATTACTAAAAACAAGTGGACTCTTGTCGCTACTTTAGTAACTATTCTTGGTTATTCTTAATATTTCTACAGATTATTTATTATTTTGGATACTAACTAAAATTATTCTATAGGCCTCATACGATTAAGTTATTATATATATATATTCTGCCCAGTTAACTCCGCTTCACACTACATCTAGCCAAAGTCGAATTTACCATATAAGCTTCTGCTCGTACATTCTAAGTTTCCTGTGACAATACTTTATGCTATATCATATACATTTACTAATTAATATACATTTCATAAACAATAATATTATAAAATAATATCTGGAGGCTCGTTATCAATTTAATACTACGACATTATCAATACTTCATTCCCAGTCACAAGCTGAAACAAGACTATTACCAAGAGTAGTTTTGTTCTAGTTGTGACCTAATATCTGGAGGCTCATTATCAATTTAATACTACGACATTATAAATACCTCATTCCCAGTCACAAGCTGAAACAAGACTATTACCAAGAGTAGTTTTGTTCTAGTTGTGACCTAATATCTGGAGGCTCATTATCAATTTAATACTACGACATTATAAATACCTCATTCCCAGTCACAAGCTGAAACAAAACTATTACCATGAGTAGTTTTGTTCTAGTTGTGACCTAATATCTGGAGGCTCATTATCAATTTAATACTACGACATTATAAATACCTCATTCCCAGTCACAAGCTGAAACAAAACTATTACCATGAGTAGTTTTGTTCTAGTTGTGACCTAATATCTGGAGGCTCATTATCAATTTAATACTACGACATTATAAATACCTCATTCCCAGTCACAAGCTGAAACAAGACTATTACCAAGAGTAGTTTTGTTCTAGTTGTGACCTAATATCTGGAGGCTCATTATCAATTTAATACTACGACATTATAAATACTTCATTCCCAGTCACAAGCTGAAACAAGACTATTACCATGAGTAGTTTTGTTCTAGTTGTGACCTAATATCTGGAGGCTCATTATCAATTTAATACTACGACATTATAAATACCTCATTCCCAGTCACAAGCTGAAACAAAACTATTACCAAGAGTAGTTTTGTTCTAGTTGTGACCTAATATCTGGAGGCTCATTATCAATTTAATACTACGACATTATAAATACCTCATTCCCAGTCACAAGCTGAAACAAGACTATTACCAAGAGTAGTTTTGTTCTAGTTGTGACCTAATATCTGGAGGCTCATTATCAATTTAATACTACGACATTATAAATACTTCATTCCCAGTCACAAGCTGAAACAAGACTATTACCAAGAGTAGTTTTGTTCTCGTGATAATGTGGATATACTCGTATTCAGCTGATTAATAGCTATGCGACATTAATTTTATACATATATCTGTTTGTTTGTATATAAATTACGGTAATTATTGATTTTATTTTATTGTTTATTTACCTTAATTATTTATTTATTAGGTTCAGTTTAATTTTTATTTTTAATAAACACACAAAAGAAATATATTTTGGAGAAACAACAAGATTTAAATAATTATTGGATTCACCAAAATTAATAATTATTTTTATATTTACCTAATGTGACACCTTCTATACTTCCACTGCTGTATGGACTTCTAACTAGGTAATATAAAATAATACACTGTAAAGTGACAAACTCTAGTTTAATTTGCTCTTTAAAATGTTTAACAACTACTACTACTAATGATTACAAAATAAATAATCTCTCCTACTCAATAGTTGACCTAACTGAACTCAAGCCTTATTTAATTCTTATTAGATAATGCAATTTAGTTATTTATTATCTGGGTCGTTTATGAGGTTGCTGTAAAATGGATAAATGAAAGTTTTACATTTAGTTACTTATAACAAATAATTATATTCTAAGAATTTATAAATTTGAAGAAATGGTTTGGGCCTGGCTGAAATGTTATTATTGGTTGCAAAATGAAACATGGTTAATTGATATGTGTGGCTCACTGAACGTGTGTAATTATCAATGGGACTCTCTACGGTAGAGATCATGGTTATCCTTAACCTTGTCTTCTCGCTAACTGCACCTCAAACATTGGTCGGTAGTTTCTTGACTCACTTCTCTTCACTACTCTTTCCTTACACTTAACGATTCCCTATCTCACTTCCCCCTTTAACTAATTAATTCCATTAACCCTCTTTTAATAAATTTACTTAATTATTACAAACTTTTAATTTCTAAAAGAATTTTATTTCCTTCGTACTATTACGTCGGACCTGAAAAAAGTCCCCCGTACTCACGTATTTGCGTTCCTTTCCCACCATCTGAGAATTTTCAACGAATCACAAAACACTTTTTCAAGTACAATCAATATAATCTCAGATATAGCCTCTAGTTTACAATTTGTACCGTTACTTGACAGTTGACTTAAATGTTTTTGCTAACTTGATAAGGCATTGCTCTAGCCTACTCTAATGGTATTTTAGGAACCCTCTAGCACCTTGTTTCTCTCAACACACAACAAAATATTTAGTAGTTTCTATCCAATTGCAAAGTTTAAAAAAATAGATTTATTATTTTCCCTTTACAACTATCTTTGTACTGCACCGCCCCAAGACTTGAGTTTCATATTCTCTATAAAATATTTTTATCTCATATGTATATATATATATATATATATATATATATATATATATATATATATATGTATATATAGGCTATATATATATATATATATATATATATATATATATATATATATATATATATGTATATGTATATGTATATATAGGCTATATATATATATATATATATACAAACTAGACGAACTGAAAATCCTGATAATATTGTGATCCTAACTCAAATATTATTTCAAGCATTATAGCACGAAATAGCACGCCTCACGACTGTTGAATCATTAGCTACATTTGTATGTTACATTACCTTGTACTTTTGTCGCCAGATTTATTAACAGATTTTTAACCTATTGAAGTTAAATAGAATGGATAAATGGATATATGGTGTGAGTACTACTGTATATTCAGTCAAACCAATTGCCTTACTCAACGAAAGAGTTTGTTGTCTGATTTTTAAATTCCTTCTATTAGTTCACACTCTCGTTATATATATATATATATATATATATATATATATATATATATATATATATAAAGGTTAATATAAACTTATATATTTATATATGTTTATATTAACTATAACTTTATAATAAGGACATTATGTAATTGAATAAGTAAAAACAATTGCTCGTAATGGATTCCGTTCGGATCGAAAAAGTCCAAATGTGTTAACATATCAGTTTTAATTTAAAAATATATCTTTTACCTTTCTGATAAAGTTGACCTGTAAATTACAATCAGGTGCAATAAATGTAGATAAACTATAACTTTATTATATAAATGTATTTAGCTTGCACTCATTCTACCTTTTACAAGTTTACCTTCGTTGTGGTTTCTATTTAATTTATATTCGTGTGCAGTTAGTATCTTTAATATGCATTTTGTTTCTGGTATCAACTTGTGTTTAATATTTTCACTGTCGATTTTGCTAAACAGTTCATTTGCATCACACTATTCAGTCTCTCTACATGGTGTAATGACCTATATCAACGTCCTCCAGGACGAACAGTGCATGTTGAACCGTTCCTTGGTCTTCGACCACCCTCTGTTTCCTGCAGAATCGACCGTCACCCAATGCCCGACACTGTACGAGCTGCTCTATCTACCTCCGATGTCGGTACCGAACATTATCCTGACCGGACGCTGCTGGGACCACTGCGAAGGGTCGCCTTGTCTGCGCAAAGGCCCCTTCTTCAAGTGCAAGAACCTCGTGAAGACGATCGAAACTACAGACGTTAACGTCATCACAGGAGAGAAGAAAGTGAACCCAAGGTCATATTCTGTGCTGTGTTACTGTTCCGACGTCAGATCTGAACAAGTGCCTGAATCGAGCATAGGGGCAGTGAATTGAACTTTGTTACCATCTTGAAATCAAATTACTTCGATGTGTAAGATTATTAAAACATAATTAACAGCCTGTAATTAAGTTTTATAATTCCTCTTATAAATTTGAACTATATAGCTAGTGTAAAAATATGTAAAAACTATCTTACTCGTTAGTTTTGCTGAGATATCAAAAAAAGGAATGTTATGAAAACTCGTTACAAAAAATTTTATTTTATTTTATTTGGTTTATTTTTATAAAAATAGATTATTTACATTTGGAAAACATTTCAAAATGACGTTTTTACTCTATTTATTTGAGTGCTTTAGTATGATTACATCGTCCAATACGATTCTTATCCACTTTTAAATTTAACAAAGAACTGTATTCATGAATTCTATCTTGTACTTAGGGTTACTCTCTTCATTGTATATGAAATCATTCAGCTACATGGATTAATAATTTAAATAAGTATTTCTAGAATTTGTACGTAAAAATAATAAATCCATTCCTAATTTTGTCAGAACAAAACAATTTAGCAAAAATCTATGTTTATTACGTTCAAATAATAACACACACAAAAAGTAGAATCTGTTTTCTATACTAAATTAATTTGGTAAAAATTTATATTTTATACATTATTTTATTTATTAACTTATAAATTAAAGACATTGTCGATAATATAGCATTTTTAAACTAATAATCTACTGTAAATAAATTACAATAGCCTTCGTTTTAACTGACCTAGGACCCCCCGGTCGCATCCCCGTCCATGTTATAATTAAATATAAATTGGAGTGTGTAATTAGTGCATGTAATATGATCCTCTGAAATATTTTTTTAAAGAACTTCAGGGTAAATAACATTTTTTGTTCTTGAACTTTCTGGTAATAGAATAAACAGATTTTTCGGTTTTCCTGTTCTTGATAGTCTCGCATATAAATCTCAATATGAGAAACAGTCAGCGCACAAATAAACACAAACATATTGAAATATTTGGCCTTGAGCTTTATTAATTGTAATTCGGAACGGAACTTTAATGGGAAATTGAAGTATCTTAAAGCTTTAAAGGTACAAAATAAACAACAATAACACTTGCTACAAATATTTAAAAACCCTTAACACTGTTAGCATCATCAGAACGTTACACCTTTGTTGTTGTTGTTTATTTATTATATTCACGCTGCTGTGCTCTGGACAAACTTCGTCTTTAAAGGTAAATCAGTAGGATTCATAAGCATACGCGGTATAAAGGCAATTGCTCCCGCTGCTGAACCAGAATGAACATTCCTATGCATAACTTTTATTAGTAGTCTCGTACCGTTACATAATTTTGATGGGTTTAAATTACGTAACAATATTACAGGAACTCCGACTTTAAGTTGTAGGTTATGTGTTGGAAAGTCAGCAAGATTAAGTGAATTCAAAAATTCTTGTAGATAGTGAACTGCTTCTTCTGTACTCACAACAGAATCGATTGATCGCTACTCTGTAGTTTCTCCTTTTACGTGATCTAAAATAATATCGGTAATTCCAGATGCAGATACGTTTCCTATCGCCCACTGCGAGATGCTATGCGTGTTGCAGAGCACCGGCCGCAGAACGCTATTTCTAAGACAAGTAGTCCCATGTCTTTTTTTCGCAGTACATTAAAAAAAATTGTGTTTATACAGCCTATGTCATTTCAAGTGTAATAAAGAATATTCTTTTCAAATTTCAAAACAATCGGTCAAGTCGTTTTTGCGACTTTTGTGAACAAACGCTCTATTTTTATACAATAAATATATAATTTTATGTATAGCCTATATAAGACACTATATATATATATATATATATATATATATATATATATATATATATATATATATATATTCTTGTATTTGAACGATCTATGTTATTTTAGATTATTAAACAAGAAAACATATTTTATATTTATATATACATACATATATATATATATATATATATATATATATATATATATATATATATATATATATATAACACGTTTCTTACATAGACTAAATGTATATAAAGTGAAAGTTTACGTGAAAGTTAACAGATTATAAATGAAAATTTTTGAAAATATTTGCTATATATCCTTATTTTCTAAAAACTCTAAATATTGTTACATAACATTTACCTTAAAAATGTTCCATAGATAATAATACAAATATTTAGAATGTAGATGAATTTTCCCTTTAAGGTCCGATATGGAACTCAAGTAATTCGATAAGTTGAAGTTCAAAACATAATTCAGGCTTGAAGGCTTTAGTTATAGAACCTTTTCATGTTTTGGACTCTTTTATCCCTAGATCTCTAAATCTCTCTAAATAGGAAAGAATATCCGGCATAAAGGTGAGGGGCATGATACTCTCCTTGAGAGTAGAGAGATATGGCTAGAGTAGGAAGCGTCACTTAGCTGAAGTAACCTCCTCTCTGATAGAATTTATGATCAGTCTCTACGTACTACCTGGTCACATAGAAACCATTTCGTTGCATAATGAAATGAGTGTCAACTAGAGGCAATTGTGAGATACACACTATAGGTGCGGCTGTCACCGTGTCTACTTGTTTCCTTGAGACAAGGAGCAAATTGCCGCCGAAACAAATAATATATTCAAGTCGTCAATAGGTTTTTTTTTTGTTTTCCTTCTACTATCTAAGTTCTCTCTTTACTTGATGCAGCTACGATACACGTCTCTAAGCCTTACGTTTTACTAGGAATCGACACTGCAGCCAAGCATAGTTGCATGTAGTTCTCGTCGAAATTCAAGTAGGCCTACAATTATAAAACAAATTTCTGAAAATATATTATTAGTATGTAGAACCAGTTTATTACATTATATGTGAATAAATGTACTCTACAGAAACATTATCTGATCCTTTTAGCCTTCCCAAAATCATTGTTTTATAATAGTCTACTCCCGTTTGTAACTAAGAATTGCTTATACCATCCTGAAACCAAATGGCATTAGGAATGCCTTGGAACTTACAACTATGATCGAAAGTTACAACCAGACACTGAACCGTTAGATAGAGTACTCCTGATTGTAAAAGTGAATGGTTATATATCAATCTATTGAATAACATAGTTTCTGCCGTTTCTAGTATTGTCATATTTCTTCTTGTTGACGCGACTCGGAGAGTCCCCATCAATCAGAACTTTCTATAAACTCTAACTTTCTAGAAAGTCGTGATTGAAATAGTCTCTACGCAACATGTCAACAAGAATTGAGAATCCTAGGACCGGCATAAGTCTATACTCGAAGGATTTATGTAGTGCATAGCAGAAGCGCAGAAGTTATATAATTTTATATTATGTAGTTGTATTGTTAAACATTTAGGTATGCATAGTACATACAAAATGGATAAACGTTTAATTATTTGTATTGTGTTGAGTACGTTTAACTTCAAGGTAAGTACTTAAAAGCCACATATTCTTTCTAGTTAAAATTAGTATATATGTTTCTTCTAAAATCCTACTTTTTATATAGGCGTAATAAACTTTATACTTTGAAATTTTCATAACTTATAACTTTGCTTTTATAAAATGCCATTTTCATAATAGGTTACGTCTTGCTTTCTTCATGACAAGCTGCGTTAGGATAAGGGAATGATAAGTTCACGATCACTCCATGTTTTCGAATCTTAGCTAACACAAGTACAAATGATGCCTGAGTTTGGACAATGTTTGACGTGAAATTCGTGTAAGCAAAGCCACAATTTTTCTTTATTGTAAGTAGGTGTTCCCCAAACTTTATTGTTATGGTGTTCCCAAATATACTTCTCACCGTATTCAAATATTTAAAATACTTTACAAACACCACTTAATAATAATTCCCAGTAAATGCAGTTCATTGCATTGTTACTCAAGCCTTGAGACATAAATCGCTGACTATACTCAATCCAAACTCGGAAGCGTCCCAAGAGATTTAACGAACCTCACACAAACAAGCGCGTTCATTCACCTGGTCCGGAGTACCAAGTAATTTTTACTGCCAATGTTTTATGCTATATATTGTCCCTTTTAAATGGCGTGTACATAGTTACGCCACTCGTAAATAATAAAAATGTTTACAATCGTTAAATATCAATTACTTTATTAAATTACATTAAATATCGACATAGTTACGTCGTGTGTGACCTCTATTTCCAATGTAGGATTCAACAATGTCGGTGAAAATTACTTAAGTTTAACAATTCAACAGGCCTAAGAGGTGAAACGGAAAATCATCAGCGGCAGGTCAGCGTGTGTGAGTTTGGATGCACGACTAGACATGAGAGTCATTTAGTCCTCGGGTTTGGTTGGAATATAATTCTTCTGAATAGCTGAACCTGATTGTTGTTGATGTGTTATCTTTAATACAAAAAGTTTATAGATGAACAACAAAACAACGTTTTAAAGTACTTGTTGCAATCGCTTCGTCACACACGAAGACCCATTTCTATAACATACAAATGCCAGGAATCCTACTTTAAATTTAATATTTTTAAGCAAATTAATTACTTTTAAATTTGTTGAAAGGAACAAACCTTTTTACAGTATTTCATGATCATTTATTATTACTTCAATATATTTGACGAAGACTCTTTTAACTAGCTACGCCCGGAGCAATGAAACACTTACTTACATCCAACTTCCAGCTTCCATCATTGCTCAACTGCTCTTACATTTGCAAACTTTCAACAGTAATCGAGTGCTGGGACTGATTGTAATCTATTATCCATAACTCAAGTACTTTTGTGAACTAAATAACTAAAAATTTTCGTGTTATAATAATACCAAATATAATACTTTGACCTCCTGAAATTACTTCAGTAATTGTTAGAGAATTTTGAGTATTTTTAAATTATAAAATCAAGTAACAGACAGACATTTTCTCTTCACCCCATTTGACAGTGTCTACTTCAAGTAAAGTCTGGCCATGCGACATCACTCTGTCTAACACTAAGACCCTGTCCCCAAGTCTGGGTCCAACCTTTAGTCTGACCATGCGACATCATATTGTTCCCCCTATTTCCAATACTAGTTCTCAAGTTCTAGTGAACAGGCGAGATGAGGGTATCCCAGTCTAACACTAAGACCCTGTCCCCAAATCTGGGTCCAGCCTTTAGTCTGACCACGCGACGTCATATTGTTCCCCCTATTTCCAATACGAGTCCTAAAGTTCTAGTGGACAGGGCGAGATGAAGGTATCCCTGTCTAACACTAACACCTTGTCCCTAAGTGTAGGTCCGGTCTTTAGGTAAAACCAACCGAGAGTGGAGAAAATTCCGATTACTTTACCTGAATCAGAAGGGATATTTGAAAGGTACGGGAATCGTTGTTATTCACAGTTGTTATACTGAGTAGTTCTGAAAGAGTGGGCGAAACTGTGGCGAAGTCTTGATTCAGGGATGGGCAGATGACCTGTTGCAGGTTTTCGAGCTCTTAACCACCTTGGCGGTCTCGATATTGGCTGGTTATCCGGTTCGAAAATCACTATTTTGAGGTTGAGTTCGTGGGGGCACGGGTCCAAATAATTGATTTTAGAAACGGTAAAACTAGAAGAGTTTGCGTCAAATTTACAAAATAAGTCCATAAACACTTCGATTAATGATAATTTTATAAAATAGGGTTTTACTTCAAAATAACATCTTTCAAAGTCAAGATGGTTGAAATATTGACCAGGTTTTTTTGTACATAGCATCTAAAATACCGTTTTTGCATAATAGGCCTATATTCTAACCGGGTAAGAGCGATTGTATCTTACATTTTATGACAAACAATACAAGTTTTAAATTTATCTAAATTTATAAAATTTGAAATATATTTATAATAATGAAACTCTAGCGTAAGATAATCTAACGTACTATATGGATAATTATCCTAACAAAACGGGGTAGAATGAAGCATCCTAAAATAAACCAAATTAGAATATCAATTTCTACAATGTAATTACTTAAATGTATTTTAACGTGTACTAAATCTACCCTAAGGAATTATTTTAACAAAACTGATTAATAAAAGACATAATATATTGATGTATCTATAAATTACTTTCTAAAATTTATTTTGCCGTAAAATAAGTTTAAAATAAGAACTATTTTTTGTCGTAATAAATACCGAACACAGGTTCTAAATTTGTTTTCAAGCAATACGCAATTCACGTAATATTTCGCACAGAGCATTTATCCATTACTATTTTAAAGTAGTTTTTTAATACAACCCCCAATATTCATCATATTCCTAGATAGTTTCTCCTTCAGTTGTGGGTAAATTTCCAAAAACAATTCTATGCTTAGCGTTTCAATGGCTCAAGTAGTATCACACCACTAGAAGAGCGAAAAAGGGCAATAATTCAAAGAAATTCTATAGTCAGCATATCTCTTGAAGTGTATCCTAAAAATAGGTTTATAAAAATAGAGGAGCAGAAGAAATAGTTGTACGTATCACGTTCCTGTTGCACTCGTGTTACAACCTAACAGCTGTCAAGAAAGGGCTATATATCAACCTTTTTAAGGATTCCTCATCCTACAGTAACATTTGGGAAAATGTTAGAAACAATAACTCTCGCCCAATCAATTCAACAACCCCTTACAAAACAAACAGTTTTAGGTATCACGTTCCTGTTGCACTCGTGTTACAACCTAACAGCTGTCAAGAAAGGGCTATATATCAACCTTTTTAAGAATTCCTCATCCTGCAGGAACATTTGGGAAAATGTTAGAAACAATAACTCTCGCCCAATCAATTCAATAACCCCTTACAAAACAAACAGAAGAATGGGGAAACACATTATATGAGAAGAAAACAAAGACGGTTCAACAAAAGTGATCTGGGTCTGAGAAAGAAACTAGAGACTATTTTTGTAAAATATGAACACTCAAGCCTTTTCACCACGTCGACACATGTTTTGCACTTATACTTATAAAACTTTATAAATTTATATTTTTTGAAGTTTTTAACATATCTTAACTAAACAACTATCTTTATTTAAAAATGATATTTTCTCTACAAATGATAATTTGTAAGACATATTCAGCTAAACTGTAAAATATTCCACATTGAGGTACACCTAGGAGAGTTATGAAACCGATAAAAGAGAAATCTTAATATTTTATCGGGTAAAACAATTACTTTAAAATGCCAGTTTTGTACCAAATTTGATAATTATTTCAAACCTTTATGAGATTAAAATAAAACTTTAAGGTAGTTTATCTATTAAACTGACAGTAACTAATAAATAAATCTTTACAATTTATAAAATCCGTAGAGCACTTCAATGTACGTAGCTTTGTTTGGCGAATGAGGCATTTTTTAGAATAAAAACTGATGAAAAGGGTAAAATAAGACAATGATTTTTTTCAACGAACTCTAAACGTAGTCTCTTAATCTCGATAATTCTTTAAAATAATATTGTTTGAGAGAAACGCGTTTCCTTATAACACGTTAGCTATAATGTGTAATTGACCTTTTCGCAATTAACTGAAAATATGCAACAATTCCACTTAGACTATTTGATAATTCAAATTATTTTCATTGCAATATCTTTAAAAGAGTATAATATCTCTGTAAGAGTATTTTTCTTAAGACTAATATTTATAACATTATTAATATTTTTCTATTGTAATAATAAATATGTATTCTTGAATTTTGTAGTCCATTACGTTCGGTGAAACTTAATCAGTTTTACTTAGTTTATGACTATCCGAACTTTGTATTTTGTAGTCCATTACGTTCGGTGAAACTTAATCGGTTTTACTTAGTTTATGACTATCCGAACTTTGTATTTTGTAGTCCATTACGTTCGGTGAAACTTAATCGGTTTTACTTAGTTTATGACTATCCGAACTTTGTATTTTGTAGTCCATTACGTTCGGTGAAACTTAATCAGTTTTACTTAGTTTATGACTATCCGAACTTTGTATTTTGTAGTCCATTACGTTCGGTGAAACTTAATCGGTTTTACTTAGTTTATGACTATCCGAACTTTGTATTTTGTAGTCCATTACGTTCGGTGAAATTTATACAATTTTACTTAGTTTATGACTATCTGAACTTTGTATTTTGTAGTCCATTACATTCGGTGAAATTAATCAGTTTTACTTAGTTTATGACTATCCGAACTTTGTATTTTGTAGTCCATTACGTTCGGTGAAACTTAATCAGTTTTACTTAGTTTATGACTATCCGAACTTTGTATTTTGTAGTCCATTACGTTCGGTGAAACTTAATCAGTTTTACTTAGTTTATGACTATCCGAACTTTGTATTTTGTAGTCCATTACGTTCGGTGAAATTTATACAATTTTACTTAGTTTATGACTATCTGAACTTTGTATTTTGTAGTTCATTACATTCGGTGAAATTAATCAGTTTTACTTAGTTTATGACTATCCGAACTTTGTATTTTGTAGTCCATTACGTTCGGTGAAACTTAATCAGTTTTACTTAGTTTATGACTATCCGAACTTTGTATTTTGTAGTCCATTACGTTCGGTGAAACTTAATCAGTTTTACTTAGTTTATGACTATCCGAACTTTGTATTTTGTAGTCCATTACGTTCGGTGAAACTTAATCAGTTTTACTTAGTTTATGACTATCCGAACTTTGTATTTTGTAGTCCATTACGTTCGGTGAAACTTAATCAGTTTTACTTAGTTTATGACTATCCGAATTTTGTATTTTGTAAAAACTTATTATCTCGATAATAACGATCACAGAAGTTCCGTCTCAGTAAGTTTTTACAAATTTACAAAATATAAAGTTCGGATAGTCATAAACTAAGTCAAAGTGATTAAATATGTATTATTATAGGATATAATGAAGTGAAATAAAGTTAATAAAGTAATAAGTTATAACAAATGTGAAATAATTATATTCTCATTTAATCTATTGACTTTTATTTACGAAGAAATAGTTATATATAATTAGACATAATATAACCTACTTGCTTTATTTTACTACAAATGCCATTATCTTGATCAATGATATTATATTAGAAGCATTTTTGTGTGCAATTTCCCTTACTCTATTTTTTAATGTAAAGCCTCCACAAACCTTCCCATGGTAAGCTCGCAGAATCCTTCTTCCCTCTTTGAGTACCATCGTGGCTGGCTGCTCGTATTTAAATAAGTTCAAAACAATCGCCACTGCGTAAACTCTCCTACCGCTCAATCTCTCCTAGCTCCACCTTAACTCCTGCATTTCCTCTCTAAAATGCTTCTTTGAGGAGTAGGTGAAAGATTCTATACAGGTATTCTTCGTCTATCTTCTTTATGTTTCACCACTTTTCTTTTTCTTCATCTCACTCAATCCACAGCAATATATTTTCTGTACCAGGGGATCATAGCACTAATGCTTAGTCCTACTAATTCCCATCCATTATCCGTTATCTTTTTCCCTTCAGAGTTGTTTAACGGATAGACTTCTCTTTATGGCCGCGGTAGAGAGTAGGTTTATTGGATAAGATTCTGCACAAGTGATGTTAAATTTCCTTCATAACCTTTGGCAAACCGTATTACATTCCTAATGTATTCTCTGCAGTGTATCCAGAAATTACTGCAAAAGTCACACAAACAACATTCAGACATCAAGGACAATCCAAACTTGCAAACCTTACTCCTGAAGAGAGGGATACAATAATTAACTCCATCGCCCATTAAAGCAAGAGTGAAAATAATTTCACTGAATGTGGAAGTTACGAACCGACATAAACGTCTAGGAATGTGTGGAATCAAGATGGTTATACAACAGGTAATTCTGCCTTAATAAGACCACAACGTTTACTCCAAGTTAAGGATGTAACTCGGTGACAGAGGAAGGACGGTAATTCGATTTTCTACAGCTCAAGCAATCTCGGCATTGCTGATGCTTCAGAAGCTTAAATAGCTTCGTTTTATATATTGGCTGGAATTCCTTTTCTAATAAAACGTCCGCGCTTTGGAAATCCGTTGCTAATATTGTATGATTTAAAGTTAATACAATAAAGCATGTCTGAAAGGAACGTCTTTTAAAACCCAAATCTTACTAAACGGAACGGAATATGGTGAGACCCTTTTATCTAAAAGCATATTTGACAATTTTATAACAATGGTGGTTTAGTGAAATTATTTTCATAGCTAATAATCATAATTTGTATTATGAAAAACCATTTAGTAAACGTTTCGAGAATGGTTATAAATCGTAGTTGTTTATAAATAAGTAATGAAAGTACTAGTTGAAAAAATAATGTAATGTCTGTTACAGTAATAGTGTTTATGTATATATATATATATATATATATATATATATATATATATATATATATATATATATATAATAAAATTTAAAACTTATAAGATTTACATCCTTATAGTTATATCAATAACTATTGTAATAATAATAATAATAATAATAGTACAGTATACAATTAAAATAAAAACAGCAACTAATTTATTAAAAATACAGTTTGCAACTATAAAAAAAACAAATATAATAATAACAATAACAATAATAATAATAATATAACATAAAACTATATTTAAACAATAATCAAAATACTAATAACACAATATACAACTGTAATAAAAACAACACCCAACATAATAATAATATTAACACAATATACAACTATAGTTCAAGCAGTAACATAGAAATAATAATAATAATAATAATAATGCAATATATAACTATAATTGAAACAATAACCAACATAACAATAGTACCATATATGACTGAAATAAAAACAATAAATACTATAATATTAATATTAATATTAATATTTTTAAACAACAGCATAATAATAATAACACAACATACGGCTAGAATAAAAACAATAACCAACATAATAACAATACAATATACAATTATATTTAAAAAAACAATAAACAACATAATAATAACACAATCATCCTAGACTTATTATTGTCTAATATGCAGTCTGCGACCCTCGCAATAGGGCTGTATATTAAAAGGCCCAAGGCTAATATTATAAGACAGTGTAAAGGTGGTTGGATTAAGGTAGGTTTATAATAACATTAGGATCGGCTTCCCGCAGATGTATCATACTATACTATACTTTCTAGAACTAAAGTTATATTCTTGTATAACAACTTAATATTTAACCACGCTTAGAACCATGGAAGTTTGGTGGGTAGGAATTTTCCTATGAACCCGATAAAGTGCTAACATAGGTTAACTTTGATTCGCAGATTGGATGGGTTTAATCTGTACCTTATCTCTACTCTAATCAAATCATTTATGCATCCTACATAGGCAGCTTTATCTTGCCCTTCGCCATTTACCGTAATATAACGAACCCAGGATGCTTGCAATATTATTATTATTAAGAACAACAGATGAAACCAAGTAAAGAAATGGAAAAACCAAGAGAGATGATAGGTCAAAATAAACAAAAAAATATATACATAGTCACAACATACTACCTATGAATAAATTACATGAGTATGCTTTAGAATATAAAATACATGTTTAAACAATATACATAGGCTACAGATATAACAGGCAGCACATAACATAAACCATCTATTCGGCTCTGGTTTCTGTTAGGATCGGCGAGTGTAAGAAAGAGTGTACGTCAATGATCGAGCGAGCAAAACTATAGAGACAGAGATCATTCTAACAATGCGTTCAAAATCGTGAGAATTTGTACGTCATGATAAATTGGGTCGGATTACAAGTAGCCTATAGTTCTGTCCGCTCGAGAAATTTCTCTCCTACGGTAGCGAAAAACAATGGAATCATTTGGTAATTACTTGTAATCATGCTGTGTATCACTATGATTAATATTCTGTTCCTTTAAAATTCCTTCTATTATCTCTCTCTCTCTTTCTCTCTCTCTCTCTCTCTCTCTCTCTCTCTCTATATATATATATATATATATATATATATATATATATATATATAGTACAAATTTTCAATAGTTAATGAAATACGTTTTTATTTTCCCAATCACATTCAAATACATTTGTTTAAATATATAGTGGATGACAATTGGTAAATATTTTTTCAAATATTTATTCTATAATTAAACTATAAAAGTTGGGGGTTTAGACCGGATTCGAACTAAGTATCTTCGTGTTCAAAGTCTAGTGCTTTGCACTCATCAACTTTCCCATTGCTATAAGTGTATTTCTCAAAGATTTATATAAAATTTTCCTTTGCCCCCCCCCCATCTGGTTCTCGTCGAAACCTCCATTGTACAATTAGAGGTTTTAAATTGTTGCCATGGTTACCACACAATATCATAAATAAGACTAAAAATTAATAAAAAGAAAAAATAAACAAACTGGATTAAAGGTATCGAACCTTGCTTTACAAACGGAGAATGCGAGAGGAAAACGAAAAGAAACTACAACAGAATGCTAACGACGAAAAAAAGAAAACGTATAATTAGTAACAAACAAAAATAGCAGTTCAACACCATACATAGAAACGAAAATTTGCTTTTAATTTTGCCACTTAATATTGTCATTCTGACATGTGTAGATTATATAGGCTACATATTTATATTAGTTATAATTATAAAATAAAAAGAAACTAAAATAAAAATTTTCTCTGTTGACTTAAGTAGGCATTGACTATAAAAATTGTTTTTATATTACTTGTTTATGTTTAGATTAAAGGCGATACAGGATCACTTCTAGAGCAATCAGACTTTTCGAAAACTGTGACGACAACTACCTTTGTTGACAAATCAGAGCTTATCAAGGAAGTGTTTAAACATAATGTTTTAATTATATCTGCGCCAAACAATTTCGGCAAATCTACAAACATTAACATGATCAAAACGTTTCTAGAATTAGTGGTGGACAGTAACGGACAACCAATATCTAACACAGGCGAAGATCTTAATGGAAATGTAGTGGAGGAAGCAAGTGAAGAATTGACAGCTAATTTTAAACTTTTTAAAGAAAACGATTTAAATATTCATCACGATAAAAATTTCTTTTATAAACACTGCGGAAACTACCCAGTAATTTGTATTGATTTTAACGTAACAGTAGATAAATACAAGGATTTCTACGATGCGTTTAGATTAGTTGTGCATCGATCGTTTAGGGAGCACACTTACCTAACCAAAGTGGTGGACGAAGGAAGAACCTGGGTAGAAGAATGGTTGGACTTATTCAGTATTAAAACCTTTTTAAAATACTGGGATATTGAAGAGTACAAAACAATTTCTAAAGAGGAAATATCAGAGGGGTATTTGTTTTTATTAGAAGTCTTACACATTTATTTCACAAAAAGACCGATTGTATTGGTTGACAATTACGACGCGTTAATTTTCGACAAAATATTTAAATGCAAATCAAAAGTAGGCAAAACTATTCACTTCACGACAAGTTTAGTTACAAGATTAATAAAGGATAACGGTCACGTTGAGAGGACTCTAATAACTGCTTGCGACCAAGGTTTGGCGGAACTATTGGCCACAATGAGCGGCAATACAGTTCATTACACATTTCTAGGCAATCATAGCGTGTCTCGTTTTTTCGGATTTACAGACAACGAGGTAGAAGATCTTCTTAATAGACTTGAAATAATAGAAAAAAGCACCGAAATGAAACTCTGGTACGGTGGTTACAACGCGGCGGGCGGCGCGATGTTTAACGCTAGATCGGTGGTTATGTACTTGAGAACTGGAGTGTTCAAAAATTACTGGTTAGAACCAGAAGTAATAAAATATATAAAAGAGTATTTTTTGCTAAAAGATAACTGTAAAAAAATTAGAGGATTAATCGACAATGAAACCATTACCGTCAAGAGAGTGAGGGAATCAGGCATTGGGCATATTTTGTTTCTGGGAAATTTGAAAAACGAGCAAAATATAGATGATCACGAGGATTTATTTTTTGAGCTATTATATGATCATGGTTATTTTAATGTAATTCAAGATGACAAAAGCACAACCACAACACCTCGCATCAACTTGCAAATTCCCAATAAAGAAATACAAGAAGAACTTACGAAGATGTTTAATGAGTTTTGTGTTTCATGAATTTATATGTTTCATTAAAATACAAGAAACATCTGTGTTAAATTTATTACTGGACTGTGTTTTAGGACGGATCCATGTTTTTTTGTATAAATTGAAAAAATATTACGTAAGAATCACCAAACATGTATATGAATAAAATTGTTTAACTGTGTTATTATCAATTTAAGATTAAAATTTTATAAATACACTGTGCAAAATAATTTAAAATCATTAATCAATTAAAAACATAAATTTGCTACATATTTTTTTACTGCTTTATAAGATGTTGGATTTTGTAAGACAACGACAAAGAATAAAGATTTTTTAATAAATTATTGCATGACCGCTCAATAAAAGGGGAGATACACGATTGATAATATTCACTTAAATCCTATATCCCTACCTACTCAAGTTATTGTAGTCTGATGGGCTTATTACCTTAAAACCCGAAATCCTAAATTATTACAAGGGAAATGATAGAATAAAACAACTCTGCCATCTAAACGCAAGTTTGACAAGATATTAGTAACCTTTTTAATACTCTATTCAAAAAAACACATTTAACAACGCATTGTTATATAAAACAAATATGCCATTTCAACGAGACATTTTAATACACGATAGAATACACTATAGAAATTTTTAACTTTCAATATACTGTACGTAGTAGGATTTAAGTTACGACGCATAAATTCGGGGATTTAGGGAGATGTGTTCGAGTTGTAAATGAGCCACAATATCCAAGACATCCGCCATTCCACATTATAAGAGTGGTAGTAGTCGGTTCAAAATTGGAGCATTTAATGCCTCTACTCAAGACGGAATCAAAAACCTGTGAAAATAATACGCAAAGGAAACACACCGCAAAGCCACAACGCCATGAAAACACAACGCCATGGAAACACAACGCAATGCCACAACGCCATGGAAACACAACGCAATGCCACAACGCCATGGAAACACAACGCAATGCCACAACCCCATGGAAACTCAACGCAATGCCACAACGCCATGGAACAATGCCACAACGCCATGGAAACATTACGCAATGCCACAACGCCATGGAAACACAACGCAATGCCACAACGCCATGGCAGCACAACGCAAAACTACAACCATGGAAACACAACGCAATGCCACGACGCCATGGAAACACAATGCAAAGCCACAATGCCATGGCAGCACAACGCAAAACTACTACCATGGAAACACAACGCAATGCCACAACGCCATGGAAACACAACGCAATGCCACAACGCCATGGCAGCACAACGCAAAACTACAACCATGGAAACACAACGCAATGCCACAACGCCGTGGAAACACAACGCATCGCCCCACATGGAAACACAACACAATCCCACAACGCCATGGAAACACAACGCAATGCCACAACGCCATGGAAACACAACGCAATGCCACAACGCCATGGAAACACAATGCAAAGCCACAACGCCATGGCAGCACAACGCAAAACTACAACCATGGAAACAAACGCAAAGCAAACAAATAATATACATCATTATATTGACGTAAGCCAAATAAATTACTGCATCTAAATTTATCTGTTTTGTACAGTTTGTCTGGCAGGAAGGAGGGAATAAGTTGAAAGCTCTAAACAGAAAGCAACGTGAAACCTCGGTAAGACGCTCCTGTTTATTACGCTACACCGTATAATACGATATTTCTGGATGGTTCCAGGATTTGCCCGAAGAAGGCCGTTACAAAATAACTCGTTATTGTATTAAACATCACGCGTAAGATTCTCCTTTTGTAAATTTTGTTCTACAATAGTAAATTCGATCCATTACAAAGAAAGAAAAAATGTTGTCCAAAAAGACTATTTTCTACCTAATATATTCACTAACACATACTGATAGCAATGATAGTACTGCGAGTAGCTCCTGAATTCCAAACAAAGAGTAAAAGGGTTTCTCGTCAATGGAACTCTTACTGCGAGGTGTGTTTCTCCTGACATTAATAACGAACTTCCTCGATAGCAAAGCACAGAATTCATGTGCTTTTCGAGAAATACGATTTTTTATAACTTACATTTCTATATAGGAAACACTACCGCAAAGTTAAAGAGCGATGCATCAGCTGATTTGTTAAATGGAAAATGGAAGAAAATCATAATTTATGTTTAGATTCTCTTTCTTACAGTGGACATCACACCTGTGATGTTGTGAGTCTTTCCCTTCTCGTGTAAGGTGTGTCGAAAAATTAGGAAAGTTCCAGGAAGTAGGACCATGAATTTCTACTACCATCTGAGATGTGGCATGGGTCACATCCAGAAATCCAAGAGATGTCTAGACGTACAATTAATATAATTTATTTAAGCAAATCAGTTTTACAAGGCCTTAAAACTAATTATGAGAGACAGGCATAGAAGCAGATGCACAATGTGGCAAGCTAGAACTCAGTATGAGCTGAACTCGTACAAAATAAACGTTGTAATTACACTGACCGGAAACAGCCAACACTGACACATGGCCCTTCCGGCGTTGACCTCAGTCAAAGCCACGGCCGATCAGTGAAAGTGGACCAATTGTCGCGTGTTCTGCCCCAATTATCCGAGAATACTGTGGTTACATTGGAAACGGAGCGGAATCAGTCTTACTTTCGCTGAGTTAATTTCCAGAGAAAGTCTCGTGGTCCCAAGAACGGTACACCACCGGGAAAGGAGTCATTGTCACTCAGTGTCATTGTTAGGCAGTGATTCTCTAATGTGATATGAAATGACATTCGCTTCAAAAAGTGTCTTTGTATTTTATAAAAGTCACCAGTTCTTTCTAATAGAACAATTTTAAAATAAAGTACTCTCTCCCGATAATAATGAACTATAAAGTATGTTCGACTATACAATTTTTGGTTATATCGTTTTTAATTTTTAGGTTCGATGTTTAACCACGAGTATTTTAACAAAATGTTTTTTGTAATAAAAATAATAATCACACATATTTTTAATGTTTTATTCATTCAAGTAATAACTTTACTTTACTTTTGTTTCAAATTAAAAGACTTAAATATTTACATTTTACTTAGAGTTGTTTAAATTAAAAACTCAACCCTATAAATATCAAAGAGTGAACCTAATTTACAACTCTTGCAAATAAAAATAACATGCTCAGCCATTAATCATAAATAGTGAAATGTATTTAATAAAAATTACAACAATAACTTTGTTAAATTTGATAAAAACAGTTCTATATTGTAAAATATGTTTCGAAATGTTATGTTCAGTATAATTTGTTACACTGTACGATCATTGTCATACACAAAAAATTATAGAATACAATTCGCACAAATCTCCTTAAACAAAAGTTTTCAACTTGTTAAAATATTAATTGCACAAAGTTTTCCTATTTTTACCTGAATGCATGGGCGTCCATATCGGGGGCAAGGGGGCGGCGGTCCCCTCTAGCTTTAAACACAAGATAAATATCCAAGCGTTATATGTAGGTGAATGCATTTTTTCCAGACATTTTTTTTTTTAATTGGTGAATTGGACATGATTCAGGACTAAAATGCTTATATACAAAAAATGTGTTTTCCTTGAATATTTATACATTATTGTTTTAATATTACATATTATTATTAAAATAACAAATAGTTGTTACTGGTTGTTTCTATATGTCACTTGGCTTCAATAAAATGTACGAAAACCTAATGTACTTATTTCCATTATACATTAGGTACCGTGATCTAGTGTTTTATGAGTATTAACAGGTAAACAAAGTTAAAATATGAATTTGTTAGCTGCTTATTCTTTAGTAAGCAATGCCTTCAAGTGCAGCCCCACCCCCTACAAGGCGCCCACGCGTAAATGCAGCACGATTTATAAAAAAGGATTGAAAAGAAACGTCTAAAATAACTCAAAATGCTCCAATCAGTTATAGTCACCGATGCACACAAAATTGGTGCTGTTGGTTATATAATCGTATTACACAATGGTGAGGTTTTGAGTTAATTTTTAGGATTGTGGAATGAAAATTAAATTAATTTTGTATAACGCTCGGAAGTATATTAATGAAGGTGTGTAATATAAACTGAGGAAGGCTATAGTATGTGTGTGTGTGAGTGTGTGTATGTGTGTGTGGGCGCGCGCGCGTGCGTGCGCATTGGCCTAGGTATAAATAATTAAACTTTCCAATAAGTTTCAGACACTTTTAATTTTCCATATATTAAGTGCCGTTAGCGAATACATTGAAAGACCGAAACAAAAGAATGAAGAGAAGGAAATGGAAAGTTTAAAAGATTGCTGATGCTAAGCGATGTTCGGACGTTTAGTACGCACCCTGAGAAGCTCACGTCGGATAGACGTCTTCAGAAGGGAAAGTATTCACTTGTTACAACTGAACAATTTTGCAGCTGTTTTACGAAAACACTTGTTTCCTCGTTTTCTAATTCATTCAACACAAATATGCGTTAAAGAAGATTAACATCAACAACGTTAATAAAGAAAAGTGTTTACAAAGCACACAATATGTTGCAATAGCGAGGTTTCCCTAAGCGCCACAATGTATGACTCACCATGCAAAAACAGTTGTACGACTACAATATTGCGGGAACTATTGCTACTATTCGATGTAGATCGTTGTTTATTACGGAAGTCACAGATATTCCTTAATCTTTATAAATGCAGACTTTTGAAACTAGTAAACAACTCATACTACTTATCCACAATGTTGTTTCCTAAGCATTTAGACACAGGCTGCAACTTGCTAGAGATAAGGTTTTGCTAAACACTGGCTCTAGAAATGATTTTAATTAAAAATCGTTAAACGAGTAACCTTTAAAAATATTATCGAGGAGATCCATCAAGATTTAAAAAAAATATAAGCATCTATTTTTTCTTTTCACTATCATTTTTACTTTGGGACATTTCATTCTTTACCTTCGCTTATTAAAAATTGATAATAAATCACAGATACGGAAACACTGATATCTAATACCGTATCGTACTCCTGAAATACTGCTCCATACGTTTTAGAACATGTAAGTCAGTTAGCTTCTAAAAACCAAACACTTCGTTAATTTATGTTCTACGTATTTACAACAATTTTACGCAGAAATTGTAAAACTACAACGGAGTAATGGATTCGCTGCTTTGAAATATTGTGAGTAAAATATAAATACTTTGAAAATATAAACACACGTTGCATAAATCGCCAAACGAAGCAGAAAAAAATTAAAACCACTATAACGGATCGATTATTTCCTACATATAACTAAAATATAATTTTAAAATAAAAAATATAGTTGTATTTTTTTCTATCTGTGTAATACTGTCAAACAGAATTATTATCGGGCAAAGAGTGGATACAAAATGAAAATTGGCAATGTTATCGACTACACTCTAACTTCTATTAACACATCTTGAATGTCTCTAAAATTTGTAAAACCATTATCAAAATAACATGAGTTTTTTCCGGTTCCCAAGGCAGATAGTTCAATTGTGTCACTTTTTTTACTGTCAAAGTAATGTTCCAATATAATGCAGAATAGGTTAACAAAAAGAAACAAATTTACTATAATATTTTGCTTCTAACCTAACATTTATGTTTGACCTATACAGCCCGACACAGACAGGTGGGCATATTACGGAATGCGAGTATAAAGTTCTCATTAGACAGTTATGCAACCGAAGGAAACACATGGGAAAAATTAAACACGTCTTCTCATCAGCTACTGAAATCCTTTCATTTCTGATGAAATCTCTTGTGCAAAATAGAGCACAGGGAAATGGCACGTTCTAATGTCCAAGGCCATTAAGCTCTGTGATTTGTACATCTGTAAGCCAATAACGTTGCCCGGAATTCCTTATGGGAGGTGGTTGACACTCCCGGGGACTGAACTATTCTTACTCACAAAGAAAATTTCCACATTATTCTACAAACAATGACTTACAATTGAAAAACAGACAAAATAAGTGAATTAAATATCATCAAATTTAAATGCATTCCAAAATTTAAGAGTACTCAATTAATATTAAATTTAAATGCACAAGAGTACGGTGATATTAATTTAACATTTCAAGTTGAAGACTCCCAACAGAAATTTCTTTTTTCTTATATTCCTTCTATTAGCTCACACTTTCTTGGTATATATCTTGTTCAAAATTTCAATCGTTGATAAAATACAATTTTTATTCATCCCATCAAGTTCAAATGCACTTTTTTTAAACTTGTAGTGGATTATATTACTTAACTTGTAGTTATATTAATAAAGTTTTTTCAAATATATATTCAATAATTAAATTATAAAATTTGAGGTTATATGTCGGATTCGAACTGAGTCTCTTCTTGCTGGAAGTCTAGCGCTTAGAAACTGTGTCAACTTCCTCATAGCTGTAAATAAATGCATATGATTTTTGTTTTCGAAAACTCCATTGTTCAACCTTAAATCATTGCCATGGTTACCACACAATATCATAAATAATGCTCTAGAATAATATAAACAAACTGGATTATCTGTATCGAAACTTGTTTCTCACACTGACAATGCGAAAGGAAAGCGAGAAGAAACTACAACACAAGCACCGAGAAAAAATAAAGCGTATAAATAGTAACAAACAAAAATAATAGTCCAACACTATACAGGCCTATAGAAAGGAAAATGGAAAGTTGCAAGGAATGTTTTCTTCTATTTTGCCACTTAATATTGTTATTCGGTCATGTGTATACAGATATTTATATTAATTATAATTATAAAATGAAAAGTTATAATAATTTCACTCAAACAAAATTTTTCTCGTTGACTCTAGTAGGAATTCACTTTAAAAAAAATTGACTTTAATTTTTTTTTCATTGGGCTACTTGTTTTAAATTAAACTACATTTTTATTTTCATAAACTACAATTCTATGATAATTCTACGATACAATTCTATAATAGTGAGACCAGAACGCTTTATTGAAGTTCGTTTATCCTCTGTTACAGTGACTTCGACGTAGCGAGAACACTTATACGCTCTTCAAAGTTATATTTCTACCACTCCCAAAAGGTGTTACGCCTTTCACGAATTCTAAAAGCATATTAATTTACAACTACAAGATCCGTTTTTGAAATCATTTTTGAATAAGATAGTACAAAAACTATCTTGAAGTTATAATATTTCAATTTTCTTATAAAAGTATGAAATTAATTTGAAATTTGTGACAAAACTAACCAGGTTAAATATTTAACCTAGTTTATATATGTTTTAAATATTAAAATATATATTTTTTTTATCGTGTAAGAAAATACAGTGAAACTTTAAAATTCCTCTGAAGTTGTCTCTCAAAACCCCCTCTTTATTCTCATACTAAACAGAGTAATTTAAAAAATACATTATCTTGACCTCGTCACAATTTTCAATTTTCAGCTCGTAACAATTTCTCCTATATATTCCCATTCCAATAACACGAGCTATTGCTATTTGCTCGACGTAAAAACCTCACACTGGCCTTCTTACCACTTTTAAATACAGTGGAGACAGTATTTCGTTTTAAAATTCACAAGTTCTTTATTTATTTCTCTTAAAAATCAGCGTTTTGCGCGCCCTCATCATTTTGATCTTTTTCATTTAATGACTCGAGCTCAGCAGTATTTGATATTAAAAATACCTGAATGAAGGTTTAATTGGCTCTTGATCGAAACAGAGTAAGAGACATCTGCAATATTATAGAAATTGTTTCCTTCGGAATAATTTCAAAATTCCCGATAAACTACCTGACTCACACCGTAGATAATAATCTGCCGGCAACGTGCGGTCGCATTTGCTTTACGGGATATATGCAGCAACTTATTTGAGAAAATAAAATGCAATTGTTTGACGAATAAAGTCATCACGCAGATAAAAAGTATTCATTAGGGAAACCATCGCGCGACGGTGCTCGAGTTTATTTTCAACGGGAGTTTTGAGCGACTGTTGAATGTAAACATCGTTTAAACCCATTATTCTGGAATAGTTACGTAACGAACGAACTACCACCGTTTTAACCTGTTCAGTTCAACTCCCACACAACAACAAACACACCTCATTATGTCAAAACTGTCTAATCGTGAATTTTATTACAAAACGAATATGCCAGTCATTTTATATTATTTTCAGTTACTTTATATTAATATAAAGTAAAATATTTGAGTGACTCTTCGCCCTTCCTTATTATCCTTAATTTTATTAAAACTGGTTTTGCTAGCAAGATATATTACTTAGTCTTAAAGCAATTCCCTGACCACATACAAGCCTTTATGTTACCGTAGCCTCTTTCCAGAGGCATAACTGTCGCTCTCCTGCTGATAACAGAAAGCCCGTAATCAGCCCTACTCATTGTAAACTAACAAAAGCCCTTCCAAACTCAAGGAATAACCAAGATCAAATATTCATACACGTTCATATTGATGGTTCTTCCTTGCTAAACTCCATAACAAAAGAAGACAGTCAACTTGGTTCACTGACCCTATTTTCACGCCAGGAACGAGGTATCTAACTGAACCTGTGCCTTTTTGTCCTAAGTCTTGCTTTTTATCTCTTCCCTTTTTATGCGTCCTAAATTGACTTTAAATTCGCGTGAGATTTTTTGTTCACGTATGGAAACCTAAATCAATCAAAACCTAAATCAATCAAAACCTAAATCTTTCACGCGCAAATTCTAACGAGTTAGAGGATACATTGGCTTGAAATAAATACATAAAAAAATATTATTGCATCTCAAACTACACTTTTATTTCCATCCCTAGTTATAACAAAATAACCGAAACCGCTTGTAAGGCAGTTTCATAGTTTAAAGTTAAATGTCACTGGTGGTTGAGCAGGAAGTGCGTTCTACTCTGGTTGACTCGGATAGTTCAAGTTAAAATTCTATTTTTTTATTTGAACTAGTTTTACTTACATTTTTCTTCAACTGATCTTTTCAATCTCAGGTACGTACGAAAAATTGTCTCTGAATGGATACTGGATAGTGTATAATAAATTCATTTTTTATATCAGTCTTGGTTTGACAAACGATCAAATTAATTGTTTATAATAAAATGTTGAATATTTCTGTGAAAAAGCATTAATAAAAACTACTATTGATAATAACATTAATGACATCACCAGATTTGAAAGGTTTGTGTCTTCTGTAGCGCAGTTGTAAATGGAGAAAATTTGTAGGCTACTAATTACAAGGGTACAAAAAAACTCAAAAGGGTAATACAAGGAACATAATTGAGCCCCTTAAGCGCAATTAAAATTTTACCAAATCTTTTGAAAT
Organism: Prosapia bicincta; assembly: GCA_036971475.1. Taxonomy (NCBI): domain Eukaryota; kingdom Metazoa; phylum Arthropoda; class Insecta; order Hemiptera; family Cercopidae; genus Prosapia; species Prosapia bicincta. Next base: position 182,481,372 of record JBAIZL010000004.1, on the reverse strand, counting down.
TATCTGCACGTAATGCAGATTATTACTATGCTTGATTATTGTAAGTTAATTTATCAGCTTGATATGCATTGTTTACGAACCAGGAGCAAGGACTGAGCCACGAAAAAATTGTAACAGGTATATATATATATATATATATATATATATATATATATATATATATATATATATATATATATATATATATATATATTACGTAAAACACCACTAACATTCAAACAGTGGATATGACACGCCAATAATAACAAGAGGTTTCCTCTCTGATTTGCACGCCCTCATTAACCTCACTGAACACATTATAAAACTTGTGCATTTAGACAGGACTGCCAACTTTTAAACCGCTGGTTGCTACAGCAATAAAATGAGGTTTAACTGGCCCTCAGTAACCTCTCTGATATGTTCCGTACAGCACAAAGTATAAAGAAACTCGTACAGTCAGACAAGACTGACATTTAACCTCTGTGATATGTTCGGTACATCACACATTACTAAAACTCGTGCATTTAAACAAGACTGCCAACTGTTGATCTGTTGACTTCTACAGCAATAAAAAGAGGTTTAACTGCCTCGTGCAGCTCACATTATAAAACTCGTACATTTAGAAAGGATTGCCAACTTCCGAACCGTTTCTATGTCAAAATAATTTAAAATAACAGGAAGATTATTATTTATACTGAATCAATTAGCAATTATTGTATATTTGTGAATGTACAATATATTTACAATAAATTAATTCTCGTTCTGTATATAACAATGTTCGTTTTCAAGGAAAAGAACAAAACTATCAATATGCTCATTGAATTTTCAGAAAATTAATTCGTTTCGTGTAAATTATTGTTTTCAATCACTAGCCAGTAACTAAACACTGATTAAGTCCAAATGTTCCTAACCAGTTACTAGGCAGAAAGTTGGCAACAGTGAAAGTACCATCCGATAATTACACAGAGGAAGGGGTATGATGTAACAGCAGAGTCCAATGTTCATGACAAAGAGCGGTTGCGGCTTGAAACCGGCAAAAACCTGTCTTACCTTAACGGGAAGAAACCTATTGTTGATAGAGGTTAGTTTGCAAGCAAGCTGTTTACTTAAAAAACGAATAAAAAGTTAGGTTAGAATCACTAGAAATGTTTTTCAAATTCTATTCTATGGTAATGTTCGCAACTAAATGTCGGGAATGTAGTTCTAGGAGGAAATCACGCAAGCCCCTTTATTTTTAACACTGTTATGTCTTATATATACTGTACAGTTAGCATGATATACGCTGTTATTAGTTAAACAGACCAGTAAATAAAACTTGTTCGCAACTTTACCTCAATGAAGAACTGTTTAAAAATAAAGACATTTTAAGGAAAATTTTTATTATAGTATTATCCTAACCGTATGTTTTCGTTTGTTAGTTATATGAAACATTAACATATAATATGTTTTGTCTAATACACATTTTTTCTAACTTCATGATTTCTACTTTTGACTTTAAATTTCAGTTTAGCTTTACTTCTCAGTTTTCTAAATCCCAAAAATTTGTTTATAAATTAATATAGAACTTATTTATCATTAAAGTCGTCTTCATACATCAATTAAACGAATAAGTTTTCCTCTATTCCTATTCGAATTTTATAATTTTTAAACATTTGAAAAGATAATAAGAAATTTTGTAAGTGACATTCCCACTTGGGAGTGAAATTTCAAACTTCTGTTATATTGTTATTTTTTCGTCTCAGTATTTCTATTGCTCAAACATTTTTGGGACGATTGAACCAAAATTAATACTAACCAGATATCTGCATAACTTTATAAATCCGAAAGAATAATAAAATCTATTTGTAAATTTGTTTATAGTTAAAATTTTATTTTTGTTTATTGATTATGGTTATAACCTATTTAATTTTTTTTTAACAATTTCTTTATTCAAACTTTATTTTAGTTCTCAGCTTTCGGGAAATGGTCCTAATATTCTTCTTCATAAGCAACGAATTACTTGATTGTGCTGAATATTTTAACCCTTCTATTTTAACGTTTTAGTTTTTCGAGTATCTTATTTCAAATGCATAGCAATATGTGTATATGACATGTATATTATTTCTTGAGCTGTGCTGCGATAAATAAAAAAGGACTCGTTCCCAAGTCCCTGGCGACTAGTACGTGAACTAAAATCCACCGTCGCGAGTCCAGTAACAGTGCACTGAGTGCAGCAGTCTCCTCTTAAAATTTATAAATAAACGAGCGGAAATTCTGAATTAACTACAGTGGCAGTGACTAAAGCTGGTTCTTCAAGGTGATGCAGAAGGGAACGAGAGATGAGTGGACATGTTACTCATAAAGAAACAAGCACATAGATTCAAAGTTTAAAGCGTTTAGTTTTGACATTACGGGGGAGATGGCAACTAATTTATACATCAAAGTCAAAATTTTTAATTATTTAAATACATTACAAATTTAAAGACTACTTAAAAGAACATCTGCAGAATGGTATTTATTTAGATAATCCAGTTATAATAAAGGCTTGTAAGAAATAAGAAGATCTTAAAGCAAACCTTAAATTTTCGTTTTCACCCTCAATACGAGACTCAGTGTACAAGTATAGATCCTCTCTACGCCTAATATACAAATCCAGAAAAATATATGCACTACTATACATACGGTTTTTATATTGACTTGTATTACTTACAAGAATTTTATTTGTTTGTAAGGCGATTAACACATATAAATTTGTCATATATATATATATATATATATATATATATATATATATATATATATATATACATATTTATAAATACACACACATTAATTTGCTACTGAAGAAGAATTTTACATAGCATATTTGAGAATCGACTATAGAGAGCTTATTAATTACAATGCTGTCATTTCCGAGCTTTTTAGAAGGCAGTCTTTTAAAAGTAAACAGTGCTAATATGTTAAATAATATGCTACTATGTATATATAATTATCTAATAAAATACTTTTACAAAATTATTTTACAAAAGAATTTTGTAAAAGTATTTTATTAGATAATTATTTCCTGAAGATGCTGATACTATTTTATCGGCGAAAAGCTTTGAATAAATATATTCATTAAAAGTATTCTTGTTTTTGAAATACTTTTAATTTATTAAATATATATATACATATATATATATATATATTCTTGATATTTTACGTTATCCATTGTTTTTCCGTTGCACTGACTTTATCAAGTTAATATATTACTATTGTAAGTAATTTTATCCACCATTAAGTGCAATGATTTTACCTTGAGTGATATATATATATATATATGTATATACATATACCAAATACTTGAAAAATTTAATTATTAAACATAACAAAATTAAAATTTCATTAATCTGTTCAATTCCTTGTCTAGAGTTTCTCCCTTGTTTTAAGGTGAACCAGTAACGCTGTAGAAACCCCTTCAAGGAGAAGAGGTATTATATTCTCAAGGAGTCGAGGAGCTAATTTATACTTGCAAGGCCAAATTCTGAACATTAAATTCCATTTTATACTATTTTAAAGCTTATTATTCATTACTATGGGCCATCTTCGTGCCCTAGAGGATCATGCTACCTTGGCACCTCCTTATTCACATTTGGGTATTTTTTACTGACTTTTTCGGATTTTACATTATTTCTTGGGAACAGAAACCAAACACGACATTAAATATGTTGATATTTAATGAATATTTATAATTTCATAAATATTGGAAATCGATATTTAATCCCTCTTATCTTTTCTATTAGATTCAGGAATGGCATAAAGTGGTCTTTAGTCGTTTTTGGTTTCCATGGAATATTATGTAGATTCAAAAAATGTGAAAAAATGTTATAAAAACATAAGATAAAATCACGGTTACATAGGATATATTACATTAAAATAAATCAATTAGATATAACACCTCCCTTATATTGTTGTTGTTACCAGATGTAGACTATTTATTGTATGTTTTAAACTACGTTTAATATTTTTAATAACATAAATTTATTTATTATTAAAACTTTACATATTTAAATCTTACAATTTATCATATTCATAAATTTTCTTTTAAAATTTGAAACTATTTTTATCAAAAATGAAAATTACTATTTGCTTTGAAATAACAAAATAATTCTAGTTGAAAATAACTATGAACTTATAAACATTATACATTTGAACTGACTGATAATTTACAATTCAAAATTAAGATAACCAAAGAGTTATAAAGACAGCTACGTATAATATACGTTATCGGACAATTTAATGAAATTTATGGTATTTCTGAACATATGGAAAATTACGTTGAAAACTATCTAAACATAGCTTCCAAATAACCTCTAAGAGAAAACGAAATTTCCTCGCGTTAACCTCCATTTTATTTTTTCCATTTATTTAAACCAACATTTTTCCTTGGCATAATTTCTGATTTAAAACGATCTAAATAGATTTAATCTTATTGAGTACAAACTGACGCTAAATTTATAAAACAAAGACGTAGAGTATCACGAAGTCTGTATGTGTTCAACATGCATTCAAGTGTCATTGTGTAACACCCACGTGACCAAAGTGCCAATCTTGGTGCGAACATATCCAACACTAGCGTTAATACAAATCGCTCACTAACTGTTTGATGGGTTGAGTACAGGAATTTAACTAATGAAGCAAAAATATTTTCTATAACGGAAATGAAGATACATTCAAATGCATTTGCAATACACTCATTGTATGCAGGTAGTTGGGACCAAGTTCTATAACAAATGTTTAAACAATACTTATATAGATTCGCTTATCTTTTATTGTGATACACAAAGTTAAAAACAACAAAAAATGTTATTGCGGTTTGCTATGTGTCACATTTTTTTCCAAATTACTACATCTATATATAATGTGAATTTCTGTGCAAAATTCAAAAGATTTTCAATCCAGGATTTTTACTTTACTCGAGAACTTTATACACAATTGAATCTCGGATTGTGTACAACTTAACAAGTACACAAATAGTTCAATATAAATCCCCCTTTACTGGATATAGATCCAGTGTAGACCTTTCTTCATCTATCCTTGGGTTAATCTTTTGTTTTTCTCCAGTTTATTAATTTGTCTTTACTAACTGACATTTCTTTCAGGCACCAAATATAACGATAAACGATTTATCTTTGTTGTTAATCTGGCAGCCAACGAAACTTTCAAATCTGTCTCTTTCTCAGAACTGTTAAAACGACCAATCTAGCGTGATAGCCTATGAAGGATTAAAAAGAATGTTGATTTTAGATGGGAACGTGAGCTTGTTTAGGAAATATTTCGTAAACATTATTGCCTTCATAGATATACAGGCTATATTTAGCCTGTTATAAGGCTATATTCATTTTCCCTTTTCCTTACTAAACCGTTTAAAACTTCTAAAGCCTTTGAACACTTATAACAACATAATCAAGAAAAAAACTATCAACCGTTCTTTCTATAGACTTAATCTATAATGTTTATTATTCTGAATTTATTTTTGCATATTTTAGAGCTCCTTTCTATTACTCAACTTAATTATGTAATTTGAAATGAATTAATAAAAAATGTGTCCATCATCGCGGTCATTTTTCTTAAAATGCTTCGTGCATTAAGAACTTAAGAGATACTTTTTAACAAATATACAGTTTTAGAACCTTTGTTTCCACTACAGAATATAATCTACTTGTATTTGTCATTTCATTAATTTAACTTATTTTCGTTTCGTTTTCATGATTAAAAAAACAATTTACAAAGAAACAATTTAAAACCAACGAATGTAGCAATTCTTTACAGGAAATTATAAACGTCACAAACATTGCAAGAAAGATAAATGTACTTTGCCGTTACGGAAACTGTTACGTTAGAAAAACCTGTCGTCTGACATCCGGAAATAAATGTCACACTTCCGGCGCTATGAAAACCCTACGTTTGTCATTTATTATTGAATATAAAAGGTTTCAATGTCCACACAGGTATTACTGAAGGTTATACGGAAACTCAGAAACCTGGAAATTAAAACTTTACACCCTTAATATAAGATACACTGGTTTCAATTATACAAAGGTTTTTAGATTTATTGGAAGGGGTTTACAAACAATGGCAAATGCATTCTAAAATAAAATTTAAAAACTATATTTGTTACGTTTAGGGCGAGAATTTTTGAAGTTTGTATGTATACAACGATAATGAGTTGAAAGAATAAAATAATAATCAATAAAAATGTTTTTATTAGGAAAAGTGGATGTAAATTAACGTCATTCAGGTTTTATCTCTCAAAAAACAAGTTTCTGGAATTAATTTTGTGTTAGAGTTAGATTTGGGTATATTTAAGCTGGGTATATTTAATTTTAGTTTATTAAAAATTAAGAATTGAAAAAAACACTTGGTATAAATCGTATCTTCACTTTAAAGATTTTATAAAGGAATGTTAAATGCTGGTCGAGTCCTATCCTTTACAATTGGAAAATGCTTATTACTACTTCTAGGCAGTTAACGATACACCCCATTTGATACGTTGATTCTAAACCTAAAAAGCAGCACTTGAAACCATTCATAATCAATATATTGAAACCGATAGACCAGACTGTATTTGGTTTTTATTGTTCGATATTTACAGGACAACTATTCTGGTATGGTAAGAGACAGAGCCTTCTGCGGCCATTGAATAAATTAAATAAAATTTATTTTTGTACGTAAATATAAATACATCTATAAACAAAGAGGAAATAAGTTGTAATGCTAGATACAAATATAAAAATTTTTATTTTCATTGTTACATCACCATTTGTAAAAATCTTACGTCCTGGTTTTTTTTTTACCATTCTTTCCTATTAAAGCTGATAAACATTTCAAACGAGACTTACTTAAAACTACAAAACCCCCAAGATATGTTTAATAAAAAGATTTTAAAAAACAATTAAGAACACTATATGACTAAACTATAATATAAACAAGTAAGAAAACTGTGAAGGACGTTCAATAATTAAAATGCAAATTCGTGGTAGAAATGAAATAGAAAGAATTTGATAATTTCATGACTGAAATCACTGGGATCAGCTGAGAACAAGAAGCAGATCTGTAAACATTATTTTGTTTATAACCTTAAATTCCATTTAACATTGCAATCCCCACTTGAAATTTGTACCTTAGTTAGATGACATTCAGTGAGTAGATTCTTTCATTTTTGAAGGCGAAAAATGATTAACATCCCATTTCCTGTGAAAGTTGTATGGATTGTTAAAATTGATGTACACTATCTGATCTTTAGAAGGAAATTCATTACACAAAAATCAACATGGAAATTCAGTTGACCGTCTTTGTGATTATTCGGAAGATCAGCATTTACTATTTAGAAAAGCTGATGAACAAAATTAGATTAGCAACACAAGAAAAACGTTGAAAATTTCAAGGAAAATGCGTTATTTTGCTGCACGCAAATGCTTGTCCTAACACCTTCCAGATGCCATAAGACACCATTGTCAAAAATGGGTTGAAAGATACATCATTCTTCCAAAACTGTGGATTTCAATTTTTTTTGTTCCACTCATGTAGTCCAGAAACAATGAGGAGGTCGAACATATTGTTGGAAAGCAGCTCAAACAACTACTTTGCGTTAGTTTTCACTTAACAACGTTTTTGAACGTTAAAAAACGTACATCCGTTAGTTCAACGTAGGTGTATTAATATTGGTGGGGATTTTGTTGAGGAGTAAAAAATCTTATTCTGTAAAAATACAGTTATTTTTCAACGCCAATTTGTGTCTGTAAGTAATGAGTGTTTCTCGTACAGCAAATATTAGATACGAATCATTTTTACACTGTCAAAAAGTACAAAATAATTTTTTGTCACATTTACTGAGAAGCTTTTGTTATAAAACCGCAGACACCGTTCCTTGGTGTAAAAACTTTACGTCATTAAAAACGTCTCAAACATTAGGTTCATCGTTACAATGCTCTAAGCACCTTTCTCTCTAGCACGAGTAATTTGCATTTTTAGAGAGGAAACGTTTGTTGTGAACACATACTTCCTTCCCCGCCTGTATCAGCACCTTGATTAATTAAGCAGTGGTGTGGGCAGCGCAACAGTTACAGAGAACAGTGATTAATTGTCACAAAGTTGAGCAGCGAACTGCACTTGGCTCTTCGAACTGCGAGATCTTAACGGCTAGCACTAACTAAACACCAACGTTCTTTACTATCATTAAACTATGATACTGATAGACAAAGATGAGTTGAATACAGTGAACTATCGGAAGTTGGATGCTCATTTCTGGACGCGAAGAGAAGGTATCTAATCATCATAGTATGGGCCGGAGATTCCCAAATATCCAACCAGTAGATTCTCTTGCATTTTAAGTTTCTTTTATTAAATTTGTGAAGTCACAAGAGCTCATCAATATCCTGGCTTGTCTACAATTTGCGCTGCAAGTGTTAATTAATGCCACCATCAACGCGACAAATCCAAAAGCCACAAGTATTGTCTTACAATAAAGCTGGTCTCTTACGTGCAACCCAAGCACTTGTCTTATCCCGATGTGCCCATTCCACTCTAATGTGGAATAAGGCTCACACACTTTGCATATTTTTCTATTTGGTAACTTGTTTAGATACCGCGACATTAAATTACAAATAACGTTCTAAAGTTACCAGACGCATTGAAGACTGGCTGTTTATCATACTTAGTACATCTCTATAACAATAACAACTGTTTCAAAACAGTAAAGTATTTTTGAAGTATACATTTTTATAGAAACTCCTGGTTCTATTTTCGATGGTAATAAAACTGTAACAAGTAATATAAAAAAATGTAAGTAAATTCCTACTGAGGTTTACTAAGAAAAATTTTGGTTTTAGTCGCCCTAGAGCACTATTTGTGATATTGTGTGGTAACCATGGCAACAGCTTAAGGTTGTAGAATGGATGTTTAGACGATAACCTGATGGGGGGAAAATTTTCATAAACATCTTTGAGAAATATTTGTGGGAATTGGAAAGTTGGCGCAGTGCTAAGGTGCACGAGACTTCGAACTTGAAGATTCTCAGTTCAAATCCAGCCTGACCCCACAAATTTTATAACTTATATTTGATAAAACTGTATTAACATCAATTGTCATCCACTATAAATTTTAAAAAACTAAATTGAACTTGATTAGATGAACAAAAACGTATTTTATTAAAGACTGAAAATTTTTACAATATATATATATATATATATATATATATATATATATATATATATATATATATATATATATATACATATATATATATATATATATATATATATATATATATCGCAATATGTTTTCTTGTGTATTAATAAAGAACAAAAGTCAAAATACAAATACAAGAATTATATTTGAATTTACAAATAATATTGTAATAATATTTGTAAATTCAAATAGGCCCTATAATTCTTGTATTTGTATTTTGACTTTTGTTCTATATATATGTATCAGAAGAGTATGAGCTAATAGAAGGAATTTAAAAAAGAAGCCGTATTTAAGACCGTTTACCTCCAGATCTGAGTTAAGAAACATGAGCGAATTATCTCAAATACGAGATAATAGTACTTCAACTTAGTACTTCAACACGTCAAAAGTGGCGTTTGTTTTACGGTAATAGATGTTTTCGACTTCATTTAGATTTTATCTTATGTTTAAATAATTTCCAAATTGTGTTTTATACATTTCCACAAATATAGTAAAATTTCACTATTAAATAAAAAGGTAAGACTTCTTACAACAGCCGTGTTTATTACTTGGAGGTTAGGCTGCTTGCTGTATTGTACATCAAAAGTTACTTAAAACCGAATTAAATTTTCAGTTAAAAATTCCGAGGAAGTTATCCTTAGAAGTTACATATACTTTATGTGACAACCATCAAACATATGAGATACAAACTTATATTTTTCTTATCTATAATTTTGTACTGTTACTACAGAGAGACGAGATAAGAACTTTCTTATTACAGAGATGAGGCATTTTTTCTTATTGGGAAAATTGTCACCTTGCTACCTTCTCATAAAAATCCTAGACTTTCGAAACCCCTGGACCAAATGAAACATTACCGGCATAGAAGTTTACACTTTTAATATAAGGTCAAAACACATCAATTGTGTGTTTTTTTTTTTACTAACACGTACTCAGAAATTTATTTAGTTTAGCTGGTTTGATCGGAAGTTCTTGCTTTGTCATTGCTTCCATCTTCAGTAAAATTAAAAAAACAACTCAGTCACGTGCCAGAAATTATAGTTTCATAGTAGCGACATATACTTTATTGGAGAACCATTAAGGGCATGCAATAAAAGTGATAGCTTTCTATGTGTAATATTTCTATTGTTACTTTGGCGAGACGAGATAAGCTCTTATTTATTACCGAGATGAGCCTTTTTTTATTATTGGGAAAATTGTCATCTTGCTACCCTCTCATGAAAATTCTAGTTTGGCCACTGGCCTAAATTAAAAATTAAATGCATAGACGTTTACACTTTTAAAGTTATATCCAAGCACATCCATTGTTTAGTTTTTTTTTAACATTAACACCATACTCGGACATGCATGCTGTTTAGCTAGTTTGATTGAAAGTTGTATCATGCTTTTACATTGTTTCCATCTTTAGTGAATTGTAAAAAATAACTCTATCACGTCCCAGAGATAGCCCTGCGTGATCCTTAAAACGTGTTTGCTTTAAACAAATAAAAATTCTAATCTAGTTACGTTTGTTTAAACAAGTAGTAGAATTATTTATTTAAATAAAATACGGAAATTATCCTATACGTTCTTTTTTATAGTGAACATTCTGTCTCTACAGTTTACTGATCGTATTACATTTATTATCAACACTTTTTTCCAGATATTAATTCGCTACCGCATTATTTTATACTGATAATAAATTGTTTTAAACTGTTTGAACCCTCTTCAAATTCAAATTCGATACAAATATTTTTTTTCAAACCCTAATATTATTTTTTTATTGAATACCTAACTGTTAAAGTATGTACCACATAAATTAAACTCCTACAAATCTATTCCTACTAACAATACAGTTAGGAACTAAGATGAGATTTTTTCATAAGCTTACTTTCCCAAAAATATGCTGTGCCTATTTTTTAACAAACTTCAGTGAACATTAGTGACCTAGATCAATGATTAAAATTCTAAATAAATGGAAATAAAGAGTTTGTATAACTAATCTGAGTAGATACAGCAATGAACATCATGATATAGCCTACAGGGAGTGGTAGTTTTTTCATGTTACTCTGAAATGGCAATGCTCTTTTATAACACTTCAATTTCTTCACTCTGGCTCACGTTCATAATTCTCTCTGACTACATTGAACCCTAGCCAAGGAGCATTCTGACCATCTCACTAAAACTGATTGTTACCCCTCACAAGTTATCCAGCTTTATAACGAAGACTATGGCCAGAATGAAGACAACTGAGAAGCAACTGCTTCTTACAAAAGATGAGAATTGATTGTACGATCAAACGACGTGACATCCCCAGTGCCAACGAACGTTGTGATAGCTACTTTTAGGAAGGTGTCCACCTATCTCTAGAGCCACCTCCAACGAATGAGCCTTGCACACTCCTCCACCTCTCCTCTCTGCCTAGAAGATGAAGATACGGCTGATCTTCTACACTGCTTTAAGATGTTGATACCTAGCAATGACGGGCGAGGCTCTACTGACGGGCAAGGCTGTTATGACTTTCATAACAGCTGTCACGGACAGACGTTGACTGACTAGGAGTAAGTGCGTTCATAACTCTCATGATACCTGACATTCTAACAAAAAATAAAACAAAAATAAAAAAATCAAACCTTCAGATTCTGTAAAGAGATTTCTGTTTTTTACAACAATGCCCGTTTTTAAAACACTAATAATTATGATAGATACTTAAATGGTATCTCTGGATTCTCTGTGAGAGAAATGCTGCATTTACGTTTCTAGGTAGATGTAGACACAGACATATTCACTTACAGTTATGCTGGTAAGTGGTAAAGAGGTATTGCTCAATACTGGCCAGAGAATCGTCTTTAGTGTCCCTTTAAAGTTCAAATGATATCTATGGTTTCTTGTGGGAATGATATCTATGGTTACTTGAGTGGCAGGTTAGATGCCAGTCGTTCCTGAGGTAGGTCTCGTCAAACTCCTGTGAGACACAGACAGTAGATGGCCTTTGAACATCGGACAGTAAAACATTTATATATCTGGACTCATTCTGTTCCAAAATATATACTATGTATGGTTGCAAGTTATATCTTTTACATTTCGACTCAATATCACACTCTGGGATATCTCTGTACTTATTACCAATCGAGAAATAATAGGTTATGGTATTGTAAAGGATAGGCATCCATTGCGTGGTAACTTGTACCTTCTTTCTGTGCGGTCTTTAAGGGTTACAATTTTATTTTTTAAATTTTAAACCCCTTTTTCCTAATCAAGTGTTCTTTTACAATTTCAAGTTTATATTTTAAAAAATATTAATAAACAAATACCCTAAATCGAAAATACTGTATAACCTAAACAAAAATTCCTCTAGGCATGGGTAAGATCTTAAAGTAAAAAATGAAGGTTTTGAAAAACTATTTCCAAAACAGCAAACATTTAATGTTTTAGGATATGTTGGACTGAAACATGTTCAAGACGTTTTGCGTAAATGAGGAAAGCCTAAAGTCGGTGTGAAAGTTTAGTTTATAAAGAGGAATGGAAGTGTCAGAGCGTGAAATCAGGTTAGCTACGCAACAAGGAGAGTTCATGTTGCCAAAACAGACTATGTTACAATATTCTACTTCCTGTTCCATAAGACCACATGGTGCAGTGTTCTCTTATAGCAATAACACGTATACAGCCCTAAACTGAAGTACAAATTTTATTCCTAATATTGTCTAAGTCGTCACACTGACAACATCACTAAAAAATCCTAAATAATAACCTAGGTAAACTGTGCAGGTTTTGCTGAGGATGCTGACTTGATGCGCAAGTGAAATAAGTACTTGGTCAGGAATGTCATAACATGTTTGCATGGACTGTATAGACGGTACAGGTTCTAACAAGAGGAAGGTCATTTTTCTAGAGAGGTGCGTTTTTTACTCAGGAAATTATTATTTAATCAAGTCCAGATCAACAAAGAGCATAAATCAGTATTTCTTTCTTTAAAACGTTAAAGTGATCGAATCCAGGTTAAGAGGACCCAACGTTCTAAGACAAGGGTTCCCAAAGTTTTTGGGACCACGCCCCCTCCTCTTGAAATGAAATCCTCCCAAGAGTTCTCCATTTTATACTATGAAAAAGAATAAATCTTATATATATATATATATATATATATTGAGAACAATTTATTTATTTAAACATCCTTTCACAAGAATTATGATAAATCATTTCAAGTTTTAATTTTAAGGTATATTTTAACTGATAAGAGAAAAATCTGTTAGTGAGATGCTTGAGCTTGCATTTTTTACACTAGCATGTCTATCTGAGGTTTTATTTTAGTAAGGGCATAACCCAAGTCATTAGCAACATCAAGTTTGTTCCTATAATATTAAATATATTTACTCCATCTTATTATTTCCCAACTGGTCTCGACCCCCTCCCGACTTGCCTTCTCGCCCCCTCCCCTTCCCCCCAGTTTGGGAATCCATGTTCTAAGACATACATTAAATAAAATATTCTAATCACTTTGTAGTTACTATACCGCGACTAATGGAGATACCGTTTAAAAGTCTTCTTGGTGAAGACATTATCCCAACCAAAAGTATCACCAGTCTTCTTGGTGATTCGACATCCGACGAGATTTGATAAAGGGAATGTTGAGGTTTGTTACAGCTAAGGCTGGAGAGAGGGGGAAATCCAAGAGGAGAAAGGATTTATTGGTCTTTTGGTCTAAGTACGCTGAATCTTCTGATACACGAAACTTGTGACGAAATTACTGCTACTTTTGATCTCATCAAAGACGCACCGAAAAGGGTTAATCTCGCTCTATTAGGTTAAAGATGTTTCTTCTTAACCATTCACCGGCTAAATATTACGTTTTAATGGTGAAAAAGTTGTAATAACAAATTTCAAATTAATTTCAATCTTTCATAACGAAATTATAATATTTAAACTTAATAACACAGTATTTTTCCTACTAAACGAGTTGACAGTAAAACAGAGAGCTGTTAATAAACGTACGCATACAATGTTCGTAAAAGGCGTCAATATGCGTAACTTGGTTCAGCGATTGCTAAATATTAAAAGAATAAAACTTCTGAAGAGCGCCTAAATACCCCTAACATCTACGGAAAAAATTGCTTTAACAAACTCGTATACTCTGTATTTCTTTGTAGAATAATAGTTTGTGAAAATAAAAGTTGAAAGTTTCTCCTAAGACCTTGTTATTTCTTACAACCCCTTAAAACGGTAGCATAAATAAATACCAACCCGTATATATACTTATATTTAATGTTCGTTGAATATTCTTTACATCTGGAATGTATTTAAAATAAAGAACACATCTAATGCACTGTAATTTAAACGCCATTTTAGTTTCAAAATTTGCCTGGAGGGTACAAACTAGCTCCCATTTTCCCGAAATGTCAATACCAACACCCTATAAAGAAGGGATATCTGGCTGCCCTCTTGGGTCTGGCCAAGTCAAAGTCTCTTCTAGTCGATTTACATGTTTAACTCAGTAATAGTGTAAATTTATCTACGACTAAATCATCTGTAATCTATGATCTACTGTGATCACGAGTTTCCTAATTTACACAACTTATTATTGTTGTTTATTTTTAATAAACACTTTTTGTAATACATTTTAACAGATATTATTTGTTAACACTTGCCTATAGTAGCATTTATTTCCTATCTAAATGAAGAAGAGCCGTTTCTAAAGATGTGACCTATTGTCAATTCGGTTGTACCCCATAATTTAGAATTGATAATGGGACACACATCTGGAAAAGACTGTTCTTGTTAAGACACACATTAAGCGCTACGATGGACAAGTGTTTACAAATTAATATCCTCACTTTAACGTGTATAAACGAAAACTAGTAGCTCGAGTTGAAAATCACAAAAATAATATTAACGGTAGAGGATATCTGGCTGCCCTCTTGGGTCTGGTCGAGTCAAAGTCTCTTCTAGTCGATTTACATGTTTAACTCAGTAATAGTGTAAATTTATCTACGACTAGATCATCTGTAATCTATAATCTACTGTGATCACAAGTTTCGCTATCCTAATTTACACAGCTTATTATTGTTGTTTATTTTTAATAAACACTTTTTGTGATACACTTTAACAGATATTATTTGTAAACACTTGCCTACAGTAACACTCACATCCTATCTAAATGAAGTAGGTACGTTTCTGAAGATGTGACCTATTATCAACTACGTTGTGCCCCATAATTTGGAATTGATAATGGAACACATCTGGAAAAGGCCGTTCTCATTTAGACACACATTAAAGTACCCTACGATGGGCAAGTGTTTACATATTAATATATGTACTTTAACGTGTATAAATGAAAACTAAGAGCTCGAGTTGAAAATCAATAATAAACAAAAAATAATATTAACGGTAATCTTTATGTATTTATTAATCATTGTACACAAATATTGCAATTTAAAAAGATTCATTTATATTAAATCATTGAAAGTAAAAAATATGAGCGTAGCTCCACAAGGGAATTCTAGTACATATTGATAAATATGTATAACAACAATTATCTTTAGCCAATATATGATTTATTTTCAGTTTTTTATCTATACAGTTTCATTTTTTGACATTTTTTTGTTTATAAACAGTAATATCCCCCTCATAAATATCCATCTCATGTAGTTGACTTGAGATTATTATACAGAAAAGGTTAAATAACAATATTATCCTTAACAGTTTTCCCAATGCATAATAATCAAAAATATGCGAGTTGTGTAGCTTTTGAAATATTGTACGAAAAAGACGATGAGAGAGCCAAAGTCTTTGTAATTACGCGGGCCTACCCACCAACTGCTCCACAGTACTTAATCTCCTCTTAGCCTAATTTCAGAGCAGTCAGCTTCTACAGTCGAGATTTCACAATTGTAAGCTTTACACATCGCTGGAATCAATCTCTCTCACTTCAAGATAAGTCCAACTCCCACGGCTCTGGCAAATGATGCATAAAAACTCCTTACAAGGTGTTTAAAGTTTCTGAGCATGTAATTTTGTAATGGTTGTGTACAATTTATTTTCAGGATTTTTTTCAAAAAGCTGTTTCCTCTAATTTAATTTTTTTCAATACATGATATTTAAAACTTTAAAAAAATAAATTCTGCATTTATATTTAAACCTTTGTGCAACAAAACAGCCAAATTTGAACGGTATATTATCTTAACAGTTAAAAACAAAATAAATATACACAACTCACAATTATAAATTTTTAATTTAATGCACGTTTCGATGATCTATGTCATCATCATCATCATCATCAGTGGTACTACTACAAACATATAACTTTAACTATCTTGAAGTTTAACTTTAACAGTTAGTTAAAGTTATATGTTCGTAAGACCACCACTGATGACGATGACAAGTCATCCAAACGCGTATGGATTTAAAGTTTTATAACTGTGAGTTGTGTATAGTTATTTTATTTATAGCCTTTACCCACAAGTCCCCTCGAATATTACTTATTAACAAGATATAGCCCTTCTACATAATGTATTACAATTATCATATTTTTAGTAGTCATACGTGCAATTATCAACTATTTTTACCGTATACCAAGAAAATACGGTATAGAGTTCCGATTTATCTACAATAGTATTTAAAAGGCAAAATACATCTGTGACGAAAATAACAGTATTAAGTTATGTATTAAAAATTATTTGTCCTATGTTCAATGATTGTAACCATTGAACGATTTATTATCTTCCACCCTAGTTTTAGGTGGACTGAGAAAATGCATTACTGTAATTTACAAGCAAAAATTAGTCACTGGCTGTATTTGAACCCACATTACTACAAAAGAAATCCACAAGTGTATTAATGGCGTCTACTAGTTTTACGATTTTAATTACTTACTTTATTATAACCAAACTCGCTCTAAATGAACTTTTAAAGTATAAACATTAAGCTATGAGTAACTTTGAGTTCAAAGGAACCCCTTTTGACTTGTAAGTAATTTTGATTTATAAGCAACTTTAAGCTATAAGTGAAATCTATGATAAAATTTAAGTTAAAAACAAGTTGAAAGAGTTTCACAAACCAACGTACCAGTTACTTGGTAATCATTCCGTTCCACGCTAATAATAAACCGTATACTAATAGACCTTTTGGTCAAAGCCGATTTTATAAAATGGTTCATTGTTTTAATTAAGAGCATCAGTAGACCATTTCAAAATGACTTGTCCATTTGTTTTTAGGCTGTTCCTACATAATTTCTTTTGTTTTTACTTTAAACAGCAGCATCGCACCGACAATGCTGCACCAAGTCGATGCAGCCTTTCTTGTTCATTTTTAACTTGCCTTAAAATTCTCGAAAAGAAAGACTTTAAGCTTTGTGAATATTGCTTTAATGAAAGACAATACTATCGATGAAGAGTAAAGGAAATTGAGAGGATAAAGACTGAAAGAAAGAGTATAAGTAGGCTATATATATATATATATATATATATATATATATATATATATATATATATATATATAGAGAGAGAGAGAGAGAGAGAGAGAGAGAAAGAGAGAGAGAGAGAGAGAGAGAGAGAGACAGAGAGAAAGGGGGGTGAGGGATGGAGGGGATACAGGGGGAGGGTAAGGAGGGAGAGACATTACTTGATAAAACTACATGCATT
This sequence comes from Prosapia bicincta, assembly GCA_036971475.1. Taxonomy (NCBI): domain Eukaryota; kingdom Metazoa; phylum Arthropoda; class Insecta; order Hemiptera; family Cercopidae; genus Prosapia; species Prosapia bicincta. The sequence goes on along the minus strand of JBAIZL010000004.1, from coordinate 182,463,574 downwards.
GAAATAAACTTGAGAAGCTTTGAATAATAATTGAGAAAACTACATAATTTTAAATTCAGATTTGACTTTAAAAAGTTTATCTGTAAATATTTATTACAAGTCTATAAATGTTATTTTTAACAAAACCAAACGGCAAATATCATACCAACATAGACAAGGTTTGACAATATAGATCATCGCAATTATTATTTGAGGAGATAAAATTGTCTTAAAACCCTAATAGGACCTACTAGAAATATTAATTTTTTTTCTGTTTTAGGATAAAAAATATATGGCCAATTTTTTGATGAAGGCAAACCATTTAGAGTTGAAGATTTATCAAGGTAGGACCAAGAAGCCACCTTGTAACCAGAAGTTAATAAGAATCAAGCATTGCGTGGACAAGTTATCCAGCATTTCTAAAACATTAAGTCCTTAGGTTTTTTAATGATCAATATGACAAAATTTAAACACAAGAGTTACAAACTGCGTATACAGTATTAATCAAACTGCTTCAAACCCTACCAATTCACACCTGTCAGCTATTCTTTGTAATTAATTATGCTTCCCCCATAAGATTGTCAAATAACTAATATTTTCATCCGAGATTCAACAATACTATAATGCATGTATTCCTTAAAAATATTTCCCCACAACATGGAGTTTCTTATTATTAACCTTTACTACAATAAATGGGAAAGAAAACGTCATGTTGCACGGTTCCTTAAGGTTTCCACATAATTTTCTCGTGTTTCAATATAATCACAACGCGCTCTCAATAGTCAGTTATGCAAAACGGATTTCTCTGCTGGTGACAGCTGCTCGGATGTAATAATGTAACTTCCAGCGTAAGATTATAGATATCTATATTTAGGAATCGATTAATAAACACATTAGACAATTACATATTCTACAAATATCTTGTAAATAAAATAAAATGTGATATAGAATTTTTATTCCCTTATACAGATAAGAAATGCTAATAGATAACTGTGAACAAAGACTGGATGAAACCAAAATTTTTTCAGACCTATATATGGTACATAAAACTACATTCTAAATGAGAAACAAATAATTATAAATGAGAAATAAATAATTATAAACAAATTATAATTATAATTATATAATTTGTTAATGTTATCATATGTACAACAGAAGTAACGAGTAAAGACAAATAAAGGTTATTTCTAAATACTAAAAAATTACCTCACTTTAGAAACACACACGAAATTTTGTGATCAAATGTTTATTTTAAAAAAAGAACACTATATTACGCTAAAGTAGTTCATAAGTATATTGCAATATAGCTACAAAGTATCCCGTAGGGATAGGTCTGATAAGATATTTTAAAAAATTAATTTCCTAACTTAAGCTAACCACGTACGACTTAACATTATACTCTTGCAAGCCCGGGGGAAATGGAGACCATTAATTCAATTCAGAAACCGGTTAGTTTACGTTAGGAAATTTTGTTTTCTAACCAAACCTAACCCAGTCGGTTACTTAGTAGTTATTTATAAGTATATTGAAATATAGTCTGACAAAGCGTCTGTTTAATAAGGAAATCTATAGCCTATAAAGTTTCGTGTATATTTACAGTGAAGTTATTTTGAATTAATTTAACTTTTACCCACTATATATTTCTATTTGAGATATTTATAACCAATTGCTTCCTATAGAGAATGAATGTATATGTATATATATATATATATTAAATATGGTGATATGTTTTCTTGTAATATAGTTAATAAATTAAAAATATTTCAAAAACAAGAATACTTTTAATGAATATATTTATTCAAAGCTTTTCGCCGATAAAATAGTACCAGCATCTTCAGGAAAATAATTATCTTATATATATATATATATATATATATATATATATATATATAAAATACGTTTTCTTGTTTAATTATTTAAAACAACATAGGTTATTCAAATACAAGAATATTTATTATTTTATATCCAAAGCTTTTCCTTGGCAAACAGTACCAACATCATCAGGAATGAAAATTACAATAATCATTATTGTAATTATTATTGTAATAATAATAATTATTGTAATTTTCATTCCTGATGATGTTGGTACAGTTTGCCAAGGAAAAGCTTTGGATATAAAATAATAAATATTCTTGTATTTGAATAACCTATGTTGTTATATATATAAGACATATATATATATATATTGTAACGTTTTTTATATAAACCACTTAAACAATAAATAGCAAACAAGAATTCAGAATATATTATATGTAAATTAGAAATGGATAAACAGAAAATGTAAACACTTGAGCCATAACCTAAAAAAGGTCATGATACAATATTAAAACCACATTTAAAGAAGAAACAGGGCTCAATTATAAATAAAACAACACAAGATTAAGAAAGAAATTTACAAGACATACAATTATTGCATATAGTATCAAAACTTAACTGTTCATGAAAGGAGATGAAAAATCAAATAATCAGTGTGTTATTTAACAGATGTGTCAACAATTAGAAAAAAAAACTTTTATTCTTTTTCTCTAGTCTCAAATAAGAAAAATTAATTAAGAAAAAAGGGAGCCTTGGTACTGGAAGCAAAACCTAGTTGGTCCAAAAATTTTACTAGAGGAAGAATTTGAATATTAAGAAAGCTAGCCTAAGTAAAAGTTAATAGAAGATAATATTAGTGAAAGTATAAAAACGTATAGTGGTGAAAGAAATTTGATTACAAAATAAATTTAAAGGCTATAAATTTGAACAAGAACAATAAGTCTCAGCTAAGTACTAGATTAAGGGAAACTTGTAATTAGTATTTAATTTAATATTGTAGAACCATTCTTATAAGCAAAATCAGTTAATTAAATTCATTAAAAAACATTTTAATATTCTTTTCAAAACTAATAACGCCAGGCCTAGGAATTTCTTTTCTAAAATGTATTAAAGAGTTAATTGCATAAAACAATTTTATTTTGTAGCCAGAAGTGCTCAATAGATTTATAATTAATACCCACCGAATAACTTGGGAGAAAAAGACTTGCGCTATTTAATTAAATTAAGTTAATAGAAAAAGTGTATTTAAAGTTTTGTAACTACAGTAATCAAAGACTAAATTAAAATAAAGATTAATTGAATTAAAAGAAAGTGTTCATTATTTATTACTATAAATGGTAAGTGATAAAAAATAAAAGTAAAAAAAAGAATCTAAATTTTACTGTTGGGGTTACAATTATTTTGTAATTCTAACTGGCGCCCAGCAACTTATTGTTCTCAAAGGATAATTATTAAATTTTGTTTTATTAAAAAAAAAATATTATTACAATTTGACTACCACAAGGTGGAGCAGTTGTATTAAGGAAATTATTTATATTTACCATAACTTATAAAAGAAAATAACAATATATATATATATATATATATATATATATATATATATATATATATCACAAATAAATACCTACAATTAATTAAACTCCTTATATTTCAACGTTCCAAACACTGGTTCTAATAATAGATTATTGTAGTAATATATTCAAGTAATAGCCTTAAACCACTTAAACAATCGTGAGGGTTGATATTATTCGGTTATTTGTTAATGTTATCATATGCTACTCAATTTCTTTTAATTTTTATTTAAAATAAAATTATAAAATACTAAATTTATATTTTGTTACAAAGTTTATTTAAAAAATGTAATAAACACTTCGACCTACTTCTACAAAAACTTTGATTTTTTTGCAATGGGTGATCAGCATTTACAGATGAATGAAAAGTCTTGGTATATGATCATACAGCACGGACTTTATACCATATTGCTTTCCGTGTCCATAAAACTTAATCTCTAAAAAATAAACCTGCCGAAACTTTAGCTACGTCCACGACCCACTAAGGTGGAAATAGGGAACTCGAAAGCTGCCATAACCCAATGGACATGGGTTATGTAAGCATAGGGAACTCAAAAGCTGCCATAACCCAATGGACATGGGTTATGTAAGCATGGTTTTCAGCAAAATTAAAATGAAAATAGGTACACAAAAAATAATAAAAAGAGATGAAAAATACAAGGATAACGTTAACACTACATTTTACTTATACACTTTTACATATTTTAATGCGTAATAAAAAATTAATTAATTAATATTTGTAGCTAGGGCCAGTCCCTTGTTAGGGAAAAACTGCAAGATGGTACAAACTAACTTCTTGGGAATAGTCTTTGTGGATGATTCTTTACTTGCAAACGTTTTACGCTCCAAATGTACCCATCCAGAGGCATGACTTGTATTATTTCTGTCTTTTATTGGTTATTTACAGATATTGTTTTATTTTCAGTCGTTCTTTGTATATAATCATTTTATTATGGTTTAACTCATCAGCAGCCCCTATAGGTGCAACACCACTATAAATAGCTGTATATTCGTTAAATCCGCTTGTTTGCATTATTTGTATGCCTAGATCGAAAAAGTTTATGTGATGTTGTTTCATTGTCTGAAATACCAGGATCACTATTCTTATTATAAACATCGTATTGAGGATCATAGATCACTGTTACGCGAAATACACTGCTGTTACTGCTTACACTATTCATTGTCTGATTCGTCCATCAGAATTTGTCATATTTATTGTTATTTGTTTCAAAACCCAACACAACCTCAAACTGATAAAATCAAAAGTATCTTTAGTCTGTGTAAAACATAACCGTACAATCAGTATACAGTCAGTTCAGTTTGAAAAAATTATCTAGCTCTGGTGGCAAAAATAGGTACTAATATAAACTCTATTGGTAAACCAGAACTGAAATAGTATTTTACACCAAGCGAGAGCCAAATAAGTACGCATTGATTTAAACGGCAGCTATGCAAACGTCTTATGCGCAAGCTTTCAAACAATTAATTAAACAATGTATCGAAATGGTGCTCCTGGTCGAATATAGAAACATTTCAGTGCCTCATATCTAAACGCTTAGTCTGATTGCAAACGTTATGTTTCAATAAAATAGCCTGCAATTTATCTTGTTTATTTCCCACAAAAACCTTTTCTAAATAATTACTGTAGAAGCGACCTTTTTGGACACGTGGATGTTAAAAACAGAAAAACAAACTTTGGGCAGATGTGACGTATCGATGTGTATTAGTGAGTTTTAGTGTAAAACTAGTAGCGCAAGTAGAAGATGGAACAAATAATACAAAATGTTTGTCACAAATTTCACCAATCTTAGTAAATAATATGCTGTGGTTTGAATGACACTGCCTATATTTTCTACTATAATAATTTAAGCCATTAATATTAATTATGTATTAATAAATACAAATTAAAAACGTACAACAAACTCACAAATTAATCATTTACTAACTCAGACGTGTGTCAATGACAAAGTCATTATCATCATCAGTGAGAGTTGCTACTACAAACACTATCTTACAACTCATAGAGTTTGTAGTAGCAACACTGACTCTACTGATGATGCTTTGTCATTGACACGCGTCTGAGTTATTAAATAATTAATTTATGAGTTTTGTGTACGTCTTGTATTTGTATTAACATAACCTCACAATCTAAGCTCAAAGAATAGATGTATAAGTTTAAATGTATAAATTTAAAACAATATAATTATAAATAAATAAAACTTCTTTAAACACAAAAACTTTTTATTAAAATCCTGATCTGCATTTCGATTGCAAAGCAGTCATCCTCAGAGGTAATTACCACAAGACTAACTACATACTAAAAATATAGTTAGTCTTGTGGTAATTTCTTCTTAAGATGATTGCTTTGCAATCGACATGTACATGAGGATTTAAATAAAAAGTGTTTGTGGTTTAAGAAGTTTTATTTATTTATAATACATAATTACACCCCAGTTGCTCCAAGTTATTAATATAATTGTAAGTTAACAAATTAATATTTTTCATTATATTAATTGTACCTATTATTTTAACATGGCTAATAATTTGAATTTTCAATATTTTATTTAAAGAAATAAATTTCGAGTAGATCATTGAGATTGTGAAACGTTAAAGTTGGGTTTTGTTTTCTGAGTTTTCAACGTACACTTTCCCAGCAAGTCGTGTCCACAATAATTAATAAAAATACCCTGCTTTATGAGTTTTTAAGAAAAACTGCTCAAGGTTTCAGACACTACAGAGTTTTTTCAGACAGGGAGGCAAGAACAAAGTGAGCCAGCCGCTAGATAAAATTTTCCCTCAGGTGATACGAATGAAACGACAAACCTTCAATCTCCTCAGCTTTCCATCGAACAGTACAATGAACGGAAACGTTATTTTTGCGTGTTCACTTTTCTTGCAAAGACGGAATGTTCTCTACGGATGAATGCAATTACGGAGCCTCCGAATGTCTCTCAAGGTTTTTGTTCACCCACAACCGTTAACAGACTGTGCTCAGATGAATACGTGCATTGGCATGATCTTTGCAATTTTGCGATTTTACACTTTAAACGATGCCATTCTCATTGGTCCTGTGTATAACTCCCTACTTTGGTTTTGGCCCAGGGTACGCGTCTTTCAAGTTTCCTACACTTCGCTGAAATCAACATTTCATATAGAACACGTAAATGTGTTTTATGTACACTAATATGGTACGCACAATAACAAAGTGCATTTTTTCAGATTCTTAATAAAACTTGAACGTAAAATAATAATTTCAACTTTATTCGCTTTAAATTAAACCACTAATTAAATGCATTTAAAAATTTACAGTTAAAAAAAACGCAAAATCGTTTAATTTTACCCCACTTCAGCAAAACAATTATTTTCAAAATTAAAAATTATAAATCAGACTTAGTTATTTTTTTTAAACAACCGGAACGTTCATAATTGTTATAAAATTCAGAAGAGATATTTTAAGTTTTTCTAATAAAATTCAAATCAATATTGAATATGGCAGGAACTTTTGCTATAGCTGTTGAATCTATTGCTATTTTAATATATATATATATATATATATATATAGGCTATATATTAAAATAGCAATAGATTCAACAGCTGTAGCAAAAGTTCTTGCCATATTCAATATTTAATGAAATATATATATATATATATATATATATATATATATATATATATATATATATATATATATATATATAATTATATATATATATATATATATATAACATAATAGGGAGTTTTGAAAAAAGTTTTGATTATAGTTATATTTAATTATTGCAATCTTACTAATAAAGTGATTATTTAAAATTATATCAAAATACAGTATTACACTTTTTTTTATCAAATTTCTATCGTTTTTATTAAACTATCTTTGAACTTATAAATAATATTCGAGCTGGCTTGTGAGTGAAAGTTATAATTAAATTATATTAATATAATATATTTTTTTTAGTTAATTTGATTTGTGTATATTCACTGAGGACAAATTAGTCGTTGAAACACGTATGAAATAAAAAAATTTATATTTGTGAGTTGTACCATATTTTTATTCTTTAATTATATCTATGAACTTTTTTAGTCTAATTTTAATCTGTTACAGGAATCTAGGAATTCCTGTGTACCAGTTGTAGGCCTATTCTTCATTAATAGATTTCCGTTTTAAGTACAGAAAATAAAGCCTCTACGTCTTGTGCACACTTCGTTCTTTGTGAAGAAATCTGCCGAACAAGGTTAGGTACAGATACAGCCGGCACGCGACAAGCCAGTATGTCTGCTGTGTAGCTATAGTAGTCTAGCTAACTTGGTCGTGCCAAGGCCTTTTTGTCCAGTCTAGACTGCAACTTCTGTCCACTTGCTATACTAAATAGCCTACTAGAAAGTGGAATCTAAAAACTTGTAATATATGGACTATCAAGAATTGTTTTCTAGTCTTAAATCCATTAATGAAACTTCGTTTGAACGATTATCATTCTAAATTTTAATAATTAAAATATAGATTACTAAAAACCTAATTTGTGATCGTGCCTCACAACTTATATTATCTTTATTTAAGACCTGGAGCAATAAACTTGCCTCAAGACGAATAACGCTTATATTTTTTAGAAACAGAATCTTTTAAATGACTTGTGTTTCAAATAGTTTCGTAATACAAACGCGGAACCTTTGAATCGTGGTTATTATACAGACTCTAATACATTTAAAATAACTTTTTGATTCAATCCCGAATTACCACTGGTAAAAAGGCTTTTAATATTTGTTTTCGTATTTTAGTGTATTTCGCTGCATTTTTACACAGAGATAATAATATTCAACCGCTTTTCGCTGATTCACCAGCTAAGAAAACAATTCCCAATACACCATAACAATACAATACTACCTTAACACCTCATGAGGTTAAGCAGATTATCTTGTTTTTTTTTTACCATACTTAGGGAGGTTTTACGTTCCTACACATCTTTAACAAACTTGTCCTTAATCTAAAGTTAGCAATAATAGACCAGAAGTGAAAATATTTACGTGAAAGTGTGAATTGTTACTTTTTTACTAATAAATAAATACTATTTCAAAATATTTTTACGGATAATTTTGTCCAAACCAGCAATTGATAAGAATATTATTAGCATAATGGTTCGAAGAGATATAACCAATTACAGGAACTTTCTTTTGATTTATATTTGTGTCAATTTCTCTAGCCTACTCCATTGGAATGCATGGGTTGAATGGGCTTACTAATTAATAATTTGGTATTATCCATATTTGAACAAGCTAAATTACTGACGCAAGATGACTCCAAACAATTCTAACTTTTCTTGTGTTTGCTCAATTAAACTATGAACGAAATTAAGTTCATGTTCGTGGTGGACAGACAGTCCAAACGGACACACACACACACACAATAATTAACAACATTAATCATTCCCATATATTCAAGTTACTGTTGATGACGGTTGCAAACAAAACACGACCTTGAACAATAAGTGTAACCTTGATAGGTCGAGTAGCCGATCACGTGATGTCAGCCAGCTGATTGTACACAAGTCTAGCGGCTCTCGATAGCACAGGACACTGGGACCAGTGCATACACTCACGGCGATAAAGGTTGAGAAAATTAAAAATATACCTAGCTCCGATTTAAAATGAGCAACATGTATTTCTTAAGCTATGTGTATTTTATTACAAATAAATCTATTTTTAACACGATAATATACTGTTAAATTTAATATTATTAATGTAAATCAACGTAAATGACATGAGTCATCTTTTATCTAAGACATTCCCATTCAAACCTAATTGATAACTACATTTTTTCAGTTAAATCGTATTTAGTCTTCCTGTGGAATTACAGCAGTTAATTTATTTATCAAACAGATTTAAACCATTATCCCATAAATGAATGAAATTTACTTACCTAAACATTTTCTAATTATGTATTTTTGTGTTCGATAAAAAGTTAAAATAAAATACCTCTTAAACTTTTCAAAGTCTGTAATTTTTTTTTAAATTACCACGATATTAACGTTTTATCTGAATACAATATTTTTCAATAAAGCAGTTGAAATTGAGGTCTAAAATTCTCACATAGAAAAAAATTTGTTTTTTAGTCAAAATAAAACAATTTTAACTTAATTACATCACTATTAGCCATTTATTCAAATATATTTAAATTTGTTTCAATAATAATACAATACGTTTGTGCATAGCTTTCTAGACTTCAAAGTCCTATATTTAATGCTATAATTAATGTTTACTTTCAAAAACTTCGATAATTAAAGAATTTTTAAACAAAAGCGTAATTAAATTTGCAATAAGAAACCTTATTTCCGTCGAAAACACACAGCGAGATTTTGTAACACTATTACTTATTTATTTATTTCCTTTACGAATATGGAGCTGGAAATAAAAGGCGCTTTCAGTTCTTATTTAATGCTAACATCATTATTTTAACGAAGAGAAACTGTTTTTAAAAGCATGTAATGGTACTGGTTTGGAAATTCATAGAGATAAAGACATAATAATTATTTTTAAGCCGATTAATATCGCTATTATCTTCTTTAAATTATAATATTATTTTGGATAGGTATATTAGGAGGGAACATAATTTCCTCGTTGGGAATATGGAAGCATTTGGTACCACGTGTGAAGGAACAGAAGGCACCTGTTCTACTCGAATCCATAAGGAGCCGACACCTCGTTACACCACCAAGCAGATAGAAACTTGAGGACAAATCGCTGTGTAAAGGTACTATTGAAAAAGAGAAATAAGAGAAATTATACATCGTGTGAGCAAGTTCCCGAGGTTTATAAGGAGCCCCTATGCCCACTAAATTATAGTAACTTGTTGTACGAGCGGTAGGTAACCTTCATTTGGTTTTCCAATGAAAGTCATTTATAGCAAATATCTGTTGTGTGTGTGTGTGTGTGTGTGTGTGTGTGTGTGTGTGTGCGCGCGCGCGTGTGTGTGTGTGTGTTTAACGCAGAAAAATAGTAGGGATGAGAAAGGAGATAGGAACTAAGAGGTAGAATTAAGGAAAGAACATCTTCCCTGACCCTGGAAGATAAGGGACAATCATGCTCGCATGAACACAGTGACTTTCATGTTATAGACTAACTCATTTTACCAGTAGCCTCAAAAACCGTAAACTAAAATTTAGTAATAGAGTTGCTAAGACTAATAAATTCGTAACTAAAAGAAATACTTTCCGAATTCCTTGTGGAGGTTTTTATTTTTTATATTAATTATTAATTTAGCTTCAGGTCTACAGGTATTTTTAAGCATTTAACGATTTAAAGTAATTATTTAGTTATTGTTAAAGTAATTTCTTGGGTAATAAATTCTTAAAGAAAATCTAGAATTGGTAGTATATTTTTTTAGCAATACTTTTTTAAATGTATTTCTAGTGAAGGAAGTAAATTATTTAAATTAATTACCAGACACAAAATTCAAACGTTAAAGATAAATTAATTTTTTTTCAATAAAGAAACTACAAATCCTTTTTATACACTTCTACATCTCAACAAGAATATGAGCGATACTAAACTATGAATTTTGAACGTAGGTAGAAAGTTCGATTGCTAATAGATAAGCAAATAAATAGAGAGGTAATAAAAGATATAAAAGTTTAAAACTGTTGTCCTTTCAACTCAAACACTATCACAGGCATAGAACTTATTTCTGTTCTTTCTTGATATGTACTAAAACTAACTTCAAAACTGTAACAGTTCTAAAGCGAATTGCTTTGAGGTTTGACGTGCGTCTCTGTTTTCGTAACGCATCTTTATGAAATGCAACGATACAGTAGACAAAAATAGCCGCCCTTTGGAACACAAGATGTATTATTCTAGGTCGTTCCCATGACAACGCTGCGAGCTGGAGAACCACTTTAGATGTAGAATTTTTGTCGTTCATGGTCAAAATAAAATAAAAATTCAAATCTTTACACTGTCAATCTTTTGTTGAACTTTATGAAAAAACTTTGTTTTAGCTGTAAAATAAATAATAATAAATAAACCCGACCAACCCGCCCTAAGGAACAAAATTTGTAGAAACAAATGTAAATTTCTGTTAAAATACAACTACTCACAAATGTATTAGCTCTGAAGTTGGTTAGTCGGTCGCTATATTAACAAGGACCACTCGAATTGTTAAACTTAAATTGTAGATTATACGCAAAATAATTTGAGTTAAATTGGTTATTAGTAAGTAATTTATGGTTTGGCCTACCCAATTACTTTAAGGTGAAAACTGTTCTTACATATAAAAGTTAAATTTGATGCTACCACTAGTTTATTACACGTATATTAAAGAACTGTTAAGATACAAAAAGTAAGACTATCAACTTTAAGTTTTGTAGGTCTAGTTTTGAATCTCATTAAACTTATTTATAATATTTTGCTTGGAAGTTATTAAGGAAGTAAAAACAGAATTATTACGATAAACAGAAAAAACTATTACATAAAATATATTAAAACCATAAATAATATATTAGTTCAAAACTATTAACAATGAAATCGCAATAACTCACAACATATCAATAAATTCGGTGAGCTGAGTTGAATCTGTACTTTGAGTTCAAGATTTCAGAAATGTTATGTTCCATATTTGATGCTTTTACTCTGAAATCATACTGTATGATCAAGCCAATTCCCATATTTATTTTTCATGAACCACATAGTTACACCGGAGCGAACGAGTTAAATAAAAATATTTTTATTTCAGTGACCCCTCACGAATCCTAAGATATTTTCCGCGGACCCCTAACCGTCCGAGAACCACCTGTTGGGAACCACTGCTTTAGAGAATGGTGAAGAAGTGTGAAGGAAAGACACATTGCCTTATAAGACCTAAAGGCCGTTATCACCAAAAGTCTTTTTTATTATTTTATTTACCAGAATTTTTTTAAAAAACAGGTTCCTAAACAACGGTCCCTGGTAATTTCAAAGACAGCTTTGTATTAAACAAGACAATATCTAAATTTGAAAATGAAATCTTCCAAAAAACCAGTAAGACTTTCTGACTGACATTCTGAGTTCTATCACTGCTAGATTCCTGCTGCTTATATATAAAATTTGTCAACGTTTTTAGTAAACACCGATTTTTTTTTATTGCTGAATTAAAACAAACAAGACAGGTGCAAGAAATTGTCTGTGATCAGCTCTAAGCAGTCTACACCAGACCTGCAGAAAGCTATATCCAAAACTACACCACCAACCCCCTCATTCAGTCAAAATGGATATCTAGAAGAGATATGTACGACATATCCAATTTTGTACTGTTTTCAAAAACAAAAACAAAACACAGGTGAAGGCCTATCTGCAACATAGTATTGTATTTTCAGATACTTTTAGTCTACTGCAAGTTCGTCCTTCAAAATGAAAGTATAGAGAGGCCAAATAACCGTGCACTTGGGCTTGCGAGATTTCTCATCTACTAGCACTTCTTAAAACTTGTTACGTATTGAGATTGTTCTATACATAAACGGCTTCTGCGTCCGATATGTCTATACATATTTCAAGATTGTTATTTCATACCGAAGCTAATTTATCTAATAACGACCACCTCATGCAAGTCAGCGTTTTAACAGCTTGTAGGAAAGTATTTATACTGACCCTCTATTCCCGTCTCGCCTACTGCGATCTCTCAAGACCAAGTGCATGGTTATGTGGTCGCACTATACATTAACAATTTCCCTAAATATTCTCATCCAACAGGTAAAATTATAACCGTATATTATTTATTTTCTAACTTATGCTTTTTTGTACGTCAGAAGGAGGCCTACATGACGTCTAATCTTGATTTATTCTCGCACTTTCTTTTTTATTTGGATCTATGACAACTGTCACGCACATAGACGTGTTAGTCACGGCATAGTATTTTCTTTACAGCTGTTATAGTCCTTTAAGCAAAGCTGAACCCGCATCAGATGTAAATGCAGAGGCAAAATAAATTGTGTACCTTTATTAGACTACATTAACGAACCAAAAACGTCTGATGAAGTCAAGATGCACCCTACGACAATCATGATTTCATCCCCCCTACCCACTTCACACACTCTGTTCAGTCTCTAATTAGCGCTTCAGGGAAATCCTATTTCGAAAATAGCTGAACAAATCTGGTTAATACTTCCTGGTCGGGAATCATATGACCATGGCTGTCAATACTGTTACCGTAACCACAACCAAATCAAACATCCGGTTGCCAATAATTCCCGTGAAATGTTTGTTTCATAGAACATCCATTTAAACATTTTGCATAAAAACATTTCCATCAAAAAAACTATAGCATAAAATCTTGCATGATTGCGTAGTCATATTGAAGGACAACCTATGTAACTATATAACAACTTGAGCAACTGTGGTTTAGTTTTCTTAATTTTAATTAAATAAAACCTCTTAACCACAAATACTTTTCATTTAAATCCTTATGTACATTTCAATTGCAAAGCAATCATCTTCAGAGGAAATTATTACAAGAATAACTCTTTTATTACAGAATAAACCACTTTACTATCAAGATTTAATTCCCGATTTTGCTCAAAAATGCTTTCCAACTAAGACTAGAGAAACTCTCGACTGTTTTACGTTTTTTAATATTTCACATTTTAATTCGCAGCTTCACTGATACAATAATCATTTTTTTTAATGTGCCATTACATACTGAGATAAAACATTTAATGAGGTTTATGGCACTATTTTTTTCGGAAATTGTTAAAAATTACCGAAACAAGCGTATTTTTCGTATTCACATAGGCTACGTTGTTAAAAAATAAATTATAAACATGAAGAAAGTTATTTTAAACGTGGTAAACAAAAAAAACTGGTTACAAATTGGAAAAATCATACCCTCATTGTACAAAAATATCAAACTGTTTAAAATAAACAGCATGTTATTCTACATCGAATTATTTATAACTATTTTACAATCTCGCTACAAATTACCCTTTTAGGATAGTTTTATTTATTAAAAAAAAGTAATAAATTTTGTAATGTTTCCAGATTATGTTATGAGAATTTTTTTTATTTTTAATAACCAAACTTATCCTATCCGGATACTTTATCGTTTTTTACAATATGCTTAGGTGAAAAAAATAATAATTTCACAGTAAGGACACACAATGTACAAAAAAAAATTATAAACATTACCACAACTTAGCGATAACCCGACTTCAGATGGAAACTGTTTCACCTCACTTCATTTACTTTATATTATAAAACTTCATTTTTTTTTACAAAGTCACAAAGTCAAAGGAAGTCTCTAAACAAAGCTACAATATTTCATGTTAAATTTACTTCATTTTACTTGTCACGTAAATATAATTAAAGTTAGTGAAAATATTACACTAAAAGCTATTTTTAAAAACCATTAAGAAATGGTCTTTTGAAAAAAATTTTAATTCTTTTATTGTTTAAACGTGAGAAACTTTCCTTGTAATCAAAAACTCACTCCTACCTTTGCCAAAGACCTTTATACTCACTCAGAACACGAGACATGGTAGTTTAAGGTAGTGCGTTTTCTCAATACAAGTGTTTTCTGGAAGTACAATAGAGTCTAGAAATTCCGTGTCGCGATATTTCGAGCTTACGTTAAATTCGAGCCTATTTTATTTATTTGAAAGAAAATTATGAATCAGGCTTTCAAGAAATGTTTATATCAATACGGTATGCAAAGAAAATGAGTAAGGCATCCATGATATGTTTATATCAATACGGTACACAAAGGAAATGAGTAGGGCATTCAAGATATGTTTATATCAATACGGTACGCAAAGAAAATGAGTAGGGCTTCCAAGAAATGTTTATATCAATACGGTACGCAAAGAAAATGAGTAGGGCTTCCAAGAAATGTTTATATCAATACGGTACGCAAAGGAAATGAGTAGGGCATCCAAGGTATGTTTATATCAATACTGTACGCAAAGGAAATGAGTAGGGCATCCATGAAATGTTTATATCAATACGGTACGCAAAGGAAATGAGTAGGGCATCCAAGATATGTTTATATCAATACGGTACGCAAAGGAAATGAGTAGGGCATCCAAGATATGTTTATATCAATACGGTACGCAAAGTAAATGGGTAGTTCAACCAAGATATGTTTATATCAATACGGTACGCAAAGGAAATGAGTAGGGCATCCAAGAAATGTTTATATCAATACGGTACGCAAAGGAAATGAATAGGGCTTCCAAGAAATGTTTATATCAATACGGTACACAAAGGAAATGAGTAGGGCATCCAAGATATGTTTATATCAATACGGTACGCAAAGGAAATGATTAGGGCATCCAAGAAATGTTTATATCAATATAGTACGCAAAGGAAATGAGCCGGACATCCAAGAAACGTTTATATAAAGTTCTATAAATTTATACAGAGCATTTTTAATTATAGTTTTAGGGTTCGTTAAAACTCCATTTTTTTCTAATGCACAGGAACATATTTCCGTGTACTCCGAATTTTCGGTAATTCGAGGGGGTCTCGCTCCCATCTACTTCGAACTATTGAGACTCTACTGTACACGATCTTGTTACTTCGCAACAGTTTTTCTTTTGGATCCATTACACTGCGTAATTGCCTTTAATGATTTTTATTGTATTTGTGATGAGTCTATTAGTAATTTAGTCATAGCTTATCAAGAAGAGGATCGTCGTTATGGACAGCCAGACACTTCTGCAGACGATCTTACCTAGGTAAAGCTGATCGGAGTAGATTTACCAGAGGATGAGAGAGTATGATATTAATGAAGACCTAGTTTAAGAGCCCTCATGGCAGTCATATAATACCATATACATGTGTGCAGTTTTCCATTCATCTGTTACTCTCTGTGCCTGGCTATAACAGTAAATCTGTGGTACAGTCAAATCACTTTGTGCAAAATCGGGGTGTTCGACGCGCACTGCCTAGAACCGCCAGTGCGCATGCGCGTCAGGGCGAGAGCTCTGAGCGACACTTCAGTTGGTCGTAAAAGTTGCCGGTGGTGGATCTATACGTACCTTTCCAAAAACATTTTCTAGTGTTATGTTTTGATTTAGGTTTTATGTTATCTTTTGTGTTTTATAAAGCACGTGTTTTCAGTTTCTTTAATAGATGGCACAACCGGGTAGTACCCGGGTTCTTTCTCTTGACGTGCATAAATGATTCAACTCAACTGAAAGTATATAGTCAGGCTACTAGCGTTTCTACTTAGAACTTTCTCTTCCTTCTCCCCTCGCACGCGGCCAAGCCCCACCCCTCATCCCCACATGCCTGCGCGAGGCGATTTTTGTCAAAGCGATTTCTGACATTTAACTCTCTTGTGATCAGAAAGAGATTTAGGGGTCTATATGACAAAAGATTTTCAACTTCTAGTCAGGTTCTAGTCAATCAAGAACGAATGTGTTACGTGGCATTCTGAAAATGTACCATTTTAATGGTCCAATGGCATGTTTTTTTTCAAAAATATTCCACTATTACAGCCAGTGTTTATTTGTTAAAGTAGTATTTCCTGCTGCAAACTATCTTAACTATTTCTCTGCTACCAAGATCCCACATTTATTTATCTGTGACAAACATTTTCATCATCTCTCTCCATATTATGTCCTGGAGATACCATCAACTGAATTCAAGTTTTAAAACTGGTTTAGACTCATGGTGTAGTCACTGAAGTACCCCGATTTTGGTCTGTCTATTGCTCTCTGTAGTCTCTTGAAATAAAAAGAAAATTCTCAAATATTTCGAGGTTCTTATTATATCACAGATAGAAATGTCGGATATATTAAAAACATACCATTCAAATATTTGTTTGGATCTACAAAAGAGTTAATTTTAATAAAAGATTTAAATGTTCTTAATTTCTATTTGTTTGCCATTTACGGAAAAACTGACCATTGGATGTTGTACTTTGAAGTATAGAAATTCTGTAAGAATAATATTTTTTTATATTGCACATTGTAAATTTTCTCTGTTGAAAATTTATTCTCATATGTTTTGTACATAATTTTCTCTATATAAAAGTGTTTAATCAAAACTGATATTTTACTTTATACATTAATTATATACATAAATCTATGTGATCAAACCTTATCTTATTTTGCAAATATATCTACCTATTAATATGTGGAATTGAACTGCAAAATAATGAATCATCTTTTTTTAAACTGAACGGACAACAAAATTATATAATTTTATTCTCACTAAAATATTAATTTTTATTTTTAAAATAAGAGAATGACTTTACTATATAAAGTTAACAATTTTTAAAATGCAACTTCCTATTGCTAGATAAAATTGATGCAGGCATCCCTCTAATATGTAAGGGAAGAAAATGAAAATGATGCACAAATCAAACAGATCTTCTTAACAAGTTATTTTGCCATATACACAATATTTCCACAAAAGGTCATCTATTGAAGATTATATTTATGACATTTCAATTTCAACCATTCAAAAAATATGATTTATATTTTCCAAATTTATTAGGAGTATGAAATCAAATTGGTATTAAAGAAAACATTTAAAATAGTATTCTCAAACATGTGATTTTAAGAATTTTTCTAAACAGTTTTAATATATTTCTATTTACATTTATATAAACAATTAAATATGTGTGCCTTTTTTTCACAATACTTTCCTCAATTCTATACCCAAATAAATTTATATAAATGTAAAATTTACAATTTCAGGTGAAAAAAAAGTCTATAACTTCAGAAACATATTCTAAACATTATCTCAATTTGCAATATTCAGTATGAAGTATCCTTAGCTCAAAAACATTTTTTAGACTAAATAATCTCTGCCAAAAATAAAATCTAATAATTAAAAAATTATCATAATTGGTACTTTAATTACAGCCTAAATAATAACCTTATAAAAATAAAACAGAATAAAATGTAATATTTCTAAAACAATTTTAGAAATTAAGTAATGACTATGAAACTTACAAACTTATAATTGACTATGATCTTTAAATAATAGCTGTATACAAAATTTTTCCCTATGAAATTGAGTTTAAAATGATACTCTTAAATGTTTCAAATACTGTTTACATTGTAAAAACTGTAGTTATATTTTTCTAAATATATGTAAATGAATAACAAAAAAGACAAATTATAAATAAAATCAAACTTATTCTGATATCATATACAAAATTAATTTATACTTTTAGACCTACTTAAAAGCTATTAAATGAACCTAAAATAATATGTTTCTTAAGATGATTAACCTCTTTAAATACCCCTATTAGACTAAAAATAAATTATGATTTACTATCTATTTGGTCCCTAATAGATTATGAGCTACATCCTTATTTTAAACTTACAGTGGAACATTGAATTACAACACAAAACTTAGATTCATGATTTATGAATACCACAGATTTATACAATTATGTTGCAAGTTGAAGATGAGACGGCATATATTTCAATGTTTTTATACATCAAGTATGTAAAGTTTCTTTATGGAACCGCTTATTATATTTATTAAAGTTTTAAAAATACAGGTCTAGTATTCCAGTAAAAATACCAGTATTCCATTCATAATTCCTTAAATGGTTGTAAAACTTTTCATATAGAAACAGTATTTTAGAGATGAAAATTATCCAAGATACTTCTAGTTTCAGAAATACACTCATGTGGAATTTACTCACACTAGAAATTAAATACTCTGGAAGATTTAATGTGCCAATTATGGGTGAATGAAATAATAATAATATGAATTAGACACAGACAGTACATACAATACTGAAAACCTTTTTCCTATTTGGAGCATAATTTAACTAAATCTAACTTCCTATTCAGATATATTGATCCCAACCATGCAAAGCAAGATTTTAAAACAAAAGAATTTTTTAGCGCGAAAACATTTAACATGTAAACACGTTTTGCTATTTGTCGATGAATTGTTCAATGCGCTGATCAAATGGGAAACACCTTCCATAAGGAACATTAGTAAGTAGTGGTTTCTTGCCACATGAATTAATAGATAAGTATTATTCAGAAATCTCAAATGTACAACCCAGTAACTGCAAAAAATGAATGTATGCTTGAAAATTGTTTTTTTTTATATATTATATCCTACTATTTCCTAAGACATAGTAAAGTTATTACAAAAATAACATCCTTTTTAATTATTTTTAATAAATGGATTTACTTAAAATGGACCCAATAGTCATTACTTAGATTTTTCTTGTTAATTCTAGATATATAGAATCTATTAATAAGCAAAAGACAAAAACACTTCAGTTCTTAACTTTAGTTAAAGTTAAATCTTATCTAGCAAGAAGCCTAGCTAAATATCATGATTATGACAAAATATTGCAATTATTTACACAATTGTAAAACATTTTACTCTAAATATTTCTATTAAGATAAACACTAGATTAAAATGTATAGATTAAAATTTTTTCAACACATAAAACCTGTTGCCCTCTTATGTAAACAAATAAGATATAGTAAGTCAACGTATTTATTGATCCAGGATGTTTTGCTGATCAGCTGTTGTCAACTATAAACAAAGCAGATAATCAACTCTTCTTACCTTCCATCAAGATTTTCTTGTTGGTTAATGCTGAACTGACGTCCACATTCCAATATTTTCTTTTTCTCCCAACCTTCTTCCGTTTTTACCCATTCTTCGCCAGGTGATCGCCAATCCTTTGAAATAAATGGCATATTAAGACACAAAGATAACAACACAATTCTAACCCGTAACCACCACAACGTCAAAAGCTAAACTACAGTGAAAGAAGAACACACGGCGCATGGCTTTGTTGACGTTTTCTTCCAATCAGCTAAGAGTTTTCAAACAAAGAAGTCTATTGCGAAAAATGAATGTTGGCGCTATCTTACACCGAATGGAGGCACTCGTGTTTGGAATAAAATACTATAGATGGAAGTACTAGTTAAATTTAATCATCCTGAAAATCAGCTGTTGAATTTAATAGAAAATGGTTGATATTTTAGAATATAATTTTGGAAATTGTTACATAACGTTTATTGTAATTGATAATGGTCTGTAATATAACTATCTTACACTTATAAAATCAACGTTTTTAAAATTTGTACAATTGTAAGTAAAAAAATTCATAATTGTATTTTCCGTAAGCGATTGCTTATTTTAATCGTAGAGAAACATGGTGCAACAATATTTAATTTAGTCTATAATTACAGAATACACTATCTCGAAATTAGAATAGGTAAAAATGCACATTGCCAACCTGAAAGGTAAACAAGATTTCTTTTCATATTTTATTGTGGAATGAGAAATAACTTTTAATTTATGTAACTAGAAGTTTTTAATGTTGAGCTATTGTGGTTACCTTTTATATGATACCAAAATGGTTAAGGAAAATACTTTTTTCAGGAAATGGTCTTAGGACATGATTTTGAACAATTATATAGTTTTATCTCAGGTGGTGCCCAATGTGTATTTTAAACAACATATGCATTA
Organism: Prosapia bicincta; assembly: GCA_036971475.1. Taxonomy (NCBI): domain Eukaryota; kingdom Metazoa; phylum Arthropoda; class Insecta; order Hemiptera; family Cercopidae; genus Prosapia; species Prosapia bicincta. Next base: position 182,442,788 of record JBAIZL010000004.1, on the reverse strand, counting down.
ATTAAAGAATAAAAATATGGTACAACTCACAAATATACAATTTTTTTTATTTCAAACGCATCAACGACTAATTTGTCGTCATCCTCAGTGAAGATACACAAATTAAATTAACTAAAAAATATATATATATTAAACATAAAATATAAAGTTTTAGCAAAAGTTTGTTTTTGCTTTTGCTAAAACTTTATAGGTTATGTTTAATATATATATATATTTTTTAGTTAATTTAATTTGTGTATCTTCACTGAGGATGACGACAAATTAGTCGTTGAAACGCGTTTGAAATAAAAAAATTGTATATTTGTGAGTTGTACCATATTTTTATTCTTTAATTATAACTTTCACTCACAAGCCAGCTCGAATATTATTTATAACATATGCATTATGTGTACTTATTTACCCATGCCGGTTTTTAGAGAAATATAGGGTAAAAATGCACATAGCCCACCACCTAATAAACAAGATTGCTTTTCATTAATGAATCTAATATTAAAAATAACATTCTAATTTATATTAGTAGAAGTTTTGTAACGGCAATTATTGTGGTTATCTTTTATATGATACCAAAATGATTAAGGGAAATATCTTTTTCAGGAAAATAGTATTGTTATTGAAATAAAATTTAAAACTAAATATGGTAAAAATATAGTCTTAATGACGTTTGTGTTAGAAAATTTTTTGTTATTATATTACTTGTTTTAATGTGTAGAACACAAATATCAACTTTTTTTTCCGCGGAAAGTACGGAAAGTTACTTTTTTCACATTTTAAATGTTAAGTTGTACAGGCATGTAGGCCAATAGCGTGAACCGGGCGCGCAGTAGCTACAGGGTACTGCACTACTTCTAGATTTGTAATTTTATACAACAATACTATATACCTATATTAAAATATACCTACAAAGTATCCAATCAGGATAGATTTGGTTATAATTTTATTCAATATTCCTATCTACCTATATTAAAATATATTTACAAAGTATCCAGTCAGGACAGATTCGGTAATAATTTTATTTAACATTACTATCTATCTGTAACTACTGCACAGCTAGTTCACACTATACATGTTATTACAGACTAACATTATAAATGTGCAGAAAAATTAACTTTTTGTATTTTCCGCGGAATAAAGTTTATATTAATGTTCTACGCATTGAAATGAGTAATTAAAAAAAAAAATTTAACAATATCAATAAAACTCATGTATGCTATACATGCCATTACAACCCAACATTTAAAATGTGAAAAAAAGTAATTTTCCGCGGAAAGAAAAGTTGATATTCGTGTTCTACACATTAAAACAAGTAATATAATAACAAAAGAAAATTTTAACACCAACGTCATTAGGACTATATTTTTACCATAAAAATACATACCTAGCCTAAGTTTGTCACAAAACTGCCTTAACTATGAAAACTATTCCTAAACATGTCCTGAAGCTTTTAATTAATAATTTTTTTTCATTTGTCACAGAAGATGAATTTTATATACCTATATTGTAATGTACCTATAAAGTATTCAGTTAAGATGGATGGATTTTGTTGTAATTTTATACATGTAACCAGACAAATCTACACGTATAAGGTAAGAATCCCATGACATCACCTGGCAAAAGGTATTACTCTGCAAAAGCATACGTCTAATTAAGTAATGTATCAAATTACAACCAAATTTATCCTATGTAGATACTTTATAAGTATATAGTAATGTTGTCTAAAATAGTACAAACAATTCAATTGCATTGAACATTTTTCATTCCTCTCATGTCTAGACGTAGTACGTTGGGCCGTGGCTGCTGTGCTAAAAAATTAGTCCCAACTACAATGTGATGAAAAATAACCTTCTGTCTATAAAAAAAAATTACTATCAATAGAGCTTCAGGACATGTTTAGGAGTGATTTTATAAATGTTTAAATGTGTCTCTAAGGTAAGTAAATTACCCTCTAAAAAATCAGTTTCTTTATAAAAAGAGAGTATATATTTAAAGTTCATATTTTACATTACATTTTATTGTAATGCAGTGTAAACTATTAAATTACTATGACCTAATAAATATCTTACAGTTTTAGGCTTGTACATCTTGATGTTTCTGAATTATATTTATTTATTAAATAAATAACTTTGCAAAAAACAACTACCTACTGACATTTATTGATTATGAACAGTTAGTTAAGGCAATAAAATAACAGGTACTATATTCTGTTGTTTTTTTTATTATCTTAACAAAAATTGGTCAACAAAAACAATTTTTTTTTCTTATATAATTTAACAAATATTGGTCCTCTTCGTTTTCGTGTATCTTTTTCAAGTTTTTTTTTTTTAGTTTTCATGTATATAATACTTTTATGTAATGTAATACTTTTATATAATACCATATGTAATTAAAAAGTACAATTTCATTTATTGCAATTCTATAATATTTAGAAATTAAAATCATATCTAGCTATGAAAGAATAGTAAAATTCACTCTTGAAATAAAAATAAAATCTAGGCCAAAAAATATCACAGAAAAATTTAATAAATTGTTCACATATTTAATAATTTTAAAAACTTGCATATAAGATTAAAGCGAAGGACCATTTAAAACAAATATTGTGATGAAAACAAAAGTTACATGTTTCACACATTTTATCTCAAAAATTCATTTTTTTAAAATAAAAATGTTTAAATCTACACATTCTGTTCTGTTAACGCGTGTATTTTTTTATGTTGTTAATGAATATTAACAAGTTTATATTTAGAAGTTTTCAAATTTGTTCTAGATTGTAATAATGGCCGACAGTGACCGGATGCCTAAAGTTGATTTGAACAAAGATAAGGTTTCCATTAATAAGTCTGCTATTGATTTTATGAAGATAATTGAGAAACAGAATTTGGATAGAGTGGAAAAACTGAAAAAAATAAGAAAAACCAATCTTATTACTGGATTACTGTTAGGAGCTGGTGTTATAAGTATATATGCATATTCTATGCTTGCAGTGAAGCAGGAAACATTTTTAGATGATTTTGATGAACCAGAATTAGAACCACCTAAAGACCTTAAACTTTAATCTGTATATAAACATTTTATACATTTGCTAAAACTTAGTATAATTTTCATATTATTTGATTTTTATTGGGGAAAAGGCTTTTAAAATATGGCTGGAAAAACTGTACATAAAGTTAGGTTACCACCTTTACCCAGTATTCGGGATATCATTCATCTTTATGGTTTACGAGCATTAAAAGAATTGTCGCAAAATTTTCTTTTGGATTTAAGACTAACAGATAAGATTGCTCGGGCAGCAGGTAATATTAAAGGAGGAGAGGTTGTAGAAGTTGGACCTGGACCTGGAGGAATTACTAGATCTTTAATTAATCGAAATCCGAGCAGAATTATCCTTATAGAAAAAGACAAGCGTTTTCTTCCAGCATTGGAGGTAATATTTTAACATGTGTTTTTAATTTAAATATATTTACAGAAAGGGCTATATCTACATTATATCATAATTAAATATGATTTAATTTTCTTGTTATAGTTATAACCAGGTTTCAAAAATTAGTAAAATTTTATTATCCTGCTTACTTACTTACTAGCCAACGCCCACTCTTGGCATTTCTGCCATTCGGTGACGCGCTGACCAGTAGAGTATGGCGATTCGCTCCTCAGGTTTTAGATGTGCGCCCTTCTTTCGCTCCTCCTCCAAGGCAGGACATGTGCGCAGGTGGCATGCGTCAAAATGAACATAGCTACACAGCGGGCATTCTGCAGAGCTCATGGTGCCGAAGCGATGCAGGTGGGCTGGTAAGAGGTCATGTCCTGTGAGGATACGGAATGAGGGGACCGCTACGAATTGATCTTCGTGTCGTATCGGTCCTGGTTTTGCCAGCCTTTCCCAAGATTTTCCATTGGCGATTTCGTGGTATGCTGCCATCATTGTCTGCTTTACTGAGGCATCGATTAGCGCTTTTGCGGCTGATAGGGGCATCTTGAGTTGTGGCTGCCACAGAGTGGTTCCTCTTTTAGCCAAGAAGTCAGCCCTTTCGTTACCCATTATATCTACATGACTTGGGACCCATTGGAGTTTTATGTTCCATCCATCTTGCAGAAATTTGTTTAGCGTCATTCTTGTTTCCAACGTCAGGCTGCTATCAGTTGGAGAATTCCCGGACAAGGCTGCTATAGCGGATTGTGAATCAACCAGGAAAACGATGTTTTTGAAGTTAGCGACAGATGACAATTTATTGCAGGCTGCATTTACGGCGGCTACTTCTCCCTCAAAATTACTGCTAGGAGTGCCAACGGCTATCGCGCCTTCAAAAAGGTGGCAGTAGAATCCTGCACCTGTGTTACCGGTTTGAGGCATGGATGATCCATCGGTATAGACGTGTAGCCAGTGTCTATAAGGGTATAGGCTGTGTATTGTCTGATAGAAAGACTTCCTCAGTTCCACGCCAAGAGAATCAGTTTTCGTCCTGTGGTGGTCCAAGAGGTTGAAGTTCGGCTTAGGCAAGTTCGGATAAATTTGAGGAATTCTCAGCTGTTCTGCCGGTTCTCCCAGCGAGATATTATACTTCTTGATTAATGACTCTGCGTGAGCTAGTGGCGATTTTTGTGTTTTTAACCTTTTACATGCTGGGCGGTAGTTTGACCAGTAGCGACTGTGCGCTCTTTTATTCCTTTCCCAGAATTTCAGACAGTTTTTGTCTCGTCGGTATTCGAGTGGTTCAATACCGCTTTGAAGTTCCATAGCAGCGATGGGCGTGGTCTTGACCGCTCCTGTGATCGTGCGCAAAGCAGCGTTCTGGACTTTGTCAAGTTTAGACAAGATACTATTGCTGACTGTTCCCACAACCTCGCTGCCATATTCCATGACAGGCCTGACATATGTTTTGTATACTAAACTTAGTACATCCTGGCTTGCCCCCCACTTTGTTGCTGTTAGCCTCTTTAGAATGCGAGAGCGCCTGGAACCTTTTTGCGCTGCGTCTTCAACGTGTTGTTTCCAGGTGAGTTTTTTATCTAATTGGACCCCTAGATAGGTTGATAGATGCTCTTCTCTCAATTGGGTGCCATTATATTCAAGACTGGGTTTGATAGTTTTCTTTGTGGAAAGGGTAAACAGCTGGAATACGGTTTTGCTACCTCTGACTGTCATTGAATTTTTGGTAGCCCATTGGTGTAGTTTAAGCAGTGCGGCGTTGAGGACCTCTTGAAGCCCGATTAGACCACTGCCAGTGGCCCACAGGAGGAGGTCATCTGCGTAAAGAAGGGCATTGACTCCTGGGACTGCGCCGATGGCTGCAATAATATCGTTTATCATAACGTTGAATAGCATGCAACTTAGGACGGCTCCTTGGGGCAGGCCCTCCCTCTGGATTCGGAATCTTGAAGTGGAACCACTGAACCGGACTCTAATGTGCCTTTGCGAAAGGAAGGATCTTATCCATCTAAGCAGATTACCAGAAAGTCCACAGTTTATAAGTTTATGAAGGAGCATTTTTCTCCAAACTTTGTCATAAGCACATTGGAAGTCTACCAGAACTGCAAGAGTAGATTGGTGGGAATTAAAACCATCCTTAACGTTCTGCGTGAATTTCATAATCTGATCCACAGTGTTCATTCTGGGTCGGAAGCCAGCTTGAGCGTCGCTGATAGTATGATTGTCATCCAAGAATTCTTTAAGCCTTTGGAGTACTAATCGTTCGGCAAGCTTACTGGTTATGCTTGTAAGCGCAATCGGACGGTAACTGCTAACCTGCTCAGCAGGTTTACCTTTTTTCAAGAGAGGTATGATTTCGCTTTTCCTCCATTGATCCGGAACGTGTGTTGTCCAAGTAAGAATTTTATTATCCTTAATAGTTTAAAAAAAGTTTTTTCTCTTTTATACTATCATTATTAATTATTTTTCATAAAGAAAAGATCCAACAGTAACACTTGACAAAATAAAGATCAAATTCAATTTTTTTCATTTTCAAAAATGTTGCTAAGACATTGTTAAAACAAGAAACATTGAATTTTAGTTAAGGGAAAACATAAATACTGCGCTAAAATTTTATATTTTGAAATGTATCATCAGTATAAAAACATTCAAAAAACAGCAAAAAGACAAATTTTCTTACATTTTTAAGGTATCAATATATTTTAAAATTCAGTGGCATGCAATTGGTTAAACGTTTGGTGTTTACGTTTATTAATGCTCCGAACACTACTATTTTAATACTGTCACATTTCTTTAATTAAGTGTTTATTAAGGTTGCTATCTCTATTCTAAACAAGAAAATTGTCTTTTAAAAGTTCGCAAAATGATTTGTGGTTTGAGGAATGTGTATTGATGTTCATGTCACTGTGGTACCTTTATTAATCACCTGCAATTAACAGTTGCAGTGGATGCTATAAAGACTAGCAGAATTTAAGTCCATACAATTTACGCTTTATTTTATTTATAACAAAATCTAACATAACTAGATTTTATATACCTATATTTTATTGTAGCTATATTTAATGTTCTGTAACAAATTGCAGTTATATATGCAAAATTATTGCTTACAGTTTTATGTAATTAAAGTGATGTCATGTATAAACTATCTATACTGTTATATAAAAATCTAATGGTGTATGTCTGTGTGGGTTTCTGTTACTCTATCTCGTAGAAACTAATGGCCTCATTAAACTGTTATTTTACATGTTCATTCTTAGGGTCTCTTGTTAAAATATAGGCCTATTTTTATTTAGAAATTCCGTCAGGACTCCACCCCACTGGCCTCAACACTCAATTACCTATAATCCATTATTTACTTGGCTTAATTAGCTGATAGTAAATGTGTTAGTAATCACCTGTAAAAGTCACTTTTAAACACAATTAAACAGGTGATAGCAAATGTTTGTTGTTATTCATCTTTCAAGGTTAGTTATACTTTACTAATGTTATGTTACAAGCAGAAGCTTTTCCTTCTCTTGGCTTTCATGACAATAATCATTAAGTTTATAGTTTGATATATTTATTGTGATTTAATTTCAGTAAATTGAATTCTTTTCACATACTTACAACATATATGCTATAATCAACAACAGTAAAATGCCTAAAAGTAAAAAGAGTAAGAAAGCAAGGATGTGAATATTGTTTTAAATCTGTTTTATAAAAAATTCTTTTGTGTAAACATGTTCATATTAAAAATCATTTCAAGAACCTAGAGTTAACTTATTTCATCATTGTTTTGTATTTCGGAATGTAATAAGTACAAGACAAATGTAAGTCAACCTCATACAAATGACAAGTGCTCTGCTAGTATATTATAATAATTACTAAAATAGCCATAGCAAATAAATGCTATGCAAAGTTTTACGGTAGTAAACTTTTTTTATTGTATATTTCGCAGGGATATGATTTAACCAAACACTCATATTTCCTTAGAAAGGTAATTAATATATTATTCATATAAATGTTTTTAATAACATAGATAAACCTCAAATTAAATTTTTCTCGATACTATTTTAAAAATATATAGGAATTAAAAGTAATTTTGCCTATTATCATGAAATATCCTTTTATACAACATTTATAATTACACTTTTGGTATTAACTTGGCTAAAAAACCACATTTACTGATATTTTTTTAGCAGTCTGCTTTCGTACTAGTTCAGCGCATTAGTCAATGCTGTGAGTCATGGACAAGACTGTTGCTCAAGTGAGTCTGTCGTGTATTGGTGTTCTGTGGTGTGTTATAGTTCTTAGTTATTGTGTTATTGTAAAACACAAAAACTGCAAGTTATAACATTTTACTATGTTTACATTAAAATGAAACGTTTCTCTAAGAGCTTTTGTCATAGGTATTAGAATATAACACATTACAGAATATAATTGCAACCACAGCAAATATCTCTTGCAATGGAAACTGATATACAACCTGTTGGCAGATATTACATCAAATGTTGTTCCACCAATGTTTATATTTGAAGTGGTAAATTTATTACACTTGTTATAGTTAACTTACCAAGATAAGCTTGACTAGTTTGAGTGTTTATTACTGCTTCATTAGTTTGTTAACATCTCATTGTTGCAATAAATTTATAAACAATAATGTCTATATGACTTCAATATATGTAACAGTTCTGCGAACGTTACGGCAATGGGTAATAAACCTTCCTGACAAAAGCCACGAAACAAAAGTAAGACAAGGAAAACTAACACACATTATTTATCTTGGACATTAGGGTAAGACGCGGTAGAAATAACATCACTTCTAGAATGGGTAAATAGTATGGAGGATATTTTTTCCTGAAATGTCAAAGGTTATTTAAACGTTTAAATATTACTAAGGCACGAAGCATGATTTTGGTATTATAGTGCTATTGTCAGAAATATTAAGTAGGGGTTTCATTTAACATTAAAAAAAAAACATACCTTCAGTACATTTTAAAAATTTACATCCGGTGAGCTTTCAAACACATTTATCAGTCAACATACAAAGCACACTGTATACAATTAGGTAGGTGACATTAGTGATTAAAAATCTTATATTCAAAGAGTTTTCAAATTAGAGTTCATTGATCCATTGGTTGGATTAGCCTCATAACATTTGCGGGTAGAAATGAGGCATGGATATCATCAGAGCACAGTTAATCTTCATCGAGATGCGACGGTCCATTCTCTAACAGTAAATAATTTGAATTTTTTTAACGGAAGCTCAAAAAATCCAAAAGATGTATTTTGTGCAAAGACAAATCTATTTTTTTAAATATGTGGTTGAAAAGTCATTCACATTTAAAAATAACCCCTAAACGTACTTTAAAGCAAGCATCTTCAGAAGAATTTGTGAACAATAATAATTGTTTGCAATTGAAATGTAAATTAGAAGTTAACTAAATAAAAAAGTTTATTTGTGTTTAAGTAGTTTTATTTATTCAATAAAAGATGCACCACTATACTTTAAATTCTTAGATGATAACTGTTTCAATGGGAGCAAACATAATGAGTACTTAGAAACTAAAATTGTAAAATTAGAAAAAAATCAAATTTTCAGTGTTTCCAATGTACCAAGTATTTAAAGGTTGATTACAATTTCAACAAAAAAGCGTGGATAAGAAGGGAATATTTTAAAATGTAGGCTTAAAGAGGGACAAGCATTTTTCCAAAGAAAATAAACATTGCACTCTTCATAAAGAACTGCCCTGCCCTTCCAAAAAGTACTAATTCCAAACTGAGAATTAAAGTGTTTTTCATTCTACCAAGGCCTCATTTCTGAACTGATGAGAATGATGGCATTTGATGTTCAAGAAACAATAACTTTCAAAACTTGCTGTTTTTCTGTTGTACATCTTGAGGTTTTTTCTTATAAATTACACTTTTGGTTCACTTAGCAAAAAAACTACTACTTACTGATATTTTTCAGCAGACTTGTTTCACACTAGGTCAGTGTATTGTTAAATGCTGAGTCACAGACAAGAATTGAGTGTAATTAATAATTTTTAGTTGTTTCTCTAAAGCAGTATTAATTTCTGTGAGATGTTAAAAAGATGATGATAATTATAAGACAATGACAAAAAAAAGTGGATTCCCTAAAAACGAGTGGATATGTAGTCTATGTAAACCAAATTCTAGATTTTAATATTGTAGATGGAAACGTAGCTGTTTCTGACTTATCAAATGATAAAGACATTCTCCTAAATTTCTAGACAATAAAACTGACTGAGGCTTTGAATGAAAAGGAAGACAATTGTGATGAACTACAAAAAAAAGAATCTATTAAGAAAACTTGTAAGGGTTAAAAATTATCAGAGTGGATTTGAATTTGAAGATGTGCTGAACCACATTTTTGATTGTTTGAATAAATGCAAAACATTCATCTTACATGAATGCAAGACATTCATCTAACATAAATGCAAAACATTCATCTAACATGAATGCAAAACATTCATCTAACATAAATGCAAAACATTCATCTAACATGAATTATTTAAACAGAAAACAACAAGTAATTACATACTTTTTTAAAGTAAAAATTGCATCTTAACATTGTAACACCAAAAAGTATCAATATTATGAAAGGTATTAAGTTCTGCATCCATATCAACTTAGTCTTTTTGTAAATTACTGTATCAACTGTTGTATTTTACTATTGTAAGTACAATATATACAGTAAATTTAGTAGCACAAACTTACACATATTTTTATAATATATTGAGCTAAAATTTTGTAGTTATTCCTATTGTACAATACAGTATAAGGTATGTGTATAATGGACAGTGGTTTGCCATAATCATATTCATACTATATTTACAGAACGACGTGTAATTATATGTTTTCAGCTAAAGGTGGGGCAATTTTGGTGACAAGTGAACCTACAAATTAAATTCTTACAAATGCCTCTAAAAGACAATTTTTTAAAAACAAATCTGTGTTGCAGAGATGTTTAACTGTATATTGTGTTATACGCAAAAATTTACTTCTTAATCATTTTATTATTTTGGTTTTAATGTAATCATTCATTTTCACCTATTTTACTAAATTCTTGGAGGGTTGTCTTATTCCTGTCAATCTACAATTGAATTGTGGAATTATAGGCTGGTTTAAATGATTAAATTGTTTTTTATTGCAGTAATTTGACATATCTAGTAATATAGCTTTTTATCCAATGAATCATAAGATATCTGGTAAAAAAAATGTCTTTTTGGAGAAATATTTTTTAAACCATTTATTGTTTCAGATGTTAGCAGAAGCATCACACTCTCATATTGATATCTTCTTAGGTGATGTCAGAACTTTCAATATGGAGAATACCTTTGCAGAAGAAAACAGAAGGAGTTGGAGTGACCGACCTCCAAATATCCATCTTATTGGAAATCTTCCATTTAGTGTCTCTACTTTCTTGATAGTCCATTGGCTGGAAGCTATTTCTCTAAAGTAATATTGTAATTCTAAATGTAAAAATTAGGATTTAGTTCTGAATGTTTAGGTAAAACTTTAACTTTACTTGTACTCTTCTATTTGAGGATTTAAAATCCAAGCCGTGTTCTAACTCAGCTAAAATGGATATATTTTTTTGTAGTATAAAGTTTTACCAGTTTCTTTAATATAAAATAATTTATGAAAACCTTTGATGGTAAGGTATGTGAGGTTGAGTATAATAAAATATATCAAGCCATTTGTCATGTCAGTAAAGATACTGGGAGTTCACAATTACTAAATTCTATTGGAAAGAAAATTAATTTCAGTTTCCTACTTTAACATTAGTTCTTTATAATAACAAACCATATTCATAAAACACATTAAATTTTACAAGAGTCTTTTAATGTTTTTAAAATTTATTTTTAATATTCATTTGTTTTTTTTTACAAAAGAGTTGTTGACTTTTAAAAATTTGGATTGTAGGACCAATGCTTGGGCTTTTGGCAGAGTACCAATGACTTTAACCTTCCAGAAAGAAGTAGGTCAACGTATGATTGCTCCAGTAATGACTAAACAAAGATGTCGCCTGTCAATAATGTGTCAGAACTGGTGTCATGTTGACTACAAGTTTGATATTCCAGGTATTATTTCTATAATTTAAATGTGTATTTGTCTGTTGTATATACCACACATTATTATAAAGAATAACAATTGTTAATAACTACATACATTATACCCAGTGGTTTAGGTGTGCTAATTTCTAACCACAATTTTTATATTTTAAAAAAAAGAAGCATATTAAATTCATAAGAGGCACAAAATTATTCGTAATTTGTTGAAAGAAAGTTTGAAAGTAGCCATGAGTAACCAATGGATTCACTTATGTCAGTGCATCTGATTCAGTGCTGCAACTGTCACACTGTACTACCCTACTCCCACCACCGACTATAACCACTGTGTTAACCATGATAACTCATCTCTCAGTCTGTGCATCTGTTACACACCCAGCTCCCTCTGCTTGTTCTCAACAATTGGCATCGGTCATATCACCTAGTATAAGACTCTGTTACAAAGTTACTCCATTATTTTAGGCCAATTAAAAGGATGCTTCTTATTATTAGAAAATTTGTAGTTTTGTAACTAAATTCTTGAACCAAAGTTTTTTTTTAAGCTAACCTTATCCTTGAGAATTTATTGCTTTAAGTTAAAGAAAATGTATCCCATTATTTTTGAACAGGAAGGACTTGAGAATGAATTGAATATGATATTTAGAGCTACTAATTTCCAAGACGAAAACCCTGAGAAGTTAATACAGTTTTCACAAGAAGAGTATTTAGAAAATGATTTTAATGAAGTATTTCCATTTAATTTCTCTCTTTGGTGGAGAGACGTTTTTTTTAACAGCTAAAAGAATTCACGCAAACAGGAGATCCATACAAGAGCAGATACATGATCTGCCATAACCATCTACTGTAAAGGAGCTTTTGGAAAAATTCAAGAGATGGAGAAGACTTTAATAATACTGGCACACAGAAGAATCTAAGTTCATTTACAAATAAAGCATAAAAGTTTTGTTAATTTTGATCAATAACTTATTTTTTACTTTAATTTAAATATAAATTCAGTTAATGGCATTAATATCAAAGGACATAAAAATCATTACAATTGTTTGACGAGTTTGCCTTCTGCGTCAGAAATGTTGTGATAAATTTATCACCACTGACTTTACGTTAATTGTTTTAAACTAATGCAGATCAAATTTAATGAAATTTCAAAGAACAAAACATTATATAAAATTGATTTAAAAAAAAAAATTTGTATAACTACTATTACAACAATCTAGAACACTTTAGAAAGTATGAAGTATTTGCTACTTTTGTGTGATCCTATTTAGCAATAAAATTCAGTTATTGATATCACTAAAATACACATTCTCTCTCTCTCTCTCTCTCTCTCTCTCTCTCTCTCTCTCTCTCTCTCTCTCTCTCTCTCTCTCTTTTGAATATGGGTTTATAAATCAAAATAAAAAAGGATTCTATTTAAAGAAATTCAATCAATATTTACCCTATTCTATTTTTAAACATTCTAACTCGCCCTTTCTTACTTTGCACAAATTACAAATGATATATTTGCAGTTTCTAAAATTTCCAGAATAGTAAGTTTTTAGTTGGGGTATGGCAGTTTCACTGTTCCTTACTCGTTTTCTTATTTACAATCTTATATTTAAATAGTATCTTTAAATATATACAGTACAGTACAACTGATTTTAAATAACATTTATATATATATATATATATATATATATATATATATATATTGCGTTGTACTGTGCTTCATATTAAAAGTCTTATATTTGGTTGGAAAAAATCTAAAATACAACTTACAAATAGATTTTGTACTTTTAATCTTAGCAAATATTGTGATTTATACCAGTAAACCAATAGTTTAAATTTATAGAACTATACAAATTTTCTTTTTTTTATTAGAGACACGAGATTCTAAATTCCTTCGGCCAATCCAATGTTGAAATTTTAATAAATTTTAGCACTCTGAGGTAAACCTCAGGACACTATTAAAGATCTATATACTTTTTTGTTTTAAAAAGGAAAAAAGAAAGTTAACTAATTACTTGCAAAATTGAACATATAAATATTTTACAATGTAAAATAAAATAAATAAGAATTATATGAGCTAGACTGATTGAGAGAACTAATATAAATAATATAATGCTTAAATTGTGTCAATTTCTGATAAGTGCTGGATATAGATTTTTGGTTGGTCCTTTTGACAATCTGCAATGCCTCTAAAAGTTGCCCCCTGTTTGGCATCTGATGTAGCAAAAATTATTACTGTGGCCTCTTGCTGTCTCTAATTCCATCAATGTAAATTGGAAATCCCGAATATATTTGATATAATTTAACTGTCATGTTAAATGTCTCTCAGTCTCCTATCTAGTACAAAAATTTATAAATAAGCTTTAAGCTCTACTAGAACTAACATATGTATACACACACACACACACATATATATATATATATATATATATATATATATTCTTGATATTTAACGTTATCCATTGTTTTTCCGTTGCACTGACTTTATGAAGTTAATATATTACTATTGTAAGTAATTTTATCCACCATTAAGTGCAATAATTTTACCTTGAGTGATGAGGCACCTTTCGGTCAATTGACCATTGTCGAATCACTCTGTATATATATATATATATATATATATATATATATATATATATATACATATATATATATAGAAATGATATTTCACGTTGTCCATTATTTTTCCGTTACACTGACTTTATGAAGTTATTATTATTACTTGTAAATAACATTTTCCACCACTAAGTGCAATAATTTTACCTTATGTGATGATATATCTACAACACTTTGAACAAATAATAACAAATAATAATCAAACCTATACTAAATACACATAATATTTTACTATGGACAAGGTACATAGACGATATACTTGTAATATACCAACCTACCATTCACAACGAACATATCATAATACTAAACAAATTAAATACATACAACGAAAACATACAATTCACCATCGAAACAGAAACAAACAGAACAATTAACACTTACAGTAACTTGATAAATTTAGCAATAAAATACACACAAGATAACAAACAAAAATTAAATGAAGAATTAGATAACATTACAAAAATAGCAATAGAAAATGGATACAACAAACACCTTATAAAAAACATATACAATAAATTTACAAAAACCCCTAACCTCAACACAACACTACAACCTGAACACAAAAATAATAAAAATAAAAAACACTTAATTGTTTTAACTTGCCTATAGTAGCACTTACTTTGCTTGTTGAGGACGGCCGTTTCGGGAGATGTGTCCCTTTGTCAACTCAGACTGTAACTCGAGTTACGGTCTGAGTTGACAAAGAGACACATCTCCCGAAACTGCCGTCCTCAACAAGCAAAGTAAGTGCTACTATAAGCAATTTTAAAACATTTAAAAGTGTTTAGTGATTACTAGTAGCTCACACGAAGATAGAATCAACAAATGTAAAAATTAAAAGATCTACCTTAAATATAAATACACCAATAACAAAATAGAAAAATTAACAAATATATACAACAAAGAATACTACACTCTAACATACAAACCAAATAATAAAATATCTTAATAACACAAACCACAAAACAAATACAGAAAAACATAACCTATCAGGAATTTACAAAATTACTTGTAACGACTGCAACGCATTTTACATAGCGAAAATAACCAGATCATTTAAAATAAGATTTGAAGAACATTACAGAGCATTCAAAAATAAAAATACAAAAACATCAAATGTTCCAACACACCTAATATCACATAAACATGAAATAACAAATTACGAAAATAACCTAACCATACTCGAAATAAATAATAACCCAGTAGAACTAAACTCGCTAGAAAAATACCACATTTATAAAAACATACACAATTTAATGAACCTACAGACAACATATGCAGATGGTGTACTATTTAAAAACATTATACACGAGGCTCAAGGAGATATATGTATGACGTCGACAAATACCAACATCCCGGACCGCACATTCACATCAGTAAAATAGAGAAAAATAATCAGTGATTCGACAATGGTCAAGTAACCGAAAGGTACCTCATCACATAAGGTAAAATTATTGCACTTGATGGTGAAAAAATATATTCACAAGTAATAATAATAACTTAATAAAGTCAGTGTAACGGAAAAATAATGAACGATGTGAAATACATATATATATAAGATATTATTGTTAATTAATGAACGACGTGATATAAGCGTTTAAATGTTCTTTGTATCTTTCTTTTATCAAAGAACAGTTTTAACGCTTATATCAAACCAAACATATACAAATCAAATTTAGCTACGCATCGTATTAATAATGGACACAAGTTTCCGGAAATAGAAAATATGAAATTAACAAAAGAATTAAATAAAGGATTAAAAATGAATATATTTGAAACATTGGAAATTTATAAGCATAAAGTTAAAGACAAATTAATTGATGAACAAATTCAAGTGAGATCAAGGCACCAAACTATTTATAAGGTTATTGATGTTATAGAAAAAATTACGTAAAGTGCAATACTTATAAACATATGGTCGTTTGTAGCACATATGATTTAATTTTGTAAAAATATTTCATTAGATAATTATTTTCCTGAAGATGCTGGTACTATTTTATCGGCGAAAAGCTTTGAATAAATATATTCATTAAAAGTATTCTTGTTTTTGAAATATTTTTAATTTATTAACTATATTACAAGAAAACATATCACCATATTTATTATATATGAGTGTGTGTGTGTGAAAAGATATTCTAAAGATATATGTATAATCAGGTTAAATTCCACCGTTACAAGCATAGGCAAGGGTGGAAAATTCTCTGCCAAAACTACTCTAAACTGTCTATATTGGTTGTCTATTGTCTCAAGATTAACTAAATAGTTTTTTTTCCTGGTATGATGTGGATAAAGGGAAGATGTCCTCAAGTTTCACTCAAATATATCCTCATGTTTAGCAATATTATAAAATTAACTAAAAGAAATTGGGGATTTCCAGCAGCGCGTGTAACGGACTGTGAAAAAAGATTTCAGATTTTTGACGCTCCATTGTACACCTAAATTTTGTAGTTTGCACAGTTTTATAACTTTCACACCATTGTTTCACTGAAGTATCTTACTACTCTGATTTGCTGTCCAATATTCTCTCAAACGACTTACATGAATTTTGTTACAAATTTATTTATGGCTCTCTTTTGGTTCATAAGCTCCAATAATCACCTTGCCTTTACCACTCAGTTTCAATTCCAGGTTTCAATTTTGATTAGTCTTTTAGATTAATGATTCCATTGATTTTAAAAACTTTTTCTTTTTTTTATTAACCTAATTAAAACTTTACACTTTGGTCTTTACCAATTGGATCTAAGTAATATTCCATTTATATCTTCTAATCTATTTCTTTTTTTTCATTTTGGTCACTTCAAATATCTATATTCATTTTTTGAAATTGTTATGTGACACACAAATTTATTGCACTATATCTGCACATCCTTTGTACCTATATGTATATTTCTCCTTTTCTTTTATTCTTCATGTTTTTTCCTCTATAACTGGATTTTTACTATCTTGAGTATATACATAGCTAAACTATTCCCCCATATATAATCGGATACTCCTTCTTAATAAGGTGCCTGTTGCTTCACTGGATTGTTTCGTCTATTCAATATATAATAGAGGCTTCTTGTATTTTTAGTTTATCTATGTTAAATTAACACCTAGATGCCCCTGAGGAAGACCTAGTTTTTGCTTGGTATTCTACAAGGAAAGTCGTTTTAAAGTTCTCTATTAATAACACTTTTAAACATTAGAACTCTTACATAGTAAATTTTTAAACAAATTAAAGGTCTATATCACACTACCATACTTTGAGCGTATAATAATAATTTTAAATTAAAAACATGTTTGTATAAAAGATATTGAAGGTTAGATCACATCAAATTGATGTCATGTAAAACATTTTATATACAGTCTTCTTAAAATTTACCTCAAATCATTGACATTACATATTTGGACATTTTTGGATCCAATTAACAATTTCTAAATTTATTTTTTTAAATTTCTAAATAAAAATTTATAGTTGCTTGATGTAATCATCTTGAATTCACTGATTAAACTAAATTTAAAAAATGATTAACTAAGTGAATACGTAATTGCTTACTAGCTGAAGCGTTTCAAAACATTCATTCCTTTTACGAAGTTAACCCTCTACTTGCGGCATCGGTTAAGTATAAAGTCTCTAACGGGACGGATTTATGACTGTGGGATGATGGGGTGGGTTATTTTTGTTATGTGTCATATATTGGAAAAGGCTGTTGGCTTCACAAACACGCTGCATTTAAGCATATGTTACACCAGCTAATCAATATACCAATGCTACAAAAAGACTACGATCAAGAACTCAATACCATAAAATACATCGCTCAACAAAACGGCTACCAACATACACTCATAGACAACATACTCAGGAAAATTAAACATAAACACCATCAAACTGCCACGCAGACAAACTACACAAAAAAGAACAAATACATATCCCTCACCTACCACAACAAAAACACACACAAAATAGCCTCCACATTCAAAAAATATCCATTACCAAATATCCTACAAAACAACAAACACTTTAAGACAGCACATACAACCTTTTCAAAAAGAAACTGACAAATACAAACTCTCAGGTATTTACAAATTAACTTGTAACGATTGTCCCGGCTATTACATCGGCAAAACAGGCAAGTCATTCTATACACGCTTCAAAGAACACATTACCCAAAGAAAACAAACAAACCCAAAATCCAGAACACCTAAAAAACACGCAACACACAGACACACACGGACATACATACTAATTTAAATGTTCTACACACATGAAAACAAAGTAAAAAAATTAACAACCTTAGAAAAATATTAAATATACAAACACTACGCAACAGATAAAGAAAACATATTAAATGATCACACACATTTTGAAGCCAACAGCCTTTTCCATTGTATGACACACAACCAAAATAACCCACCCCATTCCACAGTCATAAATCCATCCCATTAGAGCCTTTATACCTAACCGATGCCACCAGTAGAGGGTTAGCTTCGCAAAAAGAACGAATGTTTTGAGACGCGTCAGCAATAAGAATTTTTTTAATTTAGAAAAATTTATAGTTATGCATATATGAAGATTAATAATATACTACTAAATTGACAATAACAAAAGATTTATTTGATTATGAAACTTATGAATCCAACTTCTCTAGTCTTTGAATTATGATTTGCCTTACTTAATTGATATACATGAATATGGTTAAATATCAAACAAAAACATTACATAAAATGGTGTTTCTGTTTACCAGTGCACACAATTTAAGGTTGAATTATTATATAATTGTCTATTACAGAGTTACAATATTTAGAAGAAAAAATTATTAATTATCTGATAAGCCTTGAATCTACTGGCTTCTTGAGGTGGAGATGTATTTAAAAATGTCAGATGCTTATCGTTCTTGTACTCAGTATGTCTATTTAAAGATCATTTATTTTTAAGATAGTTTTATAAATCTGAATAACTTTCTACACATAGTTACGCTAGTATTTAGGAAATTAAATATTGTATAATACTCTTAATATTTTACTTAAATCTATATAATTTCAAAACCACTATGACCTTTACACTTTACTGTTTTATATCAATTAGAACAAAAAGAAATGTCAATGCAAATCATTTATTTTTCATAAATACTGTAAAATTATTCTCTATTGATTACAATTTTATTGTTACCAAACGTATAACTTTACTCTGAATAATTTTAATTAATAAATTTCAGGAACTGCTTTTGTGCCTAAACCAGATGTAGATGTTGCTGTTATGCATTTCATTCCTTTGGAAGAACCTGTCATAAAATTGCCTTTTAAACTTGTTGAAAAAGTCACTCGCTGTATTTTTTCTCATCGACAGAAATACTGTTTACGAGGCGCACAGTAAGTTGGATTGAACATTATTTTTCTTTTTTTTATGAGTTTAATGCTAAAAAATATAAGTGAGGTTAATTTCAGTTAGTGGAAATTGCTTATCTATAATTATTGTTTATGAGTTTAATCCTTGAAAATAAGAGTGAGGTTAATTTCAGTTAGTGGAAATTGCTTATCTATAATTATTGTTTATGAGATTAATACTACAAATGTTTATTCAAACTACTTATCTTAACATTGCTTTAAATATTTAATTACTTATACAGTGAAACCTGTTTAGGCCGGAATCCATTGGGACCGGCATTTTTTTCCGTCTAAGACAGGTTTCCGGCTTATACAGTAGTAGTGTACTGTATGATGGTAATACCATCAAGAAACTTTTGCCAAGTCTATTTTTAGCGTTGGGGTGAGGGTAGGCCGTGGGGATTCTTAGCTATAAGACTATTATTTCTACTGATCAGCTGTATGGCGCTGTACCAACACCATAGATATCTAACAATTAATTGTCATCGTGTCTACATTCGTTCTAATACAGTATTTAATTTAATTATTTATTTTCAATTAAGTACTGACTGTTTATTTCCTACAGAGATAACACTTCAACATATAAAGCAAGTGTATTTAAATCACAAGAAAACTATCACATTTTAACGTCTAAATAAACGTCATTCAACAGTAATATCGGTTATCTTGATTGCATAATGACAGCTTGTAGCCTGTGCCCTGTGACATCATAACTCGCAAACCTTCTTTTCTAAGTGGTGTTGGCTATGCACACTACAGAAAATGTTAAAACCTACATTACATAATAAAAATCTTACCTTTTAATGCAGAACATTTTTATCCTTCTGAACAAAACATGTTTAATAGAAAACTATAAAACTAAAACACTTATACACTTGTCAACAAAATTTATGAATTAGTGATGCAATTTATTAAAAACTATATTTTCCCTCTTACTGTGTTTAGGCTAAATACTGTACATAGTTGGCTTACGTAAAAATAAAAGAAAATCAATTAGGCTTCAAAAAATCTAGCATTGACTTTTATTAAAAGGTTAGTTTTACTTGCTTGTATTTCAGTTATTGTTTTTAGTTGTAACAAATGGTGACGCATTTCCGGGGTGTTAATACGTACCGCGAAATCTTCTAACTCACAAATTTTCATTAAAGCCTCGCCAAATGTTTTTATTTTGTTTTCTACGACTGGTCCGCCTTCAATTTCTTCTTTTTCTTCTATTTGCGCATGTTTTTTGGCTATTAGAATGAAGCGCTCTCTGGCCTTTCAATATGTCAATCAATATGTCTGGCCGTGGATGTTTGTAAACCATTCATTGCGTTATCTTCAAAAAAACGAGTGCTGACACATAACCTATCGTAAATTATAGATGTTTGTATACCATTGCGTTATCTTGTGTATATCAGCAATCCTTAACGTTGTTACAGAGTTCTCAGAAATAAATATGATCCGTTACAATTAAGCAGGCCTATCTGTGAATTTTGTTATGGTAAAAAAATATATTATAAACTATATTTTATCTAAACAGAAGTCATTGTAACTTTATATTTTACAGCATGTATATGATCAGATTTTCCGGCTTATTCTGCTTCCGCGTTAGACAGTTTCCGGCTTCTGAAGGTTATTAACCAGGTAAATTAAATAGGCGACAGTCGGGACTTTTAAAGTTTTCCGCGATAGACGGGATTCCGCCTAACACAGGGTCTGTCTAAGACAGGTTTCACTGTACAAAGTTTGCCCTGAAAACTATAAATAACCTAAACAGATAGTTAATGTAGTAAAATGTAATTACTGCATTTTCACAAAACTTTTGTTAGAGTTCCAGGTAGCTCACATGTTCATTGAATTTAAAATAATTGATTTTTTATGATCTAATATGAATGCAAAATTTTATTTCAATTGAGAAAAAGTTCATAAGAAATTCTGTAAACAGTATATTGGGGCTACACCAAAAAGTGCCTTTTAAAGATTTTGGTTTTGAGATGCCAACAATCCATATTCAGGCTGATAAAAAACAAATTGTTAAAGTTGTTACTAAAGTTACAGAAATCGTCTAAAAATCATTTGTTATTACCACCTTTTTAACTTGTATTGAAAACACTAAAAGTTAGCCGTCATGAAATTATTACATAAAATTAAACCATAAGTAAATAATATACTATTATGTACACAACCTATATCAGATAATCTTTAATAGATTTTTCATTACTTTTTATGTAAATACCAACTAGCAAAACTAATGATAATGAGATATTTTTAAAACACATTTTACTCAAGGTGCCCCTTATAAGCCTCCAAATGCAATGGTAAAAACTAAAGTTTGTAATGAATGCTAGAAGGGTGATTTTTTTAATTCAGGTTGTTGTTAGTAAAGAATTTAAGAATCAATTTTATTAAGATTAGCAAACTGTATTCTTAAAGTACAATATTGATTGTACAAAAATATTGTTAAGTACATTATGACGCTTGAGTTAATTGCTGGCTACAACTTGACAAGTTTACTTTTCTATGTACAGGGATGAGGGTGTTTTTTTAACATTAATCCAATCCTGATAATTTATCTGAAATAAAACATACAAAAATTAAAACAACGAATGGAATATTCTACTCCAGGTAGTACTGTTAACAGAAATCCACCATCCTTGGAGGCATACCCCACGAATTCTGGGAAAGGGTCATTTATTGCTTAACAATAAAAATTCATTAAAAAAAAGTCAGTTGACTCTAAAGTCATCAAGTATAAAACACCTGAAAATAAGACTGATATCAACATAACTGGTGTCAATAATTACAACAGACTGGATGAGATCCTTAAGACTGTGTCCAAGAATCACTGCAGAATCACCATACTAAATAATAATGTGTGAAAAATTAGTGTGCAAGATACAAACTCTTATAGAGCACTTATTTGTGCTCAAGTTTAAAAACGAGTGGTTTTCATTAAAAAATTAAAGTGTCTGGACACTGTGCATAAGAGTTAGAAGACTGCATGTCTCATGTAGTAAAGAGACCATCATGAATGATCTACAAGGTCGAATCTTCAAATTGTTACATGCCATGTATATTTTAAAGAAGGAATCCATATCCAATCAGCAGGTACTGGTAACCTGAAAGACAAGGTTTGACGTCAAGACGATCTTCCATAGTGATCAAGATAGAAGCTCTAAGGAAAAATACAAGGTCAATTCCTCAATCCAGAAGATGTCAAGGGTTTTAATACTCAAGCCCACTATTGAAGGGAAGCAAAGTGTATGAAGTGTGCTGGCAAACATTTGAATGTACTGTAAGCAGACAAAGTGTGCAAGGTACATAAATAGTAGATGCAAAGATCCGCAATATAAAGGGTGTGAAGTCGCCAAAAAACTTCAATAATAAAATGGAAACAGTTAAACGAGTTGGACAACAAATTAGGAAAGTGCTGCCGGACAGCCTAGCGAAACTCAGACCCTGGCTTATTGTTCAAATAAAACCAGGTTCAGTGAAAGCGACATCCAACAAATCCTCAAGAACTGGATCATATAAAAATGACGAAGTCTCATCCCTATGGCAAAAACTAGCTCACAGGCTCACTGACTAGAGAAGACAATTGAAAAAAAACAAGGATGTACGAGTGAAAATAAAATATAATCTACAAATAGCCACATGGTGCACCAAAACAAGAGTCTTGAATTAGTATTGTTTTTACAAAATGTGATCAAGCTATTTGGATTTGACATCTACTGCACCTACCACTCATCGAGAATAGCCAGAGGGCGGTCTGCAGTGATTGTAAAGAATACTATCCATTATTGCTCTCTAGGGATACAACTTGCCATAATTTAAGTTAGTACATTTCTTATCTATCCAAAATGTAGAATCCTTTTTCCAGTTTTTACTGTCCTCAACAATTTAGTTTCTGATGAGATGATTACACTGAGCTTTTCACCAACCTTGGTCTCAAGTTCCTGATGGGTGATGATTTCAATGCAAAACACATTTTGAGGCTCCCATCTAATAACTCTAAGAGGGAAGGCATTATATGAAGCTGGATTCCAACGGAATTGTAACTTCTACCCCACTGAAAAACCAACGTACTGGCCAACTGACAGCAGCAAATTTCCAGACTTGATTGACTTTTTGTCTAAAGTGGGCTTGCAGAGTACTTCATCTGGACAGAAGGTTGCTGGGATCTTAGTTCTGATGACACAAGGTCTATCCTAACAATTATTGAAGGCCTGTACAATAAGTGGCTCTAAAGTTGTTTAGTAGCAGAATGGACTGGGAGAGCTTTTGTCTGGAGCTGAAAGAAAAAATCATGCTCTTGCTACTTGTAACCGTCGACAACCGACTTTAGAGAAATGGAAATGTTTGTTGATCACCTACAACAAGCAGCAAGTCAATTAACAATAAAAAAATGTTGCACTTTTGAGGTTTGCCTGCTAGTGAAGAAGATGAGAGCTAAAACAGTGATGGCATCAGATCCAGTAGTTAAGGCAACTCTGAATTGTCTCATCATCGAGCTACAAGACATGCTGCTAAACAAATATTTAATAAAGAAAAATAGAAAAAATCTTTCCTTATTATCTGGCAGATATTTTACCCCTTTGCCAAAACATACTGCCAGTGAAAATACTACATATGTGAGGAAGCCTAATGATTCAACACAACACCACTATCTTGTCCAGCACACAAAATGAGGCAGACACAAGAGCTAAATTTGCGGCATACCCTGGACAGCAGTAGTAACTAGATCAGTTAGGTCAATAAAGCCTAATGAAAGATACAAGTCAGCTGATGTTATATTTACCAAAAAGGCAGAAAGCAAAACTAACCTCATAATAAATAGGCAACTTGTCCTTCATCCAAAGAGGTAAAATGTTGAATGCTAAACTGAACTGGAAATCAATTCAATGTGAGAAAAAGAGATGAACTGGACATCTGCTTCAGTACAGAAGGCTAACATAGTTAATGCATAGTTATTTTGAGGTTAGCCCGTACTAAATTTCTGGTGTACAAGCAAGTCATGAAGCCCATCTGGACATACAAGTTGCCACTCTGGGGATGCACCAAGAGTAGCAATCTGAAAGTCATCAAATGTTTTCAAAATAAAGCATTAAGAGCCATGGTGAGGGCTCCATAATTATAAAAAAGTCATTTTTTGTTAGACAGTTAAAATTTAAAAATCTGTTCTAATTCTATTTATCAGTTTTAAAATGAATTATGTCATCTTCCAACTATCGGTTATACCGCTTCATTATTCTCATATTTTCTCTCCTTGATCATCTGAACCTGCTTCTTTTTCTTCCCACGTGGTGTTATATTATGGATTAGAGCAGCCTATCAGTTCACATAAATTTCATCACATTAACTCTTACCTGCTAAGTTCCATTACTGTTCCTTCTAATTGCATCCATCCTTTTATTACTTCATGGTGCATCCTTTATAGTTTTAATTTTCTAATAAAGAATTAATTTCTCTAGAGATAAGGCAGTTTTTAAAAAATGCAAGAGATGGTTACCTCTTGTGATCACAACAAAGGGTGGCTACACTTGGTCATGTTTTTGGTCATTACTCTTTCTTGCACTTCTATCAACAAAATAGTATTCTCTAAAAGTTTTTCGGCAATTTAAATCCATTTATAAGTTTGTATTTTTTTAATAACTTTTCATACACTGCAGAAAAATTAAAGATCTTTTTAATCAGTGAAATGTTTTATGTGAATAATGTTCATTCTTTTTAGGTTGTTATTCCCTGTTGCATCTCGTGAACGTCTATGCGACGAAATGTTTTTTAAGAGTGGTGTCAACCCACAGGCAAGACCTTATCAGTTAACACTTCCAGAGTTTGGTCGTTTATGTTTTGCTTATACTGATATCCTGCAACAACAGCCTAAACTAGCATCCTACAATGCTCGAGCAAGTAAAGCTAAAAGAGAACTACTGTTCGAAGATGAGAATGAAGATAATGGTAGTGAAGAAGATAGTGAAATTGAAGAAGATAATGAAATTGAAGATGTTGAAGAAACAATTAAAAAAATGTGACAGTGAATTAATGTCTTTTATTTTTAATAGTGTAGTATCTGTTAATAAATTTAGTGTAAAAAAACTATTATTCTATTACATTTCTTTGTAAATGAATATAACCTCTATATTCTTTGTTCTAAAATATGAAGGTTATTTATGGACACTGGGTTTTCAAGTTTTATTACTTTTATTAATGTGGATGTAAAGTTGACATGAAGGATTTTTCAAGAAACAATAATTTATAGTACTATTAATTTTAATTAATAAAAACTAAAGCTCGATATATTTAAGCTCAGGACATAACACCGAAGTTTAAACATGTTTATTTAATAAATAAGTGCTTAAACATGATCCAGAAGCTTTATGTATGCGATGTAACACAATCCATCAGTTAAGGCCTAAACCGTCATCATTACAATTTCCTATTCTGAATATGACATAAATCCTTGTTTCGAAAAAGTGTACTTGCATTTCATATCTTTTAATTACTGCCTAATTTTTACATTTCTATTAAAATATTTATGATATTTATTCAAGATAAAACTTAACAATATCATAACTTACGCAAACTTGTAATATCTCTGAGACTCTGATGATTGGCTAGATAAGTTGAAAACATTTTGTCTCAGTAAGTCTTTCATCAATGTGTTTTAATTATAAGTTTGTACAAGTTATTATATTACAAAATATCACCTAAAAATTTTACTAAAGTGATTCTATGTTATAACTATTCAACATATTTCAATCAATATATGACCATCAATATCAAATTGACCATTTTTCAATTCTTTAAGACCAAGTTATGCATTCATGAAAACGTTTCTTGAAATTCACATTCTTTCTCAAACTCCTGTCTACCATGCAAAATAATTGAGAATTGTCTATTAAAATAGTAATCAGAAACCAGAAATATTCAAAACCAGAACCTCTATCTCAACTGTTCAGGTATAGTTTTCACTTCTACCAGAGTTTAAACTGCTTGAGCTATAAAGCACTTATTTTTTTTAGGACTTAATAAGGGTAAATTCATTAGTTAGGGAGGAACATTAAAATGATGTCTTCAATAGAAAATAAGTACTATAAGTTGGATAATGTTGAAATCTACTTACCTTAATCCAGATTATAATTTCTGGAGCGTAAATTGTTTTCTTCGCTACAACTGTAGTTGTCCACGGTAATTTTACAACAACTTTTACGAGACGTTACTACCATACACTGACTGGATCACAGTGCTGTTCGGCGTCAGATCATGGAACGCCTTCTGACCATTTCTCCTCGACACACCCTATTACTTAACCTTATGCAAAAAAATTTGTTAAAAAATTAATGCAGGAAACAAGGTCAGGAAGGATTCTTTTAGGGAAAACAACTTACATATTTGCTAGCAGAAGCCATACAATCAGTTTTTTATTATTTATTTTTTTTTTTTTTTTGTAGGTTCAGGATTTTTATATTTTAGTTTTAAAAAAAAACATTTACTCAAACATATATGGTAAAAAAGACAAAAAGTTATTTTTGTCAAATGATTGAAAATGAAAAAGTAATATTTTCAATTCAACTAGTTGTTGAAATAATTAAAATAGTGGAGGTTGCTCATAATTTTAGGAATCTAGAGTAAATTGGTTAACCCAATGCATACAACAGACAAAACTGTCTCATCCCTACAAAATTTCTGTTTAGTAGACATAAAGATTAGAGTATCTATCGTTGATTTGAGAATATATCTTTTTTTGTTGAACGTTTAGTCTGCTTAACCCTTGTTAATCTTCTTCATGGTTCAGATAAGTATGTGTAATATGTTTCTTATGCAATTTTTTTTTTTTTTATTACAACACAATTCAGTGGCCATGATCACTAGACACGACTAATCAACTCGTGACGCTAGATCACTCAGATCAGGAATAATTTAATCGCAATGGGTTAGCACCAGTGAGCACAGAACAACTAGAGAGGACATCGTAGCTAGGTGGTTGAAGCCAGTATTCGTGGCTGCCCCACAAAGATGGCGGCCTCAAGCGATGAGTCACCCTAGTACAGAGCATCAAATTGCTTTTACACAAAATTCACTTGCCAATTAAACCCAGTAGTATCGATGTTGTTACACAATGTCTAATACAAATAACTTTTCTAAAATACTATCTAATGTTTCTGGTGTCAGCTGCCAATAAACTAATTACAAAGTTTCCAGAATTTCACATATTCTACGATGTTGCTTCCATATCTAATATACATTAAATAATAACCCTAATATAAACACCTTGTAAAATAATTGTAACTGTTGATAAGTTCTGATTACTAATAAGTTTTACACAATACATCAATAACAAAAATATAATAATAATGACTAGGTTACTAGACTGTTGGCATAAATTATAGGCATAATATAAACACTGTATATAATAATTGTAACTGTTAATAAATTAAGATAACATCCTGATAGGATGTTCAATAGACTACACAAATAACTAAACATGATTAACCCCCCAGCATCCAGTATGTTTACTCGTTTGAGTTAGAAAGTCACACTTTCGGACAATAACACTTGATGTTTGTGCTCAAATACACCAACCCCACAACCAAACCAATAGTCGTAGCGAAGAAATTAAATATGGAATTATACCTCCAACTTTCCCGCTGACATCATTTACCAATCAAAAAATGTTTAAAAACTTCAGACTGACTTTTTTATGTCAAGCTGTAATTCTATTTAGAGAGGTTTTAATTTAATGTCATTTTAAAATAAGAAAACTATTTTATGAAATTAAAATTTTTTCACCTTCATTATCTCTGTATTATACAGGATGCGACAGTGAAACGGGAAGATTTGAAAAATGGTTGGCAGGCCTGGTAGGGAGTTTAGAGAGGGAGAGATGCGACCTTGGCCGTCTAGACAGTTGGAAATTTTAGTAACCCTGTATCGTTGGACGAACGAACAACATGCTTTCGCTGTAAAGGCGTTTTATAAAAACAATGATAAGCACTATGATAAACAACGATGGTGCGCAACGGGCTTTCCGTCGGGAATTTCATCTTTCTCCACGCGATCCCGTACCTTCCGCAAATGCTATCAGTCTTTGGGTTAGAAATTTTGAAGCAACAGCTAGTGCTACAGGAAAACGAGGTGGCAGTGTTAAAACGGTCGTAACCCCTGAGAACGTTGATCGTGTGCGGGAAGCGCACACTCAGAAAAAGTTACTGTGTGGTGCGCTATGTCATCTCGAGGAATAATTGGACCTTTCTTTTTCGGAAGTGAAAACGGTAACAGCGTGACAGTAAACTCTCAACGTTATGCGGACATGTTAGTAACTTTTGCACTACCCGCACTTGATGAATACGTGGATGAAGACACTTTGTTTCAGCAAGACGGTGCTACTAGTCATACCTCTAAAATTGCTTTAGATTTGTTGAGGCTTGCATTTCCCGGCCGTGTGATTAGCAGAAATGGTGATATCCCTTGGCCTGCTCATTCACCAGACTTAACAGCACCTGACTTTTTTCTTTGGGGGTACTTAAAATCGAAAGTTTATTTGGGTAACCAACCGAGAACTAAGATTCAGTTGAAGGAGCGCATTCAGCAAGAGATAGACAGAATTCCGTTTGATATGCTACGCACAGTTATGGCCAGCTTTTGCGCCAGACTTCGAGAATCCATAGGAAACCGAGGGAGACATCTTGTTAGCACCATTTTCAAAAAATAATACGTAAGTGAAATTTTTTAATTGTAACATTAATTTCCACTAGTGTGCTATGAATTTCGGTTAATAAATGAAATGAATACCCATAATTAATTTTTTTGCAAGTTATTCAAATCTTCCCGTTTCAATGCCGCACCCTGTATATTACTATGAAACCAAATTTTGTTATTTTATGACAATGGTAAAAGGTTTAAAACGCTGTTTGTAGTGAAGTTGCTAACTATTAAAATTAATTGCTAACCAAGTCTTGTTTTCCCAGCCAGATCCCTCACCAAGATGGCGGATCTGTAATATGAGAATACCTATGTCCTCTCTAGTTATTTCTGTGTTCAGTGGTTAGCATTCACTGCTCCATGAAAAAAACCAAGACCTGAAAGTATTTTACAACATAAATGTCTCTATAACCCTAACAAAATTAAAATAGTTGTTGGAAAATATTTTTGAAAATTAAAATAATGTTAATTTTTGCAGCTAAGGCGCCTGCCTCAGCACTGGTATACAGTCACACATAGCATTTTTTTATATAGCCACGTGTAGAATTATTCTAATATGTGGCCATTTTATTCCTAATACCTGTATATAAATATAATTTATTCTAAATGCAATTAGAATAGAATATAAATCATATTAGTAAATATGATTTCTTTCCACATATCCAGAAAACGATCTCCAAAAAATATAGCCAATAGAAGAAAAATCTGTTATTGAGAATTTAGCTGTTTCCAGGTGAAGAACAATTTGACTGTTATTGTCAGGCATAGGACATATTTATTTTCATGGATAAAGGGGATATCACACATTTTACATAATTAATCAGCTGCCATTATTAGGACTCAAACTAAACCATCATAAAACTCAGCCTCTCAACCTTTTTACAAAGGTATTTCATCCAGCCCTGCCTGGACAAGTTTACTCACATTCAGAGGTGTCCATTTGCTTTAGTTACCTCTATATCAGCTAAATTCACCTTGATTAGCTGTGTCTAATTTAAGAACAATAGATGTCTCAGAAATTATCACTAATTATACACAAACCAAAAATAAAAACAAAAAAATGTAGACACAATAAAAGTTGTATGAATCTAGAACAAAAACTATTGTGCTAACTAGCAACAAGGCCATCCACATCTGAAAATGGGACTACTTCAGACATTCATATTTTATATCCTGAATGATTTTAAAGATAACTGAGGTAGCTGAAGAAATCCTAACACACCCAAAGAAGTGGAAGTTCCCTGTGTATTCATGGGTGCCACATCCAATATGCTAACAGCTCTGTTTCTAGTTCTTTTCTGCCTGTTGTGATAGTAAGTGAAGAGATAAAGGAGTTTTAACAAGTGTAGATCCATTATCAATCACATTTCAATCATTAGTTCAACAGAGTAGCTGAATTAAGGATTACTACATACATAATAATTTCTATTCTGACGTTTAATTTCTGATATTTTATTGAGGATTAATGAATATTATCAAAAGAATATTAAGAAATATATCTTATAAACAATTTTTGCTATCAAAATGCTTTCAAATAAATTGTTGACCAATATTACTACAATTTTAATTATTCAATAAGCTAACAAATTTGTAATTGTTAAAATATTTATAAAAATCTAATTAAATTAATTGTAAAAAGGTCTTTAAAACATTTGTGATTCATTTCTGTTTTTCACACTCTCTCAAACATTTGTTATCATTGATTTTTTTTAGTAATAGAGATGCTATTTTATTTTTAAAATAAAATAACAGCATAACTATGAGAAAAGTCAATTTATAATCAACTCCCTTCAGTGTAATAACATTGATCACTTTTATTGTTTGTTAAATTTCTTTGTAATTTGTAAAAAAAGAAATTTGAAGTTATCATTTTATTAGAAAAACTCTATTTTAGTACCAGGTGCTGCAGAAAACTTCCTTTTTCTATGCAATCTTTGCTTAGGGTAGTGAATAGAAAAGGATCATGTAGTAGAGGGGAGTTTTTTGTTTTCATTCACTTCAGACGCCATTATGATGTGGTTAAGAGCATCAGGCATTTGCTGTGGAAGTTTACTTTAGCGATGGTCATTCTATTGTTGCAGAGCAGTGTATATTCTGATTAGACTTTACACTTTAGATACTGTTCCAGACTGTAATTAGTTTTATCAGACTTTTAGGACCCCTGGAATTGTAATCCAGAAGAGACCAGGAGCAAGACGAATGAGAAAGAACACCAGAAATCATGGTTTGTGTGTCAATTATGTGAACATGCACAATCCCTGAAGATGTCAGACTAATTTTTGTCCTATTGGAGTCATTCAGAGAACAAGTAACTGTGTGATGAGCATTAACAAAAGTGGGCATCAATGAGCCGTGAAAAAGACCTAGGGAAACGGAAAGAACAAAATGAGCTGGAAATTAGAACATGTTTGTTTACTGTGATTGTGATTCTCAGTTTCTCTTCTCTCTCGCTGTGACAGTGATTTGTGTCGGCGCCCGTGATGTCATTATGATTACTAAAGCTAGTTCTGAAACAGTTTTGTTTGAAGTAGTTCCTTATTCATTTATAAGTAATTTGTTTCATTTAAGTCAATTATTTTTAAATTTTGTAGTCCATTATGTTCGGTAAATCTTAATTAATCACTTTAACAATAGTTTATGACTATCCGAATTTTAAATTTTGTAAATTTGTGAAAACTTACTGAGGCAGAACGTTTTTGATGGCTATGTGGCGATCTTCATCAGTGTCTTCTGCTTGGAGATGTCAAGTCAAGCGGTGACGGTCAAAAACCTGCCTTTAAAACCGTCACCACTTGACCTGACATCTCCAAGCAGAAGACACTGATGAAGATCGCCACATAGCAATCGAAAATGTTCTGTCCCAGTAAGTTTTCACAAATTTACAAAATTTAAAGTTCGGATACTCATGAACTAATGTTAAAGTGATTAATTATTTTTAGTATATATATATATATATATATATATATATATATATATGACAATAAATATAGTCTGTTCCTGAAAGTGAAATAACTTGAGTGAACAAAAAAAACAGCAGAAGACACAATCGGAGCGTAATTTGGACATTGTTTACTGAGGACGAAAATGATAAGGAAAGTCAAATGGCAATTTGTAACATTTGTAAAAATGAGTTTTCCTTCAAATCGAATATTAGGCACATGACCTCAAAGCACCCGGCATTTTCAATGAGGTTTTCCATTCCTGTTTCACAACCTCATTAAATTTCAGCTCAAGAGGAACCAATGGTAAGTAACTGTTATAGTTATTACTGTTATTACAACCAGGAATAATATGAAAAAAATATATTAAGCAATATATCACTAAAATTCCTATATTTCTTTGTTGTAACACTTTTAATATATATGGATTGCAATAAGCTACATGATATACCAAATAATAAATAAAAGTAAAAACTATAAATAAATTCTTTATTTAATATATATGTAAACACAAATTTAAAAATTTGCTTTATTCAATTCCTTCTATTATCTCACACTCTCATATATATATATATATATATATATATATATATATATATATATATATATATATATATATATATATATATATATATATTTAGGTTAGTTTTGGTTGGTAAAGATTATTTAGATTTTTTGGACTAGGAGACTGACAGACTTACCTTGGTAAGAGTCCACACTGTAGTCTTGAAATAGAAACACATAAAAGCACTTAAACAATGATATATTTCAACCACACAGTGGTCTTTGTCAATCGAAGAGGAAACACAAAAAGAAATATGAGAGAATGAAATAAAATAAATATAGGTTGTAATCACAGATTGTGTAGAGTAGAAATCAGATGTCACAGATGCACAGATTAAAGATATATATATATATATATATATATATATATATCTTTAATCTGTAGATATATGTTGTAGATATATATATATATCTTTAATCTGTGCATCTGTGACATCTGATTTCTACTCTACACAATCTGTGATTACAACTTATATTTATTTTATTTCATTCTCTCATATTTCTTTTTGTGTTTTCTCTTCGATTGACAAAGACCACTGTGTGGTTGAAATATATCATTGTTTAAGTGCTTTTATGTGTTTCTATTTCAAGACTACAGTGTGGACTCTTACCAAGGTAAGTCTGTCAGTCTCCTAGTCCAAAAAATCTATATATATATATATATATATATATATATATATATATATATATATATATATATATATATATATATACAGTATATATATATATATATATATATATATATATTGTTGCCAACCAAGATACTAGATCTGAAAAGTACATGAATATCTCAATACAGTAAACTCTCACTAATTTTCAGATATGGGGATACAGGAGGGTTCATTAAAAACACAATATACAGTGTACAGTATTTGTGTCATTGCCTAAAATTAAAGGCAATCTCCTTTTTTTAACTTAAGTTAGTCGTGTTTCCTTTTACATTGCAACAACATTGTTCACTTCACAACACTTACACAACTAGAACCGGGTGGTGTGGCCACTCAGTGATACAATGAAAAGTAAACAAGTTATGTTTACATATTGATTATGATTATACCTTCTGTCCTTGATGAAACCGCTGCATTAATGGAGGGGCTGGATTACAGAGAGTTTACTGTATATAAGATCAGTAAACAGACTAAAACTCTTGGTTTTGCACAAAAATGATAATTAAAAATTAATAAGTATCAAGCAAAATCAAAGCTCTCACTATTTCAATCATGTTAACAGAATCACTACCAATGTTATATGATGGGAGTTTTATGCATAGATGACTAGTGAAATATTCATCATGTTATTTGAGAGTAAAATTGTGGCTTTTAGACAAAATTTATATCTCAAAAGCCTTATTTCTGGACAATTCTGCTGATGATATTTTAAAATGATTAATTTGTGTCTAGCACAGCTAGCGTACCAGCTTGCTCTGGGTTTCCTTGCAAGGTACTGAGAGCGTGCAGGTGCGCTCCCCTCTTTTCTTTTGTGAGACAGTGGGCACACTCCCACTCTAGTTTAAACTCACTTCCCAGTCTAGCTTAAACTCCTCTATTGTCAAAAAGGTTTGATTTTTACGTCAGTGCTTCAGAACAGTTTAGAGAATATTGTTTCTTAGTTTTGAAAGCCAACCACCCCTAACTTTTTGAGATTCGAATATTGTGTAATTTGTTTTAAATGGCTTTTATTATTGCATTTTTAGACCATTTTGATGTATACAATGTTTTATAATGGTATTTTATGTAATTATCTGTTTTTTACACAAAATGCTGTTTTTCAGTTCTGCTGTTCACCACGACGAAGTTGCAGATCTTCAGCTCTCCACATCTGGAATTTCATTGCAACCGTCAAGATGTGTAGAATACTAATTTCTGTAGCGTACTAAGGCAACAAAATTAATAGTTACGAAGTAATAATTATTATTGAGACTATTTATTTATGGTTTGTAATAATTTACATGTTAAGTTTTTAGATCTATTTCAAGTCGACAGCAGCCAAGGGAATATTAAAAACTGTACACCGAAGAAGAACTTCTCAACATTTTATTGAAAGAAGATGAGGGAGAAGAATTTGAAGGGCAGGACAATGATGAATTCAACCTGGAGAATGAGGATTGGGAATTTGTAAGTAAATCAGAGAGAGAAAAAATTAGTACAACTTAGGTAAATGTTTCTGACCCTTTAAAGGCCTTAAATTCAAAACAATGGACAAAAAAAGGCCGACAAATAGACAAAATATCTTTTACCTGCAATCCCCTGACAGACTTAAGTAACCAAACACTTTCCCGGCCCATAAAGGATCAAATAAGAAAACTCGGAAGAGGTGCAGGATTTCTCTAGGTAAAAACAAAAGTCTTCTTCTTCCAATGGCTCTCACTTGGCTTACACCATTCAAGATCTTGCCTCTCAATATAATCCAGGTAAGTCCCTTTTTTGTTGAGGTGGTCCTTGTCCATAATAGATGTTTGCCATGCACATAATGTGCACCTGTTGGATTCTATTTTAATTTTACTGAGATGTCCGGCGAGACAGTCTTGTTGGTAGGGTGGTTTAATACTTTTTATTCTTGCTTGCACGAATATTCGTGATAACACTTTTGATGGTTTTTGAACAATTTTAGTCCCTCTCTTTGCAAGTTCATCTGCTGCCTCATTCCCCTGTATTCCAACATGACACGGGATCCACTGCATTATATTGTTTTTTACAATTTTATAATTCTTTTTTATATTCAGTACAATTGTGCTACCTGTATCATTATTAGCCATTGCTTGTAATTAGCATTTAGAGTCAAGCAATATTGGTACTAAACCATCGTCTTAGAATCAGCTGTTGAAGAGCCTCGTTGATGGCAAACAGTTCTGCCTCAAAAACAGTTGAATTATTGCTCAGTGGAAAATAGTGTGAGAAGTAATCCCTGTATATTCCCGCTCCCGTCTCACCATGCTTTCTAGACCCATCTGTGTAGATTCTCATCCAGGAGTCCTGCGGGTACCATGAGTTTAAAGTTTCCAAGGCAGTTTGGGATATCTTTTCCGGCATGTCAATAGTCTTGTTCACTGGCTCTATTAGATCCAAGGACACATTAAATTGCATGAAATCCAATGGGTTTACTAATTGTGGATGTTGCTCAGTTTCAGATGTATTTATTTTCCTGCCAACAACCACATGCTTAAAACTTTTCTGCGTGACAAAGTTGATCGCGTCTGCAGCATACTTTAAATTCTACGCGTCATCTGGGTAGTGCTAAATGATCAACAATACTAGCGAAAGCCACTTAAAGTCAGAATATAGTAAAACAAAAGTTAAACGTCTTATTATTGCTCTGATTCCCCCAAGGGTTCAATAATGCTTCAGGGAGTTTCAGATTTAATTTGGTTTTTATTATTAGACTTTGTGGTTTGTTTAGTTTTAATTTTATTATGTAGTATATTTTATTATTAGGTATTTTGTATTTTGATGTAAACTATCTACTTTTATGTCTTTTTTATTGAGTTAGTATTTGTTATTTAGTTTTTTAGTATTTAACATTCATATTAGTAAATGTTTTACGTAAATAAAGTTTTGTTTTTTACTGGTTCCCGAAAAATTAAAACCATATTTTAATGTCTAATACACTGTTTTGATGTTCCCAATCATCTTATATATGGCAGAAGGAAAATTATTGAGATGGAATCAAGGAACACAATCATTAGCTGCAACTTCAA
This sequence comes from Prosapia bicincta, assembly GCA_036971475.1. Lineage (NCBI taxonomy): Eukaryota > Metazoa > Arthropoda > Insecta > Hemiptera > Cercopidae > Prosapia > Prosapia bicincta. Next base: position 182,406,446 of record JBAIZL010000004.1, on the reverse strand, counting down.
GCTATACAATCCTGCATATCATTCCACTGCAAGGCACAGCAGACTCTCTAACACGCTTCTGATGTTTACAATTAAAGAGAGTGTTTACATTTTTTTACTATTTTTACCCTTTATAACTAAGCAGTTAAGTATAGATTTTGAGATAATACAATGCTCAAATCTGGAACTTAACAAAAAAAGGTCAGTGTTTTGATGATGTTTTTCAATATGGCCATTTTGCTGAATGTTTAGGGTAGTTTGGCACTAGAGTATCATTAAAATTTTAAAACAGCAAAAAATATTTTAACAATTTCATATATTAAAGTTTCAATAACATTTTAGTGAAACATTCTAGATTTTGTTTACATGCTAAGAGAAACAATATGCTTTTTTGTAACTTGCATTCCATTTCAGCTCTCTTCTTCTGTTAGTATTATGAGTGTAATTACATCCATTTTCCACATGCCAATGTTGTACACTGAACTCAATTTGATAAATTTTTATTAACCAAATAAGTTAATATTTATGATAAACTTAAATTTTCAAATAATCAGTAAACTGCAGATTTTTGTGTTGTACATCTTGAGGTTTTTCGATTGACTACTATAGCTATCACTTGGAAAAAAACCACTACTTACTGATATTTCTCAGCAGACACGTTTCACACTAGGAGCATTGTTAAATGCTGTGAGTTACAGACAAGATAATTGCTCAGGTCTGTTGTGTTAGTGTGATTTTGTTGTACATTGGTGTACTCTGTGTGTTATGTTCAAAGAGTAGTTATTAATTATGTGTTAAATTATAGTATTAGATTTAGAATGTATTGTGGATGGAACTCGTATTTGTTGTATATATATATATATATATATATATATATATATATATATATATATATATATATATATATATCACTTTCACTTATGTACTTAAACAAGAATCTTACTTGGTATTTATGCGAGCGCTTTCAGAAGCTAGCGAGTGCTTCCATCATCTGGCATACTAAACGTATTTTGAACTGCGGGCTGCGTGGAATCCGCCGTTGACCTTGATGTACCGTTACCTTCTATTTTTAGTTTCACTGCACTGTGCGAGTTTTTAGCATTTGTCTTGGGGTTTATACTGTCTATTAGATTGAATAATTTGTCGTTTTTTGATTTTATTTGTATCTGTTCGTTGATGATGTTATTTTTATTTTTATAAATTTCTAGTTGTTCCCAGATTGTCATTTTGAGGCCTTTTTGAACTTTTTTTATTAGGTGTATGTTTTCTAATGTGGGGAATGTGTGTTTGTTTTTGATTGCGTGTGTGGCTAAGTTTGAATTATAAATTTCCGGTTTGATGTATGCATTGAGGTGTTCTTGATATCTATCTTTTAATTTCTTTTTTGTTTGGCCTATGTATATTTTATTACAGTCTGGACAGTCTGGTAAGAAAAATAAAAATACAAAAGTATCAAATGTTGCAGCACACCTAATATCACATAAACATGAAATGACAAATTACAAAAATAACCTAACCATACTTGAAATAAATAATAACCCAATAGAACTAAACTCAATAGAAAAATTCCACATTTATAAAAACATACACAACAATTTAATGAACCTACAGACAAAATATGCAGACGATGTACTATTCAAAAACATTATACACGCGGCTCAAGAGGAAATGTGTGTCACGTCAACAAATACCAACATCACGGACCAAACATCCAGAAAAATAGAGAAAAATTAAGCAGTGATTCGACAATGGTCAAGTGACCGAAAGGTGCCTCATCACACAAGGTAAAATTATTGCACTTAGCGGTTGAAAAAATTCGTTACAAGTAATAATAACTTCATATATATATATATATATATATATATATATATATATATATATATATATATATATATATAGGTTAGTTTTGGTTGGTAAAGATTATTTAGATTTTTTGGACTAGGAGACTGACAGACTTACCTTGGTAAGAGTCCACACTGTAGTCTTGAAATAGAAACACATAAAAGCACTTAAACAATGATATATTTCAACCACACAGTGGTCTTTGTCAATCGAAGAGAAAACACAAAAAGAAATATGAGAGAATGAAATAAATATGAGAGTATTTATTTCATTCTCTCATATTTCTTTTTGTGTTTTCTCTTCGATTGACAAAGACCACTGTGTGGTTGAAATATATCATTGTTTAAGTGCTTTTATGTGTTTCTATTTCAAGACAACAGTGTGGACTCTTACCAAGGTAAGTCTGTCAGTCTCCTAGTCCAAAAAATCTATATATATATATATATATATATATATATATATATATATATATATATATATATTCATAAGAAGGGCCACGGGGAAAAATAATCAAAGTCCATTTTAATGCCAAACACAGGTTACCGAGGGAACGTGTAGATTATTGGAGACAGTATTTTCCTGTAACATCGTTTTGGCAAGTAAGATCATAGTCACTGAATTATAACAAGGAAAAGATTGGAGCTGACTGAGGGAAAACGATCTGAGTCCACGCACAGGCGGGCAAGAGTGATCAAGGTCCAATTCTCTCCCCTCCACTCCAACGTGAATCACGGCAGTTCAGTTTTGTTCTGAATGTAGACAAACGCTGAACCTAACCTAGTTCTACTTTCAACTTAATAATGTTGAGTGATTTTAGTGAGACAGACAGTGTAGATGAAAATAGTGTTCAACAAAATGTAAAGAAGAGAAAGAAAACCTGTAGATTGAAAGATGTGATGAAAAAACTCAAGTAATGAGATAGGAGAGAACTGCAGGTGTTTTCGTTATAAGTGTTTTCAAGTGATTTCTCCTGAGGAACGACAACGTATAATATCAAACTCAATAAGCTGGGTGATTACAACAAACAGAATCAGTATTTGAGTGGCTTGATTAGTGTTGATCCAGTTTAATGGCGACGCAATAGACAAGATGATGGAGAGGCGAATAATCATGTTTCTTCTTATTGTTATCGTGTGCGTGCACGTGTTGATGATGACACATTGCAAGATATAACTGTTTGCCACAAAGCATTTTCATCCTTACACGGTGTTACAAACCGTCATATTCAAACTTTAAAGAAGTAGTTGATTGTATTTGGTGAGGCTCAGTTGGATGGTCGTGGTAAACATAAAAATAGACCCAATCAGTTGCCTGAAGAGACTAAAGCAAAAGTATTTTATTTTATTAAATCTCTTAAAGGGAGGAAATCCCACTATTCCTTAAAAGATTCCGCAAGGGTGTATATGCCTGAGGCAAAATTACACAGAATGTACAACGAATCTAACAAAGAGCACACTGTCGGTTTAACAACTTTCCGTTATATTTTTTATGGTAACTTTAATATTTCATTTGGTTATCCTCGGAAAGATACATGTAGCGGTTGTGACGTAATAAAATCAGAGATTTCTGTGTTAGAAGATAAATTTACCAAGGCTACTGACGAAGAAATTAAAACTTCATTAGCAGTAGAACTAGATAAAAAGAAGACAGAGAAAAAAATACATTTTGCTAGAAGTGAAAAGTGTTATTCAATCAAAAGAAACTGTCATAAACAATCCAACAAAAATGAAGAGATTGAGGCAATGATGGTTGATAATCAGAAAAATTTGCCTACTCCTAATATTACATCAGACGTGTACTATCGACACCAATTGAATTTTATTTCTTTTAACATTCATGTGTTGTCAGACTCAACTTATATATTTTACACTTATGATAAGAGTGTTGCAAAAAAAGGGGGCTGATGATGTTTGAGTCATTGACTGTGCTAAAGAAGTCAAATTTGAAACTTGGACAAACTTTCTTTCTGGCAATTATGTTAAACAGTGTCCCATGCAAACAAGGCCAATCAGAATTTTGAAAATTGTTCATATATATATATATTATATATATATATATATATATATATATATATATATATATATATATATATATTCCTGATATTTAATATTATCCATTGTTTTTCCGTTGCACTGACTTTATGAAGTTAATAAATTACCAATTTTGAGTAATTTTTCCACCATTAAGTGCAATAAATTTACCTTGAGTGATGAGGCACCTTTCGGTCTTTGACCATTGTCGAATCACTGATTGTTCTCTGCTGTGGATGCTATGTCCGTGAAGCCGGTGTTTGTAGAAGTTACGCGCACTATTTCTTGATCTGTGTGTATGAGGTTTCTGTATAGTATGTCTTCTGTATATGTTGTTTGTAAATTCATTAAGTTGTTGTGTATGTTTTTATAAATGTGGTATTTTTCTAGTGAGTTTAGTTCTATTGGGTTGTTATTTATTTCCAGTATGGTTAGGTTATTTTCGTAATTTGTAATTTCGTGTTTTGGGAAATTAGGTGTGCTGCAACATTTGATACTTTAGAAACAAGTTACTTTAGAAAAAACATCCAGAACGTTTAAAATAAGATTTGAAGAACATTATAGAGCATTCAAAAATAAAAATTCTAAAGTATCAAATGTTGCAGCACACCTAATTTCCCAAAACACGAAATTACAAATTACGAAAATAACCTAACCATACTGGAAATAAATAACAACCCAATAGAACTAAACTCACTAGAAAAATACCACATTTATAAAAACATACACAACAACTTAATGAATTTACAAACAACATATACAGAAGACATACTATACAGAAACCTCATACACACAGATCAAGAAATAGTGCGCGTAACTTCTACAAACACCGGCTTCACGGACATAGCATCCACAGCAGAGAACAATCAGTGATTCGACAATGGTCAAAGACCGAAAGGTGCCTCATCACTCAAGGTAAATTTATTGCACTTAATGGTGGAAAAATTACTCAAAATTGGTAATTTATTAACTTCATATATATATATATATATATATATATATATATATATATATGAAGTTAATATATTACTATTGTAGTAATTTTATCCACCATTAAGTGCAATGATTTTACCTGGTGTGATGAGGCACCTTTCGGTCACTTAACCATTGTCGAATCACTGCTTAATTTTTCTCTATTTTTCTGGATGTTTGCACAAGGTAAAATCATTGCACTTAATGGTGGATAAAATTACTACAATAGTAATATATTAACTTCATAAAGTCAGTGCAGCGGAAAAATATATTATATATATTTCTGTTGTATTTAGTTTGTTTCTTTTATTGATGTAGTGAAGAACTTTTAGATTAGTGTCTATATTGGTGTGTGTGAATTCCGAAGTTTGATTTGGGTTATGTGTTTTCTATATCTTTTTTGCATTCCTTGTATCATGTGAAGTTCATGCCTGTTTGACCTATGTAAAAGCTGGGGCAGTCGTTACATATGATTTTCTATACGCCTGCCCTATCAAGTTAATTCTGGAGTGTTTTTGTACTGTGTATGTGTTTTTTAGTCATTTTGGATGTTTTAAAGGCTACTTGCAGTTTTTTGTGTTGTACATCTTGCGATATTTTTTATAAATTACACTTTTGGTATCATCTTTTAATCACAACAGTCTTGTCCACGACTCACAGCATTGAACTAGCATGAAATGCATGTGCTGAAAAATATCAGTAAGTAGTGCTTTTTGTTTGTCAAGTAATTCTAAAAGTGTAATATATGTTTTTTTGTGTTGCCGTAATATGTTAATGTTATGTATTTTTGTATTTGTCTGTTATTGTTGTTTTTTGTTGTGTTATGTGTGTGTTGTTTTTTGCCCATAATGTTGTCTATCAGGGTGTGTTTGTATCCCCTTCTATAGAGTATAAATTTTATTGTGTTCTTTGTTTATTTTGTCTTCACTATTCATGGGTATATTGATTAGTCTGTGTATAATAGAATGGAAAGCAGGATGTTTATGTTATATACTACCAGGAGGCAGGAAGTATTGTGTATAACTATGACAGTGGTTGTAGACTTTCTGTATATTTTTAATTTGTTTGTTGTTTTGTTTAGTTATTGTGAGATCTAGAAAGTTGATTTTCTGTTGTGTGTGAAGTTTATGTTATTGTATAATTTGTGGAAGGTGTTTATCTGTCTTTTGTTGTCTTTGTATGGTATTAAGATGTTATCTACTTACCAATAGATTATTTTGTGGGAGCATTTGTTGTTTAAGTTGTAGTTTGTTCCAGATTGTATATAAATATTTCTGACAGCTTAATATTTCTCATTAAACTAATTAAAAACTTGCTTTACTTATAATTCTAGTAAATTTTAAAAAACTAATAGATAGCAAACATTTATGACTAAGATCATGTAGTGTGATTAAACACGATTCACCTCAGTACATTTTTCGTTAATTTACTGAAATTATATGTTAGGCAGATCATTAACTAATTTAGTAAAAATGTAATTAGTAAATATATGCAGATAGCGTAAGAATGGTAAATAAATGGCACAAACTTAGTTTTTTCACTTAAAATATATGGTGTAGCAACAAAGGTTTTCACTTTAGAAATAGATTTCTACATAAATTTGTAAATATATCCTTATAATCCTATAAATCCAAATTTTAAGGAAAACAGATGTATATACCAGAACGCTACACAACTCTTTTTAACCCTGGTAGTAATTTGAGAAGCCTGCCTATATAACCCGTTTGCAGTGTAATTGTTTCTATTCCTGAATCTTGCCTTTAATATATTTACAAGTGCTATTTGGAAATATAGCACCACAGTTGGAAGGGAAGCTATATCACTTTTCTACAGCTTTGAATTGTGGGTCAGTATGTTTTCGAAAGAGTGAGAACAAATATCGACCACTTGAGTTGGATAACAGTTTTTTCAACTGGACACAAACAGAAAACAAATTCTTAAACTTTTCATGTTTTTTATAGCATACTTTGTTAAAAAAAATGCATAAATATCATTTATATAAAGTCAACTCCCGATTATCCGGGATATTTACCGGCAGGGCCGTCACGGATAATGCGAAATCACGGTTAACACAAATACTATAATATCCACAGCCCTACTTCTACCCAATGACTGTAAAAACAGCTGATAAATAGTACCGTCACTACTGTAAAGTTCGTTTTGATCAGAAGCAACGCATAGACTGACCACTGAGGAAGGGTAGTGTTTACATTCGACTCCAGCGATCGCGTAATTCCGCGAATTCGGCGTTCGGAGTTATTCACCGAAAAACGGCCGCTCGCGCTCGGGGTTATCGCACCTCCATGCATCACGTTCGATGCTTCGATGTGCTCTGATCTGATTGGACGTTGGAGATAACGCGTAATTAGGGATTCGCGCGTCATAGAACCGCGTGAATTTATAAAAGGACAACAAGAAATATAACGTAAACTCAGACATGCTGACCGAAACTCTGCCCGCGAGTGCGCGTCGCGCGGAAACAGGTAGGAAGGATTTAGGACACGGGGTGGCGACTACGGGCGAGTTGACAGTCTATAAATTATTCCGTAAAGGTTACTGTACCCAACGACCGCCCGCGCTCGCATCCGTCCGCCGCGTTCACATTTGACTCCTCCCGCCCCACTGCTTCAAGTGGAGCTGACGATCCAAGTTGATCCGCAACCCGGTTGATGCGATCCCGGATAATCGGGAGTTGACTGTATATATATATATATATATATATATATATATATATATATATAGAGAGAGAGAGAGAGAGAGAGAGAGAGAGAGATAGATTTTTGGACTAGGAGACTGATAGACTAACCTTGGTAAGAGTCCACTCTGTAGTCTTGAAATAGAAACACATAAAAGCACTTAAACAATGATATATTTCAACCACACAGTGGTCTTTGTCAATCAAAGAGAAAACACAAAAAGAAATATGAGAGAATGAAATAAAATAATTATAAATTGTAATCACAGATTGTGTAGAGTAGAAATCAGATGTCACAGATGCACAGATTAAAGATATATATATTGTTTCCATGAGCATATGAGTGATTGTAGTGTATATATAAACTATAATCACTCATATGCTCATGGAAACAATATATATATATATATATATATATATATATATATATATATATATATATATATATCTTTAATCTGTGATATCTGATTTCTACTCTACACAATCTGTGATTACAATTTATAATTATTTTATTTCATTCTCTCATATTTCTTTTTGTGTTTTCTCTTTGATTGATAAAGACCACTGTGTGGTTGAAATATATCATTGTTTAAGTGCTTTTATGTGTTTCTATTTCAAGACTACGGAGTTGACTCTTACCAAGGTAAGTCTGTCAGTCTCCTAGTCCAAAAAACCTAAATAATCTTTATCAACCAAAACTAACCTAAAAAAAAAAAAAAAATATATATATATATATATATATATATATATATATATATATATATTAAGCAGACCAATTTTCATTTTATACAATTAAATTTATCAAGTGGGACTTTCTAATTTCCTCCCAATCATAAATGTCATCACTATAATTGTGAGAAAAGAAGAATTTTTACTCTCATCATTTTTTTTCTGAGAAAAAAACATTTTATATTCGTCACACTGATTTTTGTATACATTTTTTTACTACTATAAAAAGTACTTGACTAAGTGAATACGTATTGGCTTACTTGCTGACCCGTTTTAAAACATTCGTTCCTTTTAGTAGATGGTTAGCTTCGTAAAAGGAACGAATGTTTTGAAACGTGTCAGCAAGTAAGCCATTACGTAATCACTTAGTTAAATACTTTTTAAATATTATTTAATCAGTGAATTCAAGATGATTACATCAAGCAACTTTACATTTTTTTGTTCTACAAACATTTTTATGTAACACTGAATTTCTTTATATTCATGAACAATCTAATGTTTCTAAATAAATAAAACTCTTTTTTTAATATCTTATGTTCAATTATTTAAAATTTGTGAGGTTATGAGAAATTAAACTCATTTAAGTTGGAATATTACATTTCTGTTTTATTCATCTGGTTTAGGTGTTTTTACTGGCATTGGCATTGACCCATTCCAAAATTTAGATTTCATTTCTAAAATTTTTTTCCAATGTTCTGAATACTTTAAATTTTTCTTCCGCCTCCGATGCTTGCTTGACCTGAGGTGAATTTTCCAATTTGTTTTGCCTACACTAGTAACATTGCACAGGGTACAAGTTTTGTGGCCAACAATGTCTGTAGGATCAGAAGCTTCTTTGGTTTCTACTGGCATTGGTTCAATATTACAAGGCTTGGACGCCATGAAACATTCTATTACTTCGAATGCAGGTTTCTCAACATTTTCCTCCCATAGTGATAAATTTGTACAGTCTAAGCCATAAACTGGTGGAACCTGTAACAATATACACAAAAAATTACTTATTCTTAATCTTAAAATCAAATAGATCAAAATTTATGTTAAAATATTAATAAACAGCATATATTCATTGAACTAAATAAAATTGAAACAAATATTCATGTTTTTGTGATGTTTGTATTGACTGCTAGGACAACAAATTTCCAAGGAGTCCTCAATCTCTCCTGGAAGTATTTTTTAGATATCAGAAATCTATGGAGGACTGCTCTTTTTAAAATATCAAATCTCTGGTGTATGCTATTTGGAAGTAATTGTGATAGCTCGTTGATCACAAGTGGTTTTGTCTGTAAAGTTTCTTTTCACCACTTTTAAAGTACAGTTGCAAAGTTTTCAAGAACGAGTTCCTCTTCAGTAGCATCGATGTTAGGGCACTGAATTTTCCTTCTTCGACTGGAAGCATTAAAATAGAGGATCATTAAAAAGTATATGGTAAATTGTGGTTTTAACAGTTGATAATGACATGTTCTATGCTTGAAGCTTATCGTTCATTTAGTCAGCCATAAGAAGTATACATTACTTTCATAGCAAGTATTCCTTCACTTTCCCAAAACTATTTCGTCTTTTTAAAGATTCTCTAACTTTATTTATCAATTCTTTGAGAAAATTCATAATGGCTCTCATATTTTTTAAAAGTTGTAAGCTGTCTTGAACTACCAAACTTAGAGAATGAGCTGTACAATACCATTGGACTTGGTTGCAAATCTTTAACTATCTTTTGTACTACTGAACATTTTTTTGGACATATTTGAAGTTCCTTCATGACTGAACTCATCAATTTCCTATTTTGAAAAATCTGCTGGTATTATTAGCATTCACAATTTAAAACTGTTTGCTTCAGTATTCTTTGTTACATAATGAACAATAAAATCTTCAAAATCTTTCTTTTGTAATTCAAAATACTGTATAACCTGTTCATGAACTGAAATATCACAAAGTTCTTTCTCCTTAATGGAATAATAATTGCAGTTCCTTACTTTATTAACTACTATCTTAATGCCAATTTCTGATCGTATATCAATGATTTATTTTAAATTATTATGAGAAAAAAAATTAAATCCTGATCAATCTATCTAGTTATTTAGTTCAAGAAGGTTATGTTTTCTTAACTCAGGCAATTGGTAAAAATTTGAATTAATTTCTACCGCCCTCTTATTGGTAATCCTTGATTGCATAGAAATTTCAAGTAATGTAGTTGCCAAGTAGGTTTCATATTTGTCATTTTATCAAATAGTTTACATACTTTCGTTTTTTTAGATTGCAAAGCAAGTTTTACTAAAGCCTGTGACTTTTCATGGTCACAAAACATTGCTAGCATTTTTTTTCTAGTTACAAAATACAATATATGTAAACTTTTTCAAGTTGGAACTTAACAAGGACTTAGAATCTACATCCTTGCAAATTTTACAAAACATCATGTCATATTGATCATATTTACAACTATTATAATATTTGTTCCCAATTACATTTTAACAATCTTTTACAGTTAAATTTCAAATGATTTTCCTGTAAAGGTTGTAATCTTCCTTTTTGGATAATTGTTTTCCACCTCAATTTTCTAAATTTAACAACTATAAATATGCTTCATATATATAATATTTGTATAGTAACTGTTACAAATCCTTTGAAATATTCTATTCTTTACTCTATTTATTTACAGGTTTTATTTTAAAACATTTGGTATTAATGTTTCTTTTTTATTGAATAACCAGAATAACAAGGAATTCCTCAACAAGAGCCCATAAGATGTTATTTTTTTCAAAGAGCCAAAGAAGGTTATTATTGTCTAAAATATGTTGAAAATCAGAAGCACTTCAGTTGCTTCAGGAATAGAACTCAAGCAAGTATATTTTGTACTGATGCCCATGGCTAGAGACCTGCAATAGAGAGTTTAAAGTATTTTTTCATCTATTCTAATTGCTCAAACCTCAAGAGCTAAATCATCTGTTCTACAAACATATAACAGTAATATAAATACAGGTTGTGGCTCATAATAAAGAGCGTTAGACTGCCCCAGACATCTGATCTGAGGGAGAACTCTCAAAAACCGAAGATGAACAAAAAAATATACAGTAGAGTCTCGTTTATTAGAGGTAGATGGGACTAAGACTCCCTCGAATTACACAGAAATACGTTCCTGTGCATTAAAAAAATTGATGTTTTAATGAACCATAATACACTACTATAATTAAGAATGTACAAAATCAGTTTATAGAACTTTATATGGACATTTATTGATATGAACATATCTTGGAAGACTGACTCTTTAAGTCCTTTACATACCATGTATCTATAAACATTTTTTGAAAGCCTGATCTATCATTTTCTTTCAAATAGATAAAATAGGCTCAAACAGAAATAGCCTTGAATTTAACAGAACCTCGAATTATCGAGACACGGAATTTCGAAACTCTACTGTATATATTATTAAGTATAATGTAACTGCTGAAATATTGAAAAGGGACTTTGTACTCTGAATGACGATTCCTTAATAATATGCTCTGTTTCTATATAAAAGTTTAAGTTACTCATCTAACTTTATTTAAAATTATAACTTGTAATTGTTGGATTGTAAATCTTGAGGTATTTTAAAATAAACCTTAATCACTTTAACTTGGCAAAAACCACTATTTACTGATATTTCTCAACATGTGTTTTTCATTTGGTCAGCACATTATTCAAATCTCCAAGTCACAGACATAACTGCCTGCTTAGGTCTGTTGTGTTATCGTGAATCTGAGATTATTATATTTTGTCATGCGTTGGGGTGTAAATTTTAATTACGTATTTGAAAATAATGTTTATTTATGAGTTTGTTTAACATTCAGCATGTTGTGGTTGGTTTGCATGGGTTTTTATATTTTTTGTTGTGTTCAGTTTTTTGCTTTTATTGATGAAGTTTAACATTTTTAGGATTAGAAGTGTAGATTTTGTAAAAGCTTTTATGTACTTATTATGAACAAATAAGAAAAAAGCTACATCACAAGATCAAAATGAACATAAAAAAGACATTAAAAACACATAACGTCAATCAAAATTTGCCATACATATACAAGGTACACTACACACATCAACATTGTCATGAACTTAGAAATTCTAAACTTCACTAATAAAAGCAATAAACTGAACACAACAAAATTTTGAATAATAAACACCACAAAAACCTACCATCTAAACAATACAACACCCATTCTTGACCACGACTAATGCATCATTACACAGAGAACCAAATGTGAAATGTTCATGCTGAGAAATATCAATAAATAGTGGTTGTCTACAAATTCTTTTCAAGCTGAAAATGTAAACAGTGAAGTTTTGATGGATTGTAAATTAACCTTGAGTTTCCAACCTAAGTCATTATCTTTCTTTCAAATAATCAAAACTATCGATATTTTGTCATGAGTTTTTTGTCATAGTAAACTCAAAATTTTGCAACCGAAAAAATGCACATATATGAGCACAGGCATGCATTCATACAAGTGTGCTGTTTATTTAAAACGGGGTTTATTTATATTACAAAGTTATAAGATAGAATTTACCTGACTAACTGGCCTCCCTAGTATTCTGTTCCTCACCCACTTTACTTGCCTTCGAGCATATTTTCTAGTGTTTGTCTTCATGGCAACTAAGGCTTCATCCAGATGCTGATGCCTTAAATCAGTCTGTTCCTGAGAATTTTGTTCCATCATCAAAAACTCATGAAACTCTTTAAACCCAATACTCTGGAAAATGCCCTTCGTATAATCCGGAGGCCTAAAACAATGTTTAATATCTAATTAAAACCTATATAAAAAAAGGAAATAAATAAAGTTTAATGCAAAGATAACAAGGATACTTGTTTTCTAAATTTTTTATATTAAAGACAATATTTAAATTATAAAAAATTTAGGAATTTTACAAAGTAATTTGTAAATATTTTCTCTATTTGTTCTAAAATTATAAAATATGGTTAACAAGACAAAAGAGTTTTTAAAATAGAGTTTTAATTTTAATTGAAATATATTACTAGGCTTATTAATAGGTTTTAACATTTTTTTAAGAACATGAATAAAATACCTACCACAACAAAAACACACAAAATAGCTTCCACATTCAAAAAGCTTCATTACCAAATATCTTACAAAACAATAAAGACTTTAAGACAGCACATACAACCCTTTCAAAAACAAAGAGGGATTGTAAAGATAAATACAATCTATCGGGTATTTACAAATTAACATATAACAAGTGTCCCAGCTATTAAACCAGTAGGTCATTCTACACACGCTTCGATGAACACATTACCCAAAGAAACCAAACAAACTTAAAATCCAGTTAGAAAACACACCTAAAAATATGCAACACAAACACAGGACATACATACTAGTTTAAACATTCTCTACAAAAAAAAGTAAAAAACTAACAACTATAAAAAAATATGAGGAGATATACAAACACTACCCAACAGATAAAGAAAACATATTCAATGACCACACACATTTTGAAGCCAACACCTTGTTCCATTACATAGCACACAACCAACTTTACCCACTCCCCTCTACACTCATAAATCTCATCCTGGCAATTTTTGTGCCTAGCGAGATGCTGCCAGTAGGGGCTTTGCTTCGTAAAAGAAACGATTGTTTCAAAACGCGTCAGCAAGTAAACCCTTATGTATTCACTTAGTTAATTATCATTTAATTATAGGATAAATAAAATTTTAAAACAGACATGGATTCAATAATTATTTAATTAACAGGAAACTTCAGTATGATACAAGGAGTAATGTCAATTGTGTTGGGGTAATAAACATTGAAATTGCAAAAGAATTGTTCAAAGCAAATCAACTTCCTTGTCTACAAACTTCACTAGGTGGTAAAACTATCATGAAATAGCCCCTTTTCTAATAAACAGCAGAGAACAATGAAGCATTGATATTCAGTTGGATATTCAGTGGAGGGGTTAGTTGTAATATTGATCATTGAATATTTGCTGTTTTTGTGTTGTACATCTTGAGGTTGTGTAATATAATATTGTTATTAGTGTATGAGGGTAATGACTTTAAAAAAAAACATAAAACCTAATTCATGAGATTTGATCTTTCAAGAATTATATGTAGAACAAGTTAGCATAGATTAAAAGTCCCAAATCCTAAGAAAATCTATCCATAAGTTCAAACCTAAGAAAATAAAGGAAAATAATAATTTCATAAAATTTGAGTAAGAATCAAGGATGGAGACCTGAATCTAAGTGGAAATATACGACAAATTAATGAAAAATTAAATAAATACAACACATATTTGTTTCTTTTCCCTTATGTTGCTCAAAATTACATTTCAAATAAAAAATCAGTGATTTTAAGTGTCACAAACATTAAATTGTGATAAACATTTTAAAAAACTGAAAGGTAATTTAATGTACCAAGATACTTGAAAGCTACTTGTATGAGTATTTCTGAAGATGATCACCATGTAATCGAATTGTACATAAAGTAATACAAGATTTTTATATTGTGGTTAGCGGGTTTTTGTTGATTTAGTTAAAATTAATCCGCAGTGCTCAAAAAATTTATTAAATACTTAAACCCATACAAAGTAAATAAGTTTTTATAAAACACTATTATTTTCCATTAACATGTAATGGTATAGCTATTTTACAGTATACCTAGTGTCCAGTTAGGATCGGTCTGGGTATAAATAAATTTACTAACATTAACACTGAATTCAATAAAGAGTTTGAACTTGGCTTGACATAAGATTTGCACAATACCTGACAGTATGTTTTCACGTGTTATTTTATAATACCTTCTAAACAACAAGAGTTGTTTTAAATATATACAGTGATTTTTTTAACCACAATAAGTAATTCAAATTTGAAAAAAAATTAAAACATAACCAACCATCTTTACCAATCTATTCTTAAACCAACCTAGCGCCCTGGTTTTCCCTGGGTTTCCCCATAGAATCTCAACTCATTTTCTTTCTCATCTTCACCTATAGAATATATTTGAAAAAAATATCTATTTTTATCATGGCCTGGTAACAAACTACCATTCAAATGGTAAACAGTTTTGAACTAAAGGGTTTCATTTGATACAATTACTACTATAAACTCACAACAGTAAGGTTGTTTCCAAAAAATTATGATATTACAGAGGCTTATAGGAGTTTCCAACGCACCCCACTAATAACTTATATAATTATTTCTAGGTTATTTATTGTTTATTTTGCATTGTTATTTTTTAATTTAACATAATTTATTTAGGACTTATTTATATTGACATACTACCAGTACTTATTACATTATTAAAAAAATGTTATTCATTAAAATGTACAACACTTACATTAATTTACACGCCAAACACAAAATTTGACTTATTTACTGATTCAAATCACAAAAATCATGACATTAAGCAGCAATTCCTCCCAGTTTTGTAAGATTTACAACACAAGAGATGAGTATATAATGGACGATGGAAGACAGAGGTTAAAAATGACTCATTATCTACAACAGGAATAATGGTATGAGTTATAATTTCACCATTAACATTCAACAGTTACCATTTTACAATAGCGATTTATATTTATTTACCCTCATTAATTTACCGATCTTGATCTAAAGGCTACAGCTGAACTATTCATTGGCTATTTACCAAACACAGATGATAGCTTACATGATTGAATCATTGAATCATGTAAGGTATTCTAACAAAACAAAAAAGAAACGCCTTAAAATTAAATATTTGCAAAATCCCTTCTTAGCATGCCTCTACACTACCAAACAAAAGTCCTCTCCAAATTTCCAGTCTGTCTTTACCTATTATAATTTAGACCTACATTTAGGCTTTAGTATCAGTATGGATGCCCTATAGCCAGGGCTGTACATACAAGGTGTTTTCTTTAGGGAGCATGTACAGCTCTAGCCTATATCATGTGACAAAAGAAAGTTTTATATAATATGCGTTACTCGTACACTACTACCATCCATTATTTCAATTATTTCTCTACATTTTTAGAAACATTCAAATTTTTCTGTATTTACCTTTCTGTAACTTCCTATAAAAAGAAAACTTGCATTTCTAAACATTAAAGTGAAATATCTGAGTTGCTCTTTCAACACCGCGAACGGAAATGAATTACTTTCACAGCGGAAGTTAAAAAGTCGTTCCCATGCCAATCTTGCGCAAAGTGGACAAAACAAATAGATAACCAGTTGACACTTGTTAATTCTGAACAATCTTGAGAATAAGTCATTTGACTGAGAAAATAACGGAACATAATCATGGGAAATGATTCTTTATAAGCATTTACAAGTGTTTTGAAAGTGTCTAGATTTCTTGTGACAATTTAAACTGCGTAATTTGGACATGGTTTTCACTAAAATTATGAAAAAACCACATAAAAGGCTGTCGTAACCACTACAGTCAAAACTATTTTCATTTAATAATCATCAACTCTAAACTGTAGCATCTGAAGATGAAAACGTAGTAAACATTCAGTTATAGCAATCAGCCTGTCTGCAGTTTTACACCCTGAAGCGGCCGAATTGTGCTCTACTAATTATTGGTGTTTACTAATTAGTTGGAAGGTATATGTTTTATAAAAATGTTTACGTTTATATTAAAAACAATATTAGTAGATAACACCTTGTTTTACAAGTAATAATACAAACAAGAAAAGACAAAGATGTAAGTAGGATAACAAAATGCATATCTTCTTGAAAATTTGGGTATGCATGAGAAACTTAAATGTTTACAATTTAAAAAATTCACATGGTACTAAAACGCGAAAAACAATAAGGAAACTCTAGGCGTTTGCCAATAAATGTTGGTAAACCTAGTAATAATATCTGCAAAATTATCTTGATCGGAAATCAAAAATGCCCAAAGAAGGAATCCGTATGCCATAAGAGCTACAAGCATAGTTTTTACAAGAAGCGATTAAATTTGGGGAAACATATAGACTTGCGACGAAATTGTGAAAGTATTTGCTTATTAATTCACTTAATAATTCACAGAAAAAAACCTCTTCTTATTTGCCAGTATATTTTTCAATGATGTGAGTTACGGACAAACAGGAAGAAATGCCACCACACGATACAAGGTAAACATAAGGGATACCAAAAACACACAAGCCAAATCAAATTTCTCCATTCAAAACACACGCCCACACTAACATTGACACAAATGTAGTAATTCTATACTTTATAAAGAAAAGCAAAACAACACAGAAAATTTCGTAAAATATATAAAAACCCTCCACAACACATACTAAAGGATAAAGCACAATCACAATCAAACACTATATTCACAGATTCACCATATTCAGGCAGCTATCCATAACCTATCAAATAACACAGAAACAGATTTCCCAATAACACTACAGTGCCGACGAATTCTACATACATTCGAGCAAAAAGGATGGCTTATCAAATTTCAATGGATCTCCAGCAATGTAAACCTTTTCGGGAACGAAAGAGCTGACAAACTAGCAAGGAAAGGGACTACACTCCAGCAACCTGGGTGCCAACCATCTCTAAAATCTTCCAAACTGCAAATAAGTGCTGCAACAGAGAAGTGGGTCCGACACCATTTAACCCAAGAGGCAGCTGGAAAAAAATGGGAAAGCCTCGTCACCGCTGGGCCCGTTAGATGCGATCTTCCGCGAGCTGTTGCTGTTACTGCATTCCGCATAAAAACAGGCCATGATTACCTGGCAGCCCATCTGAATCGCATCAAAGTTCTCCCAACACCACATCGTCAACTGTGCGGCTACACTACAATGGACCAGAACATCTCGCTTCATGCCCGGCACTTGACCATTCCATTCAAGAAGAAGAAGTATACCGGGCAACTCGTCTCTACTGGTCAGCGCGTCACCAAATGGCTCAACAGCCAAGGGTGGGCGTTGGCTAGTAAGTAAGTACTATATTCACAGACATAATTAACAACCACTCTCAGAACAAAAACACATCACAGAACACCACAGATTCACAATAACACATATAAGTGACGGTCTTGTCCGTAACTCACATCATTGATGCACTAAGTATGTCTGCTAGAAATACATCATTGAGAAGTGGGTTTTTGCCAAGTAAATTAATAAGCATATAATGTAGAAGGTTCTATATCATCCCATAAGTGCATTATCACCTGTGGGAAATGGTGAATCTTGGATAACAAAGAGGTCAATGGTTTTAAGCAACCTTAGTTTAAAACCTCAATAAAAAGCAGCAGTTGCAATTATTTGCGTTTGATCCTAAAAAATTAATGGCTACCGAACTTATTATAGGAGCAAATTTATAAGAAACTGAATCAGATATACAGAATTTTGTCGATAATTAAATGATCTTCATCAGTATTTGATGAATACAATCGAAAACTTACGATTTAGTAAATTTTCATAAGTATAATTAAATTATAAATGCAAGAATTAGTTAAATGCCAAGTTGAAACGTTAAGTTTTCGCCAGTCAAGGACAATAGAATCCATGAGTGCCAAATTTTCAACTCTGGCTTTCTCAACAACTTGGCAGTTTCTTTATATAATAATAATTATTATTTTAATGTATATTTTCTCGATCTGTAAATCGACGTCTTCATTTTATACGCATTTCACTGATGAATACTATGGTGTTACCACAGCCATTCCTGTATAAACGCAAGTACAAACAGAAATCTGCACCATGAGGTTTATGGAATTGTATGGCTTTCTAGAATAAGGTTTGATCATTTATAACTGTTCAGTCCAAATAGTTAATCTCTAATCAGAGAATGGAGTACGTTATATCTGTATTTAGCAAACATTTTGGTGGTGTCATATTGTTTTGTGTCTTAATTTCTGTCCTATCATAGATTTGTAAAATACACTATTATATACACTGATCAGTATGTTCGAATATACCAACATCCCAAACGAACTTACAGAAAATGAGGAAGATGCTGATATATTAATTATTGAGCACTGTTGCTGTGAGCGAATCCACAGTGGCCATTTTGACCAATATAGAACGAGAAAATGATGATGACAACGTTATTGCAGACTTCAGAAAACAAACTCAAAGAGCAGTAAAACGCAGAAAACGAAGAAAAGAAGATGAACCGCTAAAGATTTGGAGAGAAAGAGACAAAAACAAGCAAACATTACTACAGTTATTACTAAAGCAAGGCGACGTTGATTTGTTTAGCCGCCACATTGTTGATGATCTACGAAACTTGCTACTTGAGTGAAGCAGAATCAAAGAGACATTTAAATCTAGTCCTATCCGGTTGTGAAAAAAAGGCTGCAACATATATTTTAA
Organism: Prosapia bicincta; assembly: GCA_036971475.1. Lineage (NCBI taxonomy): Eukaryota > Metazoa > Arthropoda > Insecta > Hemiptera > Cercopidae > Prosapia > Prosapia bicincta. The sequence continues at coordinate 182,386,929 of JBAIZL010000004.1, read as the reverse complement.
TTTTTTTGGTAGACATATTGCCTCCTTCAACAACTGCAAGACCAACCTGTCCCTGTAATCAACCCTGACCCAACGGCAGACGGCAAAGACACGTTTGCGGTTGCAGCCTGTACCATAAAGATGTAAATATTTGTAGCCAGGGTTCTAAACTGTTTATTAATTACGCTACTGTGCTCGCTATAGTTTAAGTTCGACACAATTTGGTTGTGTGTTTTTGTGCGGTAGCTATTATAAATTCAACAAATTATGTCGTGTTTATCATTCTTCTTATATTTTTACGTACGTTCCCAAGTTTTTGATAGAAATTTTGAAATTATGTCTAAGGTAAGATAGTTAATTGAATTAGTTGGGATGCTAGGGAGTGACTCATTAATGAAACAGCTGCGGGCGTGTGCAAGTGACAAGGCACGTCCAGGTCTACAGACTACAGACGTCTCAAGGGCGGCATAGCTTTCACAGCTCTAGCTTGGAAACAGCCAGCAATAATGCCTGTAATGTCCGACAAATAACGACTCAATTCATTCTGCTAATATCAATGAGTAGGCCGTGCGCTTCGCTGTGTACATAACAGCTCCGCTTATTGTTCCTTCAATCAATCCGTTCATCACCCACGCACGCAGTGCGGCGAAGGAAGAATCCATTATTGTTTGCCGTTTGTGGGCGCTAGCTTGCCAAGTAAGTGGGATCACCCATCACTTCCTGCTATTCAAAAACTGGGTCAATCCCATATTTGAGAGATTGTAGAAAGGCCTAGAAACAAATTTACAAAAGGCCTATATCACATATACAAGTGTTAAATTGCTTAAAGTCTACATAAAACAAAAGAAAATCTATTACAGGTTCCTTAACATAAAGTTAATTTTATTAAACAATTTTGCAGGAAACACACGTTTGAAATTAATGTCAATGATCGTGTAATTATCCCGTAAGCGCCCACTGGAGACCACTTTAAGGCACTTGAAATACTAAGCCACTCTCATGAAGACTACAGATAACATAACCGAAATGTTGAGGATTCGCGTAATTAATTACTGTAATTAGTCACGTAGGTTATTGAGGTCGAAATATTATTTTTAAAATTAGAATTACAGTACGTATTCAACCTTGGCTTGCTTTGTCGTTTCACGTTTTGTCAACAGATAGCGCTAATATGCCACTGGAAGACGCCCTGTATCCACAAACAGTTTTTCCCTTTATTCGCCGGATCCAAGTCCGTACCTTACTACTATCTACTTTAACGGTATTGCTTTACACACTATCAAATGATAGTATTTTTTTTTTTCAAGAAGGAATGCTGCATTTCACGAACAGCGTACATTTTACGGATATCGTGAATCGTTCATATTCAGCTTGTAAAAACACTAGGAGGACAAGAATTGGAATAAGCAGTTGTTTGTTCGCTCGCCCAATCATTAAAGAAAATAACAAATATGTAAAACTATTTCAAATAAAAGTTACATATTCAGACATTTGCAGGAGCGTCGTGAAAGAGCCTTCAAGAAGCGAAAGATGGTGGAAAAAGAAGTATGGTGGCTCGTAGTACCTGTCTTTTAACTCAATATCCCAGTCATAGAACACTTCTATACATCTAAGTATGGGGGGTGTCTATTAACTCAATATCCAAGTCATAGAACACGTCTATATATCAAAGTGTGGGGGGTGTCTTTTAACTCAATATCCGAGTCGTAGAACACGTATATACATTTAAGTATGAGGGGGATGTCTATTAACTCAATATCCAAGTCATAGAACACGTCTATATATCAAAGTGTGGGGGGTGTCTTTTAACTCAATATCCGAGTCGTAGAACACGTCTATACATTTAAGTATGACGGGGATGTCTATTAACTCAATATCCCAGTCATAGAACACTTCTATAGATCTAAGTATGGGGGGGGGGGTGTCTATTAACTCAATATCCCAGTCATAGAACACTTCTTTCTATACATCTAAGTATGGGGGGGGTGTCTATTAACTCAATATCCAAGTCATAGAACACGTCTATATATCAAAGTGTGGGGGCGGGTGTCTTTTAACTCAATATCCGAGTCGTAGAACACGTATATACATTTAAGTATGAGGGGGATGTCTATTAACTCAATATCCCAGTCATAGAACACTTCTTTCTATACATCTAAGTATGGGGGGGGTGTCTATTAACTCAATATCCAAGTCATAGAACACGTCTATATATCAAAGTGTGGGGGCGGGTGTCTTTTAACTCAATATCCGAGTCGTAGAACACGTCTATACATTTAAGTATGAGGGGGATGTCTATTAACTCAATATCCAAGTCATAGAACACGTCTATACATTTAAGTATGAGGGGGATGTCTATTAACTCAATATCCAAGTCATAGAACACGTCTATATATCAAAGTGTGGGAGGGGGGTGTCTTTTAACTCAATATCCGAGTCGTAGGACACGTCTATACATTTAAAACCAAGTCATAGAACACGTCAAACCATCCAAGTTTGGTGGGTGTCTATTAACGAGCATGTGAACCAAGCCCCCAAGGGTCCAATTCGTGACTCCCGCCCGGGTGACTAGCGTCAGACCCGAAACGAGGGTAGGAGGCTTGCTGCCACAACTCGTGGTACCAGCCGGTAAGAGTCCGAAAGCCTTACTTTAAGGCATGGACTGGTAACCGGCGCACCCCTGGGAAGAGACAATGCTTCAATTAGACACGATCGATTTTCTAGAACTACTGAGGGACCAGTAGGACCTTCCAACGGCAAGGTTTGCCGTACCTCCATACCCTATCTGATTGGTTGGGCCCAGGTAGTGCAATTGGCGGACTATTATCCTTTCTGGGTTGGCCTTACCTAAGGGAAAATAGGGACTTTGTCCTACAAGGATATAAACTCAATATAAACATTCACAGGAGATATATTGAGAGAGGTTTTAAATACGGGAAGTGCTTTGCATCAAACCTAACCGCGTGTAACGCAGTACTAGAAGAAAACGTTTGCTGCTTGAAGTGCCTCTGTTGCAAAAGGGTTAACTAAGGTGATATCTAGCTACAAGAACCCCATCTTGACTACATTTTATCTAACAAAGTAGGAGTGCTACCAGTTCGGCGCCACTTGGCCGATAAGCCTTATCTCCAACTCAAGGTCGCATTCATCCATTGCCCTATATCTGCCATACTATTGATAACAAATTGAGTATGTAATTCATTCCAGATTTCAACATATTTTACAAAATTTTGACCTCGTACAAACTTTATATAATGTCTTCTGTCATATTCAGATAATATTAATTCTTTTTATTTGTGTTTAAATTATTAATATTTACCCAGCACACATCGTACGCTCCCAAATAACGTTTTTATGAATATGAGTATCGTAGTTGAACTAAAATTGTTAGTCCTAAAATTCTCTGCAGCCTACATACACTTTGAGTAGCTTCGATTGATTTTTCACCGCCTCACATAAGTGATTTGGCGGTTCTATATTTTACAATATTATTCTTACATAAATCTATTGCCCAATGAGGAAAATCAAACCATTAGCAAATAGGAATAAAACATCCAAGGCGAGAAATGATATTTCAGTAGATACTATGAAAAAATTTGCGTCTGTTGTAACTGAAAAACACACGGGTTTAAAGTGTATATTTCTATGGCGATAATGAGAATAATAAATGAAAATTTAAAACCATTTAATTTTGTTGCCCAGCGAATTAGATACTAACATTATCATTAACGTAGTTGGAAATAATATTTCCTTAGATATTTACATTTTGTAATTTTTTTTCCTATTATTAAACTATATTGCTTATCAGTCTACATTTAGTAATGTTTAAAATACTTGTTTTAGAACAAAATATTTCTTCGTTGAATAACAGCACACTCTGATAAACTTCATACATTTATAATGTATAAAGCAACATTACCTTATGAAAATCTTAAGAATATATTCCCCTTAAGATTTTCATTCTATTTTGGAACACCCTATAGAATAACATTATCACACAATACATATCATAACACCCCCTAATAATAACTGAATAAATTATTTATTACTACCTTTTCAAATTTATTAAATTTAACAGCTTTTAATTTTATATTAAATTTTTATTATGCAATTTCAAATAAATTAGCCTATTACTTTATAGTTAAATACATTTTAATTTGAAACTACATTTGAAAATGATTTTAACATAACCTCTAAATGAAGAGCTAAACCGGTAATGTAAGAAATCATGTTGTAGCTGTAGATTCTCTCTTATTTCCCAAATAAAGAAAGGAGTGTAGATACGTGCAGGATTTTATTTTCCAGATGAGTGCCGAAAAGCAACTTCAGAAGGTGAACTTCAAATAATATTTGCAACTCATTCGTTGATAGTGAAACAAGCTAGCGGTGAGAAGTCCTATACGCCTCTTAGACAGAGGGTGGAAACACTGGTTTACCATTTTATAACTGACTGTATATAGTAAAGCTGTCTTCAATTATAGTTCCTAGTTAGACAGTGAGTTAGATTTGCTTTCTATGTGTGAAATAATACAGTATGCACATCCACATTGTCTTCAGTGTAGCTGGTAGACACATCCCTTCATCCAGGTTATAGTTTGATTTATGCATAGGTGAATAGCGCCAGAGGGAGGGGGCTACAGCCGTCTGAGCGAATAGGAAATTCACATCTTGCTGCGTGGGTGAGCACAATTCGACGTTAAACTTTCGTTCGTCGCTCAGTGACATCTTACCTGTTGTGGAGTGATTTACTAGTGGTGTAGCTTGCTTCGTTTTGCAATTTCAGTCGCTGATAGTGGCGGGTTGACTGCCAATGCGTTCGAACTAACAACATCGCATCCTTACACTGCCACAGAACCATTCATATTCTACTTTAAGTTCCCATAACTTCCCCTATTCCAGTGCTAGGGGATCGTTTTGACTTTTACTTAGTCCTACCTAATTCTCCTACCTTTCATTATCCTTCTTCACACTTAGCGGGTAGTCACCTATTTATAGCCCCGATAGAGGTTAGGTCTGTGTAGTCCTATGAACGTGTGATGGCATGAGCTTCCTTATATCCTCTACATGGGGGACTCAATGTTAATCCTACTCATATTAAGAATTACATCCTGCCTTCCGTAGGCGATAATAATTCCTACTTATCTGCAAAATCACCTTACACTATAAAAAAAATCAACCAGGCTTTTAATGCCTTTCAAAAACAAATGCTAGTCATCTCCAAGTTCTCTTAGGTAAATATTTATTCCAACTCCAAAAATAAGCAACACTTTATAGTCCGTCCTAAACCGAACGAAGTAGTTTAGAAGGTTTCTCGTAACTGAATAAAATAATCTGAATTACGAAATAACCAGAAACAGAAGAAAATGTGAAACATCTAAGACAAAGGCCAGTATTGCCATGTCATATGATATACAGATGAACCTGAACTAAAACCTATTTTTGTGAATTAAATTTCTTTTAATATTAACATAGTGAAAACAATTAAGAATATTTTTTTGCTAGAGTGGAGAGATTCTTTATTTCTACTACGAGGTATTTTGGATCGGATTTTAATGTTTGCACATGATTTTTCATGCAGAGTTCAAAATAATGTGTTCTGTATAGAAGCCACTACAATTAATCAATAGAATTGCAGGAGTGGACTGTTAATAACAGTTCTTCTTCTTGGAACAATAAAAAACAGGAGGTAGGTGAGAGAGAGAGAGAGCGAGAGATGGTGGATGAGGAAGGAAGAAAGACAATACATTCAGGTTAGCAATCATTGTTACTATCCTTAATATTGTAATGACTAATTACAGTGTAATGACGTTTTAATAACAGGAACAACAATGGTTCGTGTATAAATAATGAAGGGATGAGCATTAACGTGAAGAAATCAACAGAAAAAATATAAAGACTGGTCTACAAAATAAAACAAACAATAAAACATTGTCGCTGGTTCTATAACAAACCATGATTTGTAAACAACAACAAATGTTTAAACAAATAATGATAAAACTTATTGTCAAAATAATAAAAGATATTCCTCTACTTAATTATATAATTAAAGCTCTTGTAAAATTGTTTATTTGAATAGAATAAAATACACACTTGGTACTACAAAGTTCTTCAAACCTGTGCATTCATTGTAGTTCTTACGAATTGCAATAGATGACGCCACCTATATCTTTGAATGACATTTTTAATTTATAAAGGTTGTATGTTAGAAACTATTTACAAATGATGGAGGTCTGTTTTATTAAATCTATATTACTACAACTGGTAAAAAAAGAATCAATTTACAGAAGCCATAACTACATACCTATACATGAACTAACTACTACACTCTCTCTCTCTATCTTCATGTCTGTCCCTCTCCCCTCTCTTTCTCCTCTGTCTATTTGTCTGTCCCCTCTCTCTCGCTGTCTCTCTGTATATTGTAAACAAATTCCTCAAATAGTGCACATTGTATTCATAAGAGCAAAAAAAAATATATTTTCAATATACCGTATTTAGGAACTAAGGTAGCTACTTCGAATTATCAAAACACTATCATTCACTGGTAAATTACCTTTATATTTATACTTATATTAAGAATAAAGGGCTAGGCTCCGACATCTAAGACTTTCACTGCATACCGGGATACATCAGCCCCAACACCTCGAAACCTTACTAAAGAAATTTCTGGTAAACCCAGATCTTTTCCCAGATAACACAAATGTTTGCCCCCACTATTGAGGGCTAGGATAAATCTTTTGTTTCTGTCACGTGCGTAACCCTCTCTTCAACACTCCTGCAAATCTTAACTAGAGTTTCTGTTTGCATTCATCCTTAATTCCTAACTTTGATGTGGTCGTCACCCGTATATTCGTTCAAGGAGAGGATATTAAGGATGTAGCCAGTAAAGAGGAGGGTACTATTTAAAAATTCATGATATACATATTTGAAAACAAAAACGGAATTAAAAATATTACTCAAATGACCTCTATTGCGATTTAGTCTACTTTTTTCTTTTATACTTAAAAATCAATAAATTCTTTAAATCTTCAAAAAGTCGGCGACTTGGCCCCTTCGCTATGTACGGCCCAGTTAATACTGAACCTACTATTACGAAAAAATTAAAGCTTCCTTCTTTCAACCTTTCTTTAATAAGGTTATGGGTCATTTCCTTCGTTGGATTCTAACAAAATAAACTTGTGCGCAACATTTTGCAACTTTGTTCGTTTTGCAACCAACGTATTTATATTGAAAAAATAATTAATACAAATTGAAATATTCACATTTGTTTTTTCCATCTTCACGTGAGCTACTAGTAATCATTACAGTTTTAGAATGTTTTAAACTTGTCTATAGTAGCACTTACTTTGCTTGTTGAGGACGGCCGTTTCGGGAGATGTGTCCCTTTGTCAACTCAGACCGTAACTGATCTCAAGGTTTACGTAGGTTAGGGTGGGGATGGGATATTTTGGTGGCGTGGGTGTATTTTGTGTGTATTAGGAGTTATGATGTCAAAAAGTGCGTGTGAGTTGTAATGTAATTGTGTATTGAGTATGTGTGTAGGGTGTAGTTTGAAGTGTGTATATTTCGTACTGTTCGGTTGTGTAGCGTTGGTTATTTCTGTGTTGTTTATGAAGAATTTGTAGGTTAGATGTTATGTCTATGTAGTCATGTTTTGTGGAGTTGAGATGATCGGCGAAGTTTGATTGGTAGTTATTGTTTTTTAGTGCTTTTATATGTTCTTGGTAACGTGTGTAGAATGACCTCCCTGTCTGGCCTATGTAAAAACTGGGGCATGAACTGCAAGATAGTTTGTAAACTCCAGTGGTGTTGTAAATGTCGTTGATTTTGCTGTTGGGTTTAAATTGTTTCTTGAGAGTATTGTGTGTGGAGTAAGCTATTTTGTAGTTGTATTTTCGTAATGTGTTGGTTAGATTGTGGGTTTTGGATGATCTGTATGGTATTGATAAGTATTTTATGGGATTGTCGTGTTGTGTGTTTGTATTTGGGTTATTAAAATTATGTTTATTTTTTAGGCGGTTGTATAATTTGTCAAACATTGTTGGGTTGTATCCGTTTGTGCTATATATTTTATGGTAGTGTTCATCTTTGTCTAGTGGTGTTTTAAGCAGGCGATATATCATGGTGTTGTAAGCAGCTAGTGTATGTTTGTGTGGGTGGTTTGAGGAACTGTGTATGGTCGTATTGGTGCTGGTGGGTTTTCGGTATATGTTGAATTTATGTGTATGTTTGTCTGTTCGTTTAATTGTGAGGTCTAAGAAGTTGAGGGAGTTTTGTTGTTCTGTTTCGATGGTGTATGTTAGTTTAGGGTGTATGGAATTTAGGTGTTTTAGAAATATGTGTGCTCTACGTGTGTTGCCTTTATATAATGTTATGATGTTGTCTACGTATCTTTACCAGTAAATTATGTTATCTGAGTATTTGTTGTTGTGTAAAATGTGGTTTTCTTCAATATGGTGTATGAATATTTCTGCTAAGATGCTAGCTATGGGGGGGTCCATAGGTAGTCCATCTAAGGTTGTAGTATGTGTTATCGTAGGTGAAGTAATTTTGAGATGTGATTAATCTTGTGAGATGGATGATTTCGTCAATGTGTGTATGTGGTGTATTTGTGTTTATTAGCATGTTTTTGAGGATGTCGATGGTTTCTGGAATGGGGATGTTTGTATATAGATTTGATATATCAAAAGAGACTAAGGTGGAATTGTGTGGGATATTTACGTTTTTAATTTTGTCTATTAGATTTAGGCTATTTTTTATGCTACAATGATTATTAAATTTTATATGGTTCGGATAGTTTTGTCGAGGAATTTGGCTAGAAGATGAGAAGGGGCGCTTGTATGGTTGATTAGTGGGCGTATTGGGATGTCTGTTTTGTGAAGTTTGGGCAGGGCGTTTATAAAGCCAATAGCCCCTAAACTAAAGGTTCATGCCCCAGTTTTTACATAGGACAGACAGGGAGATCCTTCTACACACGTTACCAAGAACATATAAAAGCACTAAAAACAATAACTACCAATCAAACTTCGCCGATCATCTCAACTCCACAAAACATGACTACATAGACATAACATCTAACCTACAAATTCTTCATAAACAACACAGAAATAACCAACGCTACACAACCGAACAATTCGAAATATATAGACACTTCAAACTACACCCTACACACATACTCAATACACAATTACATTACAACTCACACACACTTTTTGACATCATAACTCCTAATACACACAAAATACACCCACACCACCAAAATATCCCACCCCCACCCTAACCTACGTAAACCTTGAGATCAGTTACGGTCTGAGTTGACAAAGGGACACATCTCCCGAAACGGCTGTCCTCAACAAGCAAAGTAAGTGCTACTATAGGCAAGTTTAAAACATTCTAAGACTGTAAGAGAAATATTCAATACATATTACACAGATCAATTCTGAACTTAAATATCCCGCCAACTATTTAGCGACATTACGTCATTTCATAGCAACTTATCCTTAGCTTAGATAAGAAAATATTAATTTATGGTTAAATAATAACGACTAGTAACTAAAAACAACCTCTATTTCAGTAGAAGTCAGTTGTGAGCCTTGAAGTAAACTTTGGACTTTAATTTAATATTCTCCCTCCCACCACTTAAAGTGATGGCTTGTAGCTAATCTAAAGTAGAAAATTTGTGTTTTGCGATCGCTTGAAATTCCACCTCATCCGGTTCAAACGGCGGCGAAACAGACGATCACGCCCCGTTAAAAAGCCATTTTTCAATCGCTTTCACCAAAGCTATGGATTTCCGTAACTCCAAACCGCAACAATAGTGTAGAACCGAATTGTCATTAAAACACTGCCAAGATTGCACAAGACTTTAAACATTTTAATTTTGTACGTATAATTAAATTTATAGCTGTTTACATACAACCGTGTAGACAAGTTGAAACTACAACAATGGGGAAACAACTATAAATTACAGTACATTCGGAATAATAGTACGGAAATAAATTATCAGTATTTGTACTAAACGAAATAACAATACAATTTGTATCATTTTATATTATAGTAAAGTACTGGGTCTTTTCTATTATACGACCGCATGGCTCAAAATATTTTCTATTTACCAAAAATAAATGATTATTGCCACATATTGCTTTGTACATAAAATAAATATTTAATAAACCAGTTAAGACCATATAAATAAAGCAGCAAGTTTCCTTATCTTATCAGTTCTGCGAGTCTTTCACCGTACTTTGACCATCATTGTCCTGTTAGTGCTTCAGTATTGATCATGTCACTAATACGTTTAGTTCGTGAGATAGATAGTAAGGGAAAAGCAGTAAGTTATTTTCGTAATAAAGGAATACTACATAACTCGTGTAATTGTGATAATGGGCACGAAATGTCGCCAAGTTTGACAAATGCTCATGATCGGTGGCGGTGTAACAGAAAAGATTGCCGCGTTTCAGTTTGCCTGAGGAAAGATACGTAGCTCGAAGCAAGTAAACTTCCTTTTGAAACTACAGTATATTTTTTTTCATATACTCCTGGTCTAAAGAGTACACTACCACTAAGTTTTGTGCGGAAGAATAAGGTATGAGTGCAGGTTCAATAACCGATTGGAAAAATTATTTAAGAGAAGTATGTGCACATTCCATTCTTAATAATAAAACGAAAATTGGCAGTGTAAATAAACTGTTGAAATTGACGAGTCGTATTTTTCGAAAAGAAAGAATCATGTTGGCCTAGTTTATCCTCAACAATAGGTGTTTGGTGGGATCTGTAGGGAGGATAACAAGTGCTTCCTGTACGCTGTACCAAACAGATCAGCTGAAATGCTACTTACAACTATAAAAGACTGTATTGAGCCGGGAAATACTATAATTTATTTTTGGTTCATAGAAAATATTTTGAGCCATGCGGTCGTATAATAGAAAAACCCCAAAATATTCTCAGTAAAAAGTTCTAAATCCAAAGATACAGTTAAATTGCGGTGGTTAGTAGTCGCGCGTGCTTTTCCTTCGGCAGGATACAGTATAGGTGTGACACGTAAGCTGGCACTTGGACCTGGTGCAGCACTATTAGCGGGGGAGGGGCGTTAGGTCAGACAAAGACTGGTCTGCGAACATTTCCCCGGAGGTAGACACATCATTTATAGCATTTCGTATTTCATCTACTTTAGCGCCTTCACGAGGCCCGTAAGTACAATTGACGAAACCCGCATGACGGCAGTCAATGTTTTTTTTATCTAGGCTAGTACATAATTTCTATCGATCGGTCAAGTGCTAGCGTGTCAACACGTATATACAATAATATGACACTGATATTCCGGATATTAAAAAAAATCGCTAAAGAAAAAAAAATAAACACAAGGGCTGAAGGGGTGGGAAATGTTTCCCGATAGTTCAGATGACTCTAGACGTAGTCATGCGTAACTGTAATAAACGTAATAACAGCCTACTCGAGCAGAAAGTGGAATCTGTGATCGGTAAATCTGCGACTTATGCTGAACATCTGTAGAACGTCACATCGACGGAGCACAAGCACGAAAAAAAATCTTAGACGCGATATTGACATCTAAACGAAACACAGAATGGAGTAACTATCTGAAATGCATTTCTGCACCAAATTTAAATTCAAATTTTACAAAGATATCAAATTAATGTTTAGTATTTAGACAAATACTGAGTACAGATATAATTTTATACTCTTTTTTTACAGTAGATTTTATTATACCTAGGAAACATTTAAAAAACCAAGGCTCAATATTCACTAACAGGTCACTTAACCGACTTCTTTCGGCAACGATGTAGCCATCATCAGTGATAGACTTGAACTGGATAAAACTTGCAGGGACGGTCTATCGAGTGGTGATAGCGAAGAGAAGAAAATAGTCTATGTCAAATAACCTAAGTATTAATGATGATTGAGTCTTCATAAAGATTTTTAAGTAAGATTTTTAAAACTTTCAACTTCTCCGTTAAAAAACCGATGATTGATCATCCTATTTCACTCTAGGGTTTTCAGGATGCTGAATTTACAATTAAAAATCTGCAAACTAATGTCTAGAGGTAGAAAACTGGACATTCTTCAGGAAGAATTTAACGGTGTTAGTTTCTGAAATGCCGATACAGCTTATTTCACTATTTTATGGAAATTGGCTAATGATAGTGGTAACGAGTACCCATGAATTAGCATACGGAAACAGCTGGTCCGAGAACCGCGCTGACGTAGACAGGAAGGAGGGTACATGTCAAGGCCATGTACTTAGGAGCGAGTTTGTAAAGTGTCAATGTACACGCTGACACATCGTTCAACATTGAGCACGTGCGATAGGTGTAGCTTTACAAAAACTTTACCTCACAACTAATCTTTCGTACGACAAAACACATACGCTGAGGCATCTTAGAAAATATTTTTGCAAAACATTTAGAGTCAATAATTACATTTGAAATATTACTTTAAAAAATTCATTTATTAACAATGATCAAGAGAGTTGCTCAACATACATTCCAGTGCGCAAAACTTAAAATTTAGAGTTTAGCACAAGCGTAAAGTGATAAACTGGTCTTTATATATAGCCTACGTTCAATGTATAGTCCATGATCTATAGAGGGATGAGTATGCACTGAAAGCCTAACGTAATTTTATTTCAGATTATTGTTCTGAGCACTTGGGTGATTGTAAAAACGTATGTCGTCCTCCATCACGTGGTCGACATACCAGGGGGAGGGGAAACATCGCTGGGAACGCGTTGTACTGGAACCGTTGTATCTTTTTAGCTACAAAAGATAGAATAACCAAAAAAACGTTTTTAAACTCACAAAAATATGGGCTTTAAAAAAGGTCATTACCACTAAATACCTATCTCTAATACCTTTTTAGTTCAAAAATGTTTTTTCCAAAACTTTGAGGTTTTACTATAGTTTTATTTCAGTCATAATTCTAAAAAACTAGTTGTTTTTATTAATTACGCTCTAACAGTTCTAAACAATAGACAAACATATTTTTATAAAGAAAATACTATATAACAACTGTCTAAACTATTGTAGAAGCAATATTACTACTGGACAGAAGTAAGTAAACGTCATGCGCATTGTCGTACTAGTCTAGATATCTAAAGGGGGTTGAGCATGCGCTGAAAGCCTAACTCTATTTTATTTCAGATTATTGTTCTGGGCACTTGGGTGATTGTAAAAACGTATGTCGTTACTCCCTGGTCGACATACCGGGGGAGAGGGAAGAATGTCGTGGGGAACGTGCTGTACTGGAACCTTCGTATCTTTAAAACTATGATAGAAAAATCAAAAAAATGTTTTTAAACTCACAGAAATAAGGGCTTCAATAATGATCATTTCGTAAAAATGGCTAACTATAATACCTACTGAGTAAAAAATTATTTTTCTTAAAACATTTATTTTCACTTTAGATTTTTCGTGGATTTCCCTTGGAAAATTATTGCGGTAAACGTAAGCCGGAGACTAAGATGGAAGTTTGTTTTAAGGTCTCTGGAATTTAAAAATATATTTTCAAATTTATACACACAGATATATACTAATAACACGATAATTTTCGTGTCTATCTAAATCATAGTAACTTTGGAACAAAAGGTCTGACTTCGATCTAAGTTGGTAAGCAGATGTAATTTGTTATTTGTGGGGATATGTTTGTTATTAGGAAGAATCGATCAATCAGCAGTTGACTTTACGCCAGCTTTTTTAATACGGAAAATGGGTTTTTCATTTTGTACCTAAAATATTATGTATTTCTGAAATTCATTTATAAAGAATAAAATCCAATCTGGAGGAACACAATTTTATATAACATTTGTCCCGGGCACCATGGGGACCTGCAGCCAACAACGCCACTTCCACTTTGGCAAAATACATTTGTAATATAAATTATAGAATAAATATGTGGCCATCGCAATTTCTAATTTTATATAACATTTGTCCCGGGCACCATGGGGACCTGCAGCCAACAACGCCACTTCCACTTTGGCAAAATACATTTGTAATATAAATTATAGAATAAATATGTGGCCATCGCAATTTCTAATTTTATATAACATTTGTCCCGGGCACCATGGGGACCTGCAGCCAACAACGCCACTTCCACTTTGGCAAAATACATTTGTAATTTTAATTATAGAATAAATATGTGGCCATCGCAATTTCTAATTTTATATAACATTTGTCCCGGGCACCATGGGGACCTGCAGCCAACAACGCCACTTCCACTTTGGCAAAATACATTTGTAATTTTAATTATAGAATAAATATGTGGCCATCGCAATTTCTAATTTTATATAACATTTGTCCCGGGCACCATGGGGACCTGCAGCCAACAACGCCACTTCCACTTTGGCAAAATACATTTGTAATTTTAATTATAGAATAAATATGTGGCCATCGCAATTTCTAATTTTATATAACATTTGTCCCGGGCACCATGGGGACCTGCAGCCAACAACGCCACTTCCACTTTGGCAAAATACATTTGTAATTTTAATTATAGAATAAATATGTGGCCATCGCAATTTCTAATTTTATAAAATACTTGAACAGAACACTAAAACCGTTATATACGATTTCCATTTTCTCCTGCCCGACTTCTATGCCAATTATGCGTAACTTGTTATTCGATCTACTCCAAGAAAAAAAATTATTATTATTATACATATATTGATCAAATTTTTAATTTTATGTTGTGTTATTCACATGGTCGGACATATCAAACTACAACTAACAGTTGTTCTATATTTTCTTTTATATTAAATATAAATGTTCAACTACATTCGCGGAAGGAAGGAGAAAATCGTTTTAAAATAAAAACATAACTTCTACAGAAAAAATTTACAATGTTTTTAATCATGACGAAACAAAATAGTAATTATTCATGTGACAAGGAAACTAACGAACTTGCAAAGGGAACACCTGTCAAAATATTAGACAGACAGACGCTGGCTCGGTATTAGCGTATCGCTGGCTACTTATCGGTCGTTGCCCCTGTGAACTAACCGTTTATCTCATTAGCTAATTTGTCAACTGATTCAGCTGTTACAAATTTTCTGTATAAATTTCGATTGTATTGCATTCGTACTAATTTCAGAAAATCTCTAGACTTCTTCTTCGCCATAAATCAGTCAACAGTTTTTCTACGACGTGCTCCATGCAACGAATTCAGTTTAAACTTTAAATATTTATGTGTTTATAAACAGTTTAATGAAATTTTCAAGACCAGCTAGCTTCACGTAGGGAAAGGGGTAATGGCATTTCAACAGGAGTAGTAAGAAAACACTGTACTACCGATAAATACGATTGTATTTATGTAATCATTGGTAGTACACGAAACACTTACACAGAACATCTGTTTATTAGTAAGTAGGCCTATTCCACATACGTCATACATACATTTTCTTGTCTTAGTTACGTCACTCGTCACCTCAGATCAAGATTCTAGAATATCAGTAAACCTACCTTGAAAAGTAAGAAAAATTCGCGTGTAAACTTTAAAAAAACTATCATTTGTCATAGTACTTAAAGCCTTAATTTGTTCAAGATAGGCTAAATAAAAAATCCTACTACAACCACATTGCAATTTGCTTCAACAAAGACGTGGTATATTTAGTGTTTACATTAACTCACTTTTTTGCTTTTCGAAACGATCACTGACCTTAATTATAAAATGTTCGGTTATTTCAAAATTTTGTTTCAACAAATAAGATAACTTATTCCTCTTATGTAAAAAATAAGGACTCCATTATTTTCTTCACAAAGTGTATTTTAATTAGTTACAAGTTATTGGTTTGTCTTTCATAGATTAGTTGTGATGAAAAGATTTTTATGAATACAGTCTTCCAATTACTTTTTATTAATATAGTTTTTACTAATTTTAAGTAATTGTCGAATATCAATTACAACTCGCGATTTTATTCAAAGTATACTTGTCACATTTTGGTCAATGCGAGAAGAATTTCAACAAAGTTTGAGATATTTTTATTTCCTGCTAAAGTTTCCCACGCATCAGGTAATACCTTTTCCCTAAAAAAATCGATATCGACTAAAGATAAAGCACCCGTTAAAGACCTCGCCGGCCTTGCTAATAACCTTTCAGTTTGACGTTAACAAGTGCTTGATGAATCTATTGAGACCTAGCGCCGCGTCCAACATTTCAATTCCAGCCTTGATGGGACGGATAAAATCAAGCTATAGGGTGCATAAATCCTGACGGTAAATCGCCGGTCCCAGTCACGAGTAATAAGTAAAACCAGTTCCCGACACAGTTGCCAACGTTATAATATACAAAGCTAATGCCATAGTATAGAATCGATATCGTGTTTCGAAACGTTTATTGCTTATTTTATGAAATCCAAATACCAGTTACAATTTGCAAGTTGGTTTGCATTAAATTTCACCAAAATATGTTATATTATTTATAGGATAAGATATTTAAATTAAGCATGAAAAGGTCGCTACATAAGAGAGGCAAACTCATAAAAAATGTAAACCCTAACCTAGTCATATGGGTGGAAATGTATTGAAATGTTATTCTTATTAGAAAAGTGCATGTCTTGTTGCTACGTCCCCTAAATTAACGGTGACATATATGTGTGTATGTGTATGTATTTGTATATATATATATATATATATATATATATATATATATATATATATATATATATATAAAGAACATAAGTCAAAATACAAATACAAGAATTATAATTGAATTTACAATTCAAAGCTTTACGTTGGCTAACAGTACCAACATCATCAGGAATATTAAACAATTAAAATTAACATATGTGCAAATTAGATCAAATAAATAGCTATGCCAAATCAATTACAATGTTGTTAAAAAAATGTTTATTTTGCTGCCCTAACATTACAAACACTGAATATATTATCAAATTTAGATTTTACTTGTATTTGTTCATTTATCAACTCATTATTATTATTATATTTATGTATTTCTAAAGCTTCATAAATATTCATTCTCAGGCCTTTGTTAATTTCTTTTACAAGTATCATATTATCTATATTAGGAAATAAGTGATTATTATTAATACAATGACTAGCAAAATTTGATTTATAAATTTCTGGCTTTTTATATGCATTAAAATGCTCTTTATATCTATCTTTAAGTTTTTTCTTAGTTTGTCCTATATAAACTTTATTACAATAATCACATTCTAATTTATATACACCGTTTTTTTCATGCATATTAATAATATTATTATTATTCATTATATTTATTAATATATTATTAGTATTATATGCAAATTTTATGTTGCTACCTTTAAACAATTTTTTGATATTTTTTACTTCATTACCAAAAAATGTAAATGAAGTCCATATGACATTTTCATCATTATTTTTGTAAATTAGATTATTATTTTGTTTCTTTAAAATATTATAATAAAAATAATAAGATCAACTTTCTAGATATAACAATTATAAGACATATTAATGAATTTGAATTTAACATATATCGTAAACCGACACAAACTAACCAAATTATACCTAATAATTCTAACCATCCGTATAATCAAAAAATAGCTGCATTATACAATTTATTATATAGATTACATAAAATACCTATGAATAATGAAAACAAGATAGAGAGAAAAACATTATCTATCAAACTGCAATTGAGAATGGCTATAAAAAGAAAACTGTTGATAAACTTAATTATAATATTTTAAAGAAACAAAATAATAATCTAATTTACAAAAATAATGATGAAAATATCATATGGACTTCATTTACATTTTTTGGTAATGAAGTAAAAAATATCACAAAATTGTTTAAAGGTAGCAACATAAAATTTGCATATAATACTAATAATAAATTAATAAATATAATGAATAATAATAATATTATTAATATGCATGAAAAAACGGTGTATATAAATTAGAATGTGATTATTGTAATAAAGTTTATATAGGACAAACTAAGAAAAAACTTAAAGATAGATATAAAGAGCATTTTAATGCATATAAAAAGCCAGAAATTAATAAATCAAATTTTGCTAGTCATTGTATTAATAATAATCACTTATTTCCTAATATAGATAATATGATACTTGTAAAAGAAATTAACAAAGGCCTGAGAATGAATATTTATGATGCTTTAGAAATACATAAATATAATAATAATAATGAGTTGATAAATGAACTAATACAAGTAAAATCTAAATTTGATAATATATTCAGTGTTTGTAATGTTAGGGCAGCAAAATAAACATTTTTTTAACAACATTGTAATTGATTTGGCATAGCTATTTATTTGATCTAATTTGCACATATGTTAATTTTAATTGTTTAATATTCCTGATGATGTTGGTACTGTTAGCCAACGTAAAGCTTTGAATTGTAAATTCAATTATAATTCTTGTATTTGTATTTTGACTTATGTTCTTTATTAATACACAAGAATACATATTGCGACATTTATATATATATATATATATATATATATATATATATATATATATATATATATATATATATATATATAACGTACATTTTTATTTATTAAAAAACAAATTTTCGGAGCGTTTAGGCCTACTATCTTATTATTATTATTATTATTAATCGTTAAGAGGTGTTAACCAACTGTCCTTAGTTACCTGTTTCAATACATCCAATTCACGATTACAAAAATTTTACAAGTTATAAACTTTCGTTTCATTGCAACAACTATTGGTTAAATATAATCTGCAAAATTAAAAGAACACCAGCTTTATGGTCATAAGATAAAAATGAACACAGTTCATATTCTAATCATGTATGATTAGTAATTAAAACAAATAATTATGCACTTATTATCATGCATAAGAGGAGAAGAGAAGATATAAAACAAAGTATTACATTAAAATTTCTAAAAAAAGTTCTTACACTAAACCTCGTCATATTTAATAATAGGTATCCTACAGCATATTTTTCTAGAAGGTGCCTAAACATTTTAAACGAAAAGTGCATCTCATAAAACGTTCTATTCTATTAATGAATTCAAATGAACATATATTTAACAGGCTCTAATATTACAATAATTGATTTAATGCAATCTTCAGGCAGCTGGTGTACAACCACTATCTATAATTTCACCTCAGGTAAACCTGTCACCTTTGCCAGAGGCAGTTAGAAATGTAATACCACTTCTATTCATAGTGGTCACCCTTTCCAGGAGGGGTTAGAAAAGGGAATAACGTTTGTACTCATATGAGACTTAATATTCTACCATTAATAATTTACTTATTTCATTCTATCTGTTATTACTGATTTTAAACTTTTCATTGTTGTATATACACTTGTCTATTGTCTCCAATAACAAGGTAGAGACCCAGAAACAGCTCGGTCAAATAACTCATTTTTTTTATACAGTATAATGTATAGTTTTATAAATTCTCTAATTTAGCGCTATATAAATCGTTTATATCACTATATACGGTATTTAGGCAGAGAGTAGATACTTGGCTTTCCTCCGGCCCAGGTAAGCGACCTCGCCCACATGATGCCATAATTACTCTCATCCCGTCGTCTCCTTAGTCCTACCTATTTGCATCTACCCTTCCTGATCTTCCTTCGCATAGAAAGGAAAACCTAGTAAAACACGTTTTATAAACGCAGGTACTCAAATCTCCACAAGAAATTCAAAATCCCTTTTATATCCTGTACCAGGGGCTTCCGTCCCTATCTTAAACCTTTCTTTGCCTTCACAGGCTAGTCATATGGCTTAAAACTAAGAAACGATCAACAAGTTAGAAGCTATATAGAAACATTGTTTAAACAGGCGATGCACAATTACAACCCGATTATCACTATATAAATAGTGGTTCAAGGATGTCCGAGGCCAGTCATTTCAAACATTAACCTGAAAGATTAAACCGATCGAAAGAAGTAATGACAAAGTAAAGTTGGTTTATTTAATCAAATTCATGTATTAAGCCGTATCTTTTATGTGAAATTTCCGTAAAGTGATTTTAATAGAAAATATTTATTCAAAGCTTTTACAACAGATCACTGAGAGTTGAATAAAACTTTCACTAATACAAAGCTGTAAACATATCATTTAGCGGCGAAACAAAGGTAATGCGATAATGCATTTAAAGGTTAGTTTAACAACTAATGATTCCGTGTCAAGTTCAAACAGTATACTAAATCAATGCTGTAACTGCCGCAGGCCTGCCTAAATTTATAGTTACGCCACTCCACTACATACTACTTTATTTAAAAAACAAGTAATATAAACAAACATTTGTTCAAATCAATTCCTACTTTAGTCAACAAAAAAATTATAATTTTAGTTACTTTTTATTAAATAATTACAATTAATATAATTGAAGTAGCATAACCTATGAGTTAAAACAGCTGTTCTACCACATAGCCTATATTATAAAATCAGCTGTTTTATGAATTCATGTGTTAAACTAAATTGCATACCTTGCCCCTTTTGTGAATTGTTTTTCTCCCATATAAAAATAAAATTAATTCAATATTAAATTTAATAAATGAATTAATATTTGAAAAAATGTATTAACATTATGTCCTACAAGTTTTAAAAAATGTATTTAACTTGATTGGATGAATTAGAAGTATTATATTAACGATTGAAAATTTGGACAAGATATATATGAGGATAGTGTGAAGTAATAGAACGTATTGAAAAAGATTCAATACTTTTTTACTAAATTAGTCGTCATCGGGTAGACAATAACAGGTCCTGGGCTTATATATACATCCAAAGCGCTTTCATTTAAATTTAATTTTTGAGAGGGGATAGGGTTGTAAAGCTTTGGTATTGGATCTATTGTAACATCTCACCACCACAGTAACTTTTAAAAACACGTAACTTTACATGTTTATTTAAGCACTCGTATGAAGTATTAAATCAATGAGAATGCGGTAGATCATCGAGTCAGATATATTTATTTTCATAATGGATTCGGCAACTAATTCGTTCCCTTATTAAGAAGTTGTGCTATAAAAACAATCTACTAACTTTCCTTTCAGCATTACTATAGCTCTACTAACTTTTCCCTTGAGCATTACTATAGCTCTACTAACTTTCCCTTTAGCATTACTATAGCTCTAAAAACTTTCCCTTTAGCATTACTATAGCTCTACTAACTTTCCTTTCAGCATTACTATAGCTCTACTAACTTTCCCTTTAGCATTACTATAGCTCTACTAACTTTCCCTTTAGCATTACTACAGCTCTACTAACTTTCCTTTCAACATTACTATAGCTCTACTAACTTTCCTTTCAACATTACTATAGCTTTACTAAATTTCCCTTCAGCATTACTATAGCTCTAATAACATTTCCTTTAGCATTACTATAGCTCTACTAACTTTCCTTTCAACATTACTATAGCTTTACTAAATTTCTTTTCAGCATTACTATAGCTCTAATAACATTTCCTTTAGCATTACTATAGCTCTTTATCTAACGTTGTATTATTAAAGTAAATGTCTTTGGCTCGATTATCAACCGTAATCTCATTTATTTAACGTAACTTTACATTTTTTCGTAATTTTAAGGCGATCATTCAAATTGACTTAATCGCTGACGACAAATAAGGGAGGACCGGGAATATTGGAAGGGCTAAGGTAGGGACAAAACGTCCCCTGGTAGAGGATACTGAGGAGTTAGGATACTGAGGAGGATCACAAGTACAAGGTAGCGTACTTGAAGGAAACGTAGTCTATATCTGGTTCATAAAGGCATGTTTATACGTTACATTCCAGTCAGGAAAAGGATAAGGAAGGTTAGAGGGTGGTACATAATGATCATTGGTACTATGTATAAGGTCACGTGAACAGAGTCGCTTACTTGAAGCAGATCTTCTCTCAGCCGGAGTAAGGAGATGAGTCTCAAAATCAACGACTTTCGGAGACAATTGCCACCTCGTGCTACTTCCGTTTTATAACTACTAATTTAACAGAACAATAATTAACAATGATGAAATTAGGAAATTTTTAATAAAGGAAATAAAGTTTTTAAAAAATCGACGAAATTCGTATGGTCTTCCATACGTATTGCTTAATGGTGGATTCCTGAACTACTTACAAAATAAACTATCCGAAACATTACCTACTTCAGCAGGAATTAAAAACTAAACCTATTACGTAATAATAACCACGGGCAGTAATCTACCAGTAATAACCTTGGAGCCTACAGCCCCAGCCCTACAGCAGGTGTTGTTCTATCTATAGAGGTCATCTCGGGCAGGTGGTAGGACTTCCGTCGTTCTTGAGTTATCGCTAATCTGTAAGAAGTTATTGTTTACCGACCGAAATATTACCCACAAAGGCAGCCTGACAGCCGTAATAGTGTCATTAGGCCTATAATTTACGATCTCTTAATTTGTCTTTCTTTATAAAAGGGAAGACAATTTTAAAAAAATGTCGAGTAAGAGTCGAAAAGCTTACTCATGAATCGCTCAATTTAGTGGTAATACTGGTATGATGGCATGACAGCTGCTGTTGAAATGGATATATTTTCGCCTCATTATCACCAAATCTGTGTAATGAACACACACCACAAATGACCTAAAAGTTTCTTCCTCTTTTATTAATTATTATGTTCAAACACTATTCATACACAAATTAGATTTAGAGAAAAGCGTTAGAGAGTGATCGGTAGAAGCATGAGTATCATTTTAATGAAAAAGAAACTGCAAAATAGATTATTTTTAAAATAATGACTCTTGCTTATTAAAATAAAAGATTTAAGCAACAGCTTAAATAAGAAATTAAATTTAGAAACAGCTGTTTCTATTGTAATAAAGAATATAACTTTAGTTGTGAATTTTTTTGTAGTCGAACATTTATTTTTTTTTAAATTATAATAGTTACAAATTATAACACATGACTGTTATAACGATTGCTAACAGTTATATCTTGTCAACAAAGTATTATAAAAAATCACAAATAACATAATAATCCCCTTTGTCAGTTTATCCGCGTATAAGTCGAGAGATATAACTAGTGATTTGACAGGCCGATATGCAGTGTCTTACTTGGCATACATTAAGAGTGGTGGGGTAACGTTCTGACTCAGTGTGTGTCGACCCCAGTTGACAGACGTATAGATCTGCTACAACCACTGTTGCTTGTTCACCGCTATACGTCGATACGAGAGAGGGGTAGACAGCTACTACTTTCATCTCAATTAGTCGCCAACTCCCCTCCTGTGCATCTCAAGTCCCTTGCTATATCTCGTGAGTTATAATTGTGGTTGAAATACGTAAAAGGGCTAGACATAGGACTGTCAGGCTGTTATTTAAACCTATATTTAAGTAAAATTCAATTTTCATTCGTAATACAGTATAAATGATTATATGACAACATACTAAATTGTTATATTAGCCTCAATGTTCTGAGTGAATTTTATGAAATTACTTGTACTATAAATTAAAACAGCCAATCATACAATTACTAAAAAAACGATATGCAATCTATATACCATACCTTTTTTTATTGAACTACGTTTTAGCAATTTCATTACTAGAGAATTTAAAATAACGCACGCATAAGCTGTAGGGTGTAATTTTATACTTTACTTGATAACTATCTTTCAAAAATAAAGCTATTTAGATTTAAATCGAATTTTAAAGCATTTTGTTGCTGTTGTCCTATCCATGCGTACAATAATCCTAAGGTGTCAAAATACATCAATGTGGACGCTTGGTTGACGACCACGACTTATTTGCATTTTTATGTACAAATAAATTATACTGAGTATCCATCCTAAAGAGAAAATCCGTGTACAATTATTTAGAAAAAGTTTAATTTTATCAAGCATGTTTCGACAACCATGATGTCATCATCACAGACTAATATTCACTGATTTATATTAGAGGATACACTCACTGATCTCGCCAACATGGTTACAGAAAGGTGTATGATGAGATTAAACACTTATTTTTGAAATGAGTTTTAACGTGTTTATATGTACAATACATTAGGAAGGAGTCGATAATATATTTATGTAGGTATAATGCTATACAATGCATTACTAGCATTGTGTAGGCACGATCGTAAAACATAGAGCCGCGATCTTCCTTCTACATAACGAGGTATCTGGATTACATCACAAAAATGCGATATAAGTTACTATTACAGTACCAAAACGCCTTCTAACCACTCTGAAAATAACGTAAATAGTTAAACTAGTACAAACATTTTCATCAATAAAACGTAATTACAGACTAATGTATATACTGTAAGTATAATTTGGAGAGCTTTATCAGGCAAACTAAAGAAAGCAACACTTTTCAAACGAAGTTGAACAATGAACACAAATATTTCAAAATGAGATTCGAGGGTAATGAATTGTTACAGATACCAAAACTAGAGTAAACAACCTCTTCCAAACCAGTTATAAACAAAAACAAAAATGTTTTAATAAGTACAGATTAGAAAATGTCAGACTCAAATTAGTGAAAACAAACTGCCCCAACCAATTTAACTGTAAATAGAGTAAACTCGACGATGTTAGACAGGTTATTCTGTAAAAAATAATTTGATAATAGCTAATCATTTACCGCAATTTAGCCCTATCTCATTTCAGGATGAACATATCCTATTCCTAAAGATTGGGTGGAATGTAGAAGTTTCGTTTTCTACTCGCAGTATCCCTACTAACCTTAGAGTAGGATAAAGTTAGTTGTTTGGCATATCTTCATCTAACTTCCAAACTGGTAAATCCAAGTTAAGTTCTCCTTGGGTTTATCAACTAATCTAAAGGATTGGTTACCTTTAACATAGAGAAGGTTATTCAGTCCAACAGGTAACTCCAAGTAGGCGGGAACGGAAATATTAAAAAACTCTCGTGGGTATGTGTTGATCCGCACTCCATTAGAACCAACGGTCTTAATATTATCTCGCATCTTCTGTCATTAGCCTCCCTCCAGTTTATCATACCTTTCAGTAAATCTTTCAGAGGTAATTCCTTCTTATAAATACAGTGTTTTTAGTCTTTTTCATTCTCCCATAGCTCTTATCAGCCAGTTTTCTTGTTTTGTTATTGTTGTCCTCAATTAAACGAAAATACCGTAATCAAATCTTTCAATACGTTTCATCGATGAAAATAGACAATCCAATAACTAAATTGAAAAACTATAACACACCAGAAAACATATCACACACTATACCAACGCAAACAAACCGCAGCAATCATTTCATACCCTTAGGTACTACTTCGGCATTTACGTTTTATAACGTTGGCTACGCTCTGACAATAAATTTCATCAATAAAGGCTCTGCATGTATTGAAATACGATACAGACTGAGGTCAAGTCTTAACGGCACGCATAAACAAGAGAGTCAATTTAAAGTTGAAAGGGGACACGCGCCTTTCACTAGACACGGTAATCCGAGAAATGTGAAAGGCAGTTAAAGGTCATCGAGGACCAGCTGATGTTTGTAGCTTTCAATCATGTTTATCTTGTCTATATAATTCTGTATGAAATGTTTGCATAAAGTATATGAGGAAACTGTAATATAACGCGCAACGTCAAGAAGGGAAACGGATAAAATACAAAATAGCTCCGACTAACTCGTAAATACAGACGGCCGCTGGCCCTCGTTAGCGGTCATGAGTTATACAGCTGAATTCACGTAAATATAATTATGTAAATAACACAACTAATGCCTAGTTATCATTTCTGTTTAAATGCTAGCGATTTAAGACTAAGATGGCCCACAAATGACGTTTCTTTTTTTTTAACTATAAAAGTTCATAAAGTATTCATAGAAAGACATTCATGTCTAAACTCTTCTTTAGCAGCTTCCCTAACAAGACTAGTATATCCGATACTGTATAGGCATCCTTTAACATAATTGTATACCAATCCAGCCCCTTTAGGTTCTTGAGTAATCAAATCTGGGTATTCTATCAAGATTACTTTCCATCCCGAACTTGTCATCTAGCTGTTTTCCTATCAGCTCTATACTGGGTATTTGGGGAATTCTATCTGACCCTTCTCTCAAGACGGCATCGGTTGCGTTCAGGAACACTCGTATCAACCCCAAGTCAGGTGGCTCGCGAGATGATGACCACCAACAGAGCTGGGAATTTTTAGATGTACACAGACATAAAATTACCCCAAAACGTTACCTAATATATATAAAGCAAGTGTTGGAGAGGCTGTTATTAACTCAATGGTAGTTGTACGGTTAGTTATAACTTGATACATAAACTTTTTTTTAAATGGGAGTTAGAGAAAACAAGAGAGTAACAAGAGATGATTACTGTGAACTCACTGTAAGAAGAGAAAGAAATTGCCATTAAGAACTCGATGCACGTAAAGAGCTTTGTACGTTGCTTACAAAGCAAGTGCAAGGGACTCTTAGTCAGAACAAAATTTTGAGTCACAGTAGAGAGGGGCTGCTTGAAATTAATGCCGCGAATAACTTATACACCTAATGTCCAACGAAACGAGAACGGTTTTCATCAGGCTCTCCAAAAGACGCACAAGTGGCGAAAGAGATATTCGCAAGGGTACAGAAAGCGATATTCGTAGGGTTTACAGCAGAGCAACGCAAGTTTAATGAGATATAGTGGTTTGTTATAGAAAGAAAACGCAAAATAGTTTGAGGCAGCGGTGCCAGATAAAACTAGAAACCGTTGTAAAATATGAATTTACAATACCGTCTGGGATCCAAGACCTACAATAATAATTTTTTTTGTTTTACCTAGAAAAACCAGCTTAATGAACCTATGATTAAAAATATTTCAACAACATCTAAGGTTGAATATTCCAAGAACATCTATTTCAAGAAATGTTTTCCTTCAAAACAAAACAAAATTACAATGCTATCAATGCACCATCAACATCCTTTTACTCAATATTATGGTTAATATATGAACATATTTGTTTATAAATAAAATCATTAGAATTTAAATTTCATGCGTTACAGCCCGAGCAATAATTAAAAACTGATTGTGTACCAAGCAGAAATTGCATTCTTTAAGAGTATGCAACCAAAAAAACACAATTAGAAAAAACATCAATGTTAAAAAACACAATTAGAAAAAACATCAATGTTAACTCTTTACCTACAGATCTTTTCCTCAACAAACTAAAGAATGCCCTAAAGTCTGGCACATTATATATTTTCTGTTAACTGTCTATTGCAGAAAATAGGTCTAGTTATTTTGGCACAGCCATTGTGTTCCAAGCCGATTTCAGTTATTGTCTGACGCAGAGTTCATCCTAAAACATTAAAGTAGTATTGTCATAGCAGACTTTAATGCGGTGGCATTCTATGTAAACACTTGGCTATTGTGCTGTATGGGCGGGGGTAATTGGGTAGGGGGTTCTTAATGGGATTAACTGGGAAAATAAAGACCGTTTGTGGAGGGGATGATTGGTTGGATTAATCCGTTTCTAAGAAGCAGGTCACAGATTATAAGTAATTTAAAATTGAGCAAAATATTAGGCAAATATAAACAAATACATTATAAAAAGTCAAATCTCTGAATTTATAGTTAAAACTGATTAGAAAGGTTTTTTCTTAAAACTTTTCAACAGATTTTTAAAAAATATTTGCTTTTAAACACAAATATTAATAAATGACAAAATCATTGATGATTTAGATGTAATACAACAAATAGCATAATAATGATGTAGAACGAACTAAACATCAACTTAAAACACTGACTGTATAAGTTTGATCAAGTTTGCAATTTCAAAATTATGCCACGAAGTATTATACATATATTAGGCCTGCCATATTGAAACCAGTTTAATTATATAATATTTCCTTGCATAATTTCTAACTGCTGATTGCTGTGTTAGTTGGGGCACTGATATCATTGATCTAGTGCATGACCCAAGGTCTATCAAACCCGTGATTTCACAATTTCGAGATTGTGGATGCAAAGCCCCTCGCTCTGTAATTGTTTCCCACATTTTCATATTGCGCCTTCACAGTAAGAGCACTAAATAGGCTATAAAACAAATTTGATTAGCTTAGCATGAGGAAGTCATAATCGTACTGGACGTTGTGAATACCAAACCAGGGAGATCTTATTTATTTATTTTTTATCCACTATATTACTTCTCAAAAACGTTGATAAATACATTATTTATTTAACAAATTGACGCAGCCAAGTGTTTGGGCCTGAAATTATTTAGAATTTTATAAAACACTTTTTTTTAAAAACGTTTTTGATAACTCCAATGGCAATAGACGGTACGATGCTTGTGTACCGAATATCTCTCTAACAGGGGAGGAGGTGTGCTTGTTCTTTGTTTCGTCTTTTGGTTCCTAAAACACTCACCATATTGTAAAATCTCCGAATAAAAAACATTACCCGAGAAGAATTCCATGTCGCGAATAAAGCGCACAGGGAAAAAAGCGCACTGCGAAGAAAGCGCACAACCAACCCCTATTACTTAGAAAAGGAATCCAGCCTTTTTTTCTTAGAAATATTTATATATTTTATATATAATAAATATATAATGATATGAAATATATTTAGTTTCTGATTCAAATCACACTTTATCCAGGCTTTGGACTGGCTAAATGATTAAATACTAAAAAGGGTTTAATCATTTAGGCGTATTTAAAATCAGCATGTGTATAGCTTCGTCAATTATACCTTATTACTATTTACATTCTTTTCTTGTCTTGCTTTTCTCTTTGATAGATGGTCTAGCCAAGTTTTAGTAAATAGGAGACTGTCTTTAAACACGCTTTGATGTTGCCATTTTCTTTATACTTCTTCGCAGTTTTTTCCAGTTTCTTATCTAACTCGACGTACGTTTTCTTCCTCTTTTTTCCAGCTAAATTCAGTTCTAACCTCATGTACATACAACAAGATTGCTTCGCTTCACTCTTCAAACAAAGTATGGCATCTCTGATTTTGGGGTAGGGTAGTCCAACTACTTCTTACTTCTTACTTCTTACTTCTTATTACGAGCTTCCAAGGTTGGCCTCGATGGCTCGATGTCTCCTATACACACACTCTGCCAATGGCCAGAAACAACTTTCTTTCAAGATTCTGTCCAGGGTACATTCCCGTCCTAGTTGCTTTATCAAGGGACTCCTTGTTGCTGCTGTTACAGGACACTTCAAAAGTATGTGCTCTAATGTTTCCTCTTCTTGCTTGCACACTCCACAGATAGAGTCGTTAGTAATATGAAACCTTTTCAAATATGTATTGATGACAATGTGTCCCATACGAGCTCGTGCCGCAAAAGATGCCACTGAACGTGATAATGACTTGAAGATCTTTGGATCATTAGGTTGTTTTTGTAATGAATAATATTCGCGCCCAGTATTGCATTCTCTCCATTTCTTTCTCCAACAGATGTGAGATTCTTTATCAACTGCCTCTTTGCAATTAGTTAAGGAGTAACAACTTTCAGGAGATGGAAACAAGTTGCAAGACGCCTTGGCAGATCTGTCAGCTTCCTCATTCCCAGGAACACCACAATGACTGGGGATCCATTGAAATACAATATTTTTCTGTTCTAAGTTTTTTAACAATTTAGTTATTTCAGATGTTCGAAAATGGTAGTCTGTAGTGTGCTGTACTTGAAGGGCTTGAAGGGCCGACCTGGAATCGGTGAGAATGCAGATGTTCTGTGCATCCATAGTATTGCTAAAAACCAAAGCAGCATTTAAGGCCATCAATTCAGCATTCATACTTGAAGAGGAATCGCAGGGCACATAGTAATCCTCGTTTAATTCTGGACAATGAAAAGCTGCACCTCCCCTATGGTTCTCTTTATCAACGGAACCATCTGTGTAGATTTTTACAAAGTTGTTGTATGTGGTGTTTATCAATTCCATAGCGACAGATTTTAGTAGGTGAGGTGAATCTTCTTTTGTGAGTGAACCAGGAATTTCAAGATTGGTTTTTATTGGGTTGTTGATTTAACAATCTTTTAAGAAGATTGTTGATTTTGTTGTGCCAACCTTTTACAGCGTTGGTAGTACTGTGGCGCCTAGCATAGCAATTCCATAATTCAATAGGAATTTCGTCATTATGCAGCCATTGTTCGAGGAAGTAGTCGAAGAAGAGAGTTAATTTCGGGTTGTCAGGAGCCTGTGAGTGAATTTCAACCCATCCGTCTTGGACATCTTCAGTTTTCAAGAAGGCTAACGCAGCACACATTTGAGTGGACATTCGGATTTCTTCATTTTATCTATATTCACATGTCAATCCAATTTCTTGTATTTTCCTCCACAGACATTTTTTCAAATGAAAGTAGCACCCATGGATTTCAACTAATAGCAGAACTTCTCTAACTGCAGCTATTGCACTCGCCTCGAAATCAACCTGGAAGTGTCTTGGATGAAATTCTGGGACGGCTTGCAATACATGACGAAAAAAACGAATGTATGTAGCTTTAGTTTTGTTTGGAAGTAGGCCAAACACAACTGGATAAACGTTAGTTTCTGTATCGGAGCTTCCATAATCAGCATGGATGGTGTAAATTTGGCCGAATTGTTTACTACAGCTTTTAAAAGTTCCATCCATGAAAAAACTTTGTAAGTTCTTCAGGCACTCTTTTCCTTTTTCTAAACAAAAAATTATCATCCGGTCGTCTGAGCCTTTGTCCACTAATACAAATTTTGATCCGTCGTTCATCTGAAGCAATTCTTCGTCTAAAATAACTTCTTCTCTGGTGTTCGGATCCTTTTGGGATCCACGGGCACTGTTTCTCTGTATGTACAGACTTCTTTTTGTGGTCAGTAGTTGCGGCATTTCAGTTACAAAATTGTAGCCTTTGTTGTGGAGTTCTCCGAGTTCTTCTCTGTAGATCTTTGAAATGGACGTGTCTTCTTCACGGGTTCTCTTCTTTGCAACGTTGATGCTCTTCATAACTTCCAATCTGGCTGTGTCCGGAGCTGCACATGAGTGATCAGTAATTTCTAAAACTTCACCATTTTTAGTTTTTAACATTCCACGGCACCTACTTGACCTTTCCTTCTGACATCGCCAAACTATTATCCCGTCTATCTTCTTCCTAAACTCCCTATATGCGTATCCGTTATAATGCGCTGAAGCCTTACCCTTGTTAGTAGTTAAAACTTCCGTACTAAACCATGTAAAAAGTACTAAAAAAGTTTAAATGTTCAAAACTCTAAATATAGTGACAAAAACTTTAACACTTGTAAGTTTAAAACAGATTATTGCCGGTTACGAAGTTGTAGGACGACCAGAACAGTAATGACAAAGATAGGGTGGGTGATGTGGGGCGAATGCTCGGGAGGAACGTACCTGAGCTATTCTACTGCGTGGTGACTCACCTCCAAGCGGCTCCAATTAATTAGTCACTTCCTGGTAATGCAACCCCTACCCTAATCTGTCACATTGGCCTCTGTGCGCTTTTTTCACAAATATCAGTATGTGAGCTTTATTCTCTGTGCGCTTTTTTCGCATAATCGAAGAATTCAACATTCGTTTATACAGTCTCCTCCAGATGTACGGAAACTGAAAATAGGGAGTGGCAATAGCAATATCGGTGATTCTATGCCGGCGCCTCAGAAGTGTGCCTCCAGAACCGATAGCTGGTCTCAATGAGATGAATCCGAATTGGGAGTCTCGGCACTTTTGGGAATCCTTGGCTTAGCGTGTCCCAACACCGAAAGGGACAGGAAAAGAATGAAAAGGTATAGAGGAGTACAGGAATGAATATAGGCGCTGGAAGGCACAGGCTAAAGGCAACCAACACCGAAAGGGTCAGGAAAAGAATGAAAAGGTATAGAGGAGCACAGGAATGAATATAGGCGCTGTAAGGCTCAGGCTAAAGGCAACCGACGCCGAACTTCTTTAAAAAGCCAATTTATTGTTTAAAATGTAGTTTGTGAATTATAAACGAATTTCAGATAATTTCTTGGTGCATATAATTTTTTGAAATAATTTACCTAAAATTTAAGATCGAATAGAAGAAGCATACAGTTTTCAAGTACCAAATTTTGAAATAAGAACTCAATATTAAAAAAAAAACATTTGTGAAATACTTAATGTTAATCAACAATATAAAATGAATTTGCAAATACAACTATTTTGACCCTTTACAATGCAATTCATATACAATGCAAAACAGATACTGTTTGTGTTCATCACCTGCCGAACATCAAATCACACAATGAAACTCAAAATCGCCTAAGTCTTTGTAAGTACCGTAGCCATTGTGCGCACTAGCGCTGCTCGTGGCTGTATTCCTAATTAATTAATCTCATTTAGACGCAGTAATTAGGTGTATTGTATAGTTTGCGCATGATGGTATGTCGCTTTGTTTTGCCGCATTCAAGGGCTTTCGGACTGTCCTGTTACTGTGGCTGCGGGGCACAGGAAGTTACTACTAGAAATATCAATCATTGTGTTTGCTTCATAATTAAGACTTTTAATTAATCGGTAAAGGTTATTTAAATATTCTGTATGTGGAAAGTCAAAGCAGGCGAATATAGTGATTTCGGCAGCAAATTATAAAATTTGCAATATTTAAAACAGCGGACAATTTTTGTAGACGACTTGATTATCAAATTCTTTGGTAGTAGAAAGGATTGATAATACTGTATAGAGGATTATAGGATTAATGCAGGGACGGATAACCCTCTGATCTAGAATACAGAGATGGGTCATGGATGGGATAACGCGTGCAAGATCGCATATCTGAACTGTGCTCTCAGTAGAGGATATACAAAGTTGTGTACCCGTACATCAAGTGGATAAAGAATGTTGACGAAGTGGAAGTGGGAGAAAGATTAAATTATAAATTCTTTGGTAGTAGAAAGGATTGATAATACTGTATAGAGGATTATAGGATTAATGCAGGGACGGATAACCCTCTGATCTAGAATACAGAGATGGGTCATGGATGGGATAACGCGTGCAAGATCGCATATCTGAACTGTGCTCTCAGTAGAGGATATACAAAGTTGTGTACCCGTACATCAAGTGGATAAAGAATGTTGACGAAGTGGAAGTGGGAGAAAGATTAAATTATAAATTCTTTGGTAGTAGAAAGGATTGAGAATATAGAGGATTATAGGATTAATGTAGGGGCGGATAACCCTCTGATCTAGAATACAGAGAAGGGTCATGGATGGGATAACGCGTGCAAGATCGCATATCTGAACTGTGCTCTCAGTAGAGGATATACAAAGTTGTGTACCCGTACATCAAGTGGATAAAGAATGTTGACGAAGTGGAAGTGGGAGAAAGATTAAATTATAAATTCTTTGGTAGTAGAAAGGATTGAGAATATAGAGGATTATAGGATTAATGTAGGGGCGGATAACCCTCTGATCTAGAATACAGAGAAGGGTCATGGATGGGATAACGCGTTCAAGATCGCATATCTGAACTGTGCTCTCAGTAGAGGATATACAAAGTTGTGTACCCGTACATCAAGTGGATAAAGAATGTTGACGAAGGGGAAGTGGGAGAAAGATTAAATTAACCAAGTGACATAACTATTCACAACAACAGTAAATTAAAGAAACAAAAGAATAAAAGATAACAGAAAGAAAAATAAAGCAAATGGGAAAGCCTCCTATCTGGATTACAGAGCACAAAGATATAGTAAAAGTGGGGCAATCTAATACCAGCGTGTGGAACTATTACCTGCCCACGAATCCAAATTTCCGCGTTCGAGTCAGATTCACACACGGGATCTTGGAGTCACTATCCCATGGTAACTTTCCGTAGAAACTTCCAACTGCAAGATACACTTTTTAGTTTGCTTAGTTCAGGTACATACCAATTAACCTGGTTAGTCTTGCCTGAAAGCAGAACCAGTTTCCTTGAAAAAAAACCTGATTTTTTTTCAATTTCTTCTATTAGCTCACACTCTCTTTATATAAATCTTGTACATATTTTCAATCATTAATAAAATACGTTTTTAGTCATCCAATCAATTTCAAAAATATATTTGTATCCTATCGTGGACGAATATTGGTGTTAGTACAGTTGTTTGCAAATATTTAATAATGAATTTGAATTTTTTAAACTTATCGGATTCGAACTGAAAAGCTACATGTTTGAAATCCAGCACATTGGCACTGAGCCAACTTTCCCAAGTATATAGAATTCAATTACTTAATGATGTATATGAAATTACAAGATAAATATAGAAATACATTTCAAAAAGCAAACTAGGAACTGAATTTAAGCTATAATGTTATTAATTATGATTTCTTCCTTATATTTGGAATGTAATTAATTCCTTCTATTAGCTAACATTCTCCTGACATACATCTTGTACAAAGTTTCAATTGTTAATAAAACACGTTTCTATTCGTATAATCAAGTTCAAATTCATTTTTTTAAACCTACGGTGGATGTCAACTGATGTTAATACAGTTTTTTCCAAATAATAATTCGAAAATTTAAATTTAAAAAACTTGATGACTCGGTCGGATTCTAACTGAGGAACTGGATGTTTGCAATCTATCACTTTAGCACAGAGCCAACTTTCCCATAACTATAAAACAAAAACTTTAAAATGTATATGAAATTATAAGTGATAGGTTCTTTGCAATAGTGACACATTACAAGAGGTGGATAGAATGAGAAGTTATAGACGGCCATAAATTAGACAGCTTCAGAAATTAGAAACGAAAAAACCAATAAATAGTAACAAACAAGAATAATAGCCCAACACCATATACTGTATAGAGAGGGAAATGGAAGAGGCAAGGAAATTCGCTTTGCTATTTTCCTACTTTTGTAAATATAGGATATAGCATATATTCATATATTTCCTTCCCTACCTTTGTAAATATAGGTAGAGTTAAGGTAGGAGCATGAAACCCAAAGGTACAGGATGTAGAGAAAATATCACGAGGGGAGTGTTACATAAATAAAGTACACCTACTCTCTAACGGAGGCAGAAAGAATTGCCTACACACAGCTCTCAAACCTTACGAATACTCCTGTTAGATATAGGCCTATAGCTGGAAACAAACGTCTGTATAACTGTGGACAAATTTAATAGTTTTTCAATAATAATATGTTTTTAAATATACAGTATAACCTATATTATTGTATTAAAAAAATACAAAAAAGTATCATCACAATGAGAAATATTTTTAAAAAGTTTAAACTTACGTCAATTAAGATCGGTTAGATAGTATACGAGTGCCATATTACAGCATACAAATCATATTAAAGGAATTACTGGCGTACAACTTTATTATGGTAATGTCCTGAACGAGATTGCACTTTGTCGCTTGTTAGTAGGATACTCTTTAACTGGCCCTAATTACGTAAATCGAGTTCTCTTCAGGTTGTGGAGTTCCCTGTTTGCGTGCGACTACGTCCGTAATCTCACACGCAACAAAAGGTACAGCGATTTGTTTACACATACTGCACGGTACCAATTAACGTCCAAGAGATGTCGTAGACTGCAGTGGCTTCGGAACACACACTCGGCAGCCGCACGAACAATACGTTCAGAGTCGTTAATCGCCTACAGTCATTAATAAGCCAGTTACTTCACCTCGACTCTGCTTGGGTATCGGTGAAATGAATTAAACAAATGTTTTAGTTTATAGTAGAGTTTGCTTTATGTGGGTCAACATTTTGCCCTGTCTAGACGGTTCAACGTACAACCCGCCCTCTAAAGGGGTTGATTACCTCGTACCTTCCTTTCCTTATAATGCTGCAATATTTGCATGAGCATTATAACTGATTTTCTGCAAAATTCTCTACAATTGTTGTTGCAAACACGTATTCGGTGTTTAAATACGCGATGTAGAAATAAATATTTTTTTAAAAGATAAACTAAGTTTACTATTTACTTAGAATAAATTGTGGTTAAATAATAAAAAATAATACTCAAAAACCTTTAACCACAAGTATTTTATTTTTACCTACTGTACATTTCGGTTACCAAGTAACCATCTTCAGAGGGTTAACAATGAGGTTTTGTTTTCTGTGCCTCTGAGTATAGTTACATGGTAACAGAAATGAATAATAGGTAAAAATAAAATATTTTTGGTTAGAGGTTTTCAGTATTATTTATTATGAAGTAGGTTGTTCTAATACAGTATCGATGACATTAATTAATATATAGTAATAAATATAGAGAACATTAGCAATTATTTCATTTTACAATAAAATATAATTACGAGAAAATCTTCTAGGTGCAAAGATCGGGTCAGTTAGTAAAACTCTGTGTAGATTTCGCTAACACAGCATCATCAGGAGGTTACATCTGATACTTTGTGAGTTACTGAAATATAGATAGAGGTTTTCTAGCCGATTCAATATGATTTATTATTATTATACTATAAATTTTCATTGTATTGCCTCCAAATCTTTATTTTTATGAAGTAGCATTTTATATCCATCTCACGCACAAAAATAATATTAATTATGATGACTTTTAAAAAATTACAAAAACGTTTTGAACGTGTGTAAAGTGCAACCTGTTACATAAACACAATTTAACCGTCAATTTCACAAAACTCTTCCTCATTCGTAGAAACTGCAGTCCGTTCATGAATCTCAGAGTGCTATTTCTACAAGTCTCTTCGCATCGGTAGTATTTGTAAGCAACCTTAACATCATTCTCTATGTATTCCTAAGCAATACGTTAATTTCAACGAATTTCCATTTTAAATACAGTAATTCATTATAAGCAATTCATATGATTCATCAGCACTGAACTAAACCGGATGTTCCTATTCGTTTATCCATATTTGTTTCTTTAATTTTCCCAACGGCACAATATAATAATATTAATAATTATAGAAAGCTGCTCATAAGACGTCAGATTTCCGTGAGATGAAATATATTTTCCGAAGATTTCCGAAAGTCAAGCATGGCGCTTAATACTAATAGATGTTTTAGACTTTACTTAGATGTTATGTTCAAATAATTTTCAAATGAAATTTCTTCTATAATCAAAAAGATTATTACATAATCGTATAAATGAGATTAAAATATGTAATAAAGTATGAATTGATACAACAGCTCATACTCGCAGGAAATGTTACTTCCTATTTTACATATTAACAGTAAGTTTAAAATTAAATTCACGTAACAATATATTATTTCCTAATAGGCTAACAGTAAATATAGTTATCGAATATACTGACTTGTTACTGACTTCACCTACTAAAAGAATTAATTTATCACGGCTAATTCAAAAAAATTTAAATGCAATATATACATAAAGATGACAGGTTGTAAATTCTAAAAATCTAGGCTATAATATCAAATGAGTAGGCCTACAATATCTCCTCAATGTATGTGATTTATACCTTGGCTGTAAGACATTAGCATTTATAATAAATATCTACGACCAAATAAACAATTAAAGAAATTTATAAGGTTATGTTGTTCCTATCGACATTCTAATGACGTATGATTTTACTCCATACGAAATTTACACTTAAGTCGTGCGTACTCGGTACACAACTGGCGTATTCAAATACAAGAATTATTTATAAATTTTTTATTCAAAGGTTTTCGTTGATCAGGAATGATGTTGGTACTGTTTATCAACGAAAAGCTTTGAATAAAAATTTAATAAATACTGTAATACTCGTATTTGAATACCTCAGTTGTTTTTAATTATTATACAACAAAACACACACACACACACACACACACACACACACACACACACACACACACACACACACACACACACATACACACACACACACACACACACACACACACACACACACACACACACACACACACACACACACACACACACACACACACACACACACACACACACACACACACACACACACACACACACACACACACACACACACACACACACACACACACACACACACACACACACATATATATATATATATATGTAACATTTACACATAAAATATATGCATATATGTTTGGAGAAAAATGTTTCTAATGTCTTGAAGAGAAAGTGTTTCAATTTTAATTTTATATCTTTCATTAAAATTTCCAAAAATAAATTTCTACTTTTACCTTTGTTTTAAATATTTTTAATTGGCCGTAATTTATAAACCAGAGATTTTCGACAAGATTATGAAGGTTTTTATAGCCAAATTATAGAAAAAATATTTCTGGGATACATTTAATTCATCGCATGTTAAACAAAAGTGAGCAATTTTATCGTTTGACAATTTACAAGTGAGAGAACGTGTAAAACAAGGTGGGGAATTTAAACGTTTATAACAATTTACAGGTGAGATAACGTGTAAAACAAGGTGTGGAATTTAATCCTTTATAACAATTCACAGGTGAGATAACGTGTAAAAGAAGGTGGGGAATTTAATCCTTTATAACAATTCACAGGTGAGATAACGTGTAAAAGAAGGTGGGGAATTTAATCGTTTATAACAAATTAGAGGTGAAATAAACGTCTTAAACAAGATGGGAATTGTTTAAAACAATTTTTTGAATTGTTTAGGAGCAATTTCCGCGAGTTTTATTAAAATCCTTGGAGTTGCTGAGTATTTGCCAGTATTTTGTTTACTTAGACACCGCTATAAGCCCTATGTTTAGAATGCTTAAGCCGTTTAGCCTTGCAGACAGCGTTGAATCTATTAAATAATTTTTTATTATCTTTAGCTCTCGCTTCAATGTCTCAGCATGTGCTGCTGTTACAGGCAAAGCAAGGCATGTGCTGTTGTTACAGGCAAAGCAAGGCATGTGCTGCTGTTACAGGCAAAGCAACGCATGCGCTGCTGTTACAGGCAAAGCAAGGCATGTGCTGCTGTTACAGGCAAAGCAATGCATGTGCTGCTGTTACAGGC
This sequence comes from Prosapia bicincta, assembly GCA_036971475.1. NCBI lineage: Eukaryota > Metazoa > Arthropoda > Insecta > Hemiptera > Cercopidae > Prosapia > Prosapia bicincta. Next base: position 182,348,219 of record JBAIZL010000004.1, on the reverse strand, counting down.
AAAGCAAGGCATGTGCTGGTGTTACAGGCAAAGCAAGGCATATGCTACTGTTACAGGCAAAGCAAGACATCCAAAACGCTGTAGACCTACATAGATTAGTTACACTACTAGGGATTAACGTATTTTGTAGTAATAATAAACATCTTCTATACGCACCCTAGCAGTCAAACACCACCTAAATGCTTCTGCGGAAATCCAATGAAAAGATTTTTAAGTAGGGTATCGTTTTAAAGTAGGCTCATTGTGTTCTATTATATCGACTGTTTAATCTAGATCTGTTCAATTGCATAATTTATAGCTTCAATTACGAGGATAAGATATACGTAATATTATTTTATCAAACAAAAATACTCATACGATTTTTTTTAATATAACTTTTTAAACCTGTCTCGTCTTCTCCGAGACGTTTGTGACGGTGTTATGTCTCTAAAAAGCATGCGCCTCAATAGACATTCGCCTGCGCAGACGCGGTCAGAGGGAGGGTAAGAGAGAGTTTTTCATTGTCCATTAATATTAAACATCTGTTACAGTTAAGATGACGCGGGGACAATAACTGCAAATTTCAATACTAATTTGACAGACAGCTTCTGACCTGGTTTCCTAAGATTGCAGTTTATTATGCAATTTTTTTTAATAAATACCTTAAAAAAGGTTTTTTATGAGCCTTACAAAAGTGTCTCATAGTATAAACATATATTTTACAAATCTTCTGTCAACAGTGATATAAAAAAACATAAGTATTGTGGCTCACCACAAAAAAAAACAAACAAAATTAATTATTTTCAACCACGTTTTGTAACACGAAATTCAAAAAAACATATTCTAGTATGGTTTAAATGTAAAACCTATTTAGCATTTTAAAATGCCTACTAATAGTTCTGTGTGAGCTAAGAAATAAGAAAATGGTAAGTTTTAACTGATTCGTGAAATCCCCAAAAATTGAAAATATAAGGTAAGGATTTGTTTTCATATTGACATAATATTTAAAACATAAACAGACGTATACATTAAACCAACTGTTGTACGACATAAATAAATAATACAAATGGTTTTCAACTGAATAATACAAGAAATCTTCTCTCTTGGATAATAGTATATTATTACTGTGTAGGTACATCAGACTCTTGGATAATAGTATATTATTACTGTGTAGGTACATCAGACTCTTGGATAATAGTATATTATTACTGTGTAGCTACATCAGACTCTTGGATAATAGTATATTATTACTGTGTAGCTACATCAGACTCTTGGATAATAGTATATTATTACTGTGTAGCTACATCAGACTCTTGGATAATAGTATATTATTGCTGTGTAGCTACATCAGACTCTTGGATAATAGTATATTATTACTGTGTAGCTACATCAAACTCTTGGATAATAGTATATTATTGCTGTGTAGCTACATCAGACTCTTGGATAATAGTATATTATTACTGTGTAGCTACATCAGACTCTTGGATAATAGTATATTATTACTGTGTAGCTACATCAGACTCTTGGATAATAGTATATTATTACTGTGTAGCTACATCAGACTCTTGGATAATAGTATATTATTACTGTGTAGCTACATCAGACTCTTGGATAATAGTATATTATTACTGTGTAGCTACATCAGACTCTTGGATAATAATATATTATTACTGTGTAGCTACATCAGACTCTTGGATAATAGTATATTATTACTGTGTAGCTACATCAGACTCTTAGATAATAGTATATTATTACTGTGTAGCTACATCAGACTCTTGGGTAATAGTCTATTATTACTGTGTAGGTACATCAGACTCTTGGATAATAGTATATTATTACTGTGTAGCTACATCAGACTCTTGGATAATAGTATATTATTACTGTGTAGGTACATCAGACTCTTGGATAATAGTATATTATTACTGTGTAGCTACATCAGACTCTTGGATAATAGTATATTATTACTGTGTAGCTACATCAGACTCTTGGATAATAGTATATTATTACTGTGTAGCTACATCAGACTCTTGGATAATAGTATATTATTGCTGTGTAGCTACATCAGACTCTTTTATAATAGTATATTATTACTGTGTAGCTACATCAAACTCTTGGATAATAGTATATTATTGCTGTGTAGCTACATCAGACTCTTGGATAATAGTATATTATTACTGTGTAGCTACATCAGACTCTTGGATAATAGTATATTATTACTGTGTAGCTACATCAGACTCTTGGATAATAGTATATTATTACTGTGTAGCTACATCAGACTCTTGGATAATAGTATATTATTACTGTGTAGCTACATCAGACTCTTGGATAATAGTATATTATTACTGTGTAGCTACATCAGACTCTTGGATAATAATATATTATTACTGTGTAGCTACATCAGACTCTTGGATAATAGTATATTATTACTGTGTAGCTACATCAGACTCTTAGATAATAGTATATTATTACTGTGTAGCTACATCAGACTCTTGGGTAATAGTCTATTATTACTGTGTAGGTACATCAGACTCTTGGATAATAGTATATTATTACTGTGTAGCTACATCAGACTCTTGGATAATAGTCTATTATTACTGTGTAGGTACATCAGACTTTTGGATAATAGTATATTATTACTGTGTAGGTACATCAGACTCTTGGATAATAGTATATTATTACTGTGTAGCTACATCAGACTCTTGGATAATAGTATATTATTGCTGTGTAGCTACATCAGACTCTTGGATAATAGTATATTATTACTGTGTAGCTACATCAAACTCTTGGATAATAGTATATTATTGCTGTGTAGCTACATCAGACTCTTGGATAATAGTATATTATTGCTGTGTAGCTACATCAGACTCTTGGATAATAGTATATTATTACTGTGTAGCTACATCAGACTCTTGGATAATAGTATATTATTGCTGTGTAGCTACATCAGACTCTTGGATAATAGTATATTATTACTGTGTAGCTACATCAGACTCTTGGATAATAGTATATTATTACTGTGTAGCTACATCAGACTCTTGGATAATAGTATATTATTACTGTGTAGCTACATCAGACTCTTGGATAATAGTATATTATTACTGTGTAGCTACATCAGACTCTTGGATAATAGTATATTATTACTGTGTAGCTACATCAGACTCTTGGATAATAGTACATTCTTACTGTGTAGCTACATCAGACTCTTGGATAATAGTATATTATTGCTGTGTAGCTACATCAGACTCTTGGATAATAGTATATTATTACTGTGTAGCTACATCAAACTCTTGGATAATAGTATATTATTGCTGTGTAGCTACATCAGACTCTTGGATAATAGTATATTATTGCTGTGTAGCTACATCAGACTCTTGGATAATAGTATATTATTACTGTGTAGCTACATCAGACTCTTGGATAATAGTATATTATTGCTGTGTAGCTACATCAGACTCTTGGAAAATAGTATATTATTACTGTGTAGCTACATCAGACTCTTGGATAATAGTATATTATTACTGTGTAGCTACATCAGACTCTTGGATAATAGTATATTATTACTGTGTAGCTACATCAGACTCTTGGATAATAGTATATTATTACTGTGTAGCTACATCAGAATCTTGGATAATAGTATATTATTACTGTGTAGGTACATCAGACTTTTGGATAATAGTATAGGTCTATTATTACTGTGTAGCTACATCAGACTCTTGGATAATAGTATATTATTACTGTGTAGCTACATTAGACTCTTGGATAATAGTATATTATTACTGTGTAGGTACATCAGACTTTTGGATAATAGTATATTATTACTGTGTAGCTACATCAGACTCTTGGATAATAGTATATTATTACTGTGTAGGTACATCAGACTCTTGGATAATAGTATATTATTACTGTGTAGCTACATCAGACTCTCTGATAATAGTATATTATTACTGTGTAGCTACATCAGACTCTTGGATAATAGTATATTATTGCTGTGTAGCTACATCAGACTCTTGGATAATAGTATATTATTACTGTGTAGCTACATCAGACTCTTGGATAATAGTATATTATTGCTGTGTAGCTACATCAGACTCTTAGATAATAGTATATTATTGCTGTGTAGCTACATCAGACTTTTGGATAATAGTATATTATTACTGTGTAGCTACATCAGACTCTTGGATAATAGTATATTATTACTGTGTAGCTACATCAGACTCTTGGATAATAGTATATTATTACTGTGTAGCTACATCAGACTCTTGGATAATAGTATATTATTACTGTGTAGCTACATCAGACTCTTGGATAATAGTATATTATTACTGTGTAGCTACATCAGAATCTTGGATAATAGTATATTATTACTGTGTAGGTACATCAGACTTTTGGATAATAGTATAGGTCTATTATTACTGTGTAGCTACATCAGACTCTTGGATAATAGTATATTATTACTGTGTAGGTACATCAGACTCTTGGATAATAGTATATTATTACTGTGTAGCTACATCAGACTCTTGGATAATAGTATATTATTACTGTGTAGCTACATCAGACTCTTGGATAATAGTATATTATTACTGTGTAGCTACATTAGACTCTTGGATAATAGTATATTATTGCTGTGTAGCTACATCAGACTCTTGGATAATAGTATATTAATACTGTGTAGCTACATCAGACTCTTGGATAATAGTATATTATTACTGTGTAGCTACATCAGACTCTTGGATAATAGTATATTATTACTGTGTAGCTACATCAGACTCTTGGATAATAGTATATTATTACTGTGTAGCTACATCAGACTCTTGGATAATAGTATATTATTACTGTGTAGCTACATCAGACTCTTGGATAATAGTATATTATTACTGTGTAGCTACATCAGACTCTTGGATAATAGTATATTATTACTGTGTAGCTACATCAGACTCTTGGATAATAGTATATTATTACTGTGTAGCTACATCAGACTCTTGGATAATAGTATATTATTGCTGTGTAGCTACATCAGACTCTTGGATAATAGTATATTATTACTGTGTAGCTACATCAAACTCTTGGATAATAGTATATTATTGCTGTGTAGCTACATCAGACTCTTGGATAATAGTATATTATTACTGTGTAGCTACATCAGACTCTTGGTTAATATTTTTGATGAGTTTGGCTTCCGTCTCTGATCGCTGGTAAAATAACTCCAGCCTGCTAACCCAAAGATCTTATTCACCCCTGTGTTGCACCACATCACTATTATACTACATCTCACTTGTGCTACGCACTTACTTTAAAAGGATCAGTCATTTTCAACACTATGAAAGATGTGGAAACGAAGGGCCACATACGCGAAGCAAACATACCTCAGAGTTATAACCTTCTTGTAAGAATAACCATAGGAAAAGAAAGGTGAATAAAAGGTAGGTCTATAAAAGGTACATAACCCACCCCATGTACTGATATAAGAATATTTTGTTAAGGAAATATATCTGGAATAAAAAACTGTCTACTGGGATTTAGGAAGTGTCTTGTTCTTACCATCCCTAAGGATATACCGGTAAGCCAGTGTTTAAGAATAAATAATATACGCGAAGTGGACTTCTCTTCAAAGCCGTGTCCTGGAGGGGGAGGTAAACCCCCCGCCGAAATTTAGTAGTAGTTGAATATTTTTGCTATATTTAAAAAAGTTAAAGTTAAGTTATAAATAGACCACTCAAGAGTGAACAGTGGAAGTGGATCCAGAAACATATTTTACACAATTCTACTACCTTTTCCTTTCCCACTTTTATAAATATTAATTTATATTGTTACATACATACAAGTAACGGACCACTTCATTTTTATTACTTTCTGCAAAACATTATTATTTAATGTCATTCTAAATTGAACTAAGTAAACTATGAATGTTCAGCTAAAGTACTGCACTGTAATAAAGAAACCCTTTCATAATCTTATAACTTTTCCAGTTTCCGTTTCTAAACTCTTTACCTTCATTATTGTTCCTAAAATACAGCATTGCCTATGGCTAAGTCAACGTTTCCTTTAAAGTAATCCATAATAACTTCAACTTGCATAGCATAGAAAAATCTATTTATTTTATTTATCAAATTTAACATTTATTCAAGTTTAAAACCGCAATGAATTTATAGAGACAAAATTCTTCAGGTCAAGAGACTTATTTCAAGCCGTTTGAAATCGTTTAAATTAAAATCCTTGGTACTGACCTGACCCCGCCCGAAATTATTTCCTGGCTACAGCCTTGCCTCTCTTCACCCTGGATGAGTCCAGTTTAATTCACTTTAGCGACCCTTCCTACGCGATTCTATTTACTCTCCTTTATCCTTCTCCATACAAAATGGATTTTAAAGGTAGAAACCTATTTAAAACTCCAAATGAAATTATTACAGGTACCCCACCCTGCACACACAATCCTTTTTTATCCTCATATATCCTCTATCGGATGTCCCCACATATATTACCTATATTCACCTAATCCTTAAGCAAGAATAAACATACATGATCGTCTTATATCCTCTATCGGATGTCCCTACATAAATCCTGCCTATAATCACCTAATCCTTAAGCAAGAATAAACATACATGATCGTCTTATATCCTCTATCGGATGTCCCTACATAAATCCTGCCTATAATCACCTAATCCTTATGCAAGAATAAACATACATGATCGTCTTATATCCTCTATCGGATGTCCCTACACAAATCCTATCTATAATCACCTAATCCTTAAGCAAGAATAAACATCCTCTTATATCCTCTATCGGGTGACCCTACATAAATCCTGCCTATAATCACCTAAACCTTATGCAAGAATAAACATACATGATCCTCTTATATCCTCTATCGGATGTCCCTACATAAATCCTGCCTATAATCACCTAATCCTTATGCAAGAATAAACATACATGATCGTCTTATATCCTCTATCGGATGTCCCTAGACAAATCCTATCTATAATCACCTAATCCTTAAGCAAGAATAAACATCCTCTTATATCCTCTATCGGGTGACCCTACATAAATCCTATCTATAATCACCTAATCCTTAAGCAAGAATAAACATCCTCTTATATCCTCTATCGGGTGACCCTACATAAATCCTGCCTATAATCACCTAAACCTTATGCAAGAATAAACATACATGATCCTCTTATATCCTCTATCGGATGTCCCTACATAAATCCTGCCTATAATCACCTAATCCTTATGCAAGAATAAACATACATGATCGTCTTATATCCTCTATCGGATGTCCCTAGACAAATCCTATCTATAATCACCTAATCCTTAAGCAAGAATAAACATCCTCTTATATCCTCTATCGGGTGACCCTACATAAATCCTATCTATAATCACCTAATCCTTAAGCAAGAATAAACATCCTCTTATATCCTCTATCGGGTGACCCTACATAAATCCTATCTATAATCACCTAATCCTTAAGCAAGAATAAACATCCTCTTATATCCTCTATCGGATGTCCCTACACAAATCCTATCTATAATCACCTAATCCTTAAGCAAGAATAAACATCCTCTTATATCCTCTATCGGGTGACCCTACATAAATCCTGCCTATAATCACCTAAACCTTATGCAAGAATAAACATACATGATCCTCTTATATCCTCTATCGGATGTCCCTACATAAATCCTGCCTATAATCACCTAATCCTTATGCAAGAATAAACATACATGATCCTCTTATATCCTCTATCGGATGTCCCTACGTAAATCCTTCCTATAATCACCTAATCCTTATGTAAGAATAAACATACTTATAGCCTTAAAGCTCCCAAAAATATAGGCTATTTAAGTAAAATATATATTTTTATATTACGTTTCATTTTTTAAGGTTGTGATTGTATCACGCATTTTCTCTGATAGAAATTACCCAAGTACATTTTTGCAGGAAATTTATTTAGTTTTGTCGTTGATCACTAATTAGAAACCAAACGTTGTAACCAGGGAAAAATTCAAATGTAATACATTCCGGATTTCAAATGAAATTATTATAAATTTTGGAACAAATCTCCTACGGATTATGGCTGATCGATTTTCATTTCGCCCATCATACAACGCCCCAGTGGCAATGAGTCATTGTTTATTTAAAAGGAACACGTACGTACCCCTTCCTGAAATGGTGTCCAATACGGAAATCCGTAATTTTTCTTGTACAACTAAAACTTATATTTGGCCCGTGAAATTTATTATTATTATTTTATTGAATACAAAATTTTAATACATTATATTTTATTCAAAAAATTGTTGATTGTTTTACATCGACCTTTAACCCATAGCACCGTTGTTAGCAGCAAGCAAATGTATGCTCTGTAGCAGCATTAGGATCTATTTAGTTAAGAGCGACGTATTTAACCGAATATTTAACTTGAGTATTATTGCTTTAAAACTTAAAGACTGGGTTTTGGAGAACAGATAGGATTAGCTCTAGTATATATCGGAACAGATCACGCGCTCCTACCTGAAGTAGACATACTTCCAAAAGCCTACAGCGAGAATTGGCTATCTAACAACACCCCGTGTAAAACTTTACAGACGGATGTAAAAGTGGAATGAACGAGCTAGTAAATATATATCTGTAATAAAGGAAATAACAGTATAGCTTAGGTAGTGCTCTCCCTGGATACGTTTATTATAAGTCATTATAGACAAGTTAAAACCATATCCTTATTACTATATTTGGAAAAAAAGTTATTTGATTCGTTTATGACAGAAAAAAGCAATATTTACAACTTCAAGTTGTGTTGTTTTCAGGATTTTCTGAACTAAAAAAAAGGACAATATGTTTTAAAATGATTGATAGCTAATAATTTGTATACTTTGAAATTAGCAATTGTAAGTGATTGTTAATAGCTTTAAACCGTACCAAATGAGCATCGTTAATTTTAAAAAACTGTTTCCCTTTAAAAGACACATTACATTAACTTGAAAAATGATAAATTATTTTATAAATACGCCAGTTTTACCTCCGTTAATAGAAAATAGGCTAGACAAATAAACTACGTAGATAAGTAAACTAAAATAATTTATGAAATACTAGAAAAAACAAGAGTGAGAGACTTATAAAATGAAGGTCGACGTATCTAAATATTACGCAGGCCTCAGCCAATGAGTTGGCCTTCTCAGATCAGAGTGACGACCGCGTCCAAGGTAAAGGCCAAACAGTGCTGCCAACTAGAGGGAAATTACTCTTCCTTTACTACAAGTCCTTTTACAAAGTTTTCTATTACACTTTTTTATCCATTCTTGTATAATGCGATAAAATTTTTAAAAAACTGTGTTTGACACAAAAATTTTAAACATACGTTATAAAGAAATTAATTACATTTGTACGTAAAGTTGTATGGTATATTCATAATGACAAATGTAACAGTTTTCGTTAATACATTTTTCGATCTCCAAGTTCTATACAATTTCATACTTCAGAGATAATGTCACATTTTAAATAAACACTCGTGCTGTTATATTTTTACTCATCAACTAATATATTCTAAAATTATTATTCTCAAAAGAATTGCATGGTTTTTATTCTTACATCTTGACTGATTATCAAACTATCTGCAAAAACTAGCGGGACCTTTAAGTAAAATAACGTGAAATAATAAAATTGTATTTTTATTCGTCAATTAACTATTACATTAATTTTTCTTCTTGGTGTAAAGGTTTTGATTTTACAAACAATAATATTATGATAAACTTTAGGCCAGAAATGTTTTATAAGTAAAATATTTATATTCATCACAGTTTAAATGTTTTGGGTTAAACAAAATTGGAAAAGTGAAAATTTTTTAACAAAGCAAGACAATTGTTTAATAAAAATTAAATGTAAAAATAAATTTAATGCGAAGTTAGTAAATAAAATAACAATGAAACAATGCGAGAGTTGGAATATTGAAAGGTTTCTACAGACTGGCAAAATACTAGAATTTTTATATTCTCTCTCTATTCAATCATATATTGAGCTAACCTTTTCAAGAGATTGAAGGTTATTTCACCTTAATATGACGGGAATGCCGCCAAATAAAAATATTACAAGGTAATTTCAGTGTTGTTGTTCGAAGCGTAAGTTACAAGACGCAAAGACATAACTAGAAGCCCCTTACGAAATTACTGTTTTCCAAGAAGACACGAAAATTACTTGAAGAAGATCGCGAACGTTGTCAAGTGCACAATGAACGAGGCAAAGGAAGGCTAAAAATAAGTTGAATAACAGCGACCGAAAATTTAAGAGGAAAATTGCAAAAGGACTGGTAGAATGTGACAAGGTGGTGTTAGGAACCAGAATAGTGACCACACAAAAAGTAGAAAAAAGCCGATTTAATTTAACACAAATAGAAACATTTATAATCAAATTTGGATTTAGAAAGGAAATATTTTTAGTGGAATGAATCTGTGAATGTAGTTTACTCAAATTTCTTTTATAAGACTAAATAAAGACTTTACTGGTTTTGTAAATTGTTACTGAGACTACTAATAGCGGCGCGAAAGAAACATTATTTGATATATATCTTAAAAATCTGAATTATGTATTTCATTAGCTTTTAGTTATAAATTTAAAGTTCGTAATACTGTATTGCGGGTGAAATACAAAGAAAAGAGGTTCAATGAATAGACGATTTACCCGAAACCTCAAAATAGAAAAACACAAAAATGTGCATACTTTTCCGTTAATAAATTAATATAGGTCCTTCCTCTAATATTAGGCCTATAGTTCTACCTTCAACCTATTTTCATGCCTAAGACAATACTTATTTTATTTACTTATTACTTATACTATTTAACTATAGTCATATTTCTAAAGTGAAGTAAAAATTCAAATAAAATTAATTCTGCCAAACACAAAAGTAGTTTTTTAACATAATACCGCAATTTGAACCAAAAACATTACACATATTCGTAGAGCATATTTGTATGATTAATTATAAACACAGCTAAACATTGGGAAATAGTGTACTTACTTTTAATGTCGATCGTATATACTTGGAGGATTTCCACTTTTTATAATACATACACATTTTTGTAAGTCTTCTTTTCCACCAAACATTTTTGAAATACTTTAACAAAAAAAATTGTGTATAGTCTAAATACAAAATGTAAATATTTTTATAAAATTATTTCTAAATCCCATTTCTCGTGGCAATGACCTTGGAAACCCTCGTACTATATACTCTACATACAGTATTACACGCTTATATGGATCCCACCATCCATTTATTTATGTTTACAAATTAGTTTTCTTTTCAATCTTTTACAATGCCTGATACTTTTAATAAAAAAATGTAATGAATCAGGGCATCCCTTTTTAATGCAGATTTTACGCAATATTCCATGCTGAGACTTTTAGAATACTGCTCGACATACACAGGAAAGAAGCGTGAAGCAAACGAAGACAGAGTTCAACATTTTGTATAATGCACAAAACCAGGTGAACTCGGTGAAACAAACATAACCGTAGTAGCTGATGTGAGGTTTAATTACCAAAATACATTTAGTTAATAACAGTTTGAATATTTACTATGAAATGGACATAGGCTTTATGTATTAATGACATAATCCGTATTTCGATAGTATCAAACCTGCCTTTAAAACCGTCAATGCTTAACCTAACAACTCCAAGCAGAAGACACTGATGAAGATCTCCACATAGCAATCGAAAATGTTCTGTCTCAGTAAGATTTTACAAATTTAAAGTTCGGATAGTCATAAACTAATGTTAAAGTGATAATGGCCTACAAAATTCAAGAGTTTACTTTTTATACAGAACTGCAATACAAGTACACTGACCAACTCTAATTTACAAACTTCTTAAAAAATATACAGAAATAATAATTATTTTAAAAATATGGAATGATATTTCTTCACTAATAAGAAGCAAGTCTCATGAAGGGTAAAATATCTACATGTTAAAACCAAAGAAGGCGTGTAAAACCCTCAGAAAACTCAGCCATCGGGATAGGGGTTTTCCTGTCGAAAACCCAAATTAGATTGCCGCACAAAACTGACTGAAAAACTATAAGCTTATAGGCAAGCACTAAAACAAAGGCTGAAACTGTAAAACTAAATAAAATAACAAAGTCTGTTACAACTATGAAGTATAATTAAACTATTAATAAAAATTAAAATAACTAACAAAAAACTATAGAATTATAATTAACAAAAATAAGGATAAATTATATGCAAGGCATTTATTAAACATGTTTAGGTGGCGAAAAAGCGACGGCACGGTCAACGGATTCGAGCATCGTTTCTCAACACCACTTTTAACTCTCTCGAAGATCAACATCGGTCAAACCTTCACATGCAAACAAAACACACATGACTGAGATACACATACATAACTGACATAGAGGCTGATCCACGCTCCTCGACGTGCCAACCATTCATGAGTTAACAAACAGTGGCAAATCCATGATTTCCCTCAGTTTATTGTGGTTTACGACGAGGACTAAACAGGGGTAGAAACGAGATGTCATTTTCATTTAGAAGTCATGGTAGTCAAGACTTTAGAATTACGACAAAGAGACGAGATCAAAAAGGCCAGAAAGTAAGAATCTAACCAAGATTTACGTGGAAGAACAAAACACAGGAAAGAGCCAGACATTCGAGTCTTTCTGTAAAAATATTGAAGGGTTTTAGTACTGAATGAAGTATTAACAACTCGTAAATGGCACAAAATATAATATAATCAAGAAAAAATAAAGTGACTACAAACAAAATAAATTAGTATTTACAAAACCATTATTGTCATTTCGTTAACATTGTTAGCATCCTCAGAAGTTACAACTTGACTCAGATCAGCGATTGTCTTGATAAAATTATATTTTATTTCACGCTCATGTGCTCTATTACTACTATTGTATAGTAACAAGTGCTTAGAAAAATAATAAATAATTTTTTAATTTCTGCTACTTTGTTTGCTTAAAAATAAACGCTCCTCACATTTCCCAAGGTGTTTCCTATGTAAGGTATGCGCAAGAAGACACATTATGGTTAAAATAATGCTTCGGAGAAGCAAAATAATCTGCTATGCCCAAAATAGAATACACTTTTTGCACAACCTTGGATTTTGGACTAAACTATAACCAGCTGTAGTTTCACAGGAATAAATGCATAAATTCTTGAGAAAATAAATAGATCTAGGTTATATAGTTTTGTTGTTTTTCCTGTTGAAAAGTCGTAGAGACTGTACTATGCCCACCGTAAAAACGAATACAGCTATTGCACAACGTTGTGGAGTTTGCATTAAATTATGAACAGTTGTAGGTTCACAGGAATAAATGCATAAATTCTTAATAAAATAAATAGATCTAGGTTATATAGTTTTGTTGTTTTTCCTGTTGAAAAGTCGTAGAGACTGTACTATGCACACCGTAAAAACGAATACAGCTATTGCACAACGTTGTGGAGTTTGCATTAAATTATGAACAGTTGTAGGTTCACAGGAATAAATGCATAAATTCTTAATAAAATAAATAGATCTAGGTTATATAGTTTTGTTGTTTTTCCCGTTGAAAATTCGTAGATACTGTACTATGCACACCGTAAAAACGAATACAGCTATTGCACAACGCTGTGGAGTTTGCATTAAATGATGAACAGTTGTAGGTTCACAGGAATAAATGCATAAATTCTTAATAAAATAAATAGATCTAGGTTATATAGTTTTGTTGTTTTTCCTGTTGAAAAGTCGCAGAGACTGTACTATGCACACCGTAAAAACGAATACAGCTATTGCACAACGCTGTGGAGTTTGCATTAAATGATGAACAGTTGTAGGTTCACAGGAATAAATGCATAAATTCTTAATAAAATAAATAGATCTAGGTTATATAGTTTTGTTGTTTTTCCTGTTGAAAAGTCGTAGAGACTGTACTATGCACACCGTAAAAACGAATACAGCTATTGCACAACGTTGTGGAGTTTGCATTAAATTATGAACAGTTGTAGTTTCACAGGAATAAATGCATAAATTCTTGAGAAAATAAATAGATCTAGGTTATATAGTTTTGTTGTTTTTCCTGTTGAAAAGTCGTAGAGACTGTACTATGCCCACCGTAAAAACGAATACAGCTATTGCACAACGTTGTGGAGTTTGCATTAAATTATGAACAGTTGTAGGTTCACAGGAATAAATGCATAAATTCTTAATAAAATAAATAGATCTAGGTTATATAGTTTTGTTGTTTTTCCTGTTGAAAAGTCGTAGAGACTGTACTATGCACACCGTAAAAACGAATACAGCTATTGCACAACGTTGTGGAGTTTGCATTAAATTATGAACAGTTGTAGGTTCACAGGAATAAATGCATAAATTCTTAATAAAATAAATAGATCTAGGTTATATAGTTTTGTTGTTTTTCCCGTTGAAAATTCGTAGATACTGTACTATGCACACCGTAAAAACGAATACAGCTATTGCACAACGTTGTGGAGTTTGCATTAAATTATGAACAGTTGTAGGTTCACAGGAATAAATGCATAAATTCTTAATAAAATAAATAGATCTAGGTTACATAGTTTTGTTGTTTTTCCTGTTGAAAAGTCGCAGAGACTGTACTATGCACACCGTAAAAACGAATACAGCTATTGCACAACGCTGTGGAGTTTGCATTAAATGATGAACAGTTGTAGGTTCACAGGAATAAATGCATAAATTCTTAATAAAATAAATAGATCTAGGTTATATAGTTTTGTTGTTTTTCCTGTTGAAAAGTCGTAGAGACTGTACTATGCACACCGTAAAAACGAATACAGCTATTGCACAACGTTGTGGAGTTTGCATTAAATTATGAACAGTTGTAGGTTCACAGGAATAAATGCATAAATTCTTAATAAAATAAATAGATCTAGGTTATATAGTTTTGTTGTTTTTCCTGTTGAAAAGTCGTAGAGACTGTACTATGCACACCGTAAAAACGAATACAGCTATTGCACAACGTTGTGGAGTTTGCATTAAATTATGAACAGTTGTAGGTTCACAGGAATAAATGCATAAATTCTTAATAAAATAAATAGATCTAGGTTATATAGTTTTGTTGTTTTTCCTGTTGAAAAGTCGTAGAGACTGTACTATGCACACCGTAAAAACGAATACAGCTATTGCACAACGTTGTGGAGTTTGCATTAAATTATGAACAGTTGTAGGTTCACAGGAATAAATGCATAAATTCTTAATAAAATAAATAGATCTAGGTTATATAGTTTTGTTGTTTTTCCTGTTGAAAAGTCGTAGAGACTGTACTATGCACACCGTAAAAACGAATACAGCTATTGCACAACGTTGTGGAGTTTTCATTAAATTATGAACAGTTGTAGGTTCACAGGAATAAATGCATAAATTCTTAATAAAATAAATAGATCTAGGTTATATAGTTTTGTTGTTTTTCCTGTTGAAAAGTCGTAGAGACTGTACTATGCACACCGTAAAAACGAATACAGCTATTGCACAACGTTGTGGAGTTTGCATTAAATTATGAACAGTTGTAGGTTCACAGGAATAAATGCATAAATTCTTAATAAAATAAATAGATCTAGGTTATATAGTTTTGTTGTTTTTCCCGTTGAAAATTCGTAGATACTGTACTATGCACACCGTAAAAACGAATACAGCTATTGCACAACGTTGTGGAGTTTGCATTAAATTATGAACAGTTGTAGTTTTACAGGAATAAATACATAAATTCTTAATAAAATAAATAGATCTAGGTTATATAGTTTTGTTGTTTTTCCCGTTGAAAATTCGTAGATACTGTACTATGCACACCGTAAAAACGAATACAGCTATTGCACAACGTTGTGGAGTTTGCATTAAATTATGAACAGTTGTAGTTTCACAGGAATAAATGCATAAATTCTTAATAAAATAAATAGATCTAGGTTATATAGTTTTGTTGTTTTTCCTGTTGAAAAGTCGTAGAGACTGTACTATGCACACCGTAAAAACGAATACAGCTATTGCACAACGTTGTGGAGTTTGCATTAAATTATGAACAGTTGTAGGTTCACAGGAATAAATACATAAATTCTTAATAAAATAAATAGATCTAGGTTATATAGTTTTGTTGTTTTTCCCGTTGAAAATTCGTAGATACTGTACTATGCACACCGTAAAAACGAATACAGCTATTGCACAACGTTGTGGAGTTTGCATTAAATTATGAACAGTTGTAGTTTTACAGGAATAAATGCATAAATTCTTAATAAAATAAATAGATCTAGGTTATATAGTTTTGTTGTTTTTCCCGTTGAAAATTCGTAGATACTGTACTATGCACACCGTAAAAACGAATACAGCTATTGCACAACGTTGTGGAGTTTGCATTAAATTATGAACAGTTGTAGTTTTACAGGAATAAATACATAAATTCTTAATAAAATAAATAGATCTAGGTTATATAGTTTTGTTGTTTTTCCCGTTGAAAATTCGTAGATACTGTACTATGCACACCGTAAAAACGAATACAGCTATTGCACAACGTTGTGGAGTTTGCATTAAATTATGAACAGTTGTAGTTTTACAGGAATAAATGCATAAATTCTTAATAAAATAAATAGATCTAGGTTATATAGTTTTGTTGTTTTTCCCGTTGAAAATTCGTAGATACTGTACTATGCACACCGTAAAAACGAATACAGCTATTGCACAACGTTGTGGAGTTTGCATTAAATTATGAACAGTTGTAGTTTTACAGGAATAAATACATAAATTCTTAATAAAATAAATAGATCTAGGTTATATAGTTTTGTTGTTTTTCCCGTTGAAAATTCGTAGATACTGTACTATGCACACCGTAAAAACGAATACAGCTATTGCACAACGCTGTGGAGTTTGCATTAAATTATGAACAGTTGTAGTTTCACAGGAATAAATACATAAATTCTTAATAAAATAAATAGATCTAGGTTATATAGTTTTGTTGTTTTTCCCGTTGAAAATTCGTAGATACTGTACTATGCACACCGTAAAAACGAATACAGCTATTGCACAACGTTGTGGAGTTTGCATTAAATTATGAACAGTTGTAGTTTTACAGGAATAAATACATAAATTCTTAATAAAATAAATAGATCTAGGTTATATAGTTTTGTTGTTTTTCCTGTTGAAAAGTCGTAGAGACTGTACTATGCACACCGTAAAAACGAATACAGCTATTGCACAACGTTGTGGAGTTTGCATTAAATTATGAACAGTTGTAGTTTCACAGGAATAAATACATAAATTCTTAATAAAATAAATAGATCTAGGTTATATAGTTTTGTTGTTTTTCCCGTTGAAAATTCGTAGATACTGTACTATGCACACCGTAAAAACGAATACAGCTATTGCACAACGTTGTGGAGTTTGCATTAAATTATGAACAGTTGTAGTTTTACAGGAATAAATACATAAATTCTTAATAAAATAAATAGATCTAGGTTATATAGTTTTGTTGTTTTTCCCGTTGAAAATTCGTAGATACTGTACTATGCACACCGTAAAAACGAATACAGCTATTGCACAACGTTGTGGAGTTTGCATTAAATTATGAACAGTTGTAGTTTCACAGGAATAAATGCATAAATTCTTAATAAAATAAATAGATCTAGGTTATATAGTTTTGTTGTTTTTCCTGTTGAAAAGTCGTAGAGACTGTACTATGCACACCGTAAAAACGAATACAGCTATTGCACAACGTTGTGGAGTTTGCATTAAATTATGAACAGTTGTAGGTTCACAGGAATAAATACATAAATTCTTAATAAAATAAATAGATCTAGGTTATATAGTTTTGTTGTTTTTCCCGTTGAAAATTCGTAGATACTGTACTATGCACACCGTAAAAACGAATACAGCTATTGCACAACGTTGTGGAGTTTGCATTAAATTATGAACAGTTGTAGTTTTACAGGAATAAATGCATAAATTCTTAATAAAATAAATAGATCTAGGTTATATAGTTTTGTTGTTTTTCCCGTTGAAAATTCGTAGATACTGTACTATGCACACCGTAAAAACGAATACAGCTATTGCACAACGTTGTGGAGTTTGCATTAAATTATGAACAGTTGTAGTTTTACAGGAATAAATACATAAATTCTTAATAAAATAAATAGATCTAGGTTATATAGTTTTGTTGTTTTTCCCGTTGAAAATTCGTAGATACTGTACTATGCACACCGTAAAAACGAATACAGCTATTGCACAACGTTGTGGAGTTTGCATTAAATTATGAACAGTTGTAGTTTTACAGGAATAAATGCATAAATTCTTAATAAAATAAATAGATCTAGGTTATATAGTTTTGTTGTTTTTCCCGTTGAAAATTCGTAGATACTGTACTATGCACACCGTAAAAACGAATACAGCTATTGCACAACGTTGTGGAGTTTGCATTAAATTATGAACAGTTGTAGTTTTACAGGAATAAATACATAAATTCTTAATAAAATAAATAGATCTAGGTTATATAGTTTTGTTGTTTTTCCCGTTGAAAATTCGTAGATACTGTACTATGCACACCGTAAAAACGAATACAGCTATTGCACAACGCTGTGGAGTTTGCATTAAATTATGAACAGTTGTAGTTTCACAGGAATAAATACATAAATTCTTAATAAAATAAATAGATCTAGGTTATATAGTTTTGTTGTTTTTCCCGTTGAAAATTCGTAGATACTGTACTATGCACACCGTAAAAACGAATACAGCTATTGCACAACGTTGTGGAGTTTGCATTAAATTATGAACAGTTGTAGTTTTACAGGAATAAATACATAAATTCTTAATAAAATAAATAGATCTAGGTTATATAGTTTTGTTGTTTTTCCTGTTGAAAAGTCGTAGAGACTGTACTATGCACACCGTAAAAACGAATACAGCTATTGCACAACGTTGTGGAGTTTGCATTAAATTATGAACAGTTGTAGTTTCACAGGAATAAATACATAAATTCTTAATAAAATAAATAGATCTAGGTTATATAGTTTTGTTGTTTTTCCCGTTGAAAATTCGTAGATACTGTACTATGCACACCGTAAAAACGAATACAGCTATTGCACAACGTTGTGGAGTTTGCAT
Source organism: Prosapia bicincta (assembly GCA_036971475.1). NCBI lineage: Eukaryota > Metazoa > Arthropoda > Insecta > Hemiptera > Cercopidae > Prosapia > Prosapia bicincta. The sequence continues at coordinate 182,329,145 of JBAIZL010000004.1, read as the reverse complement.
TAAATTATGAACAGTTGTAGTTTCACAGGAATAAATACATAAATTCTTAATAAAATAAATAGATCTAGGTTATATAGTTTTGTTGTTTTTCCCGTTGAAAATTCGTAGATACTGTACTATGCACACCGTAAAAACGAATACAGCTATTGCACAACGTTGTGGAGTTTGCATTAAATTATGAACAGTTGTAGTTTTACAGGAATAAATACATAAATTCTTAATAAAATAAATAGATCTAGGTTATATAGTTTTGTTGTTTTTCCTGTTGAAAAGTCGTAGAGACTGTACTATGCACACCGTAAAAACGAATACAGCTATTGCACAACGTTGTGGAGTTTGCATTAAATTATGAACAGTTGTAGTTTCACAGGAATAAATACATAAATTCTTAATAAAATAAATAGATCTAGGTTATATAGTTTTGTTGTTTTTCCCGTTGAAAATTCGTAGATACTGTACTATGCACACCGTAAAAACGAATACAGCTATTGCACAACGTTGTGGAGTTTGCATTAAATTATGAACAGTTGTAGGTTCACAGGAATAAATACATAAATTCTTAATAAAATAAATAGATCTAGGTTATATAGTTTTGTTGTTTTTCCCGTTGAAAATTCGTAGATACTGTACTATGCACACCGTAAAAACGAATACAGCTATTGCACAACGTTGTGGAGTTTGCATTAAATTATGAACAGTTGTAGTTTTACAGGAATAAATGCATAAATTCTTAATAAAATAAATAGATCTAGGTTATATAGTTTTGTTGTTTTTCCCGTTGAAAATTCGTAGATACTGTACTATGCACACCGTAAAAACGAATACAGCTATTGCACAACGTTGTGGAGTTTGCATTAAATTATGAACAGTTGTAGTTTTACAGGAATAAATACATAAATTCTTAATAAAATAAATAGATCTAGGTTATATAGTTTTGTTGTTTTTCCCGTTGAAAATTCGTAGATACTGTACTATGCACACCGTAAAAACGAATACAGCTATTGCACAACGTTGTGGAGTTTGCATTAAATTATGAACAGTTGTAGTTTTACAGGAATAAATGCATAAATTCTTAATAAAATAAATAGATCTAGGTTATATAGTTTTGTTGTTTTTCCCGTTGAAAATTCGTAGATACTGTACTATGCACACCGTAAAAACGAATACAGCTATTGCACAACGTTGTGGAGTTTGCATTAAATTATGAACAGTTGTAGTTTTACAGGAATAAATACATAAATTCTTAATAAAATAAATAGATCTAGGTTATATAGTTTTGTTGTTTTTCCCGTTGAAAATTCGTAGATACTGTACTATGCACACCGTAAAAACGAATACAGCTATTGCACAACGCTGTGGAGTTTGCATTAAATTATGAACAGTTGTAGTTTCACAGGAATAAATACATAAATTCTTAATAAAATAAATAGATCTAGGTTATATAGTTTTGTTGTTTTTCCCGTTGAAAATTCGTAGATACTGTACTATGCACACCGTAAAAACGAATACAGCTATTGCACAACGTTGTGGAGTTTGCATTAAATTATGAACAGTTGTAGTTTTACAGGAATAAATACATAAATTCTTAATAAAATAAATAGATCTAGGTTATATAGTTTTGTTGTTTTTCCTGTTGAAAAGTCGTAGAGACTGTACTATGCACACCGTAAAAACGAATACAGCTATTGCACAACGTTGTGGAGTTTGCATTAAATTATGAACAGTTGTAGTTTCACAGGAATAAATACATAAATTCTTAATAAAATAAATAGATCTAGGTTATATAGTTTTGTTGTTTTTCCCGTTGAAAATTCGTAGATACTGTACTATGCGCACCGTAAAAACGAATACAGCTATTGCACAACGTTGTGGAGTTTGCATTAAATTATGAACAGTTGTAGTTTCACAGGAATAAATACATAAATTCTTAATAAAATAAATAGATCTAGGTTATATAGTTTTGTTGTTTTTCCCGTTGAAAATTCGTAGATACTGTACTATGCACACCGTAAAAACGAATACAGCTATTGCACAACGTTGTGGAGTTTGCATTAAATTATGAACAGTTGTAGTTTCACAGGAATAAATACATAAATTCTTAATAAAATAAATAGATCTAGGTTATATAGTTTTGTTGTTTTTCCCGTTGAAAATTCGTAGATACTGTACTATGCACACCGTAAAAACGAATACAGCTATTGCACAACGTTGTGGAGTTTGCATTAAATTATGAACAGTTGTAGTTTCACAGGAATAAATACATAAATTCTTAATAAAATAAATAGATCTAGGTTATATAGTTTTGTTGTTTTTCCCGTTGAAAATTCGTAGATACTGTACTATGCACACCGTAAAAACGAATACAGCTATTGCACAACGTTGTGGAGTTTGCATTAAATTATGAACAGTTGTAGTTTTACAGGAATAAATACATAAATTCTTAATAAAATAAATAGATCTAGGTTATATAGTTTTGTTGTTTTTCCTGTTGAAAAGTCGTAGAGACTGTACTATGCACACCGTAAAAACGAATACAGCTATTGCACAACGTTGTGGAGTTTGCATTAAATTATGAACAGTTGTAGTTTCACAGGAATAAATACATAAATTCTTAATAAAATAAATAGATCTAGGTTATATAGTTTTGTTGTTTTTCCCGTTGAAAATTCGTAGATACTGTACTATGCACACCGTAAAAACGAATACAGCTATTGCACAACGTTGTGGAGTTTGCATTAAATTATGAACAGTTGTAGTTTCACAGGAATAAATACATAAATTCTTAATAAAATAAATAGATCTAGGTTATATAGTTTTGTTGTTTTTCCCGTTGAAAATTCGTAGATACTGTACTATGCACACCGTAAAAACGAATACAGCTATTGCACAACGTTGTGGAGTTTGCATTAAATTATGAACAGTTGTAGTTTCACAGGAATAAATACATAAATTCTTAATAAAATAAATAGATCTAGGTTATATAGTTTTGTTGTTTTTCCCGTTGAAAATTCGTAGATACTGTACTATGCACACCGTAAAAACGAATACAGCTATTGCACAACGTTGTGGAGTTTGCATTAAATTATGAACAGTTGTAGTTTCACAGGAATAAATACATAAATTCTTAATAAAATAAATAGATCTAGGTTATATAGTTTTGTTGTTTTTCCCGTTGAAAATTCGTAGATACTGTACTATGCACACCGTAAAAACGAATACAGCTATTGCACAACGTTGTGGAGTTTGCATTAAATTATGAACAGTTGTAGTTTCACAGGAATAAATACATAAATTCTTAATAAAATAAATAGATCTAGGTTATATAGTTTTGTTGTTTTTCCCGTTGAAAATTCGTAGAGACTGTACTATGCCCACCGTAAAAACGAATACAGCTATTGCACAACGTTGTGGAGTTTGCATTAAATTATGAACAGTTGTAGTTTCACAGGAATAAATACATAAATTCTTAATAAAATAAATAGATCTAGGTTATATAGTTTTGTTGTTTTTTCCGTTGAAAAGTCGCAGAGACTGTACTATGCACGCCGTAAAAACGAATACAGCTATTGCACAACGTTGTGCAGTTTGCATTAAATTATGAACAGTTGTAGTTTTACAGGAATAAATACATAAATTCTTAATAAAATAAATAGATCTAGGTTATATAGTTTTGTTGTTTTTCCCGTTGAAAATTCGTAGATACTGTACTATGCACACCGTAAAAACGAATACAGCTATTGCACAACGCTGTGGAGTTTGCATTAAATTATGAACAGTTGTAGTTTCACAGGAATAAATACATAAATTCTTAATAAAATAAATAGATCTAGGTTATATAGTTTTGTTGTTTTTCCCGTTGAAAATTCGTAGAGACTGTACTATGCCCACCGTAAAAACGAATACAGCTATTGCACAACGTTGTGGAGTTTGCATTAAATTATGAACAGTTGTAGTTTCACAGGAATAAATACATAAATTCTTAATAAAATAAATAGATCTAGGTTATATAGTTTTGTTGTTTTTCCCGTTGAAAATTCGTAGATACTGTACTATGCACACCGTAAAAACGAATACAGCTATTGCACAACGTTGTGGAGTTTGCATTAAATTATGAACAGTTGTAGTTTTACAGGAATAAATGCATAAATTCTTAATAAAATAAATAGATCTAGGTTATATAGTTTTGTTGTTTTTCCCGTTGAAAATTCGTAGATACTGTACTATGCACACCGTAAAAACGAATACAGCTATTGCACAACGTTGTGGAGTTTGCATTAAATTATGAACAGTTGTAGTTTTACAGGAATAAATACATAAATTCTTAATAAAATAAATAGATCTAGGTTATATAGTTTTGTTGTTTTTCCCGTTGAAAAGTCGTAGATACTGTACTATGCACACCGTAAAAACGAATACAGCTATTGCACAACGCTGTGGAGTTTGCATTAAATTATGAACAGTTGTAGTTTCACAGGAATAAATACATAAATTCTTAATAAAATAAATAGATCTAGGTTATATAGTTTTGTTGTTTTTCCCGTTGAAAATTCGTAGAGACTGTACTATGCCCACAGTAAAAACGAATACAGCTATTGCACAACGTTGTGGAGTTTGCATTAAATTATGAACAGTTGTAGTTTCACAGGAATAAATACATAAATTCTTAATAAAATAAATAGATCTAGGTTATATAGTTTTGTTGTTTTTTCCGTTGAAAAGTCGCAGAGACTGTACTATGCACGCCGTAAAAACGAATACAGCTATTGCACAACGTTGTGCAGTTTGCATTAAATTATGAACAGTTGTAGTTTTACAGGAATAAATGCATATATTATGGTTAAAATAAACAGTTCCTAAAGTTTTGTTATTTTTTCCGTTGAAAGGTCGTAAAGGGTCTGCTATGCACACATAGAAACGAATATAATTATTGCACAACCTTGTAGATTTTGGTCTAAATTATAAACAGATATAGCTTCACAGGAAGAAATCCATAAAGTATGGTTAAAATAAACGGTACTTTACAGCTTTATTAATTTTTCCGTTGAAAGCTCGTAGATGCTTTGCTATGCACACCATAGAAAAGAATACAATTATTGCAAAACCATGTGAAGTTTGTACTAAATTAAAAAACAAAACAGATTTCATTGCTCGAAACGTCACATAAGAAATTATCTACTTCATACTGATTGGACATAAATTGCCACGATATAGTGGGTTAAGGCAGTTAACTTTTCTGCATACTCGCAAAGTTACAGATATTCTACTACAGTATTACCTACCTTTTATGTTACAAATATTTTACTTATATGTTTTCTGACATTACCAGCTAGGCCTACTGGCGGTACAGTGCTGAGTTATGTTAGTACGAATATTAGTTACTAAAGTACAATGAACGATGTTTGAAGCTACAATATAGATCATTGGTCGTTTTGAAGTTTGACAAAACAGTAGACCAAATTGTTATAAAGGTCACCGGTTACATATAAATTCTTGGAGGCAAACGCGATATAAATCTTGCTAAACGTGACCGAAACTATGTCGTTACGCAAGCCGTGCCTCGTGCATACGTTCACTTTTACATACTCATCACATCTTTACTTGCTATAAACAAAACATATAGAAATTTCATCACAGGAAATAATTATTCATTTGACGAATTCAATATTGGCGACCAAGGAACGGCGGTTCAAGATCAAAAAGAGTCAGCTGGTATTACTTCCACAGCATTCAATGAACTTACTTGGCGGAGCCTTTTGAATGTTAGAGGCAGGGAAAAGTAAGTATGACATTTGAAAGTTGTTTTCGTATATGAAAAACAAAATAAAATAAAATAATAAGTTTCTGAATGACCACTTGTATGAATCACAAAACTAAAGGCAGGCTTAGTATTACTTCATATTACACAAACCTAAGTAATACGCAAGCTATAATTCATGTCATATTTTTGTAGTGTTTCAGAAAAGGATCAAATCTTCCTGATTTTTTTAAATTTTATTTTTAATGCAATTTTATTTTTAGCACAAAGCCACGAGGTTCTACTGTAGCACTATTATATTTTCCATATCCGAATGAAGGCACAGTAAACTTATGTCAAATTCTAGACCTCTTCACCTTTCTAAACGTTTATCTGTTTACTTTTCCTACTATACAAACACAAGACTACCTTATTTTTCAGGTTGCATACAAGCTTACCATTGTGCTTGTATAACAAAAAGAATGAAAGATGGTGAAAACAACGAGCGAACGAACGGCGCCTAGGTCAGAGCTTCTTATCGTTACTTCAATTAGACCACAAAGATAAATAGAAATTATAGATCATCCAAAGCCCAGCATGTGAAATCATTACCCCCCACGAATTCGACCTGAAGTCGTGACTCCCGAGTCGGGTCACTAATGTCATATATAAATAGTATGTATATTTAATAGTATATATAAATAGTATAAACTTTCTCCTAAAATTATAAACTTAATTTTCTGCCGGTTTTAACCTTAGTAGGAATTTAGGCATTCAAATAAAATAAATTTTTCAGGATGAACAATCTTGTTAAAAATAAATTACGGAACTTACAAAAATAAAATAATCGTTGCAGTAGGTCATTTTTCTCAACAGAATATCGTATCCAAGAAATAGACGCGTTTTCATTAAAAATGTATTTTGACAAGTAAAACTATATATACAATCTGTAGGAGTCTCTTATTTTATGAATTTATTTTTAAAATGTATACTTTCAAAACCCTCACACAAAAATCTATTAAAACTTCGCAATATAGAGACTGGCTACAGTGCCACATTTAGCACTCAACGCCCTTTAAACATTATTTCTCTACGTGATGTGGGCTGTTGTAATGCTAAATTTATACAACCATGGCTAAAAAAGACTGTGCATTCTTAGTATATTTCACTTTAAATACACGTGCGAATATATACTTATATTCCAATAGCTGGAAATATGTAAATAAAACAAACTCGGATTGTTACATAAAGAATAAAATTTACCCTACGTCTGGGTGGGCTTGTTCGGAAAAGCATGCTGGTATTCACGATCAGCTGATCGTGTTGACCTTGAATGACCTTACCTTCATTGGCAGTACAGTGTGATATCTCGAGTGCTCAACCGTTACCTCTTACGTCTTTACTTATCTTCTCTGACGAAATTCAAACAATCTATAAATTGGGCCATCTTCGAAATTAGAGTAGGGGATTAAGTAACTAAAAAACCCTATGTTTTATAGGCTTATCAGTTTTGTTCTTAATATATAACACTCATTTTTTAAATATTTTTTTCGCTAACAGCTTCATTTTGATAACATTTAATTTTATACGTACAACAATCAAAATTAAATTCGTCTTTTATGTTCAAGTACAGACTTCCTTCAATAGTTAAACTATCTTGGATAATGTTGTGTAACAAAGGTTGCTCGTAATCTGCAGCTCCCAAATTAACTACAGCCTTTCCTTATCGGCCTGTTTACTTTCTTCCAGATGGCACAACAATACAGACGGCACTTAGTTTCTCTCCCGGGATCCGGAGTCTCACACACAATACTATAACATAAACGCCAAAACTTTACACCTGCCTTGATAATTATTACACAAATGTTACAGCTTCGCGCACTCATATGAAACCTTCAGACATTTACTGCTTCCATAGGCCCAGTTACGAGGAGGGTGTGAAGGGTAATCTTCCAGAATGATGACAGTTAAAAAAAATCTTTCGTAGGTTTAAAGATTCACATGAAATTGATCAGTTATGCAACACACTGCATAAGAGTTTTAACTCACATAAGCAAATGCAAATATAATTCCAAGAGTGCACAGTAGAACTAACCTTAGAGTTCATAAATATTCGTATGCTATATCCGTAAATCAATTATATGACAGTTATTTCGTTTAACGATTGCCTCATATTTAAGAAATAAACCTTCAGCAAACGTTTAAATGGAATACTTATGGCGGAGAATTCCTTTTCGTTTCTTTTCAAGTTTAAAGACTTTATTATGCCTCAACATTGTATTTGATAGCGAGTATTCTTTACACCTGGGCTGTAGATATATCTAAATGCATAATATACATTACGAACATATTTATTCACATATTTGTTTAATTGAGGGCTAAATGAAGTAAAAGTTCTCATAATTTTTAAAATATTACCTTAGGAGCATAAATTAGGAGTCAGAATCGAAATAAATATGCGAAGCTTCCAGGTCCCTTGTGTTATAGCGTCCCTGAAATATCTGTTTCTTCCTTAGAACCTAGGTCGGGTTCCTTTCTCCGTCTTGTGGCCAGGTCTATTTCACATAACTTTTATCAGAGGTATAATATGACGGTTTTGAGGTCTTTTATTTCATTTGTGTTTTATTTTGTTGGTGAAATGTGTTGACGTTTTGTTGGACTTTTACGGCGATCAGTCGTCGAGATTGTTAACGCCTATAAAGGATAACAAAAGAATTGTAAATATAGATAAAGCTTCGGTATTAAATAGACTTACTACTATCTATAGATATCGAACACTTGCTGTTCATGACGAGCTAGTTGTTAATTACTTATTACACTTTGATATTACTCTCCAGGAAGCTGAAGAAGTCGTAAGGACGAAAACGTCTCCACCAAGTGTAAGTTACCAAATTAACAACCTTTAGGTAACAAAAACTCTGGTCGCAAGTAATATCAAAGTGTAATAAAAAAAAACTATCCATAGGGTAGTGGTTAACCGGTACCTGCTTTGACAAAAAGCGACAGTGTGTTCTCCTCAATATTTTTGCTATAAAACCATTCTAAAACCAAAATAAACAACAAATAATTCCTTCCTTAGTTTACAAATCAAACAAAACTAATTAAGGTACTTTTTATGAATATTTCACTGAATTTCTTTGCTGAAACTGAGATTTTCGGAACTAAGAATGAAGAATAGCGTTTCAATAGTATATACTGTATTAGGAATACAAATGTCTATATTTTACAAAGCTTAAAATATAGTTAATAACAATTAAATGTGTCTTCCTTTAAATATTGGACTACTATTTTTATAAATGTCTTTTGTAAGCACTTGTGGCATTTTTAAAGACCTTTCTTTATGTAGTATCATTACTTTCTTGCGTCAGTATCTATACAAACTTATGTTACCTGTTCATACAGCCAAAGGAAATTAGACATATTGATGAATGTGTATGTTATACCTAGCACATTTTACACAACTGTCGCACGTAATGAAGCTTAAAAGTTTGCATTTAAAAGACATAGCTTACTTATTAATTGATTGATTTGATTAACCTTCATAATTAAACTAGAAATGTTGTTTAAATTATAAATTAAAATATTTATTAGTCATCTAGTTTTAATTTTCTCATAGGTTCATATATTTATGTGCAACTATTTTTTTTTTAATCATTTACTCATCGTTGTCGTAGATTCTAAACAAAATATAAACCTCTACAATAATAACAGGGAATAAGCTCAATTACTTAATTATATAGACGTAACAAACAAAAGTAAGAGATGCCAAATAAGTCAAGTAATCGATTTTCGTTAACATTTAGGTAACTAGAAATCAAATTGTGACGTAGAAAAAATAAAAACTAAAACATTCTTCTTTTCACAATTTCCGTATAGTGAGAATAAAAATGCAATGGTATATGGAAACATTGCCTTGACAAGTCAATATCAGAATGCATATCCTATTAAATGGTAAATTGATTGCTTGACAGAAAAAATAAAGAATAAAACAGAAGCTTCACAAACAACCTCTAACAGACATAACATGTTATATTTTTAACAAATATCATGTGAGAAAAGAAATAAAATCCAACTGTAGAATATAATACGTGACTATGTAATTAGTTTGCGCCTAAACGCTAAAAAGAACATTTGCATTCCGTTCAGGAGCCTGTTTATTCCACGAGCGGTATTTTTCTGTTTGCACAGTTGGCAGTACTGCAGTTGCGGCGGGAAACGAGCATTCACTGCTGTCTCTATATTGACTTAGATAACGCGACTCCGTGTCTCGGCCATTTAAATCCTCTGTTTACTTTGGGTCGGTACCAATTAGATAACGGAATACGTTCAAGCAGGCTTCTAAATATATGACTACAAACTATTTTCGAATATCAACTATTTTTACTTGCATACCTAATATTTTAAAATACAATTTTTGAATACTTTCTTAAAATTATTATAAATGATAATTATCAGATCATGATAAAGCTATCATTAACATACATTAAAAAATCTACGATTTAGTGTTTAACATGATCTAAAAATTTACAGTAAATTAATTTTATAAGTTTAAAAAAATGTGTTAACCATTGTTTACCTAATATATAAGCCTCATTTAAAAATAACAGTTCTTAAAAGAGTAAGAGACATGGTAGTGTTTTAAACAATGATTCTGCATCTAAAACGGCAATTTTTTAAAATAAATATTTCCTCTCATCAATATGTTCGTTGAAAGCATATAATATAAGCAAGCTTCCTCCAAAGCAACGCAACCTATTTGTATGTAAAACTTGAGTAGATGTATGTATCTCTTTGTTTTCCACCTTTAAGCATTATGATTAGCATCTAAAAAATATTCAGCATACAGTTATAAGGCCGTAGAAGCTCTAGATGTTTTCAATGGGTAGTACATAACAAATAAAACATGGGTTTTGATACACCACTTATTCCTCAACAAGATTTTAGGAAAACTCTGTTGGTATCATGAATTTCTTTCGTTCCAAGCTACAAGAATTATGTATGTTGTAATCTTGTATCAGGTCAATCCTGTTGACCTGTTTCGAATAAACGCCATTAGAACCTCTATGGAATGCACTGCTCGTTCATGCAAGGGTGTGCGGAGGCACATACCCACATGCATGCACGCGCGCACACACACACACGCGCACGCACACATACACAAACAACACACACTACTCGCCTGCATATATAGCATATCAAATCACGCCCTTATTGAATGCGTTTACTAGTTTCACCACACCCTCTTACTAGTTACACCTACTTTCTGTTGTTTTTGTATATTTTGTGTCATTTTTATTTTATAATCATTTTAAATTTCCACAAATAAAGGTTTATTGGTCTTGGATATACAGTATTCACTTATTAATTTAATATTTTCAACTGATACTTGTATATATTTTTAAGCTGTTTTCCGTTACTTTGTAAAATACTAGTTTAATCGCTTTTTTATTATTTTTTTTTAAAATACAAAATGCATAATGGCATTCAGTAAGAGGATCTAAGGAGATTGAGGATAGGGCCTTGAGTAGAAATGGTAGCCTACATAGAAGACTACTCATATGAAACAAATCTACAGGTCGGCCAACGAACCCCTTCCTTCTGGGACGACTGTTCTGTAAGTTTTAATGATCTAGATTATCGAAATGGCATCAAAAAAATATATACAACTATAATACAATTACAGAATAAATAGTTATAAATATATTATAGAAACGCCATCTAACCAGAACCCATAGAATATCGGATATTTATTCACTACAAAAGGAGGATAAACTTGGTATTCACAGTAGACCGTAAAAAAATGTCATTCAAAGTACATTACAGGGTACTTATGCCTTTAGAAAGTTGTATCAAGCTCGCCGTAAATTTTTCTCCCATAAAGACAAAATTTGCATGGATATACATAAATAGGTTTCGAAACTACTTATTTACACAGACGATTTCTTTCCACAAATTGCGTGGAAGAAAATACTATACTTCACATTTGGTTATCGTTTAGGCTATGCGTTAGGAAAAGTAAATCAACAATGCTTGTCGAAGTAAGTGTATTAGATATAAATCATGCATATAATTTTTTTTTTAAATAACGCAACTGCATCCGTTGTTCACAACAGGTTACACAAACCTGTACACTCCCAAATTAGCATCTTTTTAAAGGAGAATGTTGGCAGCCATGAATTAAGACACACACACACAAACCGAATTGAAAGAAATGGTTTGTTTGAGAAGCTCTTTGTCGGTGTTTGAATGTGTAAATTATGATTAGTGGCTGTCAGTCAGGGCGGCCCATTAGAAAAATATCGCGTCCGATCAATTCCTCGTCACGAAAGGTTCGGGGACTCAAGGATTCCTACGGGTATGAGAAGGCGAGGATGATTCTGCACGCGATTAGAGCCAATATGAATTTAAGCAAATTTTTCACTTGAAGTATAAGGTTAGGTTAAGTTAAGAAATATACAATCACTTTACAATTTACTCCTATGAATGTGTTGTTTTACTGAAATTTGAGATCTTGTTGTTAGTTGCAACAGACCACTGCAGGAATAACAAGATTTTTATCATAATTGAAATACTGTCAATTTTTCATTCAAGTGAACAGGTTAGGAACGAATAGGAACGTTTATAGCGCAAATATGCATTTTGCTTTCTTTTCGGTACGAAGCTTGGTCTGTTATTAATTTGCAAACGACTCTAAGGCTTTTGCTGGAATCTTAGAGACATATGGAGAATGTCGTTCGTCGCTGCTCTTCTTCAAAAACCTTTTTTTTTACTTATTTTAAACTTCTTTCCAGAATCACATTTTGTGTCAAGTTTAAACGCATAAGATTTTAGGGTAAAAGAGACAATTTTTCACTCGAATATAGACATTTTTATTATAATCACAAAACACAAAAATGATGTACATAAAGTTAGTTTTCTGTAGCACAATGAGTCATCGCTTTCAAAATTCCAACACCGTGTGTTGAAAGCTTAAATAAAAGGGCCAAATTTTAAATACAAATTACAAGAACCTTCAGATGATATTTTAATTATCATACTCAATTCCTAAATTTAAAGCATTCAGCAGGAAATGCTAGAATATATTTTACCACTATTGGAAAATAGAATCAAAACATTACGTGAGCTGGGTCCCGTCAAGAAACCGGTCTACTCCCATCCGGGCAGGCCTTCCTTCTACCTCGAAAATGAAGAAAAAACACTCTGGTAGCTTACGACAATTTTATGGAAAGAATTTACCGATGAGGGAGACAAAATTTGGTTTAAAACACTTCAGGGGCGATTATGAGAGTACTACTAGAAAGGTTAGGTTACACCTTGAATTTCCCGAGTAGTTCGTGTAAATAGAAAACAGAACACTTCCGAGTCACACAAAAACATTGACATAAAACGCATTGATGGCTCAATGTAGAGAAATCCTATTTAATGTTATTATCATTTATCCACTCCAAAGGAATAGGTTTTAATAAAGCTTAGGTTATATTATCAATATTTAAGCAATGTATTTGACTTGCACACCTAAATTTATACTCAGACACTGTTCTTAGCATAAGTCACTATATATGTGTGCCTAAACGCGTGACTGTTATTGGCAACATTGCAGAATTAATTTCGCGATTCCCCGAACTGCACAATGACCCGGAAAAGTACAAAGAGTGTCACGGGCTGTTTCAAACAATTCCTCGTGACCCCTGCTGCGAACAACACAAGCACAGTCGTATCAATCAAGTATCAAAAATTATAACCTCTTAAAATTATATTTAAAGGTCATTTGAAACGTTTAGTTTACTAAGGTGAAAGGTTCGATCGAACGCTACGGTTTCACAGAGCCAACACAAATTTTATAAATAGGGTATAACGTTTTGTTTTAAGTAATAGGTTATTACTATAAACAACGATTTCGCATCTACATGAATCGAGCTTCTTGCTTGACAGTCGGGATCAGTGACTAGTGATTATTACATTAACTAGGCAGATTATCAGATGCCTATAGAAGATATAAAGAACAATGAAATTCATACTTTAGTTACAATATTGTTTGTGCATGAAATTGGTCAATTTATAAATTAGAAAAAATATTAAATAAAATAGAGGAACATCAGAAATAATGCTTCGTATGATCAATATTATCATAATTTCGAATATCATTTTAAAAACGTTCTTAATTCACTTTCTACAGGTGTGTGTGTGTGTGTGTGTGTGTGTGTGTGTGTGTGTGTGTGCGCGCGCGCGCGCGCGCGCGTAAGTGTGTGTGTGGGTGCATGCGCACGAGACTGCGTTTGCTGCTCATTCCACGATACACCGTAAATAGAGTTTGATCGTAACTGAAAACGGCTAATTATGTAATAGGAAAATGAAAAGAGCTACTTTTAGATAAATGAAAAGAGCTACTTTTAGATACGTAAGCTATGTAAGGTAAAGAAAGTACTAGATTATAATGGGGTCGTTGTATTATCAGCTGATCAAACTAAACATTGTAGGCAATGGTTCAGATGTTATATCTCAAGTAAGGCATAAATCAGGTGTTAAAAAGAGATTTAAATATACTTTGAGGTTAGTAAATATAAAATGAAACAATAAATTAAATAAATTACTATTAAAGGCCTACACTATAGTCCAGACAATAAAGCGGTACCTTTGGATAATTAAGGGTAGTACTGATTAGAATGAAACAGGTTAATATTACCTTCTAAAATGTAGTCATATTTTATGTATATTTTAGGGGGTGTATTTTTAGTAAAAACAACTTTTATCGAAAATTATGGAAAAGAAATTTAAAAGTAAGTTGATACAAAATATTTTTATTACTGTAATCATGTTTGAATACATTTATTAAGAATTATTATATCATTTACAAACTGATCGTTGAACGTTTTTTATATAACGGGTCACATTATTAATGATATATTCCGATATATCAGCCCTTAATAAACACTTTTTTTTAACGCTACATAACACAAACACGTGTTAAATAAAAACGTGGATAAATTTCCATAACTGAACCCATATTAATCCCTTCCCATTTTGAATTACTGGAAAATGTATAATCTATATAAATCGCACTAACCAATATAGTCGTGTTTAAATTAATAGAGTATGTTCTGTGACAAAAATGATATGATATACTTCTAATTCGTTACATCCACCCTTAATAATCACTCATATAGTGAGTAATTATAAAATGTACATAAGTTAGATAAATAAATAGTTATAATTAAATAGAGTAAACTTAGAAATATTCAATCTTTCCTTTTGAAAAATTGAGAAACTTTAATGCTTCACGGTAAGTTAAGAAACTAATATTTTACTACCAATAAAATAATTGTTTTTGCTCAATAACTGACAAAATAATATTAGATGAAAATTTAAATATATAGCTATCGATTTAAAATGTCATTCCGTTATGACATTAAGAGTATGACATAAGATATGTCCCTGTCTTTTTAATACCGTTGGCAATTGAAGTAAAATTTGGCAAATGGAGCCATAGCATGAACCGCAGAACAATCATCCGCTGGTGCAGCCACACGATGATCCCCATCCCTTTTGCAGTTAATAGATTATCATTTTAAACATTTGTGCAGAGGTGTATGATTATGTACGCATACCACAGAATCACATCCTAGGATGTTACATATTGCTTTATCTTCATAAGTATAGTCTTGTTTCCATATCTAACCCCAATCAGTTCGTTTAACTGCCGGTTTGTTTCCAAGCGACTGTTAGAACTAAGGATGATGGTTCAACATGTGTTTATATTAGTTGCCTTAATGAACGATTAAAGCAAAAATTCCCGCCTCGTTACAGAATCGACGGCGGGGAAGATGTGAGGAAGCTCTTCCAGAAAATTGGTACTTATTTCGGCTCAATGGGGTGGAATAGATTATTCATGGATATCTCGTATATTCCCAAACATATCAGATCGCCGCCATCAATGACTTATATACTATAACTAGGTTTATTATTGAAACACTTCAGAAATGTCTATACGTTAATATTTAACCACTTTTATTTTCGGATTAAATAGAATATGAATTTTCAATTTCTATCTGAAATAACTTGCCGATTACTTTTATAGGAGATTTTACATTATCATTTATAGCCCTATAGGTTTTTCAAAATTCTTGGAAAACTTCCTCTTCCAAGAACAATTATAAAAATTTGTGTTAAGAGTAATTCCCTACTTTAGTCAAAAAAAAATTGTTAGTTTTTTTTTTTTTTTTAATTTTATAATTACAAATAATATAAATATGTATATACATATCTCAGAATCACAATATTAAGTAGCAAAAAAGCGAATTTCCTTGTAATTTTCTATTTTCCCTTCTGTGTATGGTACTGGACTATTATTTTTGTTTGTTACCATTTATACGTTTTCTTTTTTTTATCGCTTGCATTGTGTTGTAGTTTCCTTTCGCTTTCCTTTCGCATTTTCCGTTTGTAAACCAAGGTTCAATACCGTTAATCAAGTTTGTTTATTTTATTCTTTTCATTAATCCTAGAATATTATTTATGATATTGTGTGGTAACCATGGCAACAATTTCAGGTTGTACAATAGAGGTTTCGACGACAATCAGATGGTGGCAAAAGAAAAATCATATAAATCTTTGAAACATATATTTCTAGCTATGGGAAAGTTGGCTCAGTGCTAAAGCGATGTACTTCGAACATGAAAGTACTTTGATCGAATCCGACCTAGACCTCACAAATTTTTATAATGTAATTGTTGAATAGATATTTGAAAAAACTGTATTAACGTTAATTGTCACCACTACAGGTTTAAAAAAATGTATTTGAATTTGATCGGATCAATACAAATTTATTTTAATAACGATTGAAAATTTGTACAAGAGTGTGAGTTACACAAATGTGTGAGAGTGTACAAATTTTTATATATAGAGTGTAAGCTAATAGAAGAAAATGAAAAAAGAAGCACTCGCCAGGAAAACGTATCACTTATTTACTTTGTTTAGAGTATCCTCTAAGTATTTTCAAAATGTCAGATAAATTGATTTTACCCATAATAATTAGGATTTGAAATCTTCATTAACTGAACTTTTAGTAGAATATCAACAATATAGTCACTTATCGTCACGGATGGCAATGTTATAAAGTATTTGTTAATGCATGTTCACGTATATGTTTAACTGCCATGTGTTGTAACTCCAAATAAAATAATAACTTCACATTAACAGCTGTTTACCTCCTTAGCCAAGAGCTGTCTGAAACGTAAGTACACAGGTGGCCCAGAGTGCACGCCCAGCAAAGTGTTAACAAGTTGAGATCAAAATACATCCTTCACGCATCTATCGGAACATGATGTACACTTCTGATAGATAACAATAGTTGAAAGTTATCTGTTCTGATTAGAAATTTCAGGGGTAAAACAACGTAAGATGTGTATTTTTAAGTATTTCTAATAATGAAGGCACAACAACAAACAATATTAGAACCAACAATATTCATTACCTAATGCGGAACAAATATTTCCAACTCTTCGGTGACACCTTAAAAGATATATCACATTAGCAACTACCGTCGGACAGCCATATGCAAAAATAAGTGAATTAGTAAATTCGGAATAAAATTTACAATAACGACAACTTCATCTACACAAGCTTAAGGAGGGGGTTAATTAGTTTCACTATTTAATTAAAAGTTCTCGGTCTTTCCATATTGGTCCGAGTATAAACATTAAAATACGTAAGGCGATAATTTCACAGATAAGTACTACTTTCCGTTCAAATTTTTACGTTTGTAGAGCTTTCCTGCGTTGCTATGTGATCTGAAAATATAAGTCTGAAAATAAAAGTCGCGAGATATAGCAAGGGAATTTGGTCAACTGATGCACAGTGGCAAACTTTACATTAAGAGTGTGGAGGGGGGAGTGTCGAACCTCACTGCTATATGTATCGGTCCGCTTGTTAGACGGAGCTCTAATGTCGCTCCTTTGATGTGCCGTTTCTGAAAAATCTCATTTACAGCAGTTTAAATCGGCCACAATCCCTGTGTTTTACCGTCTCACCCCTCCTGAAATCCAGCGCTTAACCAAAACCCCTGATCCCAAATCCCTACCCGCAGCCATTGTCGGTGACAGACGCTACATAACCTCGGGGGCCACCGAACCCCTTCCTCCTGACCACTGTGATTGTTCCTCATTTTGTCAAGATGCGACAGAAGCCTGGCCTTACATTTCCAATAGTCGGCTAAACCCCCTCCATGAGGATCTCAAGTCTCTTCCTTTATCTCGTGAGTTAAATATAGTGCAAATGTTAAAAGGTTTTCCTTCTAAGCAGGCCTTAAGTTTTCTATATGCAATTTAAATTATAAAAAGGAATATTTCTCGTATTACAAAGAAAGAAAAATATGAACATTAAAAAAAATAACGAATGGAGCTGGAAAGGTTTATTTTTAAAAAAATTCCTAAAGGAAAGTATTTTCAAACGTTTTAATGACTAGCCTGTAGTCAATGGTAGATCTAATCTGTTAAACTTAACGTAATTAAACGCAAAGTAATGTAATTAAACGTTAGCTAAACACTGTTGTTATTACATTCAATTCGATTGTTAAAGGGGCTAGCATAGAAAATACAGCTCTGTAAAATAATATTGAAATAAAAATATTATCTCCTCTAGTTAAAAGACCGACTTTTATAAAGATAATAAGATTAACCAGTAATTCACAGTGTCTAGCAAGCAATGATTTTAAAATATTCAGTCGAATGGCACAGTTAAAGTTTGGAGAACGGGTAGAAATTCGGAAATTTCTTTTGAAACACAGTAGCATGCCTTTAAGTAGACGTAGGCCTTTGTGAACGTAGATGTGGCAGCGTTGGGCTGGTCTTGTTGAGTAGTACAGTATTTGTAAAGCTGAAAGTGATTGAATGATGCAAGGCAGCATAAATAGAGAGCACACAGATGTGCGATGGGTAATCTATCTTTGCGATTCAGCAGAGCTGTTCAGTTCTGCCTATTTTTTTTTCTTTTATCTAATGACTGTCTAAATTAATCCACAGCTTAATTTACCACCACTAAATAAAAACAGTACACATTAAATATTCGTAAATAGTCGCATTTAGATTCTTTTAGTAAAGAATTTTTTTGAAGCACACTTTCAAAAAATTTTAACCGAGAAAAATGTTATAACAATGTTGA
Source organism: Prosapia bicincta (assembly GCA_036971475.1). Classification (NCBI taxonomy): domain Eukaryota; kingdom Metazoa; phylum Arthropoda; class Insecta; order Hemiptera; family Cercopidae; genus Prosapia; species Prosapia bicincta. Next base: position 182,310,259 of record JBAIZL010000004.1, on the reverse strand, counting down.
AATATCTGTGAGGGAATTTTCTAAAATTTAACGGAATTTATTTTAATACGTAATTTTCAAGTAAAATTACCTACTTTCTTTAAAATACAAATATTTACCACATTGGTAAGTTTAACGTTCATTTTACAGGTGTAAAATGTAGGTATATTTAAAATACCTTTAGGTGTATTAGGTATACAGTATTTACAATGAGTATATTTACCAGGAATATTTAAGTATTTAATATTCACGTGTTAAACAGTGTATTTAAGTTTAAATACAGTAGTTTTGTACCTAAAGTTCATATTTTATTTTCAAAAACATGTTTTCACACAATATTAAATAAACCAAATTATAAAAATAAAACAAACAAAGCTTAGAATTGTAAACAATGTTTCCTTATAATAAATACATCAGACAGTAATTGATTTATGCAACTATCATCAGACTGTGGAAATATTTATTCAAGTGTAATTTTATTATGTATGTATATAAAATTATTTTAAAAAAGAACTACTTAGATATGAAGCGAAGTAGAAGCGGAAAATGCTTGTAGCTCACGTAGCCGCCTCTCTAAATTCTTTTTATTGAGGAAATATACTTTGAAAAATTCGTTTCCAAGTCTTTTACTTTAATTACATAACCTACGCGTTTGGAAATCCTGACATAGACTGATGTCTACATGATGAATGCTCTATTTTATTTGAAACCAGTTAATCGAAACCAAATCCAAAACTAGTTTCACCAGCCAGAGGTTCCAACGACCACATCAACGCAAACTTTCAACAAACCCATTCTCCTGTTGACAGATATGTTTAGGCCGAACATTCCAGCGTGACTCATTCGCATTCAGCGAAATTACGTCGCAAGTATTCGTTTTGCATAATTATTGTCAGGACAGGAATACCTGGCCGGATAGTTCTGTATTCTGAACGCCGTGCAATGATGTTATTTAGTGTGTGTTTGTAAACAGAGCTGGAGTTAAAAATATAACACTTAATTAGCAACTAAGTTGCCACAATGCGATCAAGTAAGTACTGCAAGCGTATTACTTAACTTATTAATTTAAAGATCATAAGAGAATACCTCAGCATTGAGAAGTTAAGGGAGGTAAATGAAATGCTCACCATTTTGAGAAAATGAAGGTTACAGTTTAAAGCTTATGATAAACCACAGGTAAATGAAACTGAAATAAATTTTCCATCTGAAACTGCAATAACTCAAAGTGTACAAAAATGACAATTGCCCCTCAGCTTCTCGATGCCTCGAGTATTTAATATATCGAGTACATTAAAAAAAATATCGTGTTCTAAAACGGAAAAATACACAGCAATCGGAAAAGGTCTGTAGCTAATATTCCTAAATGTTTGGCCCAAAATCTAGCACAAACGGAAAATACAAGGCAATCAGGAATAGTCTGTAGCTAATATTCCCAAATGTTTGGCCCAAAATCTAGCACAAACGGAAAATACAAAGCAATCAGAAATAGTCTGTAACTAATATTTCTAAATGTTTGGCCCAAAATCTAGCACAAACAGAAAATACAAAGCAATCAGAAATAGTCTGTAATTAATATTCCTAAATGTTTGGCCCAAAATCTAGCACAAACGGAAAATACAAAGCCATCGGAAATAGTCTGTAACTAATATTCCTAAATGTTTGGCCCAAAATCTAGCACAAACGGAAAATACAAAGCAATCAGAAATAGTCTGTAACTAATATTCCTAAATGTTTGGCCCAAAATCTAGCACAAACGGAAAATACAAAGCAATCAGAAATAGTCTGTAACTAATATTCCTAAATGTTTGACCCAAAATCTAGCACAAACGGAAAATACAAAGCCATCGGAAATAGTCTGTAACTAATATTCCTAAATGTTTGGCCCAAAATCTAGCACAAACGGAAAATACAAAGCAATCAGAAATAGTCTGTAACTAATATTCCTAAATGTTTGGCCCAAAATCTACCACAAACGGAAAATACAAAGCAATCAGAAATAGTCTGTGACTAATATTCCTAAATGTTTGGCCCAAAATCTAGCACAAACGGGAAATATGTATGAAAAAAATCTTGACCAGAGAATATAATCAACTTTTAAAACACAAAGTATTGCAAACATCTTTCAGGGTGTAAGATTACTACTAGGTTAGGTTAGGTTAGGTTGGTTTGTATTGGGCTACGAAATAAGTTGATCGAGAAGATAATTTAAGCTATGTACCATAAAGTAGGGTTTTGTAACGTATAAATAACTGGTACATAAAATGTGTAATAACCTGCTGTTCCAATGGATCAGTACATTAAAGGACACACTCAACTAAGAGTACAAATTTAATATGCCTTCTAATTTTACCAATTGTAAGACTCTGACAATTAACACAAGAAGATACAGTAGCTAATTAAATATTTCCGTCTTCATGTCAGCTATTCCCTTATGCTGAACACTTTAGAAAGACGGTTCCAATAAATGCAGCAAAAATACTTTAGGAAAAATAATGAGGAAGGAAATTTTGACAGTTGAATGCTAGTCATAATATTGTGTTCCATTATTAGAGTAGGAGGGAAAGCAAGCAATATTTTAATATTTATCTTCCATATGTAATCGTGTTTTTCCTCCCATTTTAATACAGGACTGGAACAAAGTTTTAAAAATAAAAAACATTGTGTTCTTGACAGAATTCGGTTCTAGCTTTTAATTTACATATCTGTATTTCTTACAACATTAGTTCTAAGGTTTTGACAATTTTCAAAATAGCTGCAAGGCTGACGAAAATATTGTAATAAAATATCTAGTTATATACTGTTCTGCTCAATGCGTCAGAGTCGCCATTTTTTTATTAATAAATAACAAGTTTCATTTTATTATTATAATTATAAAGTAAAATTCGTAACAGGCTGATAATATTGTAGAGAATCCTGCAAAACCAAGATAAGGTTTTTTAAGAACAACAAAAAGCAGGCGGTTATGCGAGTGGAAATACTGTACAAGGCCTTTAAAACAAGAGGGAAGCTTCACACATTTGTCACGTGCTGCATATAGTAATGCCTACCGGCCACCGGTGACGTTCCACCCAACAGTTCGTGTCCTATCACTGAATGCGCCCACGCGTGACTTTCAAGAAATGTGTACAGTCCATATTAAAAGGGACTACCAACATTTCCTAACAAATTGTACTGATATTGAACAAAACAACGATAGAGAAATAAATCTGAAGAACCAAATTTACGGTTCAAATACCTTATACCTTATAAAGGCGGTAAATATACCTTCATTATATGTCAAGAAAACGTCGCTACTGTGACTCCAGAATGACGTCAGAATGCATTAACCTTATACTCATTTGAAACCTCTAATTAAATATGAAAATTTGAACACCCATTCAGTTCAATGATTTTTGCATATAATATTAAAACTTGTAATAAAAAAAAAAATGTCTGTAGGATTTTGGAACCATAAGAGCAACTCAAGTTCGTGCTGTAGGTTTGAAGCAACCAACCAGTGTATCTATTATCGTCTATGAAAGAGAGGAAATGGTTGTGAATATAGCTAGGATTAAGAAAACATCATAACACACCATGATGATATAGAAGGATAATGTATGTAGGGTCGCAAAACAAAAGTAGACATATTGTCGGTTGGAGACATAAAGAGTTCCTACCCTTTGTAAGAAAGATAGATAGAATGAGGAAGGACTAAAGAAAATAGAAAAGGGAGGAAATTGTAGCACCGTGTGTATAGTGTCGCTTGCTCTCAATCAGGACGAAGACAGGTATACCAAATAGTTTCTGCTAGACTCTACATAAATCTGACAATAGTTATAAGATCTTGCCGCTCCTAATGATGGAGATTATCAGAAACGCGCCAACAGATATAAATATGACAAAATATATTATAACTTATTATATATATATATATATATATATATATATATATATATATATATATATATGACTGATTTAGAGAACCGTATATTATTTAAGAAAGAACGTTTAGCTTTATATCACAGACAAGTCAGGGCAGAAGATTTGAAAACACAGATTACAATATTGGATCTTATTCTAAAGTAAACCTACCCTTGTATAAAAATTACAAGTGATTTAATTAAGTAACAAAATCTTTGACAGTGACATGAGATTGGTTTTTCAATTGTAAAAAAATATAAAATCCAGAAGGATAATAAGATTAAAGTTATAGAACCGTAGAATTATTCATATTAAAATAATTTAACACTAATATAATTATTAAATCATTAGTCCTATGTAGACAATTATACTTGTTAAATTGTATTGCAAAATTTGTCGTGATACATGCATTTATTTTGCATTTTCTTTATTGTTTTCAGGTTATTCATTGTTTATAATAACTATGTTGAAGAGAATTCCATTACGAAGATAACATCGAGCACAAGGACGTTTATGCAACAGAACACAAAATAGTACTTTGTTAAAGATTTTATTATTATTCAAACCCATACTAACTCCAACCATACAGGTAGGTTAAGAAGGAAGATTGGTACAAAGATCAAGCCGATACGATTTTGTTTACTTTATAGACACTACCACTATTCTTAACACTAAAAGAATAGTGTTTTCATTACAAGCAAATCGAATAGATCAACTAAATGCATGAGTGCAGAGGGCAAAGAACCACGGGCATATAGATTTTGTCTAAATATTTAGTTTGCCTCCGCATAGAGTTTTGCTACATCTTTTCGTCTGCATCTATCTTTCTTAGTGAGCGTTACTCTATTCATACAAAATTGTTTACCACGTCCTTACAGACCGGCTGCCATTATGGCTACATGACATGACCTCCCTACTAACGATTAGGAAGGAAAATTCTCTTTGTTAAGCGTCAGTCCCTCTCCCTACAAAGCTCTCGACTTATGCTTACTTTATAATTATACTCGGTAATTAAAACTAAGGGACAATATCTTGAAAGTCCATTTTATATAAAAAATGTGCCTATAAACAAGTGTAAGGACATTTAGCAAAATACTTTGCGAAAGATTTGGCTCTTATATACGCATCTCCGCTATAATAAAATTGTACTGAAATTCTGATAGAACAAATTAAGGAAAAATTGGACTTAATGATATTTTACATTTTTTTAAATTATCTCAGAATGATATCATATACAAATTTTGATTAAACCGGAATTAGTCGAAAGATAACATTGTTTCAGGTTTAATGTAAAATTACTCTGTTGAATGCTGTATGGTGGTTTTTATTTTTTAAATCATACATTATTAGTTAATTCACATTTTTTAAATTACGTTAGTTATTATATTATTGACGTACGAGTAAATTAAGTAAGAAAAACATAATACGAGGTAATGAAAAGAAAGTTGATCAATGCAAAGTGAAACAGGATACTTGTCCATGCGTGGATTCCACTTCACTTGTCAACAAATTAGCTAATCTTAACAACATTTTTATTTAGTGTTTTTCTATAACCAAATCTATCCCAGCCGGATACTCTGTATCTGTATTCTAATGTATTACAATATACTACTGTGTTTTATTTTAAAAATCTTGTATATTGAAAAAAAATTGTGTTGTGATGTAATTTTTTTCTTTTCAATTATAAATTTTGAAACCTTAGCACTGAAATTGTTTTTAATCACCTTTCCGTGATAAAAGTGAAATGTTTGTTAACACTTTCTGCCAATATTGATTACGTTTGGGAGGGGATAATTTCAATGTACCCCATTAATTTTGTTGTTATCCTGTAAACCTATAGTTACCGATGATTCTAAAAATACGAAGAGATATAAAATAAAATCCAATAATTTAGCATAACTTCTATTATGTTAGAATTACACTAACTGTAAATGCTAAAGCATTCATTCGAGTCGAGGAGGCAACTGTATGTCCTTAGGAGTAGGTTCGTGACCCCGGAAGCAGCTGATACAATAAACAAAATAATAAAACACTGAATAACAGGTAATGAGTGTTTGTTATCCCGGCGCCAACCGTTGCTTCCGACGCGGCGCCTTTGCCTACGCGAGGGTCCAGCGATGACCAAACAGGATGGGTATAGTATAACTGAGTTGTTACGAAATAAAAATTGTTTTTATGATCGGATAAAAATTCCCAAAATATCCTGCCTTGAACACTTTCCAATTTTTATTACGTATCCAATACTATGTATCCAATGTAAAGCAATTTGAGGAAATCTAGCAAGTAACGGATATCACATCCTAAAACCCGTTTTACTGGGGAGCTAGAGTTCAGCTAAAGGAGTCATGTAGAGTGCACGAAATAACACGGAAGAAGCAATACAAGTGGCAATCAATGCAACGATGTACTTGTATTGTAATGCAGTTTGCTACTTACACTGCCTAATCACATTAGTCGGTGATTCGATCCGATGGAGTTACAAGAAGAAGGGTCAAGAGGTAAAGGTTAGAATTGTACACTATGTTTACACAATAGGTAAAAGTAGGATCAGGAAATCAACAGGAGTACCAACGCCAAGGGATTTCTAGAGAAATTCATGTACATAAATATAATACAAGAAACACAAGGGGAAAGAGAAGCAGAAATTTCCAATGACCTTGTTTGAGTTTTGGAAACATTCAGGGGATCATTATGAAAAAATGTTCAAATGAAGAAATGTTCGTTGAGAGAGGAATTAAATAGATATGTAATTGGGTATATAGAGACTGAGTAGCAAGAGACGGATAGAAATGGAAAGGTGCCGAATATTTTAGAAATGTTTGGAACATTTTGTAGGATGTCATGTTATAGAAAAAGGAATAGTTCTAAAACACAATTAGGGTTGGTTAACAATTAGGTTGTTAAATCTGTTATAAGATGAGCGTACACTAAGATTTAGTTTGCAATTGGAACTGTGTATGCCAAAGGTATTGAAAAAATATGATGAAATTAGGAACTAAAAATGTAACCATTAGGAAAATAAGTAAGCTGTACAGGAGTCACTACGCTTCTTTAAAACTAATATATGATTAGCAGATAAAATTATGTAAAGATAGACCTATGTGAAACAATCTTTGAATGTAAAAGGATGTGATACAATTAGAATATAATAATAGCAAATCCTTATTTGTATATATCCACTAAAAATATACAATACAATTTTGTTTCGTATTGATACTTGTTTTGTGTTGTGTATACATAGTAATACACAGCGACCAAAAGCGATGTTGTATCCGACAATAGGAAGTCATCTGAGAGTCGTGGTATATGCGATACGGAAGACTGATGATAGCATTAACACAGCTTGCTGAAGTCAGCATAATGGATACACTGGCAACAGACACATAGATGCTATGAGAAACGCTCTGCAGTTAAAGGCTGTAGTAGGATTTATTATTTTAACGCTTCATTATTTCTTATATAAGACAGATAAAACTAGTAGATACTTGAATATAAATGTATCGACTAAGGATGTTAGTTACAACACATCCATTCTCACATTGTCCTTCTGGTAATATGATAATTGCATGGAGCCATTTGGCGTCGTCAGGATAAAAACCATGAAGTATTGTTTTATAACTACATGGTGTTCTATACATTAGATTTATTTTTATAGTACATACATAAGGAATTTTCCTCTTATATCGATATGATATTATAAAATATTCATCCAAACATAGTATTGTAACATGCAATGCTCCGGTATATGAATACCTTTAATGTAACACATAACAATATTTCCTAAATTTTCTTTCTTTATCTCCCACTGCAAGCTTTATTGGCTCCGAATGTCCATGGCTGGATTCTGTTCCTTGACGCGCTCCAAATATATCAATTATTAACATTAGTGACATTGTTTTATCTCTATATTGTCTATTTGTGTCCTAAACATTATACACAGCTTGTCAGCACCATTCATACATTTGGATGTACTATCATCACTACTCAAATGTCTTGGAAGTCACAATTTGATTCTCTTTGCCAATTTCACTAATGGTCATTAGACAGCACAAGAAACACTGATATAATACTCATTATACTAATTTTAAATTATATTAATCATTATATTAATTTCCACATTTAACCATTTTAATGCCACCCTTTGCATGTAATCCACTACCCAGAACTTCGACCCCTCTTCACTGCATATTTGCAATGTTTTATTCGAAACACATACCTTTAGAAGAATATTGATAAATCGATTTACAATAATAAACAACGAGCGTTTGATCGAACGTTGACATTGTCTGAGGTTAATAACCATAACTAAAACAAAGATTAAACATAAACTATATACAGGATGTACGTGACAGATTACTTCTAAATTAATGATAAGGCTGAATAAATGAATGAAAGTTCGTGCTCACCAAAACAACCCAGTGAGGCAACGCGTTGTCAGCATACGAGTATACAGACTGTGAGAACCCAGTAGGGGTCCAGCAGTAAACAATTTGTGTTTTAAAACAATGTGTCTGCTGAACAGTTTTACAAAGACAAAGAAACCTAAGTATAATTTTAAATTATTGAGTAGTTTGCTTAGTTCCGGACATTATCTTAAAATGTTACACTTGTTAATTGGAATAATGTTATAATACGTCAAAGTTATTGATTATAAGATAAAGTTTATAACAAAAATCTACCAAATTATGACCAATTTAGATTTATATACAACGCAACTTTAACTTTGTTAAGTAAAAAAATTAGTATTTCCAACTAGCAATAAAGTTATATATATTCAACATCTTACTTATTCTGCAATTACTATATTATATATATATATATATATATATATATATATATATATATATATATATATATATATATATATATATTCTTGATATTTTACGTTATCCATTGTTTTTCCGTTGCACTGACTTTATGAAGTTTAATATATTACTATTGTAAGTAATTTTATCCACCATTAAGTGCAATGATTTTACCTTGAGTGATGAGGCGCCTTTCGGCACTTAATGGTGGATAAAATTACTTACAATAGTAATATATTAAACTTCACACACACACACACACACACACACACACACACACACACACACACACACACACACACACACACACACACACACACACACACACACACACACACACACACACACACACACACACACACACACACACACACACACACACACACACACACACACACACACACACACACACACACACACACACACACACACACACACACACACACACACACACACACACACACACACACACACACACACACACACACACACACACACACACACACACACACACACACACACACACACACACACACACACACACACACACACACACACACACACACACACACACACACACACACACACACACACACACACACACACACACACACACACACACACACACACACACACACACACACACACACACACACACACACACACACACACACACACACACACACACACACACACACACACACACACACACACACACACACACACACACACACACACACACACACACACACACACACACACACACACACACACACACACACACACACACACACACACACACACACACACACACACACACACACACACACACACACACACACACACACACACACACACACACACACACACACACACACACACACACACACACACACACACACACACACACACACACACACACACACACACACACACACACACACACACACACACACACACACACACACACACACACACACACACACACACACACACACACACACACACACACACACACACACACACACACACACACACACACACACACACACACACACACACACACACACACACACACACACACACACACACACACACACACACACACACACACACACACACACACACACACACACACACACACACACACACACACACACACACACACACACACACACACACACACACACACACACACACACACACACACACACACACACACACACACACACACACACACACACACACACACACACACACACACACACACACACACACACACACACACACACACACACACACACACACACACACACACACACACACACACACACACACACACACACACACACACACACACACACACACACACACACACACACACACACACACACACACACACACACACACACACACACACACACACACACACACACACACACACACACACACACACACACACACACACACACACACACACACACACACACACACACACACACACACACACACACACACACACACACACACACACACACACACACACACACACACACACACACACACACACACACACACACACACACACACACACACACACACACACACACACACACACACACACACACACACACACACACACACACACACACACACACACACACACACACACACACACACACACACACACACACACACACACACACACACACACACACACACACACACACACACACACACACACACACACACACACACACACACACACACACACACACACACACACACACACACACACACACACACACACACACACACACACACACACACACACACACACACACACACACACACACACACACACACACACACACACACACACACACACACACACACACACACACACACACACACACACACACACACACACACACACACACACACACACACACACACACACACACACACACACACACACACACACACACACACACACACACACACACACACACACACACACACACACACACACACACACACACACACACACACACACACACACACACACACACACACACACACACACACACACACACACACACACACACACACACACACACACACACACACACACACACACACACACACACACACACACACACACACACACACACACACACACACACACACACACACACACACACACACACACACACACACACACACACACACACACACACACACACACACACACACACACACACACACACACACACACACACACACACACACACACACACACACACACACACACACACACACACACACACACACACACACACACACACACACACACACACACACACACACACACACACACACACACACACACACACACACACACACACACACACACACACACACACACACACACACACACACACACACACACACACACACACACACACACACACACACACACACACACACACACACACACACACACACACACACACACACACACACACACACACACACACACACACACACACACACACACACACACACACACACACACACACACACACACACACACACACACACACACACACACACACACACACACACACACACACACACATATATATATATATCACATATTTGTAAATAATATTTTAAATGTGTTATTCTCTGTTTTATACTAATCTTCAAAGACCATTTCTAAAACAAAAACATGTTAAAAATTAATGTTTTCTTATTACAGTAGGAATAATTAAAGTTTTAAATTTATGTTAAATGAAATGTACAAACATTTGTAAAAAAATAACAATGATCTAAGGTGATCTAGATCTTATTGATGATTCACTGTAGAGAACCTCTATTGTAGAGGACGTCCCGATTATGACTTCAGACGACTCCTTTAGTCTTTTAGAGACGCTCATCGCATACCGCTTTCTTTGCCCGTAACTTACCTGGAGCGATCACAATATTACGCATATCATATTCTACTTTAGAAGTAAATATCTTTTGAAACAAGCCAAGGATAACTTGAAGGAAATTTGGTCTTAGTGCAATGTTAAATTTGAAGCATGTACCAAAATTTAATAACAAAATACTTACGCTACCACGTCTCTCAGACGCAATAAGAAACCTCCATTGTCTCTTCGTCTTAAAACATACGCAAGCACATAACACATTCATTTATCACTTATTTAGTAAGGGTGTTACTTGTTATAACGAGTCGGCTTTTGGAGATACAGCTGTCATTACATATTTAAGAGTACTCATTCAAGTATAACGCGGACCACGTAACCGTGCACTCGGCCTTGAGAGATCGCAGAGGCGGAAGAGCGTCAGTATAAACGTTTTCTTACAAACATGATAAGTACTGTCAAAACACTGACTTAAATGAGACAGTCCATATTAGATAAATTCGATGATAAATTAGCATGGTATGAAATAACAAATAATCTTGAAATATGTGTAGACATATCAAATGCAGAAGCTGTTGATGTATAGAGCTGTTAACATGTTTTAAAAAGTGGAAGTCCGATCTTTCAGGGCCAAGTTACGGTTACGTGCCTGCACTATACAGAAACCTCACAGAGCATGTTTGTCAACTAAAACACAATTGAAATTTTTGGTAACTCCATTTCTAAAAAGGTGCAAGTGACTGATTAAAGTGTTACAATTACAATATATAGGTGCACACACGAGCACGCGCAAACACAAAAAAAAGTTTAGACAATATACAGTAATAAAAAATAAATAAATAGGCTGCGACTGACAATTATAAAAACTTTAATATCAGACGCTTTTTAATGACATTATGTCATCAACTTCAGTGATGTTACACAATTGAAACTTAATTTTAAAAAAACTGAACATAACCTATATTATCTAAACATAACTTTTTAAAATTAAGTTTCAATTGTATAGCACCACTGAAGATGATAACGTAATGTCATTGAAACGCATTTGATATTAAAGTTTTTATAATTGTGAGTCTTAGCCTATTTATTCATTTGTTTATAACCCTCACTCACAAGTCAGCTCCAATAATGTTTATAATATACAGTAAGTATTAAAAAAATTAATTAAGGAATAGCCACTACAAGATTGGCCGGTAGCCCCACTTAGGTTAAAGAATCAAAATCTTGAGTCAACACGGAGATTTCCTCACTCACCAAGATCGGCATAACGTTTCCTCTTTTACAAAGTAACGATTGAGAAATGACTGTAACGGATATATCTATAAGAAATCCGACTTTACTACAGACAAATTATAAAAACCAATAAACAGCAAACCTGTCTGAAACTCAATTAATCAATTACATTTTATAACAGCTGTTTGAAGATGTTGCTGAATCACAACAACGAGTAGGTTTGTACATAAATGGAAACTGTTCATTTCTAAAAGACGAATATATTACAGCTACAATATATTTCTGAGTTCAAAATGGCGACGGGTAAGATTTATTGTTTATAATTATGTTACTTGAGGCTAAGGAGGAATCGTGGAAGGGACTAGGATCACATGAGTCATGATTATAACACTTCACGATAACCCTACCTGCATTGCCATGTTAGCACTTTCACATCCATATCCATTTGGAGGTGCAATCTAATGAGCTTTTCTTGTCGAAACACCAACAGTTCTACTAAATTCAAGCCAAGAGAAAAAGCCGTGAACATGTGGCACAGTGCAAGTCACCTGGACGTTTCTGTATTTCTATCAAGTCAGTCCGCATTTTTTTATTGTCAGGAGTTGCTTTTTCCTCTTAGCAAGTCAGATGTGAGGTTAAAACTGTTTACAAAATGGTTTTCCAAGTGCACACAATTTTCAATGTGTAACTGTGTCAAATTTCATACAGTCAAATTGTGCGCTAACGTGTATGTGTGTATGCACATATTTATAGTAATTGTAACAATACTTCTGAGATTCACCTCCATTCAGTTTATCGTTTACACTTATGGTTGAATAGATTTAGTAAGAATTTTACTTGTGTTTTTGTTTACAAACCTAATCTTGGAAGTATAGCGTTTCTGTATTTGAATGAGCACGCCTGCAAATGTGGCACTTGTATCTCCGAAAGCCAAACAAAAACCAAGTCACTATTCTTGATAAATGTATTTTAAAATAATAAAAAATTAAATGTATGTGAGTATTTGTTGAAATATGTTGTCAAAACTATCGCCTGAGAGCCTACCAACAATTATGAAGGAGGCCTATTAAACGCGTGTATATTTGCGAGTGTAACAACATTTCTATGAGCGATACAATACAGTTGTAAATTTAACATAACGGGGACAGTGTTGTCCAACATCTGAAATCTCATATTGGAGTATTATCTGGTGTGTGGAGAACAAAAGCAATAAACGAATCAAAGACGGACGTCCCAGATCCTACTGTCCGAGTTTAGCTCGCTTCAAATGCGTGGGAACTCTGAGCAGGTCTAGACAAATGTCAGTTAAGCAATACAGATCTATAATGAGAAGGACATGGTGCGATCGCGTAGTCGGCACCAGGCACTATTCCCTGAAACTGTTTTTCACAGTTCTACAGTCCATGCTACTGAATGGAATTGCAAATGCTTGCGCGCGCGCGCACACACACATATAAGGATGCACCATAATATTTATTCCCCTTTACATCGTATCCCAAAAGTTGCAATATAAAAAGGACATTATTGTATAATTACTAAATATTAAATCACATTAAATATTAAATCACATGCGTACCAAAACTATTATTATATATATAGTTTTTGAGAAAATACATAAATATATCTTTTTGTTTAAATAATTATATATATATATATATATATATAAAGTAGTTGGCGAACACAGTTCCATACCAGGTTTTTCCGGGACTACGCCCCTGTGAAACACACTTAAAAATATGTTTCAAATGTAGAAATATTATTTTCAATTTCAGAAACTGTCGTAAGATCAAAGTATACTACCAATGTTTAAGCAACCGTGTTGATGTATTAACTGCATTATCTGCATTAACTGTTGATGTAATCTAAGCCAATGCCACTTCCCTCAATTGTAAAAAAACTCACTAATTTAGTCAATTTTTCAGTTTCAACAATTACTTCAACATGTTTTCCTATATTATACGTTTAGAAAGTATAGTCCATTCAAAACAAGAGTAAATAATCCAATGCGAATGTGCAAACTGGCCATCAAAAACTCTTGGGTGTCTGAGTAAGAACTGTTATTGCTATATTTCACATCAATAATTGGTTGATATCATTTAGTTCACCCAACCGAGAGTGAATGGCCAAATACGCATGTGCTAACTGCTCAGTAATATTGTTATATCGACCTGATTGATAAATAGTTACCAGTTCAGTCGTATAAACCGAGCGACAGTAAAATACCTATAGTTTGATTTAAATTAGAATAGGGCTCATTGAAACTGAAATTAGTCAGAGGGGTGGGGGGGGCTACCGTCGTCTGGGCGAATGGGAAATTTTCATCATGGCGGGTCGGTGAGCCTTGTTGCCAATTCTACGTTAAAACTCCGTTCATCGATCAGTAGTTCAACTACAAAGTGACAACACAGCATCCCTACCCCGCCAGAGACCAGCTCGTATTCTACTTTAAATCAAACTATAACGCTGATAGGTCAAGACTTGAGTAAACTACTTTTTTCAAATTATCGGTATCATTTAGTTCCTCAAGAAAAATGAACCAATACGCTTGCGCAAACTGGCCACCGATCCTGTTGTGACTGTTCTAAGTGAAAATCTGTTTTCGATTCCGTCGTTCGTTCTTTTTCGATTCGTGTTAAAATATAGTGTTGAGCATTTGAACGTAAATTCCAACGTTAATGCATTTCAAATGTTATGGCTTTCACATGATATAGGCTATATATATATATATATATATATATATATATATATATATATTAATTCTCAATAATGGATCTACTTATTTTTGTATAGAACATTTAAATGCGCGTATCAAATAATTTGCAGAAACATTGACTAAACGACTGCACATTCTGGTGTTATTTCCTTGAATCTTGAAAGGTAATCCTTAATCTTTAACATTCAGCAGATTTATAGATTAGTAGAAATCCTTTCTAAGGTTTTAAAAATAATATACTATCAGAGGCAATAGCATGATAGATCCCCAGATTTTGTTAATGCGCTAGTTCACTTGAACTATTTGTTGTTAACTGAAATGATCATGAAACTTGGCATGATGCTTCGATCAATATAAGCGACTAGTAATTTAAACATATCTTCACAGTTTATGAAAACCGAACTTTCGTTGCTGAGTTCTCTTAAAGGAAACTACATCGATTAAAAAACTACAATATTTCTACAACACCCTCCCTAAAGTTAATCCACGATAACTTTCTTATTCAATTGTAAAAAAAACCTCTTAACCACAAATAAACTTTGTTTTTAAACCTTCAAGTACATTTCGACTGTAAAGCAATCATCTTCAGAGGAAATTATTACAAGAATAACTTTGACTTATTTTGTAATAATTTCCTCTGAAGATGATTGCTTTGCCGTTGAAATGTGCACAAGGGTTTAAATAAAATGTTTTATCTGCGGTTAAGAGGTCTTATTTATTTTAATTAAAAAATTACTCCACAGTTGCTTCAAGTTGTTTATCCAACCTAAAGTTTATAGATATCTACAATATCACTTCAGACCAATACTTTTAAAAGTTCATTCAAGTTCTATAAGGTCATGTTTAAGGTAAAAATTTATTTTTATATAATTAATATATTTTTAAATTATTATTTATAAAATAATAAATATTTCATACATATTTTATGTATATGAAATATATATTTCTCGCTGTATTTTATATATTCTTCAAACATTCGCTCCTAGAAGACCTTCTACAACATTTCCGCATCTTAACTTTTAAAAATGAATAACCCAGACAATAAGTGCGGAAAAAATGAAATGTTAATGTTACTGAATACAAAAGGTTTATATTTTTCTATCAATGTAAGTAGAAATAAAGGTAAACGTTTAGGGTTGTATATATATATATATATATATATATATATATATATATATATATATATATATATACAGTATTAATGTGAGACCTTAAGTGATCGGTAAGTTAAAAAAGATTTTAATACGAGATGTTTACAGCATGTGTGTATTATTACGTTCATCTCCGACAGTTTTTGGATCGGTTTATAACGGCCCTAGACTCAAGCTCTCAAATGTTCATTTGACATTTACCAACAGTAACCTAAGGATCCGAACAGTACAAGTGGGTCGCGGTAGATGAATTAGCTCGATGTCGCGTCGTGTCGACATTCATGTAAATCAAATGCACTGTAACGTATTTAGGTGAACGACGGGTAGGTCGAGGTGGAGGTACAGTGCGATACCTTGGAGGATACTTACATGGATGCTTTTTGAAAACAAACTGATTTGATTTTACATGGATGTTTACTAGAATGCTTCGCTCTGAAGGTCCGTCTAAGATCGTCCAGCCCTTCTATGCCACATCACTCCATGCGAGGGATATTTGACTGTCAACATCGGTAGTGCGGTATCGGTCAAGTTTAGTATTTGCACGACCGATACTATTTTAGTATTTAGTAAGTGCAATAATTTCAAGTAGGTAAGTGACTCTCAGGTGTCATCCGCATATAAGAATGGAATCGTTCGGGGTCATATTTTAGTTCAGTAAAAAATAAAATAATAATATCATCAATTTCACTTCATTTGGTAACAGATTTTAATTTCCTTACTAACATTAAATTTCCCTTTATAATAAATGGTTTTTTTAAAGTATTTTGTAACAGTATATTGATTGGTTTTAACGATAATATTTACATATCGATATTCACTGGTAGTTTAATTAATAACATCGGATATCGATATTTTCTTTTCAATGTCCCAACCCTGGTAGTAACGTTGTGTGTACTTGAATTCCTGAAGCTATTTTACTGGTCATTTTCGATTGCGTACCATTTTTTTTTTTTTTTTTTTTTTTTAGGGACTTGTTATTTACTAGACTATGTAATTAATCTTCTTCTGCTTGTGTGATATGTAGAATGTCTTGATTGTTAAATTTATATTTGAGTGAGATATGGCTGTACCAAATGTTATTGACAATGATTCAGGCATGTCAAGTTATCACTTATTATATATATATATATATATATATATATATATATATATATATATATATATATATATATATATATATATATATATATATATATTATAACATAAAGTACGAGGCTTTAGACTAAATTAAGTTAGTAGCTATAATAAATCATCTGTAGGATTTAGCAAAGAAAGATACAAATAGTTTTGATACAAACAGGTCATTATTCTTTT